>OZ005655.1:304645784-305263784 GCA_963930645.1 Salticus scenicus
CCATTTCAAAAAAATATATGTAATAATAATTCATTGAGTATTTTCAGTTTTTATCTCACAATGAATTATAAATAAATTATAAAAAAAATTATTGTTACTGCATTTCAGTTGTAAGAAACACTGTGCAGTATATATAGTGAAGATTAATATGCAGCAGTACAGTGAACGTTATATAACACCGTATAAAAGAGAAAAATATTAATCTCCTTATATCAATGCGTATACTGTGTAAGAGACTGGTAAGCTATATGTAATTGGTAACTTGGGTAATCTATAATAATAAAAGATATTTCTTTGTGCATCGATAGGTTCAGCCGTCACAAAGCATAGAAATACAAAAATTGACATACAGGTGAATAGAAGACTAGCGGTGTGGATAAAAAAATATAATTATAAATAATTCCGGAGATAATTAAAACGTCTTCCTCTGTCAACTAATAAAGATATCAATTCCGAGTTTAAAAAAACCTTCAAGGAGCATTAAATATCAAAATAAATTGGAAATCTTGCTCAGTTTTTTTTTTGTTTTGTTTTGTTTTGTTTTCAAATTCTGTATCAAGAAGTAACTGGAATTTTTTCGGAATCGAGGTTTGCAACTCGCTACTCTATATGACGATTAGTTTCTATGTAATTAAGTAAGTAAGTAATTTTTAATGGCAACCATTTATTTCCGGATTTCCGTGCAATACATTTTAGAAGACTATGTTCCGGTCGGGAATAATTGCTTTCCAATTTTTACTTCCATTACCCTACTACCGTAGGTAATGGAAGTATTGTATTCGGTCCAAAAATTCGATATCGAGTTTTCACCATGATTTACAAGTTTTAAGATTTCTTAAGTCCAAAAAAGTAGTTTTTGGCAATTTGTCAGTGTGTGTGTGTATGTATGTGCGTATGTATGTGTGGAATTTTCTGGCTATCATAAATCCGAAACTAATAAAGATAGAACTACGAAACTTCGGAATAGAGACGGGTCTGGTGTAAAGATGAATTTTCCAAATTTTGGTAAAAATTTGAAACCCGGAAATTGGTCCGTAAGTCCGTATCTCAAAAACGGCTCTAACAATTTAAGTTGCTATATAAACACTCTATTAGATGCCCTTTCGAATGATATGATTGGTTAGTTCAGGAAATTTGATAAGCGTCCTGTATAAATAACTCAAATTTCAGATCTCGCAAGGGCGTGTTCCTTTCAAAAACGGCTGTACGGATTTTTTTCAAATTCGTCATATTAATTCCCTTTTAAATATCCTTTTGTGTGTAATTATTGTTTTCCGGTCAATAATTGAGAAGGCCAAGTTTTAGTAAAAGTTGGTGTCTTAAAAACGGCTCTAACGATTTTCTTGAAAATTGTTATATAAATCCATTTTAGATACCCTTTTAACGTATTTTGTGGTTATTACAGAAAAATTAACGGTCATTATGATTAGATAGTTCAATTTTAGATCTCGGAAATTAATGTTTAAAAAATAACTCTATCATCATTTTTTTCTTATTTTTTAACTCTGTGTGTAAAAGTTTCTCTTACAGGAAAATTCCAAAAAATGCATATGATACGTGTAATAGTGGGTAATGGAAATCGTGTGGTTGTTTCACACCAGATTTTTTATGTACTATGTGGCAAGCTACTGCAGGGGACCAAAAAAAAAAAAAAAAAAAAAAAAAAATCGACTGCAGAAGAAATTGAATGTAGCCCACGATTACTCCTCACCCATCTCCAGTTGAAGAATCCAAGAAATTGCTTAAAATTAAGAATTTTAGACAAAGAATGTTTAAATTCATTTTTTTTTTTCATCGATTAATATAGAAGAGAGAGAAAAAAATTGAAGAGAAAAAAAATCTTTTTGCTATTATTTTTCTTACATCGAACATACTATGTTCGATGTAAGGAAAGTATTATAATCATGAAAAAATTTACTTTGAGGTTTCGGCGTATCTGTACTTTTTCAGGGTGGCCATAGAAATTCAGGAAAAAAGTTCTCTGATTTCCCTGTCTAATTGTGACAGATTTCCCATTTCTTCTACTTAATATATTACATGTTCTATAATTTTGTGCATATCACAAGACAACTGCAATTAAAAAAATTATACTGATTGGGCAAAAATGTCTCAAAACTTTTATTTACTCTTTTGCTCACTTTGTTAACATGCACAAAAAGAAAATAAAATTCAAAATTTGGGAGAAATACGAATCATTTAAACTGCGCTACCTATTAACGCCAGAACAGTTGTTGCCAAAAAATATTTAATTAAAAAAAAATATGTTAACTTGGCGAGATTCATCTAGAAAGCAGCCAATACCGCTAAGATTGGTGATCTTTCAGTCATGTTTTAGCAGAACAGAAATGAAAATTTCCATGATTTTTGGATGTTTTTACAAAAGTCTCTGATTTTTCCCTGATATTTCAAGATTGATAAAAGTACTCTGATTTTCCCATGGTTTTCTTGTTTTCCCTGATTGTCGTCACCCTGTTTTTGAGGTCCCCTGAGGTCTCCTGAGTTCATTTTTGCTTTTTTTTTTCGGTGATTAAATTTCAGTTAAACATGTTTTGCATAAATGAATACCCTTCCTGAGAATTCTGCCCGTAGAAATTAATGCAACTAATTTATTTCCTGTAGTCCTACAAATAAACAAATAATACTGCTAATACTTTAGCTAATGTAGATCTATTTCATTATTTTTTATTATGTTTAAAATAGCGTCAAAAGCTATTTCAAAAATTACCACCATCATGTAAGAGATCTCTTTTGTATGTGGAAATACACGAAACATAAATGTTGCATACACAATTTTGGATGGGAAACGGGTTGTAGTCAATCTCAACAACAAATATAAATTTATTAGTGAATTACAAATACATTTACAAGAGTTTTTATTTCAATCGACAAAAAAAAAAAAAAAAAAAGATTAAATATCTTTTCTACTTTCTTCTATATGTATATATAGAGAAAATATTGGATTCGTGAAAATTTTCAAACTCCAGTTTTCGATGGATTTACACGTTTTGGGAGGTCGTGAACACGATTTGACTGCTTTTAGAAAATGTCAGTCTGTTTGTGTGTATCACAAATTTTGTGGACGCTATATCTTACGAACGATATTTAACCAAACTTGTTATTTAGTTGGATCCTGACATAAACTGGTGTTGATTAGATTTGTGGAACAATGACTCAACAGGTGGCGCTGTGATCGTATTTTTTCTAAACTTTTAACATAGCAGTATAGGACAAAATTTCGTGTAAATGTACATAATGAGAGTTATTTTAATCGTGTGATTGTAAAATTAATATGAATTATTAATAATAGTAGTAGTGAAATAGGAAAAAAATTTTGTGCATGTGCTGGGGGCATAGCTTCCCCCCTGGGGGAGTAAATTTTCAATATGGGTATCTTTCGAAAAATCTCGTCAATACCTTTAAAACGAATGGTTGAACTATAGATCTGTAATAATTTAAAACAAAGTTATCATTTTTTTTTTTTTTACTTTTAACGAAAAAAAACTTGGGAAAAAGTCATTTCCTTTGATTTGGAAAAATTTGACATCTTTCTGCATTTAGTAGTAATAATAATTCTTTCAGATAAAATTCGTCTGTATTTATAATGGAAAAATACTAATTTAATAAATAATTTGATAATTTAATAAATAATTTGTATTGAATAAATTTTGTTTAAGTTATATAGAAGAAAGTCATGTGATGGCCACATCACTAGTTTATTTTGCCTTGTTTATATAAAAAAAAAAAAAAAAAAAAAAAAAAAAAAAAGAACTGGTGGAAAACTAAGTACAAAATACTTTTTCTTCCAAAAAAGATAATTAACTAATTTTACTCTCCACCCCTTAAAATATACATATATATATATATATATATATATATATATATATATATTTATTTATTATTATTGTTTCCAAAATCGAATTATTTCGCTAGAAACAGAAAGAGACGTTAACTAGAAACAGACGTTTTAGAAACAGAAAAACAAGAAAGAAATTTATGTAACTTTCCAAGATTAATAACCCATTCCAGCTGTAGTTATCCGTTATATCCTTCAAACTTCACTGTATTTTTTTTTTTTTTTTTTTTCTGTCATGACACCACACATTATGCATTTATTATTATAACTGAATTAAACCAAAAAATCATTTTCCCATAGCTTCACTTTTAAAGAATACTTTACAATAGATTGCTTTTATGGAGACCTGTATATGTTATGTAGAAAAAAAAAATTCCTTGTGTCTAAAACTGGCAAAAATACAATTAATATTTTATTATTATACAAAAACTACAACAAAAAAGGTATGATAAAAAGATAATTTTACATAGAAAAAGAACAAAAGATCATGCTGTTCTCGACCATTTTCCAACTTTACGTAGTCGTTGAATCTTCAGTGAACTTTTTCTCCTATATGATAACAGATAGACTAAATGCATTCATAATCAATCACTCATAAATATTCTTGCAGTATGTTAAAAACGTTTAGAAAAACGGAAATGCATTTCCAGCAATATCTGATTGAAGCCCTCAATTTATCTGACTATTTTAGCGTATCCCAGGAAATCTTAGCGCTAAATATACCATTTTCTATGAAAACGTGTGGGCAATAGATGTCAATTTCGTTATGATTTGTATAGTGTGAAGTTACTTAAATATGATTTATAAAGCTTCTGCCTCTCATAAAACACAAATGCATTAACATACTTTTCAATGCCCCTGTACGCAAATCTCTTGTACTATTTACATGGCTACCACAAACGACTTTTTTTTTTTTTTTTTTAAATTATTCTTTTCGTACCTCTATTTCCAAGCAAAACAATTTATAATATATTTATACAGGTAAATCTACATTTTACCTATATAAATATGTTATAAATTTTATTTTACGAGAATAGTGGTGCGAAAAGAATATAGAAAAAGTCGCCTGTGTCCGCTCTATGTTTACATTATTTAGAATACGGCATAGGTCATACTGAACTTGAATAACATTTACCATTTTTTCCCAAATTCTTATGTTACTGTCATTCACAACGGTATGTTTGTGAATCTCAACCAAATAAAAAATGCGCCTTTATTTTAAGGTAAATACAAGCTTTTTCATATGTCTCTCCGTGGCTCAGTTGCTAAGAGCGCCATGTTAGTAATCCGGTGGTCCCGCGTTCGATACCCTGAAGGTCCGGAGTGTCAATTTTTGCAGACAATTAGTAGAAAAGATGTCAATGGATAAAAGAAAATTTGTCGTTGACTACACAGTATTCTAAGAATGTTTGAAGAGTTTTTTTTTTAAGAAGCCTTTTTCTTACATCTCTTTTTAGAAGCAAAAAAGAGTTTTTTGTGGACTACAAACGCCCTCTATTGGGCGGAATATTCACTAAAATGTCAATGAAACAATCAACAATACAAAAAATGATTAGAAAAAACACATAAACATTAACCAAATCAGAAAAATGTTAAGTTATAATATAAAAAAAATAATAATAAGGTGCCTCAAACGAATAATTAAATTGCAGCTATTGGCCCTTAATCAGAAAATGAAATCACAAAACTTATAGGCAACCGTGTGGTGCTGCCATCTGTTGTGAATTTTAAGAAATAATTTCTCTTTTCTTAACAAAGTTCAAATTTTGGTTAATAAACAAAAAAATTACATTTTTTTTTTTTTTTTTCAAATTAAATTTTATTGAAACTTTGAAAAGATTTATATAATACGCTATAATAAGAATTTGGGTTTTAAAAATTTTTTTAAATAGATTATTAAATATTCTGGAAATAGGTACGAACGTCACAGGCGGGCAAAAAGAGACAAAGGAAGTCAAATTATAACCACTTTTAAGAAAATGAAAAAGAAAGTGTTAAAATCGAGCTAAGGTAGAAAGTGTTAGAAACTATTAATACAAATAAAAATGCAATTTTAGCAATTTCCAATCTGTAGTTCTGTCAATCTTAATGCCAATCATTACTATATTTTATGGAAAGCATTTTCTTATGGATATGCATGATCAATGTCACTTTCATTATGATTTGCACAAAATAAAAGTATTAAAATGTGATGTATAAAAATAACCTTCATAGAACGCAATATTTTGGAATTTTTTCCGGCGTCCTTGTACATAAACCAGTGGTGGTATTTATCTCATTTTCAAAAGAGAAGATCCCACAGTGAACTTTAATAACAGTTTAAGAAATTTCATGAATATTTACGGGAGTTAGAGTTCGGACAGCGGTCAGAAAGACAGACGAATAGACGAATTATAATCATTAGAAACAAATAATGAAAACGAAAATGCAATTTAAGCAGTTTCCAATCATAGTTATAAATGAATGCGCATATAACCACCCCCTTCCTAGTTTACCATACCATCTCTAATCAAACAATAAATATTAAAATTTATTGAAAACTAATGAAATATTAAAAATTTAAAAGAAAGTAAATAAATACACTAAGGGACAAAAAGCCGCACTCGGATATTTTCCATTTCTCTTTTTGGAATCGCCAGTTTTATTGTTTTAAAAGTAAATTTTCGAACAGATTTTATTACGCTGTGTTTCACGTACAATTTAGAACTGAGCCAAGTATGAAAAACAAGATGCAATTGTTCGAAAAATCGTAATTTTAGAAAGTGTTTCAAAACTAGCAAGAATAAGGCAATTAACGAAACCACAAAAAATATTAATTTTAGAGTGAAGATCAGTGCCCGAGAACCTAGGGGAAGCTTGGTATCATTTCGGGACCTGTCTTTCTTTTGCAAGAAGTTTTCAAAATTTTATATACATAAATTAAGAAAGTAATTTACGCTCTGAATTTGATTTACAGAAATCACTTAGCAACATAGCATCACTCAGAATTTAAGTTCCTATTCCTCCTATATATTATTAAAAATACTGCAAGCTATTTTTACCTGCAGATTAAAATCATGAAAGGCACAAACTATTCGTCAGAAATCATTTCGGGTTGAAATTATTTGGCAAAAATTTTCATCAGACAAAAAGGGGTAAACATCAGTGCAATCTGCCACATTGCACTCAAGCTTTTATTTTTATTTATTATTATTTAAACCAGATGAAGAGTTAAACTAAATGATTTCAAATTGGGAGGGGGGGGGGGGGGAATTCAAATTTAATGCTTTTCTTTATAATAATTTCAAAGTGTCTGTTCATCATCTTCATTCCACATCACCTGTTTATCAGAATTGTTACTGGTCATCTATGAAGTAACCTTCTCCAAATGGTATGTATTTTCTCTTGCTTTAGGCAATTTTTTCCCCAATATATTTTTCTTTAAGTGACAAAATGAAAAACATACTACTAATTTGAGGCATCACTTTTCAGTTATTTTGGGGGCCCTGTTAAATTTAAGAATGAAAGCTCTTGCTTCTTGACTCTTTTGGGTAATCAAGCTCTGGTGAAGATAAAAAAAATATTTTAATACGTGGGATGTCAAAATATTAAATGTTAGCGTAATATTAATGAGCTAGTTTTTAGCAAGATAAAAAAATTTTTGGCTGTTTAAACTGGGAATTTTTCTCTAGGCGACCCCGTTGCTCATTCAATTGAGATGACCGCAAGTTAAAAGCCACTGCTTAAAAAAATCAGTTTGTATTAAATTTAGAACAAAGAAGGGATTCAGAAAAGTATTTACTAGTAACACAATTTCTTTAAATACAGTGCAAAAACGATTAAACAAAGCAAGTTTAAGTGCCAGAATAATCTGAAAAAAAAAAAAAAAAAAAAAAAAATCCATTCTTAACGAAAAGAATTAGTAAAGCAGGACTTCATAGGGTTAAAATTTTTTTTAAAAAATGATCAGTTAATTATTGGGTTGAAGTGGTTCTCTCTGATGAGTCAAATTTAACTTATTTCGAGTTGACGGAAACAAGCAGCTCTGATGACGAAAATGTGACTGACTTAATGAAAAGCGCACTTTTAAAACAGTGACACGTTCGCCGTATAATTAGGATGCGAAAGTGCATAATTTTTCAATGAGTCGGGCAATTTTTCATTTTCAAGGGATCCATTAACCCGAAATAAAACTCGGCCATTAAAAATTGGATGCTTGACCGACTATTTTGGAGGTATTTTAGTCTTTTACACAATCAGCATTTCAAGATGATTATGCCCCTTGTTACAGGGCGCCTGTGATACGTTTATCTGATTCAAGTTGTTAAAATTTCCTATCCATTCCCATGAGCAGCTATAATTTTGTAAGTTATCATCAATTTTTTTACTTAAAGTTAAATCCCACAGAGAACATCCTAGAAATCCCTTTACTGAATTGAAAATAGTCCTAATCCCATTCCGCTCGAAAATGTTTAGTCCATAAAAGAGGGTTGGTATTCGAGATTTGTATCCTACAACTTTGCAAAAACTAGAAAAAATTATTTATGATATTTGGCGCAGTGAAATTTCTAAGTTTTGTGTTAAAAAACTGTAAAATACTATGCCATTGCGCATTAAAGCAGTAATTCCATATAAAGGTGGAATTATCCAATGCAGAATACATATTTTTATTAAGTAATTGTTTAGATCTAACAAATAAATCGTTTTATTTCACACATTAAAACATAACGTGTTTATTTCATATAATAAATCATAATAGAATACAAAGTATATGTTTATTATATTACGTTTAAAAAGAAAATTTTATGTAGATTTTTATTAAATACTTCATAGGTTGTAATAAAGCGAATTATTAAATCAAAAATGCACATAGGTATCATGTTATGACTTCCGTATTATACCAACATAACAGTTTTATTTGTTTCAATCATTAGTTTTTAAGTTATTACAAACACAAAAGGTATAAATTAATTTTTCTGCTGTTAATTTTTTTGTACCTTAGTATACAGTTATCATTTATGTTATTACTATATATATATATATATAAGAAGAAAGTATTGGATTTGTGAACATTTTCGAACTCCAGTTTTCGACGGATTTACACTTTTTGAGATGTCCTGAAAATGATTTGATTTTTTTTCAAAAAATGTCTGTTTGTGTGTATCACAAATTTTGTGGACGCTGTACCTCATGAACCAATTAACGAAATTTAATCATACTTGGTATTTAGTTGGACGCTGGTTTAAACTGGTTGCTGATTACATTTGGAGATCAATCGTTCTACAGGTGGCTCTGTCATAGAAGTTTGTCTAAATTTTTAACATGGCAGTATAAGACAAAATTTTGTATAAATGTACACAGAGAGTTATTTTTAACGCGTAGTTGTAAAATGAGTATGAACTATTGATAACAGTAGAAGTAAATCAGGAAAAAATGTATGAGTATCGCTTCAGGCCAGTATCGACTTGGGGTCAAGATCAACGCTCAAAACGCCATTAATCACGCTTCCGACACAAAGAGCCAAATGTCTTGTCATCAGTTGTAGCCCTTTTTTTATCAGATTGCGCTGTTACCTCAAAGGAAAGCATGCAAAATTGACAAAGATGTCTACCCCTGGCCCTCAATTATCTCAGCAGGGGGTTAGATTCCATCCCCGTTCGAGGGCTTTGAGCTCCGGTGAGCTCGGCTCACCACATCAAAGGATTCTGAATAGAAACCGCCCAATGAGCGCAAGTGGAAACCGGACTTTCCCCTGGAGGGGAAAGGGAAGGAAGTACCCTCCGGGGGTGGGGTGTAAAATTACAATATAGGTATCTTTCGAAAAAACTTGTCAATATTTTTAAAGTGAATAGTTTAACCATAAATCTGTAATAATTTAAAGCAAAGTTATCGTTTTTTTGTTTTAAATTTTTAACAAAGAGAGAGAGAAAGAAAACTTTTTTATTCGGGTATTGGCAAAAAGACTTTCTTTTGGAATTTAATGTTGCACTTCTCTGAGATAAAAATCGTCTGTATTCACCATGGAAAACAATTTTAATAAATTATAATTTAAAAACATAATTCGCACTGCATGAATCTGTATATAGAAGAAAGTCTTTGATGGCCACAACATTCTAGTTTCTTATAAGTTCTTTCTAAAGCATAAAGATATAATACAATTAAAAGAATAATCTATTTTTAAATCCATGCTCACTCATTTCGACATAAAATTTTGAAGTCATTTTTATTGGTGAACGCAATAAATTCGAAACGAATTCGAATATATTGGTGGGTAAGGTTTGAAAGGGCCAGAATACCATTTCAGGTAGCGTTATGCCTCTTTTATTTTATTTTATTTACTTTTATTATTAATATTGTGTTAAATTTAAGTTCTTTATATGATGTTTATATCGCTTACAGATAATATATAGAGCTATCCAACTGTGGCGGATCGAGGGGGAGGGACTAGGAGGCTGACCCCCCCCCCCCCCCCCCCCGAAAAGTTAAGCTCTGGATCCGCCCCACTGCTACCCAAAATTCGTCGAATACAATCTTTTCTATAAAAATTAGTGGTGGAAGTGTTTTATAACATGACCAGGAAAATTACTTATAAATGACTGTCACTTTCTCATAGAAAGTAATGCTTATGAGTCGAATTTCTCAAACTAAGATTTTCTTATAATTTCACGCTTTGAATTCCTCACATAACGAAAATCAATTTTTTAATGGTTGACCGCTATTTGCTTTAAAAACGTAATTTAGCGGGAGAAAATTTTTTGATTATAACTTAATACCAAATTATAACTTAATTCCGTAACTTAAAACCGAATAACAGTAGGTTTCAGTATGAGTGTTTTTGCACTTTCAGGCTCATTAAACTATTAGACTCAGATCTACCGCTTGAAGTGGATCCCGAACCATTAAAAACATTCATGTCTGAACCAGGACTCGAACCGGTATCTGAACGTTAGGGCACTTCTGATAATAGCGATTACAAATTTAGTATTCTGTCATACGCAGTTGTCTGTCACTTGAAAATTCTTAGATCGGTAAGTTTCAAAGAGTGGTGTGGATGAAACATCTACGAATTATTTGAAAAATATTTTTAATTTAATTTAATAACAGCCTTAAACGTTTTTAAAATGTAAGTACAATATTCAAATCGGGGGTTGAAGCTTATGATATACCCCCCCCCCTCCCCCAATACTCCTCGCACAAATAACTATGCCAAATAATATTGGGTTGTTCGATAAATAATGTCGCTTTTTAAAACCTTCGCTTCTAAAAACCAAGGCTTCTTCGAACGTAGAATTTTTCAACTTACCAAAAGATGGCAAAAGCTCATCCAACAAAATGGTCAATATATCATTGATTAATGTTTGTCGCTAATATAAATAAATTCACTTTGAAAAACATGAAAAAAAAAAAAAAAAACGATATTCTTTATCGAACAACCCAATAGTTTATTCTAAAAGTACTTTTAACTCTTTTTTTTTTTTTTAAAGAACATCATAAATGTTCAGATTTTTTGTACGTGAGTTGCCAGATTATTATTATTATTATTATTATTGTTTTTTTACTTTTCCAAAAGCTGTTTCAAGATGCAGTAATACTTATGATGTAATTATAAAACATTTTTCTATCATTTGCTTTATTTTTGAACTTCGACTGGTGATTTTCAAAGTAAAATGAAAATAAAGTGCTTATTAGGCAGACGATATTTATTATTAAAATAAAATAATAGTAAAATTTAGAAAAAATAGGCAACAGTGTTAAAATTTATTCTGACTTCCATCGTATGCAATGTTGTAAAAATATTCCACTTCATTGAAAATTCTGTTGAATATAGCGTATGTTGAAATAAAGAATATGCGGCGGTTAGAGAAAAGAAAAAGAAAAAAAAAATTCTAGAAGCATTAAAAATATATATAAAAAATTAAAAATGTCAAAGACAAGATAATTATTTCATCTAAAAGTTTGAGGTTTTGAAGATTACGCTCAAGATGGGATGTCACAGAGAGAAATATATAATCCTCAAAGTGAGGTATAAATAATTTATGCTATATTATTTAGGCTTTTTAATAATTTTAAATTGCAAAGATGTTCATCAAATTCGCATGGTCAGCAAAGTTCAAAATTTATACTGATTTTATTTGCAATTCTTTTGTCGTGAGTTTCTTTTGTTGTTTTCGGGCTATTCGAATAGGTTTTTGTGTCAACCGAAATTTTTTTATAGGGTTCGGGTCGGGTAAAACCCACCCAACCCGTGCTGGACTCTAGTTTGAATCTAAATCGCGCCTATATCAGCCTAGGCGTTCGGAATTTTTAGTCGTTTATCTCCGAGTCTAACATGAATATGGGCTATAACCCCTTAAAATATTCTCCATAGAGGGCATCCCACCGAGGCAAAAGGACATTCGAATAGTTTACTGGTCTTAGCTATAAAAATATATATCAAAAAAGGAATTCTTTAGTACTCTCCAATAGATGTGTATACTATCAGAGAAATTTCACTGTTAATATATCCATAGATTATCAAAGTGTGTTTAGATTTCATTGTGTGACCTTGTATACTACTTTACGTATACCTAATATCATTATAAAATATTCTTTATCCGAAGAAAAGGTAAAAGACAATTAAAAAAGCAATTACAAAATGATAATTAACATCGAATAGAAATATTTTTATGTTTGCTGTATAAGAACTACATAGGGAAGCCCAAAATGTTATTTAAGCTTATGTATTTCAGCTAAACACATGTATAATATATAAATGAATACTCTTCCAGAGAATTCTGACTTTAGAAATTAATGCAATAAATTTATTTCGTGTGGTCCTACAAATTAACAAATAATATGTTAATATTTTTACTTAAATGAAAAAATCCCCCCCTCCCCCTGGAAAATTCTACTAAGCATTTTTTCTTTAAATTTAAAACTATGATATCAGAATTTTATTTAAAAAAAAAAAAAAAAAAAATCAGGGTTTTCTCTCCCCCCCCCCCCCCCCCGAATTTTTTTCTGGCGAAGCCACTGGCTGCTAATCACAAAAACTTTTACAAGAGTCCGGGTTTTAATTGCCAAAAAACTAAAAATTTTCTTCAGCTTGTTAAAAATGTAAAGAAAAAAGTGTGGGGAGGGGAAGAAACTGGAGTAAACTTTAAGTAAAACACTTTAATTCCCCCCCACCCCCTAAACAAAAAAGAAAAAGGTTTTTTTTCTTTAACTGAACTATTTTTTTTACGCCATGTATTAGGTATATAAAAACAAGAAATAAAAAATATACAGTTTGCCCAGATTAAGAATTCTTTCCAATTGTACTTATTAGTTTATCCTTTAAACTGAACTGTCATGACACCATAAATTACACATTTATTATTACTGTAACGGAATTAAATTTTAAGAAATCATTTTTACAGCTTTATTTTTAAAGAAAATCATAAAAAAGATTGCTTTCATGTATAGACCTGTATATTACCTATAATAGGAAAAATTACAAAAATATATAAATGATTTTAACTTATTAAAAAAAAAATATATATATATATGCGACAAGAATCATAGGATGGGAAGATAATTTCATATTAAAAGTAAATTGCGATATCGAACATATAGTACTAATATCCACTTCATGAAATTTAATATATATGAAGTTACCGCTATTCATTCTGTTATGTCCTTTATATAACTTAAATAAAAATCATTTGCACATATTCCCATATATATATATATATATATGTATAAAGATTCATAAAAAAGTAATTATTATACTATGCACAAAATCAAAAAATGTTACATTATAATCAATTTTAAGAAACGATGCTAGTAATATGCTAAATGAAGAAGAATCACTTACCTTGTGTAGGGCAGTCCTATGTAAATCTGCTACGCATTCTTCATCAGGGTTCGAAATAAGACTATGCCAGTGAAATTCCCACAGTACATCAAAAAACAAGCAGTTATAACATTCACGTCTCTTGAATAGGAAATGACTTCGTTTACTTTCGAAATTCCACGCTCATAATTTATTACGAACACGATTAATTTATTGTACAGGATTAATTTATTGAAAAAAAACATCGAACTCAATATAATTTTGCAAATTGTTCCGTATCACCAAGTAAATATTTACGGTTCGGTTCGGTTCGGTTCGATGAGTACTGAGATTTATTGCTTGCCTCTAGGGCCGCTTATATCTCGAAAAATCCACACCACAAGGATTTACAAGTTTTATTACAAGAAACAGACAAGTACAATATTTTTTGAAGACATAAGACATCACAAACATCCATGCCCGCACCAGGATTCGAACCTGGGACCATTGGATTCGGAAGGCAGCGCCCTACCGACCGAACCACCTGGCCGGCAATATTTACATTTTTATTAAAATATGCTCCGTGATGCAAACACACAATAATCTAATGCTGTTGCCAGAATGCTTTAATAATTCTAAGGATGCAAGCATTAACATAAACGGATTCCTTGCAAATATTTACTGAGATCACCACCGAACTTAGAATGTCAGTGGCTTACAAAGACAGACAAGTAGTGGAGCGGAGTGGACTTTATGTCCCACTAGTGCTATGAGCAGTTCTTCGACAGACCTGAAGCTAAAACATTTAAAAAACAAAGATTAGATAATATAGTTTTACAAAAGTAGAGGAAATTAAAAAAAATAATATTTTTCCGTGAATAAAAATGTCATTTTCTTTAGAAAAAAAATTATAAAATTTTATAAATCTCCTACCTTTAAAATTCGGCGAATAGTGAAACTCGGGTAACGGAAAATGCTTCTCATTAAATAACGATGGCTCTACTTTTTTTTTCCTACTTTTTTAAAACCGTGTACAAAATTTTATAAGGAAAGGACAGGTTTACAAACAAACATTCCGTCAATTAATCTTTGCCACTCACCTTACTAAGGGCAAAAGAACAAACTGTACTGGTGGAAATGCCAATGTTTTGCCCTGAGTAGAGTCACAAATAAACAATTTTCGGGCCCTCCGTGGCCGAGTGATTATGGGCGTGTTCAGTAGAGCGCCCGATCCACGACCGGTCGAAAGATTCCGAGCCAAAGCGCATAGATATAGTAATATACATAGATCTATCATCCCCATGTTAACGTGCAAAGATTTTTGATGCCGAAAAAGTTTTTGGCATCAGCCATGATGAGAGAGTATAAAACTCGAAAACAACAATGGAATAGAATGTTGATATCATAGATATAGTAATAAGACATGGTTGATATATATTGAAAATGCCGAAGTACTGCGCGGCTTTTAATTGTAGAAATAAATTTATGAAAGGAAGTGGAATAAGTTTTCATAAGTCAGTTAAATTTAACTAATTTATGAAAAATATGATTCTTTATAATCAGTTGCTTTGTTATTATTATGGTTTAAATACTGTTTTGATTTTTAATGGAATACTTTTTTTTAAATTTTAATATTTTTTAAGTTTTTATATTAGTAAGTAATATCGAATTTTCAAAATTCTTTTAAATGTAGTTAGCAGTGGCAGAGGTAAAACCCGCTTGTTTTAATATATTATAACTAGTATTACCACAAGACTTTCTTCTCTATTTAATCCTATACAAATTTATTCAATACAAATTATTTATTAAGTTATAATTTATTAAAGATATTTTCCATGATGAATGCAGACGATTTTTTTCTTAAAGTAGTATAATAATAAATGCTGAAAAAATCATTTTTGTGCAGACATGAAAAGATATACAGTCGAATAACGTTAATCTCAAGGGGGATCAAAAATCTGTTCATCTTATCAGTAGTTCATGCTATCAGTAACTGATCGTCATATAACTAAAGTAATCTTCATTTTGACGGGGATTGTGGTAACAGTTCATGTTAAAAGTAATTCACGTTAACGAGGTTTGACTGTATATATATATATATATATATATGTCTATACTATATATACATTATATATAACATTAAAAATAAAAGAAATCGGTAGCTTCGTTTTAAATTAATACAGATGTATGGTTTAACCATTCGTTTTAGAAATATTGACGAGTTCTTTCTAAAATATCCACATTGAAAATTTACACAGGCCCCGGGGGAAGAGCACTTCCTTCCCAGGAGGAAAGCAATGCTCCTACATGCACACATTTTTTTTTTTTTTTTCAAGTTTATTACTACTATCATCAATAATTCATATAAATTTTACATTCATGCGTTAAAAATAACTCACATTATATACATTTATATGAAATTTTGTCCTATACTGTCATGTTAAGTACTTAGACTTCAGTACTTAGTCTTGTTTTTCAACCGGCGGATGATACGTTAACAGCGCATGCAAATTTTCCTGAAAAAGAGGATAAGTTAAACCAATTCTTCATCCGTAAATCATTTAACTCTTACTTTCTTGAAATTCATTATGTGTGTTTCCGAGTAAACCCAATTTCTGCAATATTTTGCAACAGGAAAATAAAGGGTTAACAGCTAAAGCAAGATTTCCTGTAAATGAGGATAAGTTTAATTAATTTTTCATCCCAAACACTTCTTAACTCCAAACATTCATCAAAATTATTATATTTATTTCCAAGTAAACCCGATTTTTGCCATATTTTTCCTCATTAATATGCAATTTTTGTCATATTATTCCAAGTAACCAACAAATAAAGGTCTAACAGCAAACCATGATTTTTATGAAGATGGGGATCAGACTAATCGTTTTTTTCACCCCAAAAATCACTTAACTCCAAGCTTCCATCAAAATCGTTAAACCCATTTTCAAGAAAACCCAATTTCTGCCATATTTCCCAAACGGTAATTAAAGGGTAAACAGTAGACGCGAATTGCCCTGGGGATGAGGATATGCCTAATTGATTTTATACCTCTAGAAACACTTAATCAAAGACTTTCTTCAAAATCATTACATCCCTTTCCGAGTTAACCCAAATTCGGCCGTATTTCTTAACCGGTTGATAAAGGGTTAACAGTGAGCAGGAACTTTTCTGAATCGAAGAAAAAATCTAATTTGCACCAAATATCTATCTGTTTATCTATCTATCTACCTATATATATATACATATATATAGAAAGAGAGATGCCAAGTTATTACGGATTTCCGTAATCTTAATACCAGAAATTTTTTTATGTATTCCTTTGTAATAACACTGCTCGGCATGAAAATTGTATCAGACACCATTTCAGCCCACTCTTATGTAAAATGACCTCCTGAATCCGAATATGATCACCATTTTGCCCAATCGCACACCGTTTTCTTGATACGCCCCTCCCCCATTTTTATCATTGTTTGATAATTTTGTACTCATCAGTTTGATTTGGAGAGCAACGATGATTATTTTAACCGTTAAATGTCTTCTGATCTGAGGAGCTACAGTGGTAGAAAGTTCTGAAACACGAACATTTGTAGTAAGGAGGATACTTAAGAGAATTTGTGCCAAGAAAAAAAAAAAAAAAAAAAAAACCACTTAACCCTAAAATTTAATCAAAATCGTCACATTCACTTCCGAGTAAACCAATTTAATGCTATAAATTTCGACTGGCCGTTAAAGGGCTAACGCGATTTTTTCTGAAGATGAGGATATGTCCATTCGTTTTAGCTCTCTAAAGAACACTTAACCCCAAACTTTTATAAAAACCATTTCATTCATGTCCGAGTAAAACTAATTTCTATTATATGTTGCGACTGGCCGTTAAAGGGTTAACGCGAATTTTCCTGAAATGAGGATATGTCCATTTGTTTTATCTCTCTAAAGAACACTTAATCCCAAACTTTTATAAAAGTTGTTCTATCCATTTCCGAGTAAACCTAATTTCTATTATATGTTGCGACTGGGCGTTAAAGGGTTAACGTGAATTTTCCTGAAGATGAGGATATGTCCAATCGCTTTATCTCTCTAAAGAACACTTAATCTCAAACTTTTATAAAAACCGTTACATCCATTTTCGAGTAAACCTAATTTCTATTATATGTTGCGACTGGCCGTTAAAGGGTTAACGCGAATTTTTCTGAAGATGAGGATACGTCCAACCGCTTTATCTCTCTAAAGAACACTTAATCCCAAACTTTTATAAAAATCGTTATATCCATTTCCAAGTAAACCTAATTTCTATTATATGTTGCGACAGGCCGTTAAAGGGTTAACACAAATTTTTCTGAAGATCAGGATATGTCCAAACGTTTTAGTTCTTAAAAAAAAAAAAAAAAAAAAAAAAAGACACTTAACTCCAAACTTTAAACAAAATCGTTATATCCATTTCTGATTAAACGCAATTTCTACTACATGTTGCGATTGGCAGTTAAAGGGTTAACACTAATTTTCTTGATGCTAAGGATGTTCCAATTGTTTTAGGTCTCTAAAAAGCACTTATCCCAAACTTTTATTAATATCTTTATAACCATTTCCGAGTAAACATAAATTTCTACTCTATACAGTTGGTAACAAAAGTGTCCGACTGCATTGCGATTGGCAATTAAAGGGTTAACTCTAATATCTCAAAAGATGAGGATAAGTCCAATAGTTTTTTCGACGATAAAAACTTCTAACCAGACAGAAATAGTAGACAGAAACGATAAATTTCTTTAAATGTCGTTATTCCATACAAAAAAAAAAAAAAAAAAAGGAAGAAGAAGAAAAGAAAAAGAAAAGAAGAAAAGGGAGAAAGAAAAATGAGTATCTGGAGTTTTTTCATTCATCTTTAGTACATAAATTATTCATAAATTTCATTTGCTAAATTATCTGTGTGTGTTCCCGTGTATATTCAGTTGGGGAAAGACATCCACAAGAGAGTAAAATGGCCGTCTTTTCTCGAAAAAGAAGGCATCACTTTTTTGGCCTCGCTGATCAATCTATGTCTTATTACTATATCTATGCCAAAGCGTTCAGTGGTGTCGACCGATCGAGAGCGATCCAGAGTCACATCGTTCAGTGGAATGGACCGATCTCGACCGGTCGTGGATCAGAAAGCCCAGAAAAATTTCTTGATCCATTGGGTCACGTGATGGATCAAATGCGCAATAGGTTGAAAATCAGGCTCTGATTGACATTACGCAGTGAAAACCTGAACAATGAACACCTGTTTTTGACAATGATTGTTTATTTGTTTGATTAGCTGAGGATTAATACAGATGTACCTATTTATATGCATTGTTTGTGCTGTAGAAAATAAGGTAAGTAATTCCATAAAATGCTAAACTATATTATGTTTATTTATTTATTGTGTAAAAAAGATTTTTTACGTAATAACGATTTTCGATACGTAATTTTTTTTATTGATGAACGTAACATTCAAACATAAAATTAAAACAAAAATTTACACAATTTTAATTGAAACAAAAAAAAAAATATATATATTTTTTTTAATTCGGACGCTATCATATTTTGTTAATTTAATATATAAAAATAAGCTGGGAAGAATTATATTTCTTTTTTTTTTTTCAGACAAAGCTTTTCATTCATGCGATTGTTTTTTGTTTACAAATAGAAAAGTTTGTAAACGATTGTATTTTTTACCTTTAAAACAATAAGTTAACTATAAGTAAATAAATTAAAATCCTTCCACATATTTTTAATTTAGGTAAAAATAAGTTTAAGATGTCAATTATTAAATTTAATAAACCAAACAGACTGTAAAAAAAGTAGCTATAAAATTATGCAGTGTTGTTTACATTGCTAGTTTATTTTAATATTCAGTCGGTAATAAGAGAAAAAGCTCTTTATATTGATTCATAAATCGAAGAAGAAAGTAAGATTATTTTTTATATAAATCCATTACTGAACAGCATATTTCATATTTTATATAATTTATTTATTTTTTTTTTTTTCAAAAACGTTTTTGTTGTACATTTCTGTTCATAATAAAATTCGAAGAGAAAGAAAGGTGTTTTAAGTGCTCATTTAAGATAAATCTACTCTGCTCCTTTAAAAATAAATGTAACGTAACATTCTTAACATTTTCATGATTAAAATTTATACGTGAATTTAGAAAAATCATAACCAAAGTAATGTATATTAGTAATTTGTCAGTACAATCAATTAATAGCTTCTTATTTTTTGTTAGCAGAGTACAGAATTCTACATTAATAAGAAAGAAGTAAAACTGTTATTACATAAAAGATCTTTCTTTCTTTTTTTTTTTTTTTTTTTTTAAAGAAAAAACGTAATATAGTTTAGCATTTTATGGAATTACGTATTAAAAGTCCAGACAAAATAAACAAAAATACAATAACTTGCTAATTGCTAATACAGGTCAAATTAGATAGATGGCGCTGCTCCTATCACGTCAAAATTTTTCCAAAGCGTTCAGTAGATTCCTGGCCCGATCCAAGACCGGTCCAGGATCAGTGACGTCATCGCCCGGTCGAATTGATCCATCTCGGGCGCTCTACTGAACACGCTCATGTCACTACACTGCATCGAGCGTAGGAGAGCGGGTTCGATTCCCGTGCTGGCCCTGGGTGTTTTTCCAATTCTTCGTACTGTAATTCTGCCATGTGTTATCTGTCTTTATCTGACGAAGATTTACAAGCCGGCTTCGAGAGTCAAGCATACAAATCTACTATGTATATGTTATCAAATAAATAAAGTAATAAAAATAAACAATTTTGACCGTGCGGGACGTCACCTGCGCTTTCCTTATTTGAAATCGACTTTCATTTCCGAAATTTTGCAAGACAGCTGTATCTTTTAGAGGAAAATACCGGGATATTATCAAATTCAGGTTTCTTTAACATTTAGATCACAAGGAACAAAAAGATAAAATAAAATTTGGTCTAATATCTCGTTTAGATAAAATTTAAACATGTTTCCAAGAAGTGCGAATTTTTTGCAATTACAATAAAGAAATTTATTAGAAGAAACTTAAAGTATAATAATAATGAAGTAAAAAATAAGAGATTGACGTTGAGTGGGTTTTGCGTCGCACTAGAACTACACTATGGGCAACTGGTGACAGTCTGGGATTAACCGTAGAAATAAGAATTTTGATTTTTCTGCATAATTATAAACAAAAACGAACTTACGACGGCTGCCATTATCGCCAAGTGTATACAGGTTTGAAAATTTTCACGCCAATAGTGTTAATTTTTGTAAGGAGTGTTATCAGTGTTTAGTTTATAAAAAAAACCGTCATATTTGAGTATATATGCATCTTGTGCTTATTATGTTACCATGACAAACTGAAATATTTTGAAGGCAATATCTTTTCACAAAGCAACAATAAGTTATTTAGTTATAACCAGTGTTGTGCAAGTTCACGAAAAAAACGACCTAATTCAAACTCAAGTTCATCGAGTAAAAAACGAGCTAGTTCGCGCTTAAACTCGTGTCTGAAAAAATGAACGCGCTCAACTCAAGTTCATTTTTAAAAAGGAGCGAAACTCATTAAAAGTTCATTTTTATGTTTTTTTTTTTTTTTTCTAAATAGATCTCCTCTGTGAATACTTTCATAGGTACAGTCGGCTGCAAAATTATTCGAGCACTAGCCAATAATTCCTATATTTAAAAAGTACACTTAAGACTGTTTTGCTAAGTAAATCCTTGTCGAATCATGTTCTTAGACTGATTAAGAACATGACTCGACAAGGATTTATTTAACAAAGCTGTATTAAGTGTACTTTTTTTTGGCAAGGATTATTGCTAGTGCTCGAATAATTTTGCAGCCGACTGTAATTTACATTTTTTTAAATTACCAATTACATGAAGATTATTTTTAATTTAATGCTTAATTAAACTTATAATTCTTAATTATAACTTATTAATTTAATTGTAGTAAAAATTTATTCACGGACACTTCTGAATAGTGGACCCACTGCTTTTGTGTGGTTTTTTATTCTCAAATTTCCAATAGGTTTGATTATGCATATGAGAAAACTTATCAATAGGAGACAAATTCCATCATTTGTAGGTTCAGGTTCCGTTGTTTTGAAGTATAATACTATTTTAAAAATTGTGTAATGGTTTGATTTAATTAATCTTTATTTGGTTGCGCCACAATCAATGTCGGCTTTGAGTTCTTGTCTAAATCATTAGAAAATTTCGCTTGCTATTTAGCTTACTATAAAGGAATAAGCGCGTGTGTCAACTTGTTAGTTTGCGTAGAAATTATCTCAAGAACAAATGATCTCAGAGGTCAACCCAGTTTTTAACACGTTGATCGCCATGTCAGCCATCGGTGACTGACAGTGTCAAATATGATATAAAACCGCGTCAACCATCGGTGGTTGACAGTGTAAAATATAATATAAAACTAAAAATATTACACTGTTTCAAGTAATTACTTAAAATTTATTTAAAATTTACTTAATTTTTATTTATTACATGATAATATCATTAAGGAATTTTAATGGATTTAATTAAGAATTCGCGTGGCGATCAACGTGTTAAAAAATATCATTTACTAGCAGGCAACGCCCGCTTCGCTGGTCCCTATTTTTAAATGAATCACTATAATGAATTCTCAAAATTGCATTAATTTTTATCACATGAAAAAAAAGAGAAACAAAATCTGAGTAGGAAAAATGTCGCACCGGGTTCTCACTGCCTTCGGAAAAAATTCCCAAAATGCTCTAACTCTTATTTCTATTATTTTCCCACTTCGCCCCCCCCCCTCCTGTCTATCCTAATAATTTTACATATTTGAAATATCCGCAATCGATTTGTAAGTATCAAAAACCTCTATGCACCAGTTTTGAACGATATATCTCTATTTTTATTTTTTTACCGCTCTACTCCCCCCCCCCTTCCCGCCCTCCCAATAATTTTAAAAACTCGAAAATATCCGCAATCGAATTGTAGGTATTGGAAACCTCTATGTACCAATTTTGAATGATCTAACTCTATTTTCTTTTTTTTTGCCCCTCTGCCCCCCCTTCCCGGCCCTCCTAATAACTTTATACTTTCAAAAAAATCCCCATTCGACTTGCAGGCCTCTAAAACCTATCTGTACCGATTTTGAACGGCCTAACTGTATTTCTATTTGTTTTTTACCATAGCCCCCCCCCTTACCGCCCCCCCTTCCCGCCCCACCTAATAATTTTAAAAATTCGAAAGTATCCGCAATCGATTTGTAAGTATCGAAAACATCTATATACCAATTTTGAACGATCTAACTCTATTTTTATTTTTTTGCCCCCCTCCCCCCCCTCTCCTCTCCCCCTTTCCTGGTCCTCCTAATAACTTTACACTTTCGAAAATATCCCCATTGGACTTGCAGGCATCTAAAACCTAACTGTACCAATTTTGAACGGCCTAACTGTATTTCTATTTGTTTTTGACCATAACCCCTCCCTTACCGCCCCCCCCCTTCCCGCCCCACCTAATAATTTTAAAAATTCGAAAGTATCCGCAATCGATTTGTAAGTATCGAAAACATCTATATACCAATTTTGAGCGATCTAACTCTATTTTTATTTTTTTGCCCCTCTCCCCCCCCTCTCCCCTCCCCCTTTCCCGGCCCTCCTAATAATTTTACACTTTCGAAAATATCCCCATTCGACTTGCAGGCATCTAAAACCTAACTGTACCAATTTTGAACGGCCTAACTGTATTTCTATTTGTTTTTGCCCCATAGCCCCCCCTTGCCGCCCCCCCCTTCCCGCACCTCCTAATAATTTTATAAATTCGAAAATATTCGAAATCGATTTGTAGATATCGAAAACCTCTATATACCAATTTTGAACGATCTAACTCTCTTTTTATTTTTTGCCCCCCCCCTCTCCCCCCCCTGCTGCCCCACCTCGGGGCTGAATTTCTAAAATTCCAGAAATTGGTTTTTAGATATTTGCATTAGCTATATTTTAGAGCAAAAATTTCACGCATATCTATTTTTTTGTTTGAGATATATAGAATTATGCGAAATCACGTTTTTACGCATGTGAAATCACGTTTTGCCCCCCCCCCGCCCCCCTTGGGGACCGAATTTTGAAAATTCCAGAAATTGGTTTTTTGACATTTGTGTTAGCTATATTTTAAAGCAAAAATTTTGCGGATATCTGTTTTTTTTTGTTTGAGATATGAAGGATATTGTGAAATCACGTTTTTCCCCCCCTCCCCCCCTTGGGGGGCGAATTTTGTAAAATCGCTTCTTAGTGGATGCCTACGTCATGGAAAGAACATTGTCACGAAATTTCATGCTTCTAGGTCCAGGGGTTTGGTCTGGGCGTTGATAGATCACCCCCTCACTCAGGAAGTGTTCTTTTATATATATAGATGACTCAAAACTTGTAAAGATAGTGAAATCTTATTTCCAAAAATTCAGCAAATAGCAATACTTTCTTTAGTATATAAGTTTAATGAAATTAAAAATAAAAATCTGAATTTGCTTAAATTATTTTGTATATATTATATTTCTGATTGACGGGATTCTCCCCCCCCCCCCCCCCCCCAAATGTCCCACTGAATTATTTACATATTCATAAAAAAAACATAAAGTTGTAACGAAATTTTAAAATATGCATTTCAAGTTATTTAGTAACTTACTGATCTTAGACAAAAATTTCAAGTAACATTCCCAGATAATCTTTAGCATTCTAAATTTAAATTTCTTCCATTTCTTTCTTTCCATTTATTGCAATAATAGAACCATAGAGGAGCTGTTAAAAGTTTCATTTCTATATTCAAGGCACTTCAAAATGCGAATTTATCCTATGAACGCAACGTGAAGTATTGAGCTCTAAACAAAGTTTTGTGTAACATAAAAATAAGCGAAAATAATGATCATTCTTAAGCAATTTCCTTTCACAGGATAAATTTTGCCAATTTCCTCAATTATATCCAATTAAAATAAATAAATAAATAAATAATAAAAAACGTTTGATGTTGCCTATCATACCACATTCTAAGTAAAATATGCTTTTTTGCTTATAAGAAATAAATATTTATTTTATTTTGTTTATAGTGCAGTCTAAATACATGTTAATCTGTACTTAATTGAAATTTCACCCACAGATTAATTTTGAACGTCCTTGTGCTTGTGCGTACCTCCTTTGTCCTACTTCAGTACAAGTTTCCAAGTAACATTTTCGTACTAAAAAGAATTAGATAGAATGCAGAGTTTAAACTTTTTGCTAATATTTGTTCTTGAGTTATACTGATAATAGACACACGCATATACTTTGGAACAAACAGCTAAAAACCTATTTGTCGGTTTTAGGGAACCTAAAAACGCGTAAATATATCAAACTCAGTTTCAAAAATTCTACCCCAAACAATACCTTCTCTTCCATACATGAGTAAGAGAAAATAATAAGCATGCCGAACTCAAAATATAACATAACATAGAGATAAATAATATTATGCATAATATGAAAACGGTTACTTTTTATTATTTTATAAACAGTTAAATTAAAAACATGACTAAATTAATATTGATTGAATTTTTGTTATTTAAAAAATATCTTTTCCCACAGTCATAATCATATTAAATTTTATATAGAACACAGCCTGTTTCATATTAATTTTTTTTTATAATTGCGACTCAAAAAAAAAAAAAAAAAAAAAAAAAACTTCTTAAATAACAACTATTTAGTAATTATTTGTCTCAAAATTTCCTTTTAGTAATTATAATAGTAATGATGATGATGACATTTTATTAAAAAGCGTTATTATAATTTTCATATTTATTTGTTTTCATTAGATAATGAGAAATTTTTGAATACGCGAGCAAGTAAAGCTATGTAAGTTTTAGTAATTAAAAAAAATTATGAATTATACTCTTATTTGTTTATTTATTTATTTTACAAAACTCTATTTTAAAAAGAAGAAATTCTTCTAATGTGCATTATCAAACAAATTGCTGTAATAAAAATCAATCAGTCAATATGACTTAATACTAAGAATGCACGTCTTTTTAGAGATATACAACTACACACACATACAGTTAAACAATAAAAAGAAAATGCAATTTACTTTATTAATACCTATCACTGAAATTTGTTTTTCACAATATCAAAATGTATGAATTTTATGTATTTTGGATTTATCGAAACTAAACCTAAACACAATTTTTATATATTAGTCATATTTCTTGCTCATAATTTGAAACATTTGAAGCGGTAAAAAATTCTGCGCTATTTTCTATCCTACACAAAGTAGGCTGCTTTAGATATTTCTCTAAATGCGTCTTCACTTTAAGAAAGAAAAACTACAAAGGCATTTTTTTTTTTTTACTTCTTTGTAGAAAAGTAAAAATAATTTAACAGGAATGATAAATCACATTTTTACATTGCTGCACTGCATTTTCTCAGGTAAAAAAATAACATGTGTTTCAATGTTATGTATTAACGCTTTTATGCGATTCTAAATGCATAGTACACTGTGGTCAATATATATCGCAAGTATCATAAAATAAAATAAAAACAATGTATTTGATTGTAAAAGCCGAAAATAGGGGATAATAAAAATTAATTTTAATTATTATTGTTATAATTATTATTATATAACATCATAAAACTTTTAGCATTTCGATAAATTTTATTAATTGCCTCATGGACTTATTCATAATTTTTCTAGTACGTCATGTGATGCTTGGTTTCATCTAATGCAATGTTCGAAAAGTTTTTCAATATCTATACATATCTATATATATATCTATATATATATATATTGATAAATCACTTTATTTTTACTATCTTATATCTTTATATCTTTATTTCTATTAAATCATTAAATTAAGAACTTAATATTAAAAATATTCATTTATTTAAGCAAAGAAGTAACTTATTTTTTCAAGAACCTACCTCGTTTCAAATGACTTCTGTGTGATATATTCCTATGCGATCTTATCAATGAAAAAAGGAAAGTGCTTAAGGATCCTTCAGATACTAGCAACATACAGAGCGTCAAAACTCATAAATTATCCATTGTCCGAAAGCAACCCTTGACATTTTGCACACATTTACAATGAAGGACATTACTTTTTATTGCTCTTTTACAAAAGAGACCCCCTTCTCATGCAATTATCGCACCAGGAGGTTTGTGATCTTCGATTGCAGCCAGCGTCGATCTCCTTAACCGCATCAAAGAAAGGCTTCCTTCAGAGACTGGCAACTTTAGAAAGCTGCAAGTCGGCTCTATTGATATTTCTTTGATGCGGTTAAGGAGATCGACGCTGGCTGCAATCGAAGATCACAAACCTCCTGGTGCGATAATTGCATGAGTGCAAGGAGATCGATGCTGGCTGCAATCGAAGATCACAAACCTCCTGGTGCGATAATTGCATGACTCTTTTGTAAAAGAGCAATAAAAAGTAATGTCCTTCATGGGGGCTGGCTCACGAGAGGTTGAAAAGTGCCGACGGAAGTAACCTCTGATGACGTAGCTGGTCATTCTGCTTAGAATGAGAGTATATGGGATGTTAGGGGTTTAAGAATCTCAAAATAGTTTTGTTTCTCTCTCTCTCTCTTTTTAATCAATATTAACTATTTTAATTTATCTTACGATTTCTGCTTCTTAACACTTTACATTCCCTCCATATTTTATTTTGAATATTGTTAAACTAATTAATAAACAAACATATAAAATATAAAATATAAAGTGCTATTGAACACATAGGATTATAAATATGTAACAAGGAAAAAAAAATAAAATTTTTAAATTTCGGGAAATATTTGGTGTGACACATCTATAAGTTACCCTGATTACATTGAAATAGTAATTTAAATTAAAAATAACTTTCTACATAAACATTACAAATTGGGAAAAAAAAAAAAAAATCGTAGCATTTGTTATGGAATTAAAGTAATATCATAGCACTTCATCAGTTTTAAAAACTAGGCACGAGGGCTTCACTATAGCAACGAATATTTACTCACACCTATAATGAAATTTAAAGTGACCGCTGCATTTGGCTTTCTCTGAAATATCATTTGTTAAATTTCGGATTAGCGCTGCTATCTACTGAACATAGATGAACTAAAAATTTAAAAGACAATTTATACATACATATATATATATATATATATATATATTTAAAAATTGTTGCGAAAAAAATAAATAAATAAATAAAATAAATAAAAAGGTTTATTTCACTGCGAAACCAATGAACATTAATTGTTAAATATTTTTTAATTTGTTGTATAAAATAAGCTTTCTTTCTTTCTTTTTTTTTTTTTTTTACAAATCGGAGAAGTGGTGTTTTTAATTTCCATTGTGTATAAGTGTTGGAGAAAATATTGTTTCAGGGTGACATTTTCGATCTGTCTTTTTGTTACAATTGCATGTTTTAATGTTACCTGAATCCGAAAATCAGTTTTTAACAGCTGATTGTGTATATTTGGCTCCGTGTGTTTCCAGTCAATTCGTCTATTGTAACATAAAGGTCAATCCAATATTAGTCGTATAAGTTTTAACGAGTGGTGTGAGGAAATTTTCTAAATAATTTTATATTTTTTAAATAGGAACATTAATATTTTTAAATAAATAGCATTAAACAGTTAAATATTAAATGTCTTTTGAATGAGCTACAGTATTCAAACAATGGTTTCGTAGAAATGTATATCACATAAACATATTTTTATAGTTCTTTGGAATACATTGGAAGCTCCTCAAATAATTTTTCTTTCTCATCTTGGACTGTGATATTACTTTCATAACAATGTACGATAATAAAAGAAGGTAGTATAAATCCCCCATCAAATTATTATTATTATTTTCCAATTTCACATTAATTTTCCCAATTCGAATATTTAAAATAATAATAAAGAGCACAGATATGATTATTATTATTTTCTCTTTTTTTCATATTGACATAAAGGCGAGGGGGAAAAAATATTGAAAAAAAAAAAAAAAGGGCTATTAAACAATAATAAGATCCGATAAAATTGAAACAACAAGATATTTTGTTAAATAAACCAATCATTTTTGTTTAAATAGACCCAACAAGAATTTTATTGTTACAGCAAAACATTTTTCTTCTGTATTAGTTAAAAATAAATAATTTGCACTCTTAATAGGGAAAAAAAATGTTTTAATGTAATAATCAATATCAATAATATTTCCAACTAAAATTGAATTAATTTAATTTTTCATTAATTAAAATAATTTCATGCTTAATTTACCGGACTTTTATTTATTATATTATTATTATTATTATTATTATTATTATCATTTAGTACTTAGATTTGCTGAAAATTGATAAAGAGTACAACTTTTACATTCCAAGGAAGTTAAAAGAGCATTTATGATTTTAGTTAGTATGTCTGTCCGACTTTTCGCGCTTTATCTAATAGTTCTTTTTTTTTTTTTTTTTTTTTTTTTTTTTTAATAATTTACTTAAAATTCATATACGACAATCGGGTTTCCTATTGAAAATAGTTTACTGCTACATTACAGTAGAACTACAGTGTCTTGAATTCTTTTATTCTTGAATATTTATTATAAAGAATATTTTGAAATCTTTTGTTAATAACTGTATATTCATTAACAAACGAATTTAAATACGTTACTTTCCGACCGATGTATTCCTTTTAAACACAGTTTAATATCTCTATATAATAAAACATACATTATTGTTTCGGGTAAATCGATGGAAAATATTTTTATTCTCTCTGCTTTTTTTACGTATTGCAGCAAATTGCAACTGACAATAAATTCTGAAATTTTTGGACAGTTCTAAAGCCTTTTCTATGCCGGAACAGGACAATTCCGCCGAGAATTTTAATCCTTCATTCCCCACATAGGACAACTCCGCCGAGAATTTTAACCCCCCTTTTCCCACATAGGACGACTCCGCCGCGCCATTTTCCTGAGACGAGAAGAGGGGATCTACAGCAGTATTTCCATTTTTGGCGACGCATAGCACTTTGGCGACATATCGGGCATTATAAGAACCCTTCCCCCTCGCTTTGGAAAGTTAAGTAAAAGTTTTCTGTATATTTTAACTAAAATATGAATAAAAAATCTTACTCATAAACATGCATTCTGTTTTATTTTTCATTTTATTATTATATGTAATTTTATTTAATAATTATTTAATCGTAATAATAAATTCTGCTATTAATAAATGTATTTATAATTTTTATGTAGCACTTGAATATCATAAAATTCAAATAACAATTAACTTAAGTAAAATTACTCATCTTACTTTAAGTTGTTTCGATTAAATTTACAAAATTATTAAAGGATAAATAAGAACTTAAATTTTCTTTAATTAACGTGTATTCAAATATATATTACTTAACTTTAATTTATATTAACTTATATTTTATTTACTTTTTTTTCTTTAATTTTCTATTAAACAGTGATAAATAAGAGTAATAACAACAGTAATAATTCTCTGCGATGAAAATCATCACCATCTGCATTTATAGAGGCCGTCAGCAATTGCCCATTGCACAGCACTAGTGCTACGTAAAACCCATCTAACCAGCCAACTGCATTTATCATGGAAAATATTTAGTCACTTTTCTGTTATATACTAATTTTGTTTTTACTTTTAAAGAAAACGTAAATCACAAAAAATTAATTATATCATAAATAAATCATTAAGAAAAAAAAAAAAAAAAAAAAAAAATTAGAACTTCCATAAATCAAATCTTTTTTTAAATTTGCCTACATGTTTAATAGTATTAAATTGCGATTTCCCATTCGTTCAATCAATAAGTATTTCTATCACTCTAAAGGTTGTTGCCTTTTAAAATGAAAAATCGATAGTTGAGACTATAGGGAGGATATCTATACAAATTACTGTGTCTATGGCTTTTACTGAATTTTAAAAAATTGACAAATTAAACAACTTTCTTCTATAAAAATTGTTAATACAAAAGATTACGTATATAAAATGAAAAAGTGCATAAAAATAAAGGTATTTTTGAATGCCTTTTTGACATCCTAATAAGAGATTCCCCCCTCCCCTCAAATTCTCATTAATCATAACTTTCTAACAATACCACTTTCAATCCTCTACTCCTATAATTAATATGTTAAAAACATCTGACAAATTTCATGTTTGCGTATTAACATATAAATTATTACCATTCTTTTGTGCATTTATTTTTAATAAAATATGAATGCCTAAAGTTTTTGTATGAAAAGTGTCGCCAACTTTTACTTCGCCAAAGGTAATGCCTCCCCCCCCCCCTCATTCGGCGGAATTGTCTGGACGGAAAACGGCAGAAAGGAATGCGGCGGAATTGTCCTATGGGGGGAAAGAGCTGATAAAATTTTCGGCGGAGTTGTCCTACGCTACGGCGGAATCACGTCGTGCCCTTCTATGCTTATCCGCAATATCCTACTCGAACTGTGGATGCCCGGTGACGTCACATAGTCAACCGGAGATGGGTACGCTTCGGCTAAGACTACTATATTATATAGTAGTCTTAGCTTCGGCATGTTTCCCCTCAAAGGAATGAGCTAGCCCTTCTCTTCTATAATCCTGAGGGCATACGAAGCAAAAGAATGGGGGGGAAATGCTGTATTAATAATGCACATCATAATATTTATATGGTTTCAAATTTTACTTATTTATTTATTTGTTTTATTAAACAAATAATTATTACTTATTTCTTTATTTGTTTTAAGAAATAACTGTTGAAATATATGAAAGCGTGAAATTTTTATTACCATTTTCATCTTAGAAAGCTCCTAAAACTAAAATTAGAATTTTACAAAAATGATGATTATTCCACTAAACGCTGCCTTAAATATTTCAAAAAGTTATTTATATTATATGGTTATCGTTTCTCGTAATTAAACATTTACTGAATCTATGTAAAATATTTTGAAAATCGTAAATATTTATTTAAAAGAAAAAAAAAAAAAAGCATCCCATAAAATACAGACAATTTATGAATATTTCGTAAAATATACAATTATGGAGATTTCGCCATTCTTATTCTTTGATAACTTAATTTCCATAAAACTTTAAATGTAATTAAATATCACTATATTATTACACTCAAATTGCAAATTAATACATGTACATGCCTTCAAAGCTGCTAGGCAGGAAGTGTTGGGTTCGATCCCAGGTCGATGACATATAAAAATTTTCTTCTTTCCCCCGCCTTCAGCCCCCGAAGTATGTGTGACACTGTACTTTTTTTTTTTTCATAAACAGCAAGTGCCTATTAGACAAAGTTTCATTAAAATCAAGAGGAAAGTGATATAAAAACAATTATTCTCTTTCCGTCTGCTCCTAAATCCCCCCCCCCCTTCTCATTATGAAAAATCATTCTTTAAATTCATTATTTGATGTTTATAGTTTTTGCGATTTGCAAATTGCAAAAGTGCCCTTTTTTCCAGGTGCCCTTTTTACCAGTGCCTTTTTTACCAAGCGCCCTTTTTCTCCGGGATCCATTTTGCGCGCAGTTATTCTCTTTTCTGCCCTTTTCTTCTTCTGCTTTCCTTTTCATATTTTAGACAGAAATATTTAATATGAGTTTGAGTTTGAATTGCTTTTTCACGCTCAAGATCGTGTAAAAAACGAACTACGCTCAACTCAAGTTCAAAAATTTAAAAAACGAGCGAAGTTCAACTCAAAAAATTTGAACTAAACTCATGAACGCGTTCGTGCACAACACTGGTTCTAACCACATTGCAAAGTGGTGATGTGCTATACTCACATTGCTATTTAAACAAAAGGTCTTTTTACTTTGTTAGTTTTTCAAGTTTTCAATAAAATCCATAAACTGTTTCCTGAAATGCTTCGACGACGTTTCGAAATTTTTTTCTGCGAAAAGTATTTTCAGACTAACATAAAGTATCGAATACAGTACAGTTGGCAGTAAAAGTATCCGAGCACTTGTAAAAATTCCTATTAAAAATAAATAAATAAATAAATAAATAAATAAATGTTAAATAAATTGTTAAATAAATCCTTGTTGAACCCTGTTCTTAGTCTAAGAACATGATTCGACAAGGCTTTATTTAACAAAACAGTATTAAGTGTACTTTTTTTACATAGGAATTTTTGCTAGTGCTCGGATACTTTTGCTGCCGACTGTACATCCAATGGCTGCAATATTTTTTTTTAGGAAATTTAAAAAAATATTTTTCTTTATCTAAAACTAAATTCTTAAAAACTCTTTTTCTTTTTTAACACGCTTTTATTAGCTTCACCTGTATGTATGTTTGTAACCGCTCTGCGAGTAAACAAAAAATCTATATTGTAAAAAAAACTTTCCCTACGTGAACGCTGTGGCTGTGAGGTAAAGCTCCGGGCTACAAACCTAAAGGTCTAACGTTCGAGCCCAGTCAGGGGAGATATTTAAAAAATGGTTTTTGTTTAATTCTAAATTATTTAATTAAAGATTTAAGTGTATGTAAATATTATGGTGTGCCACTCACACGATTTTCTCTTACCTTGCATTTTAATGCTAAGATAAATATTTTGTGCCTTTTAGTTCACATTTCTATAAAAGCGTGTTCTTTAATTTTTTTTAAAAGTATCATTTTATTTTTATTTATTTATTTTATTTTTCAAGGGGGGGGGGGTGCTAAATTAGAAAAAAATATTAGCAGTGCACTAGTTTAGAAATTACACATCTTGCAGAATTTCTTGAAAAATATCATAACTCGAAAATAATTAAAAAAAAAAAAGAAAAGAAAGAAAAATTTGTTGTGTAACATCCACACGACTTCCATTATCCACTATTACACGAAATATATGCATTTTTTGGAGATGACGTGGTCAGAAGACATAAAATTGACCTAACAAATAAGAGACCTAACAATTTTCCTGTAAGAGAAAACGGATGTATAAAGACATATAAAACAGAGTTTATGCCGCGAATAAATAAAAAAAAAAAAAAATGGTAGAGCTGTTTTTGTAAATACTCATTTCCGAGATCTAGAATATTTAAAAGGGGGTTTATGAAGCTATTTTCAAGAAAATGGTTAAAACCGTTTTTGAGGTACAAACTTTCGCCAAATCTTGGCAAACTCAATCGTTGACCGGAAAACAACAATTACATAAGGAAAAATTGAATTAATATGGTGCGTTTGAAAAAAAATTCGTCTATCCATTTTTAAAAGAATGCATTTACGAAACCTCAAATTTACCTACTTATACAGGATGCCTTTCAATTTTCTTGAACAAATCAACTAATATTTACGAAAGAACGTCTAATAGGGTGTTTATATAGCAACTCCGAAGAAAATCGTTTGAGCCGTTTCTGAGATACCTTCTGGTTACCGATGTACAATTTCTGTTTTTCCAATTTTCCCCAAACGTTGAAAAATTCAACTGTACACCAGACCTGTCTGAATTCTGAAGTTTCGTCGTTCAATCTTTATTAGTTTCGGAGCTATGCTAGTCACAAGATTCCCCACACGTATACATACACACATGCACACTGACCAATTGCTGAAAAACACTCTTTTGGGCACAGGAGACCTTAAACGTGTAAATCAGGTGTAAACTCGATATCGAATTTTTGGACTGAATACAGTACTCCCATTACCCATTATGTGGTAGACGGGTAATGAAAGTAAAAAAATGTGTGTGTGTGGGGGGGGGGGGGGTAGGGGCAAGTAAATTAAAAAAAATTGAAGTTTAGGAGGAATATATTTTAAATATTTCAAGTCAATTAAGTTATTAAAATTTAAGGTATACTGGTAAATAAAACTAGATAATATATCAAATTAAAAACAAAAATATGCTTAATTGCTCACTCTTCATTGATAGTTATACAAAATTATCTAGTGTGGAGTGATGCCATATGGTCGAAAATTATTTCCCCAAACAGGTCCTCAAATTTCTCCAAATCAGGGGTTTTTTTTTTTCGAAAAAATCCCCAACTTGATTTCTACTAAAAAGGGAAAATAAAAAATTAAAAAAAAAAAAAAAAAAAAAAATCAAGCAGATTTAAGTGGATTTAAGCTCAAGGTTTTCCCCAGAAGGCAATTTAAAAAAAAAAAAAAATCCCCAAATAACAATAAAGCTATTGAAAATCCCTGGTCGTAGGGATAAATCATTACGTTACCAACATTGACAGAAAGTTGAACTCCCCAGATTTGTCCCCAAAAATTTTAGAATTTCCCAAAAAAGTCGCCACAAACATTTGGTCCCCAAAATTGTCGCCAGAAGCCTCAAAAATCCCCAAATGGGGATAAAATCCCCAATCTGGCATCTCTGAGTGCGGCAGATGTTTCCTGGTTTCGTTTAATCATTAAACGCAGACGATTTTAAGTTTTAAGGCATTATTCCTATATCAAATAGATGTCTGTCCACATGTCATAACCACTAATAAATATTTTTCAAGGTGTCATTCCATGATGATTTCCTGATCGCATTATAAGCTGCCCATTTAAAGTTCTTTTCTATCTTATAAATAACTAGCAGGCAACGCCCGCTTCGCTGGTCCCTATTTTTAAATGAACCGCTATAATTACTGAATTCTCAAAATTGCATTAATTTTTATCACGTGAAAAAAAACAGAAACAAAATCTGATTAGGAAAAATGTTGCACCGGGTTCTCACTGCCTTCGGAAAAAATTCCCAAAATGCTCTAACTCTTATTTCTATTATTTTCCCCCTTCGCCCTCCCCCCCTCCCGTCTATCCTAATAATTTTAAAAATTCAAAAATATCCGCAATCGATTTGTAGGTATCGAAAACCTCTATGTACCAGTTTTGAATGATCTAACTCTATTTTATTTTTTTTGCCCCTCCCCCCCCCCCCCTTCCCGGCCCTCCTAATAACTTTACACTTTCGAAAATATCCCCATTCGACTTTCTGGCCTCTTAAACCTATCTGTACCAATTTTGAACGGCCTAACTGTAATTCTATTTGTTTTTGCCCACAGCCCCCCCTTCCCGCCCCTCCTAATAATTTTACAAATTCGAAAATATCCGCAATCGATTTGTAAGTATCGAAAACCTCTATATACCAATTTTGAACAATCTAACTCCATTTTTATTTTTTTGCCCCCCGCCCTCTTCCCTCCCCCTTCCCGGCCCTCCTAATAACTTTACACTTTCGAAAATATCCCCATACGACATGCAGGCCTCTAAAACCTATCTGTACCAATTTTGAACGGCCTAACTGTATTTCTATTTGTTTTTGCCCCATAACCCCCCTTACCGGCCCACCCCCTTCCCGCCCCTCCTAATAATTTTACAAATTCAAAAATATCCGCAATCGATTTGTAAGTATCAAAAACCTCTATGTACCAATTTTGAACGATCTGACACTATTTTTATTTTTTTGCCTCCCCCCTCTCCCCTCCCCCTTCCTGCCCCTCCTAATAATTTTACACAATCGAAAATATCCCCATTCGACTTGCAGGCCTCTAAAACCTATCTGTACCAATTTTGAACGCCCTAACTATATTTCTATTTGTTTTTGCCGCATAGCCCGCCCCCCTGCTGACCCACCTGGGGGCTGAATTTCTAAAATTCCAGAAATTGGTTTTTAGATATTTGCATTAGCTATATTTTAGAGCAAAAATTTCACGTATATCTATTTTTTTTGTTTGAGATATATAGGATTCTGCGAAATCACGTTTTACGCATAATCACGTTTCCCTCTCCCCCCCCCCCCGCCGCTCTCCTTGGGGACCGAATTTCGGAAATTCCAGAAATTGGTTTTCAGACATTTGTATTAGCTATATTTTAAAGCAAAAATTTTATGGATATCTGTTTTTTTGTTTGAGATATGAAGGATTTTGTGAAATCACGTTTTGCCCCCTCCCCCCCCTTGGGGGGCGAATTTTGTAAAATCGCTTCTTAGTGGATGCCTACGTCATAGAAGGAACATTGTCACAAAATTTCATGCTTCTAGGTCTAAGGGTTTGGTCTGGGCGATGATGAATCACCCCCTCCCCCACTCACTCACTCAGTCAGGAAGAACGATTTTATATATATAGATAATATAGCATATTAAGAAATCATAAAAAGTACCTTGAATATTACATTGCCAATAATTTCTAATTGTTTTTGCCAAAATAAAGGCTTGTGATTGCGACTAAGGTAAAAATTTTCGAACCTCATAAAATCCTTCGTTTATATTAAACGGACTTGTTATGTGCGTCTGTGTGATGATGAGTTTCTCGGAAACGTTTTTAACAATTTTCATGAAAACTTTGGGTTTAGGAATTTTGGGACAAAAAACCAATTAGACTTGTCTTCATCTCCAGGAAAACTCACCTTCTCTGTTAACCTTTTATCCGCCGGTTGCAAAATATAGCAGAAATTAAGTTTATTCGAAAATGTAATATGACAAAATAGATAAAAGTTTGAGCTTAAGGATTTTCTGAAGTGAAAAGTCGATTGGATTTATTCTCATCTTCAGGAAAATTCGCGTTCTCTTCTGTTTTAACTCTTTATTCAGCAGTTACAAAAATAGCAAAAATTGGATTTGCTCTTAAATGGATATAACGATCTCGATGAACGTTTGGAGGTTTCTTTCTTCTTCTTCTTCTTTTTGTGTGTGTGATTGAATCGATTGAACTTATTCTCATCTCCATGAAAATTCACGTTTATTTTTAACACTTTATTAGCAAAATATGGCAGAAATTAGGAAATGAATATGAAGATTTTGATACAAGTTTGGACTTAAGGGTTCTTTGAAGTGAAATATCGATGAATTTAATCCTCATCTTCAGAAAAGTTCGCGTTCTCTTTTAACCTTTTATCCACCTGTTTCAAAAATAGCGAAAATTGGGTTTACTCGGAAATGAATATAATGATTCCCATGAACGTTTGGAACTAAGGTTTTTTGGTGGTGAAAAATCGATTAGACTTGGCCACATCTTCAAAAAAAATTCGCGTTCACTGTTTACCCTTTATTCTCCGGTAGCAAAATAGGGAAAAAATAAGGTTTACTCGAAAATGGATATGACTATATTAATAAAAGTTTAGAGTTGAGATGAGAGTTTTTTGGTTTATTCCTTATGCTATTATAACACCAAATATTATTTATATGTATATAACGTCCTATATTATACACATTAAACCTAAGGGAAATTCGGTGTATAAATTGAGGATAAACAGATTATAATTTACACACATGGGCCAAATTCGATTCATATATAAAACAAAAATGTTTTTTGACAACTCTTTAATTACTATTACTTTACATTCATTACACCATATTTCATGAATCGAGATTTCCTCAAAATCATTCAAATGACAATTTACATTCACAGTTTATTTCTTAAACTTCTGAATTTCGCTCTGCACAAAAAATCATTTTCCTTTATATAATAATATTAAAAAAAATAGTTGAAAGTTTTTTTTTTTTTTTTTTCTAAAAGGAAAGTAGAATTACGAAAATATAATATTAAATTTAAATTACATTTTATTAATATCACACAATCAGCAGATTGGGAAGAAAATCATGTATATTGAAAATTTATTTCTCCAACAGAGTGAAAATAATGCCTTTGACTGGGAGTCGAACCCCCGGATCTTTGACCTTTAAGTCATAGAACCGGGGTTCGACTCCTTGTCCGGGCAATATTTTCAATTAGTTGGAAAAATAAATTTTCAATATACATAAATTTAAACTGACTATTTTTTTTTTGAAAGCACTATGTTTTATAAAAACGCCATTTAATATATATATATATATTAAATATATATAATATTTCATGTTTATATGTATAATTTATAACATCTTATATGACCTTGTATAATGTGAAATTTTAGGTGTAAACTCTATACAAATTCAGTAAATATTATATTGCGAAAAATCATTTTCCTTTATATAACATATACAGTAACCGCCGCTTAATAAATTCACTGGTTAATAAAATCAGCCGCTTGATCTGATCAAATTGCCAGGACCGGAATCAAATGAATACAAACTACCTTTAAAGCCGCCGCTTAATAAAATCAGCATCGCCGGTTCCTAAACTCAAAAATATATCATCAGCAGCCAAAAATATCACTTATGCACACCAAAAAATATTTTATTTAATTTGTGATTTTTTTTTTTTAATTGGAAAAAGAAATTAAAGCACAAAAACCCTCCGTTATCGCTCATTGTTGAATATTTTACACTTGCAGCACAGTTACAAATTAAACACCTCCCATAACTTATCTCTGTAACAAGTGCATTAATAAATTACAAATTTGATTTGGAATGATATATATATATATATATATATATTATTTCTAAGTATTAATAAGCAATTTCTAGTTCTTATTTTGAAATGACTATAATTCATGAGGTTTAAACAGAAGGATTTTTAATTTATAAGAGCAGCGTGAACTTTTGGTAAAGTAAATTAAAACGCAAGGAAACTTGGAATGTGTTTAATTTATTTATATTGACAAAAAATATAACATTTTTGAATACATAAAGGTGATTCTTGAATACATATAAAAAAGGTGGAAAGATAAAAAAAAACAATATTTATTCTTAAGTAACTTTTATAAACTATATGTCTACACTGCTCTGTAATACAGATAAAATTAGCTTCTCGAGACAACAGGCAAGTTTACTGCACGAATTTTAAATCATTAAAATGGAATATTGTTTATTAAACATTTTTATAGAAATTAAAAACATTTTGTGTAAAATTTTGTGCACCCTAAAATTTTCGTGCCCAGGGCACGTGTCCCAGATGTCTGTGTGATAATCAGGCCCCGAGGAGGATGTCGCATTTATACACTATGTACCAATAAGTATTTGGATGCTATTGAATTTAGACGTTTTGTCAAACGTCTAAATTCAATAGTATCCAAGTACTGTGATGTTTTGTCAAACACCCAAAAAAAGTTCTTTAAGAATTGTCTTGAAACTTTGGTAGTTTAAAAAACATGTTATACCTCATGTATTTCAGCAAAAGTTGTGTCCTAAAGAAGAAAGGGGAACCAGTAAAAAATTAAACGAAAGTCAAAATGTTTTGGATTCCCCTGTAAAAAGTAATGCTTTAAATCTGTGATTATGAGAATTTTTCTCATTATCTGTATAATTTTTTATGGGGTTACCACATAAATTTATGGAGATATAACATTTTCTTTGTTTCTTTTTTAATTGCAAAATAAAAAATTCCGCTTTTTTAATCATAACACGTAGGGTTATTAGACCCAGTGCAAAGACTTTTTTAGAAAATTTAACATATATTGTATTAGACACAGCATACATTAATCAGAATGCAAAAATGTTAACTATCTTACCAGATAGGAGCATTTTTACTATATAATTTTTAAGTGCGCATGCGCTAGCTTAAAAAAAAAATTTCATTTTCATAATTTAATAGCCAAATGTATTGAGCAACTTATATGAAAACCCCATACAAATATCGTGTAAATTCAAAAAGTTATGAGAGATAGAATGAACAGAATTTCAGTTCTCTCAAAATAAAAGCTAAACTAACGGGTGTACCAAAATAAAATAGACTGATATAAATTGATGTATAACTAAATTTATTTAAGTGAAACCCAAATTGGTTTTACACATAAACAATATAGATAGAATAATAAACAAAATGCAACATATTAATTTATGTAAATAATCTCCGTTGCTCTTTGCCAATCGATGAAAGCGCCTGGTCCATCTCAGACAACTTTCCATTATTACGTCCTTTGTTATTCTCTTTACAGCTCGTTTTAATTCTGAAATCAGTATTTTTTAACATTTTACAGGGTGTCTACTAGATCATGAAAGTCATTAAAGTCATGAAAAGGTCATGAAAATCAACAATGGGTCATGAAAGTCATGAAAAGGTCATGAAATTCAGCAATAGGTCACGAAAGTTAAGAACAGGTCATGAAATTCGACCATTGGTTTGAGTCACGTATTGGTTCAGGTAACCCAATTTCACTGATCGGGTCGAACAATTTTTTTTCTCTTGCAGTTCAGATTGATTTAATTGAATTTTTTTTCCTACGAGTCGGGTCGACTTGAGAACAGCTTTCAAAATAATTTCTTTAACGAACAAAAATATAATTCGGCAACGCATCGTTTGGTGCATTGTCGCGTTGCTTGTAGCACTCGTGCCCACTTTGTTCGCCTGATGAATGGTCGCGTTTTTTCAACCCAATACAATTGTTGCAAGTTTATTGCATTTTATGGTGTTTATTCAAAGTTTTATACTTATTACTAAACTTGAAGAACATTTTGTACACTTGAAGTGCACAACACACCTAAATGTTTAAAAAATATTGTTTACCCATTTTTCAGATTTTAAAACTTTTAACTTGGTGCATTAGTGATTATATTTTAAATTATTTACCAGTTGTGTAGCAATAAAAATTTTCTTTTATAAGTTAAATTGCAAGATTTTTAGATGAATTACTAATTTTCATTTTAGGTTTTGAGTCGGGTGTGGGTCAATAAAATTCTCTATTATAGATTCATGTCAATTTTCAGGTTACTATTATTTAGTAGCATAAATATATAAACATGATTATAAACCTAGTATAATTATTTGTATCTTAAAAAAAAAAAAAAAAGAATTTTTTTTACTTAATATTTAAATTTTCTAAAATATATGTATGCTCAAAATATTTTGTTAATCAAAACAGTATTAATGTACAGCCGGTAACAAAAGTGTCCGAACACTAGCAAAAATTCCTATATAAAAAAAGTGTGGTTAATACAGTTTTGCTAAATAGATCCTTATCGATTTCTGTTCGTAGACTGACTAAGAACAGGATTCAACAAGGATTTATTTAACAAAAAAGTATTAAGTGTACTTTTTTCTATAGGAATTTTTGCTAGTGTTCGGACACTTTTGTTACCGGCTGTATAACTGAATGAACTAATTTATTCTAATTCAGAATGTATTCTATTTTGAAGTATAGGGAAGACATCGAAATGCAAAGTTTGAGATGTATAGTTATATATTTTTTTTATTTTAATAATTTTATTCTTCTATTCTTAGTCTTTTCGCAGAAAAAAAAATAAGTTTGTAGATTTTAAGAAAAATTTAATACATATATTCCTCTCCTTAATGCAAGGAAAATGAATGACAATTTTCAAATTCCCCAAAAAACTAATTAATATATATAATGACCCTCATCTGTCATGAACGAATCCGGTTAGTACCGCTTCAAAACAGAAACTTTTGGCAGCCATTTTTTTTCCCGTTTGTTTAATTCAACTTAGGAAACATACATATCATTTTCATACATGTTTTGTATCGCACATATTCTTATTTATTTCCTATAAAACCTTGAAAAACTATTCAATTGTAATGTTTAAATGTCTAAATTAAATATAACGGATCACTGGCTATTATAAACATGAACCTATAAATAGAATTATGTAACTTCATGATTATAAACAATGCAATACCAAATAAAAACAAACCAAAACTGTTGCCATTCAGAAAATACAAATTCCAAATGGACAACTTTTTAATTCCGAATGAACGACTCTTTGACTGTTTCATTAAAAAAACGCTTAAAATATTTCTAAAACATATTAAAGCCTTAAAAATCTTAAAATATTTGTAAAAACGCATTAAAGCCTTTAAATATTTTTATCAAACTTCATTGTTTGTTTACATTGTAAGGTATGATTGGCGTCGAGTTTAGTACGTAAATGCCGCCAGTTGATTTTAGTTTTGAAATTAGTGTAAAATGATAGTTGGGATAGAATGTTTGGTTAGGCAAGTAAAAGTCACCAGTTGAAATGAGTATTGAAAGTAGAGTAGTCTAAGGTGATAATGTCGAATCAAGGTAAAATGTTCGGTTGAGAATGAGAAAGTCGCTAGCTGGATCCTGGATATTTTGGCGATGTTGTGGGTGAGATAGCTGGTTGGAGGTATTGAGTAGAAGTGAATTTGGGTTAGCATGGAGTGTCTGTAGTTATTGGATAGTTAGTTAGAAAATTTGAAAACAGGATCTACGATAGTATTAAAAAAGAGTATTTTGGTAAAATGAAGTGAATCGTTTTTTCTTATTATGAGGACTTTAAATACGCAAGCGAAGTGATGACGTCGCTTGCCGTTCGTGGATACAAGAAAAATATTTCCTATGTTAAACGCCCAATGGATTTTTCGTAAAAAATTATTAAAAATCGAGGGAAATTATTTCCTGATTTTAATCCCCATATTTAGGTTTAGACATGTATTAGTTATCATGTGCATGCGTTAGATTAAGTTGTTTTTGTTCTAAAATTGATAAAATTTGAATTTTAAATTTCAAAACTCTAGATTAAAAAAAAAAAAATAAACTTCCATATTCCATTGAAAACATAAACATTTCATTTCAAAGGATGATATTTACACTATAAATATCCAACTTATACTAATTAAAAGGAAAATGATAAATATTCTATCATAATTTGAAGTGAAATTTGTTTTCAAATGTCTAAATAAAGTATCTGATATAAGATGCTAATATGTTGCAGCGGAATAGATTTGATATCGGTCATCCTTGGCAGAAAAAAAAAATATATATATATATCGCCAAATTATCTGGCGAATATAATTTAATTCCTTTCAAAAATCAGATCCTGTGTAAAAACTTATATTAAGAGAGTAATGAATAATATGAAACACTATTTCGCACAATACATATTACGAAAATATACATCCGGAATGTATATTTTCGTTGTACGTTTTTGATCGCCAAATACAAAAACGCCAAGGACAACAGAGTTTTGAAATTTAAAATTAAAATTTTGTCAATTTGACAGCAAAATAACTCAATCTAACACATGCACATGATAACTAATACATATATATACCCAAATATGGGGATTAAAATCGGGAAATAATTTTCCTCGATTTTTAATAATTTTTTACAAAAAATCCAATGGGCGAATAACATAGGAAATCATTTTCTTGCATCCACGGACGGTCAGTGACGTCACACTTCGCTTGCGTATAGAGCACTTAATGGAACACTGGGATGTGTTGTTGCTGTTGTGTTGTCGGGCCTATATTTTTTGTCAACCAGCAGTTTTTTTATTGTCATTCATATTTATTGATCGGGTAGAATTTTTTTAATTTCAGAACGAAAATTATAAAATATCGAAACACATTTGATTTATTAACAAAAATTGAAAATACATTTAAATGATCACGTGGTAACCATTATGATCTAAACATTGTTTTCAAGATTTATCGTTCACATTCCGTCATTTTTGACGGGGATACTAGTAGTTACAATATTATAACATTGTACAAATAGTGTACAATGTATGTTGTTATATATGTCTGTTTCAGATTGATTTACATTACTGTTTACTTAGATTGTTAATATAAAAAAAAAGTTCTTAGTTTTTTTTTTTTTTTTTTTTTTTTTTTTTTTTAACAGGTAATACTGTTGTTAAACAATAATTTTTAAATTAAAGCAAGGTGATATATCGGATAAAAAAAAAAATGCTAATTTAATAAGAAAGGTTGGATATGTCGATAAAAAAGGTCATGAAAATTTTTTTGAAGTCATGAATTTTTTTTCTGTCAAGTCAGTAGACACCCTGTTTTATTTTATCCCAGTTCATCTGCTGTACAAATTCATTTTAAATCGAGTAGTCAGTGGTGTTAAATCCTTTTTTCATCAGAAAAAAGGATTCTCTTAGTCTAACCTTTTCTGAAATTGTGTCGCACCCAATTAGTGAATTTGATTCTTTTCTGCTTTTGGGTTTCTATGAGTTTAGGTTGTATTCGTTTTTTGTAAGGTCTTAATCCAATACCATTTTTAAGTATTCGCTGTACAGATGGTTTTGATACTTTCAGTTCCCTAGCAAGTTTCCTTATGCATATACTCTTCTTACGTGTCAAGCGACACTTCACTTTTTGAATCAGATTTTTGGTGCGGACAATGCGTGGACAGTCTGGAGGTTGAGATGTTTTAATATTGTCACTCTTTCTAATCATATTACACCACTTAAAAACAGTGGCACAACTTAAAATACTTTTCAAATGATGAAATATTTTGCTTCTGGATTCTCTACTTTTGAACTTGGAAAGTACCAATTTTTGTACTTCTTTGCTCTTCATACTATCTTGTAGTTGCAATGTAATTTTTGCTTTTGAGTTGTTGCACAGATTTTACCAATGTAATTGGGAATCTATAAAAAACGTAAATGTCTATATATAATATAAAACTTCCATGCATACATACAAATAGTAATAGTCTATTTTATTCTGGTTCACCCGTTATTTCCTGGCCACATTCTAAGCCAACTTTACAGTAATTCTCATTCTTGCACCCCAAATTTATATATACACCACATATTATTTATTCACACATACGTGTATATATATATATATATATATGTACACACACAAACACGTGTGTCTTACTTCTCCCTTGAAAGAAATCCTGAGTATACCATTGTGGATTAACATGTTATGCCATAGACTCCAAATTTCAATACGAGATTGATCACTTTTTCACTCTTGCTAAAATTATTTCAGCCCTTACATAAAAAATATGCACAAAATTATTAATTATTTACATTTAAACATAATATCAAATTAATTGAAATTTAACTAAATGTTTTTCTTTTTCTTCCTAGGCTTTATTAGTTTTCTATGAATATACACGTTTTGAGAGGTCCAGAACACGTTTTGACCACGATATTTTTAGAATAAGCCTAGGAAGATATAACTCTCAAAATAAAAGCTAAACTATAAGGGGGTTTTAATTACGTTTTTATTTTGATTCAGTAACTGACCATTGGTAAAACAGTGTTCGCTGATTGTAAATAAATATTGATATGAGTTCCTATCATCTTCCTTCTTTTTTAAGAAGAGCTGAAATTCTGTTCATTCTATCTCTCATAACTTTTTGAATTTACATGATATTTGTTTGGGGTTTTCGTATAAGTTGCTCAATATTTTTGGCTATTCAATTATGCAAATGAAATTTTTTAAAAGCTAGCGCATGCGTAGTAAAAAATTATTTAGTAAAAACGCTCATATTCCGCAAGATATTTAACATTTGATTGCAGTATGCTGTTTCTATTTTTTCGCAATTAAAAAAAAAAAAAAAAAAAAAAAAAAAAAGTTATATCTCCATGAATATATGTGGCAGTCTCATAAAAATACATACTGATAATGAAACAAATCCTCATAGTCACAAGCTAGATCAAAAACGCTTTTAAAGCATTATTTTTTACAGGTTGATCCGAAACATTTATTTATTTATTATTATTATTTTTTACTGATTCCCTTTTCCTCTTAAGGACACAACTTTCACTGAAATAATGAAGTATAATCTTGAAATTATTTAAAGCAGAACTATGTTTTAAAACGTGTTTTTTATCTCCCTCCGCTCTTAAAGGGGAAGGGGAAGGGAATTCAGCAGAATCTCTTCATACTATGAGTTAAGTACATATAATCGACCCACACATAAAATATTTCCAACCTAAGGTAATTTAGTGCAGAGTTACGCATGGATGCATGTTTTTGCCCCCCACCCACCAAAATGCAGTAGGGTAGAATTTCACAAAATCCCTTTGTAGTGTGTGTTGAGTACGCATAAGCAATCCACACATAATTACCATTCTGAGATAATCTGGAACAGAGTTAAGCATGGAAACATGTTTTTGCCCCCCTCCCGACTCCCAAGGGGATAGGACGGAATTTGAAAAAATCCCTTTGTAGTGTGTGTGTTGAGTACTCATAACCAATCGACTAATCAAAAAATCGCTTTTATGAGATAATTTAGAACAGAGCTACTCTTAAAAACGTGTTTTTGCTGTCTCTCCTCCCGCCCTTAAAGGAAGGGGAAGGAAAAATTTCGCAAAATCCCTTTATAGTGCGTGTTGGGAACCCATAATCATCCTGCATATAAAAAAAAACGCCTTTTTAAGATAGTTCGGAACACAGTTACTCATGGAAACATGTTTTTTATCCCACCCCTCACGGTGAAATTTCACAAAATCCCATTGTAATGTGTTTCGTGAATACGTATGACCGATCAACATATCAAAAAATCGTTATCCTGAGGTAGTTTTAAGCAGCGTTAATCTTAAAAGCGTGTTTTGCCCCCCCCCTTCCCTCTTTCACCCTTAAAGGGAGGGCAGGGAAAAATTTTCGTAAAATCTCTTTATAGTGCGTGTTGGGAACGCATAATAAATCCATACATAAAAATTAATCTTACTGAGATAGCTTGAAGCTAAGTTATGATTGGAAACGTGTTTATTCCCCCCCACTCGTGTCCAAGGGGGTAAAGGGGGATATCGCCAAATCCTGTTACGTCCTGAGTGATGAGTGTTGGGTATACATGAATAAGCCATACACTAAAATTTGTGATCTTAGTTAATATAGATTTTCCCGGACGAATTTACCCCCTCGTAACTTCCCCCTCCCCTCCCCCAAAATTGAAAATCGCAAAAAAATAATAATGAGTTTTTAGAAATATCTTCATGAAGACGCTTGGCAGTTTTTTTTATGTGTTTGTGCTATTATTAGTGGAATTGTACTCGAAAATCCGTATTTTGCTAAATTTGCCTTCGGAAACCGTTTCCCTTCCTCCCCCCCTTAAAAATCCAAAAATCCAAAATCGCAGAAAATTATTTTTTTTTCTACTCAAGTCTGGTCTTCCCATCTGCTTTTTTGTTTGTTTGAGATATGAAGGATTTTGAGAAATCACGTTTTGCCCTTACCCCCCCCCCTCCCTTGGGGGTTGAATTTTGTAAAATCGTTTCTTAGTGGATGTCTACGTAACAGAAGGAAAATTTTCACAAAATGTCATGCTTCTAGGTCCAGGGGTTTGGGCTGGGTGATGATGAATCACTCTCTCACTCACTCACTCAGGACAAACGATTTTATATATATAGATTTTAATTTTAAGAGGAAATTTCTATATTAAAAAAATAAAATATTAATTTTTAAAGTATTAATCATTATTATTTTTTTTTTTTTTTTTTTAATTTACAGCCAGAGAGATAGCGCTTTCTTGCTTCATAGATCAAGATTTTAATTTTACAGCTCGAAAATGTTTTGTTTTCCGTGTGTTTCTTTACTGTGAATTTTCTGTAATGTACAATAGACATTTTTAAAATAAAGCTTCCTTTCATATCCTGTTCACTGTTTCTGCAAGCAATTTTACTTTCTTTTGGAGGCATAGGAAGAAAAAATTGGGTTTGTGAAATTTTTCAACTTCCAGTTTTCTATAATTTGGCACGTTTTATAATGTTCCGAATACGATTTGGTCATTTTTCGGAAACGTCTGCATGTATGTAAATTTATGTCAGCAATGATTTATGAGAACTGGATCTCATGAAAAAATGTACAGGACGTCCACACGGTGGCTCCACCCTCGTGTTGGCGAATCCCCCTTTCCTGCTTTTGATATCACGTGATCCATTCATAGGCTTCTTGATATGTACTAGTGGACAAATTTTTTTTTTCAAAAGTAAGCTTTGAAAAAAATGAATGCATATTAGCTTAAAAATTATTTTTATGCTAAAGTTACATAAAATTCGGTTAATAATATGATAACGAACAGGTCATCCAAATTTTATATATGTTTATTTGTTTAAAAATTATGTGCAAAGGAAGAGAACAAGAAAACAGGTTGTTGCTTTAATTTTGTCCACCCGTATAGTTTTTCATTTTGCAGCAGGTGATTGTTTTCTTTTACAGTTGCACAGAATGCACAGACTCCTGCATTTTTCACGGAACCATCGAATCATCCTCGATATCGTTTTCTGTTTCTCTTTGCATGTTTTGACAGGAATATTTTCTTCATTTCGTACGCAGCGATCCTTTAGATTATTTATTTGAACTGCGACATTGCCAGTCTTTGCTCTAGATGCTAGAAAATCGTTTGAAGTTTTGTTACTTGCATTATCTTCTGCTTTAGAATGCTTTTCATCAGGTGATTTTAAAGTATCGTTTTCGCACATACTTTCTTTTAGAAACACCTCTTTTTCGACACTGGCTGCTTTTGACATTTCATCTACTTTTTCATTCATTTCGGATGAGCCTGAAGGGGAGCTGACTTCTATTTTTGTTCCTTGTCGTATCCATATTTTGTCGGGATCCAACAGATTTTCAGTGGAAGAATCGGGTGACAATAAAGGGTGTTGTAATACTTCAGTCGCCGATGGTCTGTGTCGGGCATCGTAGCGCAAGGTTCCTTGCACTATGTTGAGGACGAGCAGACGGTTTTCCTCACTTATTTTGCAGTTTGGATGAGCTTTTTTAATGAGTATGAAAAACAGAGGTTCTTGCAGGCACTTTAATATTTTGGGATAAACATCAGACGCCCATTTATTTAGCTTAAAGTTTAGTCGTGTGATTCATCCGTCAGTAAAACAATAAAGGAAAACCCAACCAGTAGACCACACATCGAATTTTTCTCCGTCTAACTGTGGAATATCCATTTCGGATCCAGGCCACGCCTCGGGTGGACAAAAAAATTTCGTCAGGCCAACTGCACTCAACGGTTTTTTCGTTTCGGTGAGAACACTGAAGTCGCACAAAACAGCTTTCAAATCAGCTGAGATCAAGATGTTGCTCGCTTTTATGTCCAAGTGACACAAGTCAAGATTGTGGAGATATTCCACTGCAGTCACCAGGTCCCGCATCCAGCCGACTTTCAGTTCAAAGAGGTTGGACTTCTCGCGGAATACGGGATTTTTCAGGATGTTGACCAAGTTGTCTGTGAGATGTGGCATGAAAAAAATATCAACTTCTTTGTAATGAACTACCCCCAGTAAATTCAGGACATTGGGGTGTCTCAATAACGACCAGAAATACCGCTCTCCAGTAGATATGTGATCTTTGTGAATTAACTTGACCGCAATGAGTTGTTCCTCGTTTTTCTTCTTTATAAGAATCACATCTACAAACGTGCCGAAACCGAGTTCTTTCACAAACGAGTAGGCTTTCTTTTCCAAGTACTTGATCGTCTTCGCCTTCATTTCAATTCTGTCATAATTCACACTTTTATCCTATTTTACGTTTTTCTCCTTTTTAAACAGGATGGAAAAGATTGATTTTCTATAGTTTATCTTTTTTCGAAGCAAACTTGATAAAATTATATTAAGATTAATTCATTCGATACGCTTAATAAATAGGGCTGAGTACTGTCTATTTTAATGTAGTATGTAGAACAAAAACTTTTATTTAGAGTAATATTATCACAAAATTATTTTAGTAAAAATGTAAACTTCAATAACTATTTTAAGTATCATTATAAACTGCAAGTTGAAGAAATCTGTTTTAACAATAAAGTATAAAAGTTGTATACGAAACAATAATTTATGTTTCTTTTTTCAACAAACATGAATTGGATAAAAAGATAAAGCATTGTTCTAGAATTTGCTTCATTGTTAAGATAATATTTTCTGTTATTTGTTACAAAGTAGGATTCTTATGCCTATAGCTTTATGGCTTCAGATGAAAAGGGAATATATTTAAATATTCATTTCAGAAAATCTTGGAGTGGAAGGCTGATATTTTATACCAACTATGTGAAAAATACCAGAGCCGGGAATCTAACCCGGGCCTTCCGCTTTACGCGCGGATGCTCAAACCATCGAGCTACCCTGGCTGATTACCAGCTAGGCATTTCTCACATAACATTCGTTGGCAAAGTCACCGAGTCTGTAAACACAGCTGTATCAAGTGACATTAATATTCATGGCACAACTCCAATAGACCACGAAATTTTATTTTTAATTTAGAAGTTTATTCATCAACCATGAAAATTCATTTCAGAAAAATTATTTTACTTTTCCAACATATACTATGTAAGAGAAACTATGGTAATTATGAAAAAATTCGATTTTGAGATTTTGATGTATTTATACGTTTCGAGGTCTCCTAATTTAATTTTACCAATCTTTACGGTAATGTATGTATGGGCGTATGTATGTGTGTACGCAAATAAGTGAACATGATAACATCGAAACGCTTTGATCGATTCAGCTGAAAGTTGATACATATGTTATAGGTCAATTGTATTGGTTTTGATGAATGCCACTTTTCCCCCCCCTAGGGATACAAACAAAAATTCTTTATCTTTATGGCCCATGGGCTGAGACTATTTAAAGGGCGATAGCATCTGAATGCCTTATTCGATCGAGCTTTAAATTTATATAAAGGATTTAATTTACCATCGCACACACTGTATGAATTTTGATGAGTGTGGGACTTACAGTTATTTTACAGGGACATAAAGAAAATTCCTTATTATTATTACCAATGCAATCAAATCATTTAAAAAGTTCGGTGCTCTATTTTTTCCATGTATTCGGTGCTTGAGATGATATGTGCGCAAGCTAACAAATTCAAAAATTAACTAACAAACAAACAAACTAACCTACAGACAGATTTTATGATTTTAATACCTAGTTCCGCATAATCACAGTGTATTGGGTAATTAAAAAATAAATAAAGGAATAAAATGTACGAATAATAAATATTTGATTAATAACCAATATACAAAAATTACGTGACCGTGTTTAACTGTCGAGTACATGTGTTCCGCAGTAAAAAAGGCGAATATAACAAAAAATGTCAGGGCGTTGTCGCAATCAGGCCTTTTGTTTTCGATCGGCGTTGCGCGAATTGCGGAAATGCTCTGAATATCCGTTGTAAAAGGCAAAAACACCACCATGAATGTCATCCTTTGTCTCGTTGTCGCTTTTGTGCACCTTTTTGACCCTAAAAGAATTTGGATTTTTCTTCTAAATTCTTCTGAAGGTAGCGGCACGTCGATATAAAATGGTGTCTTTTTGTACTTGCCCGAATAGTCACCGAGCTCGAAGTGTTAACAAAAATAATCATTCACATTAAAAAAATCTATCCGATATTCACAGACATCTTATTGTATTAATCAAAATATAGTTAGTTTGCAAGTGAATAATATTTTTTATGCGAACACTGTTAATAATAATCTAATCATTACTTTCATTTATTCTACATTATAATAGACTTAGTGTAAAAGCCTTTGTAAAGGGCAAAATCGTAATGACGTTTTCACTACACAGTTTTTAGAGTGTATTAAAATAAGGCTTATTTTAACTTGAGATTAAAAATAAAAGTATAGAGCTGAAGACTATGCATTTTCTTATGGCTGTTATTTACAACTTTCGTACTTCAAAAACAAGCAAAAATTCCAAGATTGCGTAATCTGGAATTATAAGTGTACAGTAGGAAAACACACCAAGTGTAAACTGAGCGGTTGTCAAATGTTTTTAAGGTGTAGGATAAAGGATTTGTATAAGAACATTTACAAAATACTTTAATGAATAATTGGAAATTGCCTCAGAAACAGCCGTACTAGAAACACGGATCACTTACAAAACACTTTAATGAACAGATGGAAATTGTTATTAATGTGTTCTCTCTCTCACACACACGCGCGGAACAACCGCTTAAATCCTGGTTTTCGTATTCAAGGGATGTCAAGAAGAGTAAATATAGTAAAAATTTAATTTCCAATATCTCACCCAAACACAATACATACTTACTGTACTATATGTGGTTAGAGAGAAATTAAAACTAGTATGTTGTAGCTTTCGCAAAACTTTCTTCTATACCATTCTAAATAACAGTGTGACTTACCGTCTGACATGCAGAAAAGTTTAATCATAGTTTCTCAGTATAAACATTTTACATAGGCAGTTTAACGCAGTTTTAATCAACAAATGCGGCTGATAAACACCCAAACAAAATCAACAATCGTTTTCATAATGACACTCTCACATACCACGTTTTGTGCAATTATATACAATAATAGAATATGAGATATAGCCTTTTTATACAAGGAGTAAACATTGTGCTAATTTAGTTTGGGTGCAGATCGGCCAATAGATGTCGCTGCTATGCTGCAATTTTCCCTCGAAACGAAAAGGCTATGTCTCATATTCTATTGTATAGAATTGCTTGAAACTTTGTATATGACAGGAACATCATAAAATATTATGCTGCTTCAACTTGGGTACACTTCAGCCGACAGGTGGAGCTGCTGCGCTGCATTTTCCCCCCGCGAATGGGAAGCATAAATTTCAAATTCAATGTCGTATAAATGCACCAAACTTGCTATGAGAGATCAGCATTATGAAACGAAAACTGACTTAATTTGGATATACAATATCGGGTGACAGATGGCTCTGTTACTACTCATATACTGCAATTTAAACTATTGTGCATGTTAAAAATAAGTGGCGCTGTTATGAAGAATGGTATAGAAGAAAGTTATGAGGCAGAGCCACAACATATTAGTTTTAATTAAGGATTGCTAAAAAAAGTTCCTTAATAAACTAGTATGATGTGGCCCCCAGGAGACTTTCTTCTATATAATTTTACACAAAATTCATTCAATACATATTATTTATTAAATTATTTTCCATTATAAATGCAGACGATTTTTATCTGACAGAGTTATACATATCACTAAATGCCGAAAGAAAGTCAATTTTTTGCAATTATCAGAAGAAATACGATTTTTTTTCCCTAAGGTTTTTTTTTTTTTTTTCATTAAATGATAAAAAAAAAAGCGATAACTTTGTTTTAAATTATCACAGATCTATAGTTTAACCATTCGTTTTAAAGGTATTGACGAGATCTTTCGAATGATACCCATATTGAAAATTTACTCTCCCAGGGGTGTATTTCACCATGCACACAATTTTTTCCTGGTTAACTACTACTATTATCAATAATTCATATTAATTTTATAGTCACACGTTTAAAATAACTCTCATTATGTGCATTTATACTAAACTTTGTCCTATACTGCCATGTTAAAAATTCAGAAAAAATGCGATGACAGCGCCACCTTTGAGCGATTGATCCCCACCAGTTTATGTCAGGGTCCAACTAAATACCAAGTTTAATTAAACTTTGTTCAATGCTTCGTGAGATACAGCGCCCACAAAATTCGTAATACACACACACAGACTGACAGACAGACATTTTCTAAAAACAGTCGAATCGTGTTCAGGACATCCCAAAACGTGCAAATCCATCGAAAACTGGAGGTCGAAAATTTTCACGAATCCAATACTTTCTCTATATACACATATAGAAGAAAGTAAAAAAGAGTGTTTAGTATTGTGATTTTTAATTTAGAGGGGAAAAAAAATCTGGTAAATTAAAGTGAAGGGGCTAATTATTTGATATGTAATTTAGTGGTGTTTACATGTTTCTCTTATGACGTTAATTTACCAAATTAATGTCCATTCTAACGGTATATCATAGAAAAATTTTCCTTATTAAAACAGCTGTACCGAATTCATTAAACAATTTAAACAATTATAGAAAAACATTTGGATGAGTTACGAATATAGGATTAATGGTTTAAAAGAAAATGTGAATTAATAATAATACAAAAATGCAATTCAATCGTTTTCACTAATATCCCATAAAAAAAAAAAAAAGGGAATATTTTTCTATGATTCTGTAAACCATTTCATATCGGATTAGAAAAGATGTTTATGTTCATCTAAATAATGTGTACATTAGTTTCGATGTGTTTTGTACAGCGTAAAGATATTATTAAAACAGGTGTTTAAGAATCACATCTCATAGACTATAATGCAATTTTTCTGCGCGTCCTTGTACACATGCAGAGCTATTAATACCTTTTGGAATAGGAAAAATACTAAAGTATATAATATACCTGAATAACCTATAGCAGTTTTTAAATATCTGAAGATTATTTACAGAAATGAGAGGGAAGATAGAGAGATAGAACTAAATAAATGAACACCTTTGGACTTTGTTGGAAAGTGTTAAACAACTTCACTGAATAGCTGAAATATTGAACAAATGCGTTGAGCTTCAAAATCAGATTTTGGGGGCAAAATTGTAGTACGTTTCTGGTAGAGACCAGGGCCTGATTATCGCACGGGCACCCGGGGCTCGTACCCTGGGCACGAAATTTCTGAGGGGCACAAAATTTTACTAATGGTTAAAAATATCTGATCTAAATCCCCTAGTTTTTCTTTCGTTTTCTAATTCAACTATGTTTTATTTTTATGAATAAAATTTTAAAATAAAATCTTGATTGATACTGTACATCAGATCATTTGAAATACATGAAATTATACAATTAACGTACGGAGAAGCATCGATAACCCGGAAACTTATAATTCGGCAGCACCTATATTTGGCTGAGTGAAATAATTTTATTAAAGTCAAAAACAGAAACAGATATATTTTATTATTATTATTATTTTTTTTTTTTTTTTTTTTTTTGGGGGGGGGGGGGGGGTGCTAAAATTTGAAAGTGCCCTGGGCACAAAACTTTGTTAGTCGGGCCTTGGTAGAGACGCAAATCATGAATGAACAAGTAAACACTGTTTTCTTCCTCTTATTCTAGTCCGTGTTTTAGGCGAATGATAAGCTCACTGGCCTTCAGATGCTGGATTCCGGGTTCGAATCTCGGTCGAGTCAGGGATGTTTGTCATAGTTCGGAATTCACTTTAAGCCGTCTAATAAGCTTTAATGTACAGAAAGCGACCGTAGAGCGACATTCCAAAAACAGTGCTTCTCTAATTCTGCTGTAGCTCACGATATAAATAAGTAAAGTCATTCACACTACTTGTATTACTATGAAGACAGATTATTAGAGTTTAAGGTATAAGATAAAAGGTATTGTACACTGAAAAATTAATAATGACTAGCAAACCCATGAGAAATTTTCGCACTTTATTTCTTTTCATATTTATGTTTAAAATTTGAAACTCGTAAATCTTATACCAATTTTCCGACCTAATTAAAATTTTAATTAACCAGAAGCTAAATTATTATTAAAACCAAATTAATATTGCCCAATAGTGAAAGCAAAATCATTGAAAGAAAGGTTTCAAAATAAAATTCGAGGCTGACGGCCCAGTTTTCACACTTCCGCAGGCAGTACAGTTTTAGTATAGGAGCCCCCCCATGACGCCTTTTAAATTTTTGTCGTTCTGTTGGCGATGACTTTTCATTTATTTATTTTGACGCAATTTTTTGTTTAAAAAAATGTAATTCCTATTTTGATTATACTTTTTATTTTCGTTTTTTAGTCGATTTATGATACGAATTCCTATTTTTTAAAGTATTGCATATATATCTTTAAAATATTAAATTGACGCAAAGATTAAAAAAAAAAAAAAGCAACTGTTAAAAATACATTTTTTTTTTTTTTATAAAATAATCTCATCAGTCAAATGTCGTTTTTTTTTTTTTTCCTTTTTTTTTTTTTTTAATATATCATTGAACTGAGTGTCCGCGAGTTTAAATATTATCCATTTATAAATATTATTTTTGATTCTCGCGTATTTTATTAATTACATCATTATCATATCGTTTCGACAAAATAAAATCGGAACTGGTCCACTTTAGAGAAATATTGTATAGGTAATAATAACAATATACAGGGAAAAAATTGTTTTATTGAAAAAATAATCATTCTCCTGTTTTTTATATCTATCAGATGGCAGATAATGTATTTGACCATTTGAACTCTATGATCAGTAACCGGAGCTACAGAGCGCAGAGAGAGAAAGAGAAACATTTTTTAAATTATTATTTATATTTCTTAAACATGTGTAAGATAAAACGCAGCACATAAATAAAAGTTTTGGGCGCCTCATAAGTATTAATATCAATGATAAACTTCGAACAATTGAACAAGGACAACTCACCAGTAGTGCACCGCGTTCTCAAACTGTACTGACAAAAAACGTCACTCATACACATAATGTTATTTGATTACTTTTGAATGTCCTTGTACGCGTCCGATCATAATAAAATGTTTCAAGTAAAATAGTCATATAATACTTATTTAAAATAACGAGTTTGGACTGCACGCTAATATTTGTTCGTAATTTATGCTGATGATTATCTGACAGACACATAGACAAACACACGCACACTAACGATTAAAAATTTAATATTCGGATTCAGGACACCTCAAACCGTGTACATATAGCAAAAACTCAATTTTAACTAGTATGTTGTGGCCATCACATGACTTTCTTCTATATTTTCCTATACAAATTCACTCAGTAAAAATAATTTATTAAAATTATTATTTAAAGAAATTATCTTCCATGATAATACAGACAATTTCCATATTAGAGAAGTAGTATAACACTAAATATCCAAAAAAAAGTCAATTTTATTCTCAATTTTATTATTATTATCTCCTTATATTATTAAAATCCGTATCTCCTTATATTATTAAAATCTGTGCGCATCTGTCTGTCTGTCTGTCTGTCTTTCTGTCTGTCTGTCTGTCTGTGAGAAATGCCTTGTCATAGCTAAAGCTCCGGCGCTAATGGTCGCAGCGCTTCGAAACCGGTGTCGACAGACGCAGAATTTCTTCATCTCGACATCGCGATAATTCGCTAAGCGATGCGACCCTAATTAGTGGAGATATTAATTAAAACGTCGACCCATATCTACCGAAAAATGACCCAGAATTCATGATTAAATGCTTAAAAAGCGACATTTTTATGGAAAAAGTGGAAAATAAAGTAGAAATATCAGTCGTATCGTTACAAATAAGATATCAGATGAAAGGTCCGATTTTTCTGAATCCGACGGTTTAAATAGCTTATCTATAGGGCAATTAGATTTTTTAAAATTAACTAAAGTATGAAAAAAAAGGTGGCAACAAATCACAACAGTTCTATTAATTTCGCAATAGACGTATTTCGGTTACCATGGCGCCGGGCGAAAGAATAAATAGATTTTACTTCCAGCTTTACTGATTTTGTACTGGAAATAAAAATTGCAAATTTCAAAATGCTTCAATTTTCTTCAAATTTAATTCAAACTTGCTACAAACTTTTAACATCACAAGACGAAGTTCCAGTTCAAATATCATCGGGTTTCGAGAATAAATAAAAAATGTACAATTTAATTGCAAATTAAATGTTATTATAATACGCGTATTTCAAATTCTAACTATGATTAAATTATTTTTAGCACATCATTCGAAAGATATTTTAAAGTACTTTTATATTATCGAAAGCTGGATTCAAGATTTCGCTTCATTTACATGTTTTGAGGTCCCCTGAATCGGTTTTCTTTTGTATCTGAGCTACTAATTAAAATTATTCCATAAGTAATTCTTTTGCATCTCAGCTAATTCAGTTAGACCGTTCAAAATTGGTATATGTAGGTTAATTAGGAAGGGCTGAAAGGGTGGTTGAATATATAGGCGTGCACCGCGCGCACGGGACAGCGCTGCCGAAGGCAGTGGGGACCCGGTCCGACTTTTTAACCGATGAGAAATGATTTTTTTTTTCATTTTCTTTTCTTAAGAAAAAAAATTTGATTTGAGAAGGAATATGTGCGCGTAGCGCGCGTATACCTTCACACGTGCGTGCGCAGCGCGCATGGGTCTGCGCTGCCGAAGGCAGTGGGGACCCGGTGTGAGTTTTTACCCGATCAGATTTTTTTTTTTTTGATGGGGGGCACGGAGGGTCAGAGAAGGAATACGCGCATGCAGCGCGCACGGGGCAGAGCTGCCGAAGGCAGTGAGGACCCGGGCCGACTTTTTACCCAATCAGAAATGTTTTTTTTTTTTTTTTAATTTCTTTTCTTAACGCTAAAAGTTACTGTTAGTGATTCATTAATTTTAGTGATTCATTTGAAAATACTGACCCGCTAGCGGGCGAAGCTCGCTAGTTGTTATTATTATTATTTTTTGTTAAAAATGAAAAAAAATCGATAACTTTAATTTAAATTATCGCAGATCGATGGTTCAACCATTCGTTTTAAAGGTATTGGCGAGCTCTTTTGAAAGGTACCCATCATGAAAATTTACTCCCCTCGAGGGAGGTCTTACCCCCCAGGGGGGAGGCGAGGTTCCTACACATACAAAAAATTTTTCCCAGTTGACTATCTCTATTATAAATAATTCTTGTGAATTTCATAATAATTACTAAAAAATAATTCTCTTTATGCACATTTATACCAAATTTTGTCCTATATCACCATGTTAAAAAGTTAGAAAAAGCGGGATGGCAACGCAACCTGTAAGACAATTTTTACCAAAAGTTGATAGGCACTAATTTATTTCAAGGTGCAACTGCATACCAATTTGTATGAAATTCTGTGCAGTAGTTCCTGAGATACAGTTGCCACAAAATTTTGTCACACACACACACACACACACAGACAAACATTTTCTAAAAATGGTCAAATCGTGTTCTACAGCCCTCAAAATGTGTAAATACATCAAAAACCCGAGGTCGAAAATTTTACGAATCCAATACTTTCTTCTATTGAATATAGAAGAAAGTACAAATTTTATCTAAAAATATTACTCTCTCATACACGGGTAAGAGAAAATAAAAAGGGCGTTTTTCGAGAGCTATGTGCAGAAATGGAATAAAAACGTTTTAAAGAAATAAGTACACTTGTAGTTTATCCAAACTATTAATCACAATAGGCTGATAAGGTTAAAACTTTTCAATTCGAAAAATGTCATCATGGTATACAGTATTCTTCACAGTCGATTGTATTCCAAATTGCATTTGCCATCTTACAGAGAAACAGTGTTAAAAAGATACTTATATACATTCTGTTTTATATGAAAAACGAATCAGATCACTATCAGTCCTAACCTCCCATTAATGAGAGTTTTTTGCATTGTTTCTGTAGAAAAGTCGCGGGTGGTAGAGTCCTACCAGCAACAATGGCCCATATGCATGCTTGAGCGGTTTAGAGAGATGGCAGTGGAGAGACAGTTCGTTTCTAGCTGCCATACTGTTGTTCAGTTACAGAGAGAAGAGATTCCTTTCAGAATGAGAGAAATTTCATCTCATCGCAAGGTTTGGGTGAGTATTTCTATAATTTTAATATTTTCAATATTATCTGTGATATAATTTTTACTTTCTTCTATATTCAATAGAAGAAAGTATTGGATTCGTAAGAATTTTCGACATCGGGTTTTTGATGGATTTACACGTTTAAAGAGCTGTAGAACACGATTTGACCTTTTTTAGAAAATGTCTGTCTGTCTGTGTGTGTGTAAGTGTGAGACAAAATATTTGTGGCAACTGTATCTAAGGAACTACAGCACAGAATTTCATACAAATTGGTATGTAGTTGCACCTTGACATAAATTAGTGCCTATCAACTTTTGGTAAAAATTGTTTTACGGGTTGCGTTGCCATTCCGCTTTTTTAAAATTTTTAACATGGTGATATAGGACAAAATTTTGTATAAATGTGCATAAAAAGAATTATTTTTTAGTAATCATTATGAAATTTCCAAGAATTATTTATAATAGAGATAGTCAACTGGGAAATTTTTTTTGTATGTGTAGGAGCCTCGCCACACCCCCTGGGGGGGGAAGCCTCCCTCGAGGGGAGTAAATTTTCAAGATGGGTATCTTTCGAAAGGTCTCGTCAATACCTTTAAAACGAGTGGTTGAACTTTAAATCTGTGATAATTTAAAGCAAAGTTATCGATTTTTTTTTTACTTTTAACGAAAAAAAAAAAAAATCGTAATATATATATATATATATATATATTGTTACTAGCAGGCACAGCCCGCTTCGCTGGTCCCTATTTTTAAATGAATCACTATAATGAATTCTCAAAATTGCATTAATTTTTATCACGTGAAAAAAAAAGAGAAACAAAATCTGATTAGAAAAAATGTCGCACCGGGTTCTCACTGTCTTCGGAAAATATTCCCAACATGCTCTAACCCTTATTTCTATTATTTTCCCACTTCGCCCCCCCTCTCCTGTCTATCCTAATAATTTTACAAATTTGAAAATATCCGCAATCGATTTGTAAGTATCAAAAACCTCTATGCACCAGTTTTGAACGATATATCTCTATTTTTATTTTTTTTGTCGCTCTACTCCCCCGCCTTCCCACCCTCCCAATAATTTTAAAAATTCGAAAATATCCGCAATTAATTTGTAGGTATTGGAAACCTCTATGTACCAATTTTGAATGATCTAACTCTATTTTCTTTTTTTTTGCCCCTCTACCCCCCCTTCCCGGCCCTCCTAATAACTTTACACTTTCAAAAATATCCCCATTCGACTTGCAGGCCTCTAAAACCTATCTATACCAATTTTGAACGGCCTAACTGTATTTCTATTTGTTTTTTACCATAGCCCCCCCTCCCTTACCCCCCCACCCCTTCTCGCCCCACCTAATAATTTTAAAAATTCGAAAATATCCGCAATCGATTTGTAGGTATCGAAAACCTCTATATATCAATTTTGAGCAATCTAACTCTATTTTTATTTTTTGCCCCCCCCCTCTCCCCTCCCCCTTCCTGCCCCTCCTAATAACTTTACACAATCGAAAATATCCTCATTCGACTTGCAGGCCTCTAAAACCTATCTGTATCAATTTTGAACGCCCTAACTGTATTTCTATTTGTTTTTGCCCCTTACCCCCTCCCCCCCCCTTGCTGCCCCACCTGGGGGCTGAATTTCTAAAATTCCAGAAATTGGTTTTTAGATATTTGCATTAGCTATATTTTAGAGCAAAAATTTCACGCATATCTATTTTTTTGTTTGAGATATATAGGATTATGCGAAATCACGTTTTACGCATGTGAAATCACGTTTTGCCCCCCCCGCCCCCCTTGGGGAACGAATTTTGAAAATTCCAGAAATTGGTTTTTTGACATTTGTATTAGCTATATTTTAAAGCAAAAATTTTACGGATATCTGTTTTATTGTTTTAGATATGAAAGATTTTGTGAAATCACGTTTTGCCCCCCCTCCCCCCCTTGGGGGGCGAATTTTGTAAAATCGCTTCTTAGTGGATGCCTACGTCATAGAAAGAACATTGTCACAAAATTTCATGCTTCTAGGTCCAGGGGTTTGGTCTGGGCGTTGATAGATCACCCCCTCACTCACTCACTCAGGAAGTGTTCTTTTATATATATAGATTGAATGAATTTGTATAGGAAAATATAGAAGAAAGTCTTGTGGTGGCCACAACATACTAGTTTTTGTGTGTGTCTATTTATAAATTGGAATGTGTGAACAGATAATGGTCTCAAAAATTACCCGATTGACTTGATACAAATACTTAGGGGAAATTACCTGTATAGTTTTCGTCGCAGACTGTGTATAAGGATACACAAAAGCATATAAATATATTACTGACCATGGACGGCACTTCTTTTATATGCAGTTTAACACTGCTAGATTACATCCAACTTAATTAAATTAACATATATTAATAAAAATAGTTTCAGTTGAAAGTAAAGTGCATATTTAAAAAGCTACCTAAAAATATTCCAATACGTTGAATATTAGGTATGGTAATTACTGGATATCTAATTTTATTAATGTTCTATCCATACTGGGCAAGGAAAGCAAGTATTAAAAGATGTTTGAGGGGTGGGGGGCAAGCGCAAATTTACATGATTTTATATAAATGTTTATGATATATTATATGATTTATATGACCTGTACACAAATAGTATATTTATATGAGTTAAACTTATATATTATTTATATACAGATCAATATAAATAATAGAGTAAACAAGAAAGAAAAATCATGCAGTACGCATTGATTAGTAACACTTTCCAACTGTACGCAATTGTTGTATCGAATAACTATTAATATTCTTTGCCTACATTATCGCACAACAGACAAAAGGACTGAAAAACATACAGATAGACTAATTGATTTGAAAATTACTCTTAGGCATTTTGGAAAGTGTTAAAAAGGCTTAACGCAAAAGAAAAGGCAGCCGTTAGATTATAATTACAGCTTTTAAACTCACTGAATATTTTACTGTAGCCCTGTAAATCTGAAAGTTAATCATATCATATTCTATACAAAACAATATTTTAGAATATTACTAATAGATGTCAATGTTTTTAAGATTTTTGTAGTAGAAATATTTTAAATATAACTTTTTAGAAAATTCTGTCCTAAAACGTAATACATTGGCTTTTTTTTTTTTTTTTTTTTTTTGTTGTTGTTGTCCCTGTAAACAAACTAGTTGTACAGGATCTATTAATGACATTTTAAATAGGGAACATTCCATAGGGAACATGAGTATATCATTTTTAAAAAAATCTCAAAATATTCACGGATAATAGGAGCCGGAGACAAACAGATAGAAAGGTAGACAATCGGACAGGCAGATGCACAAATTGAAATCATATTTCCACTAAAATTATAAGAAAGTGTTAAAACGCTCATGTAAACAAAAGTGCAATTTCAGCAAATTTTTATTAATACCTCTTAATGTAACTGATTATTTTTGTGTGGCCCTGTAAACCTAATGCTAACCATACTATATTACATAGAAGGCACACTCTTTTGTGCATACGAATAATATATTTCAATTGCATTAAGCTTTGTGGAAGATAAAATTATTAAAATTTGGTTTATAAAAATAACTCTCATACAACATAATGCTTTGCAGTACTTTCAAGTGCCCCTGTACACAAACCAGCTAGTACTCTACTTTACATAGGAAATATCCGATAGGGAATTGAATAACATATTAAAATTTCATTACATTAAAGGTATTAAAATATGATTTATAGAAACTCCTCTCATAGAACACAATGCTTTCGAATACTTTTGGGTGTCCCTATACACAAACCAGAAGAGGTATCCATTCCATTTTCAATAGGGAACATTCGATAGTGAACTTCAATAAAATATATCGGTTTAAAGAAATTCCATAAATATTTACGGGAATTAGAGCGCAGAAAAACGGACAGAGAGACAGACAGACGGATAGAAGAACAATCAGACATATACACAAATTGAAATTATGTTTACACTAAAAAAATGATAGAGAGTGTCCAAAACGCTTAATGTAAACGAAAGTACAATTCTAGCAATTTTTTATTAATAGCTCTTAATATAACTGAATATTTTTTGTCACCCTGTAAATCTAATGGTAACCACGCTATATTCCATGCAAAGCATCCTTTTATGAAAAAAAAAAAAAAAAACATATTTCAATTTCCTAAAACTTCGTGGAAAGTAAAGTTATTAAAATTTGATTTACAGAAATATCTCACAAAGAACGCAATGCTTTGGAGTACTTTTGAGTGCCCCTGTACATAAACTAGTGGTGGTATGTAATGTATTTTATATAGGAAACATCCAATAGTGAACTTGAATAACATATTTCAATTTCATGAAGATATTGTACAGTAAAGGTAGGAAAATATGGTTTATAGAAATGCCTCTCATAGAACACAATTCTTTGAAATACTTTCGGGTGTCCCTGTACACAAACCAGTAGAGGTATAAACTCCATTTTCAATATGGAAATATCCGATAGTGAACTTGAATAACATATATCAGTTTAAAAAAATTCCATAAATATTTACGGGAGTTAGAGCGCGGGCAGACAGACAGACGGACAGATACACAAAATGATATCATATTCACACTTAAAAAAATGTTAGGTAGTGTTAAAAACGCTTAATGTAAACGAAAGTAGAATTCTAGCAACTTTTCAATAATAGCTCTTAATATAACAGAATATTTTTGTGTCACCCTGTAAATCTAATGCTAATCATGCTATATTCTATGTAAATCATTCTTTTGTGCATATAAATAACATATTTCAATTTCCTAAAACTTCGTGGAAAGTAAAGTTATTAAAATTTGATTTATAGAAATATCTCTCATAGAACGCAATGCTTTAGAATACTTTTGAGTGTCCTTGCATATAAAACAGAGTTAGTATATAATCCATTTTATACAGGAAAAATCCAATAGTGAACTTGAATAACATATTTCAATTTCATTAAAATATGTGTACAGTAAAGGTATGAAAATATGATTTATAGAAATACCTCTCATAGAACACAATGCTTTGAAATACTTTCGGGTGCCCCTGTACACAAATCAGTAGAGGTATAAACTCCACTTTCAACAGAGAACATCCGATAGTGAATTTTAATAATATATTTCAATTTCATTAAGATATGTGTACAGTAAAGGTATGAAAATACGATTTATAAAAATACCTCTAATAGAACACAATTCTTTGAAATACTTTCAGGTGTCCCTGTACACAAACCAGTAGAGGTATAAACTCCATTTTCAATAGGAAACATCCGATAGTGAACTTGAATAACATATATCAGTTTCAAAAAATTCCATAAATATTTACGGGACTTAGAGCGCGGGCAGACAGACAGACGGACAGATACACAAATTGATATCATATTCACACTTTAAAAAAATGTTAGGTAGTGTTAAAAACGCTTAATGTGAACGAAAGTAGAATTCCAGCAAATTTTTCTAATAGCTCTTAAAATATGAAAATACGATTTATAGAAATACCTCTAATAGAACACAATTCTTTGAACTACTTTCGGGTGTCCCTGTATACAAACCAGTAAAGGTATAAACTCCATTTTCAAAAGGGAACATCCGATAATGAACTTGAATAACATATATCAGTTTCAAGAAATTCCACAAATATTTACGGGAATTAGAGCGCGGAGAGGCAGACAGACGGACAGACAGACAAACCGAAGTCATTAACACTTTTCAACCTTGTTGGAAAGTGTTAAAAATGTTAGAAAGTGTTAAAAACGCTTAATGTAAACGAAAGTACACTTTTAGCAAATATTTATTAATAGCTCTTTATATAAATGAATATTTTTGTGTCACCCTGTAAATCTAATGCTAATCATGCTATATTCCATGGAAAGAATTTTCTTTTGTGCTTATAAATAACACATTTCAATTTCATAAATCGTCGTGCAAAGTAAAGTTATTAAAATTTAGTTTATAGAAATATCTCTCATAAAACGCATTGTGCAGGAGTGGCGTCAGCTAGGGGGCCGCGGGGGCACAGCCCCCCCCCCCCCGTCGGGGAGTCTGTGACCCCCCCATCAGGGCATACTTCTAAAATCTCTCGGGGGAAAAAATACAAAACTTTCAGTGTTTCTACTTTTGGCAGCATTTTTCTTTCCTTGTACAAATTTGAAGCATTCCAGTTTTTCCATTCTGTATTCAATAGAAGAAAGTATTGGATTCATAAAAATTTTCAGCTTCCAGCTTTCTATGAATATACACGTTTTGAGAGGTCCAGAACACGTTTTGACCACGATATTTTTAGAAAATGTCTGTCTGTGGCACGATGATCTCCAAAACCACGAGGAGTACTAACAAATGGAATTGTACAAATATTAACAGTAATATTATTAACAGTATTGCAATTTTTGATAAATACTTAATAAACTCTCTTTATGTAGTGCCCCCCTGTCGGGGAGGTGGTGTCCCCCGGTCGGGGAATTTCTGGTGCCCCTACTGCTTTTGCGTGTCCCTGTACACAAATCTGTGGTAGTATTTGCTCCATTTTATACACGAAACATCCGATAGTGAACTTGAATAATATATTTCAATTTCATTAAGATTTGTGTACAGTAAGGTTATGGAAATATGGTGTATAGAAATGCCTCTCGTATGAACACAATGCTTTGAAATATTTTATGGGGTCCCTGTACACAAACTACTACAGGTATAAACTCCATTTTCAAAAGGGAACATCCGATAGTGAACTTGTATAACATATTTCAATTTCATTAAGATTTTTGTACAGTAAGGGTATGAAAATATGGTTTATAGAAATGCCTCTCGTAGAACACAATGCTTTGAAATATTTTCGGGGGTCCCTGTACACAAACGAGTAGAGGTATAAACTCCATTTTCAATAGGAAACCTCCGATAGTGAACTTGAATAACATATTAACTGTAAGTAAAATATATAGAAATGTTTACTTTGTGTCATTTCATCCAAATAAATGGAAAATGCATGCAAATAGATATTGTGCTGCAAAGAAAAAAATTGTGAAAATTTTTTCAGCTTTGGATGGCGTGACGCAAAAGATAGAATAATTCATTGAAATAAATATATTTCAGTACATGATATAAGCTTAATGAAAGTGATATATTTGTAAGCGTATTTGAAAATTAAAAGCAATATTTCAATGTGCACATATACTTTAATATGCAAAACAAAATAATTGCAGTGAAATTTAAAAACAAATCGTTTAATGTAACACCACTGCGTTACTGGATTTTCATATAATTTCGTTGAAAACACATGCTTTCATAGTATAAGAGATGTGAATGGAAAAGGTATCAATGAGTAAATGCTGTATATTATTTTATGTTGAAAATAACGTTTACACTGTAAATATAAATAAAAGGAAAAAGCAAATTCAAATAAGAAAATCTATGTATAATTTAATTAATATCAAAGCGTCACTGAAAATTTTATATCATTATTTTTAAGACCCGTATTTCTAATTCTTATAGCCATAAAGTACAGTGCTGCGTCACAAACTTTTAACCCGTTAAGGTTTTTTTGTATTGATATATTATATACATATTATATACGCTGAATGAGAGCTAAAACACATAATTGGATATTAAATTTTAAAACTGAACGAGGATTTTGTTATCTATACTAATTAAAAAAAAAAAAAAAAATCAGTGTGGCACTCACATTACTTTCTTTTAGCCCACATTAAAATCTGCAAAATAAATAAATATCTCCGATTACTTTTACCACCTCTACGAAATCAGTATCTGTAGATTCACCTTCATCAGCCGCTTTCCAGAATTTTCCCCAATTTAATGGACATATGTACTTTAAAAACGTTTAAATATGGTATTTCCTATCTTATATTCCTGCTCTATATGTTTATAGGTCCTCCTGTTATGGACCCTGTTTATCCTATGCTGTATATATAATTAAAATGTAGGATAAGAGAAAGTAGTGTGAGGGATACACAGTTTTTCTATACGTACTGCAAAATATTTCATAGCTTGTGCATTGTTTTTTCTTTTGTTATTTTATTTAGACGTAATGGAATATGGGAAGTGGCAAATACTGTCCGCCTTCCTACTGTGTTGCATACAATTGCCCATCACATTCAGTGACCAGCTGCTGAAGCCCTGTGCGCGAACACCACCCCACCGATGTCGAGCACCCATCGACAACAGCTCTATTCTACAGGCACGTCCCGTGGTCTTCGTAGATGGCCGGCCTCAGTTTTCTTCGTGCGAGTTGTACGTCGATCCAGAGGACCCTTCTCTTGGAACACAGCCTTGTACTCATGGATGGGAATACCTGCAGGACGATCCCGATGAGTGGACAGTGGTCACTGAGGTAGAATATATATATTATTAGCCTTCACGTTCGATTGATTTCAATCTGCGATAAAAGTGTTGTCATCCTATATCTGGAAATGACGTATGGGGAAATATTTTCCCAGTTTATGGGATAGAGTTATAGTTCATATGCATTATTAAGTATATATATATATAAATATATAGACTGAAATTATAAAACCCAACTTTCAAAGGTAATCCCCCAACGAAATTTTACCCCCTAATTTTGAAAAACCCTCTAATTTTTTTTAGCTACATTTAAAGGAAAAAAATAAAAATCAATAAAATGCTACTTTCCTATAATAGCACTTTTTTTCTAAATCTATTCAAACTTTCTAAAACAATTTAAAACTACAATATTGCAAATTTACTTAGTTTGAAATGCGCACTGCCCAGTGTGATAAGCCGTAACACAAATTTAATACACCCAGTGATAAGGGGAACACCATTCCATGAGTTAATTGTGACTAAATTACAGAATTTTTCTAAATAGGGCTCTGATCATAAAAAAAAAAAAAAAAAAAAAAAAGTAATTGTTTAATGAGCGAAAAAATTAATTTGTTTTTCGTAATTTCTTTAAAGAATCCCACGGAAAAATGGCTTTTATATTTATCTAAGACTACGCGCACTAGTTTAATATAGTATACTTAAAAAAAAACGATAATTAATCTAAACTCTAAAAATAAACAATATTTATTAATATATTTGCATTTATGTTTAAGCTCAAAAACAACCCTTCCCCACCCGTGAATCACTAGTAGTTTTTACACAGTCTTACCATCTTTTCAGCTGAAAAACAAAAGCTGAATTCTTCACTATCAGTTGAACATATTTCGGCAGTAGCAGTCGCCCAAATTTCTTCCAAAATTTCAAATATTTTGCATTTCAACTTATTTTTAACTTTACTAAACAAGAAAAAATCTTAGGGGCTAAATCAAGTGAATACGGAGAGTGTGATATAACTGCTCTCTCTCTCTCTCTCTTTTTTTTTTTGGGGGGGGGGGGGGTGTCAAATAATTGGTTGACATAAATGATCGTTATCCGAATATTGGTCATATCGTAGGCATTTTGTTTAAAAAATATATAATTGTCTTTTCGTTCTTCACAATTTCAGGAATAAGTTTTGCCATCATACTATTTGTCCTTATTGAAAAACATTAAAACAAACTGTAACAGTAATAATAATAATATAATTTTGATATAATTTTAATGATTAATGTCTGATAAATACTGTAAGAGTAATATTTTTGAATAAACGAACTTCCATTTCTTTTTGGATTGTAATATCAGTTGTTGTTTTGAACTTTGAAATTCCGTTATATATTTATGTTGTAGAGGCTTTCTGCTGTATACTGTCTGTTTCATTTCAGTGGGATCTGGTGTGTGAAAGAGAATATTTGATCAACCTTCTGCCTTATGCGTACACTGGAGGTACCATGCTGGGAGGCGTATTTTTTGGCATTTTAGGAGATCATTATGGACGGCGTTTTAATCTGTTGGCAGCTCTCTTGTTGCATACAATTGTTGGACTTTCTCTACATTTTTGCTCAATTTTTACCCTTTTCGCCATAGGATATGGTTTACAAGGAGCGCTTGTAACAGTGAGTATTGTTTAAAGTAATATATTTCCATATCACACATGAAAACAATTATTTAACACTATTAGATAGTGCACTGATGACTATTTTTATGTATTATCTTCGTATGGGAATCAAGCGAAATGCGTTAATTATTGATGAAGTACTTATACTGGTTGTTACAATTTCTTTGATCAGGCTGTGTCTTTTAAGCTATTGAAATTAAAATTGTACTTTCAAATAGAAAAAGTTTTTGATGTTATGCATTATTTTTTATCGCCATATCACTTATAAGAACCTTATATTAAAAGAAAAAAACATAGAATGTGGAACGTAAATCCTGTATAATGATGTAGATATGCCATTTTTCCAAGAACTCCTTAATTCTTCTCGAAGCTTAAAAAATGTCTTCTATGAGAAAAAAGTTTAAATTCATCAGTGATATCTATTTAGATTTTTCCTTTATTATGATAATTGTTCAATTTTTCTCTTTTTTCTAGGCTGTACAGTGTCTTTCATTTATACTACTTCTTGAAACAGTATCTTTCCAATACCATCTGAAATCGACTGTCGCTTTGTGTTTGGTCACGCCACTGGGTGTAATCGTTTTGTGCATTATTTCATGGCTTATTAAAAATTGGCGTTACATCCAGCTAGCCATTTCTGCTCCGGGAATAGTATGCCTAGGCTATTTTTGGTAAGTAAATTTTGACTGTTAACTCAAAATGTATCAAATAGTAAAATTTTTGTCTCAATTTTTTTCACAAATTTCATTTGGTCGGTATATAAATGATATTGTTATCTATTTTCACAATGCAGATTTGCAAAAATATACATCGGTCTTGCTTTTTCATCTCTCTAATAATAAACTAGTATGTTGTGGCCACCACAAGACTTTCTTCTATATTTTCCTATACAAATTCACGCAGTAACAATTAAAAAAAAAAAAAAAAAAAAAAAAAAACGATTTTTTTCATTTTTTTTTTCGTTAAAAGTAAAAAAAAATCGATAACTTTGTTTTAAATTACCACATATTTATAGTTCAACCATTCGTTTTAAAGGTATTGACGAGACCTTTCGAAAGATACCGATCTTGAAAATTTACACCCCGGGGGAAGCAATGCCCCAAATTTTTTCCCTAATTAACTACTACTATTATCAATAATTCATATTAATTTCACAATCACAGGTTAAGAATAACTCTCATTATGTACATTTAGACGAAATTTTTTCCTATACTGCCATGTTAAAAATTTAGAAAAAATACGATCACAGCGCCACCTGTTGAGCGATTGATCCCCAAATCTAATCAGCCTCAGTTTATGTCAGGGGCCAACTAAATACCAAGTCTGGTTAAATTTCGTTTAAAAAAAAAAAAAAAAAAAAAAAAAAAAAAAATTTTTCTAAGTTTTTTTCGTTAAAAGTAAAAAAAATCGATAACTTTGTTTTAAATTATCACAGATTTATAGTTCAACCATTCGTTTTAAAGGTATTGACGAGACCTTTCGAAAGATACCCATCTTGAAAATTTACTCCCCTCGAGGGGGGACTTCCCCCCCACGGGGGATGGCGAGGCTCCTACGCATACAAAATTTTTTTCCCAGTTGACTATCTCTATTTTAAATAATTCTTGTAAATTTCATAATGATTACTAAAAAATAATTCTCTTTATGCACATTTATACAAAATTTTGTCCTATATCACCATGTTAAAAATTTAGTAAAAGCGGGATGGCAACGCAACCTGAAAGAAAATTTTTACCAAAAGTTGATAGGCAATAATTTATGTCAAGGTACAACTACATACCAATTTGTATGAAGTTCTGTGCAGTAGTTCTTGAGATACAGTTGCCACAAAATTTTGTCACACACACACACACACACACACACACACACAGACAGACAGACAGACAGACAGACATTTTCTAAAAATGGTCAAATCGTGTTGTACAGCTCTCAAAACGTGTAAATTCATCAAAAACCCGAGGTCGAAAATTTTTACGAATCCAATACTTTCTCTATATTACATATAGAAGAAAGTAAAAATACACTGAGAAAAAATTCTGTAACTGAAATCTAGAATCTAAATTGTGGCTCTAGAAAAAATAGTTCCGTGTTATCCTTATAAATTCTAATCCCCTTGGAAAGCGGGTTCTAGAAGCCCCTATTAGAATTCTAGAGCGTTTGCCTATTCTCGAGAGCAAAGTTATTTAAAAATCTCTGCAAATAAATGAGACTACAAGAGGCGGGTTTCTGCAACTATAATCTTGGTTTATTACCCAATCCTAGAAAAACAAGCGAGAATTTCTCGCAATATAAATGATTCAGAATATTTAGAGTATTCAGAATATTGTTTCACTACCTAGAAATGTGTACACCAGAAATTCTCGATCATTTCGTGTATTCAGTTTATTGGTGTACCTTATGCGCATAGCTCGGAAATCTATATTTCTAGTAAAGGGATTTAGAAAATGGCAACTTATTCATTCTCGAGAAAGGCGGTATATTTCTTTTTCTCAGTGTACACAATTTTTATTCTGAATGGAGCCGCAGTAGCACGGTTGATAGAATATCGAGCTCGTTATTAGAGGATTACGGGTTCCATATTCAAGCCGGCCAAGACACTGAAGCTAAAACGCAAACCTGAGCGATAGTAGCACCACTATGATCAACGGAAGAGAACTAAGAAATCCTTCATGTTGTATTAGTATATGTTAGGCCTATATGAATATCATCTTTGATCAAAAATTTGTTTTGGGACCAGTAGTAGCTGGTTAGTAGAGGTAAAGTTGTTCTTTTAACTCGCTTTTTAATATTTTCGAATTCATAAAAGCATACTCAAAATATTGAGAGCTTTTCTTCTAAAATTAAATTTAAATTATTTTTTATAACGTTTAAAAATATATTTGCCGAGCACACGAATAAGTTTTGCAAACCCTAATTCAGAAATAATAATATGAAATCATTAAATATCTAAAATTTCTTGGTTTAAATAATACAAAAAGCATCAAAATGTAAAAGATTATTTTGTTTGATGTATATTTTCAAAACGTATTTCCTTAGTATATTTAGTACTTGCTTTTTAAAATAAATAATGTTTTACGTTCAAGTTTGTAAACAATAAAAAAGCTGCCGAAAGAAAACATAGATGCACCAAATGCGGAAGGTGGACAGCTCGAGAACCTTTCAGCTGTTGCCCGTAACGTCAATATAGTCTCATTTTGGTTACCATTGAGCTACAGGAGTGTCCTATGCATATGGTATCTGTGGTCTAAGTATAGTGCCTAGAATACACAGTGTGGCAAATGCTTATATGTTTTAACATAGGTTTGCATAACAGTACTCGTTATCTTATCACTTAATCTCCAATCTGTATTTTAATATTAAATTTCAGGGTAAGAGAAAGTCATGGGAGTGACTCGCCAGGTTATATTTACTGGTGTATATAATGTTTATGGTCTGCTTACAAGGAAGCGTGAAAGAATTTTGTGACATTAGAGACTAGGGTCAGATTTTTATTTAAGCGCATTTTAAAGCGTTTATGCTGCATTCAACATAATAGATTTAACATACATTAATAAGGTTCTTAAAAACATGTTTTCTCTAGAAAAAAGTACATATAGACTAAAGAATTTTTTTACAGGCCCACACAAAAGAATTTTTATGACATTATGTAATCATCCAAATGGTTTCAAGTTTGAAAAAATATAATGAGTTACAAGGAATTACTTGCATAGTTTTTAGTGGTGTATATAATAACCATGGCTCCTGTAGAGAGACCCGCAAAAGAATTTGTACCATTACGATACACAGACGGTATTTCTTATAATTACATTTTAAAATGGTTACATTCCATTAAACATAATGAAATGAACATATTTTATTAGAATGTTTAAAAGCCTGTTTTCTGTGGAAAATGGTAGGCATAGAATGGGTAGTTAGTTTACAGGGCTACCAAAATAATATTAATGTGTTATGCAATCATTTTGGCTTGAAATTTGGCACAAGTATTTATGAGTTACAAGCCCCCTCAGAAACATATCTGCTTATGTAGCGAGTTAATCATATATGCATATATAAATATATATATATATAATTACTATTATTATTATTATTATATAATTATTTTAAATATTATATGTAATAAAAAATTGTCCGCTGAACAATGAGTGATGCAAATAGGACGTTGAGACTCAGGATTTGCGGATCCACCAATTAAAAGAAGCCTCATGAGAATAATAATAAAAAAAGGATTAATTGAAATCCATCCAAAGTCTTTTTGCCCCCCCCCCCCTTTCAAAGCGGAGGGAATTTACAAAATTCCCTTATGCTGTGTGTTAGATACACATAACCAACCCACATATCTAAAAATCACATTCCTGAGATAATTTAAAGCAGAATTACTATTGGAAACATGTTTTTTGCTTCCCTTCAAAGAAGGGGGAGAGGGAAGAGGGTTATTTCGCAAAATCAATTTATAGTGCGTATAGTTGTGTAAACTTAGTACACCTAAATAACAAAACACTGCTTTCGTGAGATAATTTTAAATGGAGTTAAGCTTGGAAACTCGCTTTTTGTCTCCTCTCTCTAAGGGGGAAAGGGGGAAATTTTACAAAATTCATTTACAGAGTGTTTAAACAATTAATACACCGCAAAATCACCTTTCTTAGATAAATTAGAAGAAAGTTACAACTGGAAACATGTTCTTTACCCCCTCCCCTCATCCATAAGAGGGTGGAAGGGGGGACACTTCGCAAAATCTCTTTATAATGCGTGTTGGATACACATAGCCAAAACAGATACCAAAAAATTGTCGCTCTCAGATAATTTGGTACAGAGCTACGCTTGGAAAACTGTCCCTCCCCCTCCACTCCAATGGGGGAAAGGGGAGAATTTCGCAAAATCCCGTCATAGTTGGTGTTTCATGCAAATAACCAACCCACACATCAAAATTCGTGAATGCAGGTCCCATAGATTCCTCAGGACAAATTTAACGTAAAAAGGGGGCTTTCGAGTCTGTCCCGCCGTAAATCCGCCCCCCCCCCACCATCAAAGAAAAAAAAAGAAAAAATCGAAAATTACAAATTATTCTAAATTGTTTTTTGAAATACACTTTAGAAGACGCAGAGCCAATTTCAACTTCTATGTGCCATTTTTGAAAGAGTTCTATATGTAAAATCTGGATTTTGCAAATCCCTCCATTCCCGTCAAAAAAAAAATCCCTCTACCTCCCTTAACATCAAAAATTCGGAAATCGACAAATTTGTTTTTATTTATTTATTTATTTATTATTATTATTATTATTATTATTATTATTATTTTGCAATTGAGTTTGTCTCCCCACATGCAATTTCTTTATTGTAAAGCAATTTGAAGCCGTGTTATGCTCTCGAACGTGTTATTGCCGTCCGTGCCCCAGGGGGAAAGGAGGGAATTTTTGCAAAACCCCATCTTATTGCAAAGGCTCTATATATCCAAGCTTCACACCAAAATTCATGACCCAGTCCTATACAGAATCGCCACAGCAATGTTGATTCAGTGGTGGATGTACTCTTTTGTATATGTATAGATGAAGGTTAATGTGAAATCGATTTTGCCCCCTCCCACCTTTGGGGCTGAATTTCTAAAGTTCCAGAAATTGTTTTTTTAGGTGTTTGTATTTGCTATATTTAAAAGCAAAAATCATATGAATATTTGTTTCTTTCTTTGAGATCCGAAGGATATGTGAAATCATTTTTTGTCCCCGTGAAAACACGCTTTGCCCCCTCCCCCCTTCCTTGGGGGCTGAATACCTTAAATTCCAAAAATTCTTTTTTGGTATTTGTGTTTCTTATATTTTAAAGTAAAAATTATACGGATATCTATTTTTTTGTTTGATATATAAAGGGTTATGGGAAATCACGCTTTGCCCCCTACTCCTTATTGGGAACCGAATTTCTAAAATTCCAGAAATCGGTTTTTAAGTATTTGTGTTAGCAGCAATTTTTTTTAGAAAAAATTTTAAGGATATCTGTTTTTTTCTTTAAGATATAACGGTTTTTCTGAAACCACGTTTTGACCTCTTCCCTCCCCACTTAGGGGACGAATTTTGTAAAATCACTTCTTAGGGGGTGCTTACACTATATATTCTATAATCTGACTCAGTTTCGAGTCAGTGGCTTCAGTAGATTTTGCTGTGCGTTGATGAGTCAGTGAGTGAGTAGAAGTACCCTTATATATATATATATATATATATATATATATGTATATATATAGATAGATAGATTAATTATTGCAAGATCAGTTGCTTATCAAATTTATTACTTTCGAACATATTCTATGCAAGGTAAGTATTGTAATCATAAAAATTTTGACTACGATATTTTGATGTATCTATACGCTTTGAAGTTCCTGAATTTATGTTTGCTATTTTTACGGTGATTGGTGTATGTATGTATGTATGTATGTATGTATGTGGATGAACAAGATAACGTCTAAAGCTACATAGGATTGAACTCAAAATTGGTAGATATGTTATAGCTCCCCGTTGTACAATTTGTATAGATTTGTATATGATACAAAGGGGGGGGGGGGGAATTATCATTATAGCCTATGGTTGGCTGGTTGTAGGTTTTAAGGACGATTGGCTATGCTAGGGTCCTAAGCCTATAGGGTGGAATGTCCTCCGCGAGGGTCTTTCTAAGGGATCCTAGCCCGTATTTATGCGAGTTTCGGAGAAAACCGCGGAAAACTCCTGAATGGCTAGGTCGATGAGTGAGACCTGGATCGAACTCGGCACTTCCCACCTACCAGCCTTGAGGGCAGAACCGCCTGGCCGCTGGTGGGCCCTACAGCTTATGGATTTACATTATTTGAAGTACGCTAGCGTATAAACTCTGCATTCAATTAAAATAAAATTGAGTAGGCATTTTATAGATCATCGTCTCAAGAACTATATAAGTTTTTATGAATGTAGGATTTATAGATTCTTTTTAATATAGGGATACGAAATTGTATTTTTATACATTGCGGTCTATGAACTCAAATGAATTGAATTTCGTTTTAATATTGCTAATTATTTAATAAATAAATAAATAAATAATATATGTTTTTGCTACAGTATGATCATTATGGGAAGTAATTTGCGTATTGCTGATAGTTCTTTTACCATGAAGTGTGAGATAATTTACGTCCTATTATAAATATTATATTATATATATATTACATCCTATTGGGACTAATTATGTAGAGTTCATTAAATTATATAAAACTGATAATGTTTTTTAGAATTGCGCTACAAAAATGATCGTTACTGGAAATCGCTTGCTTAAAATTCATTTTATTTTGCAGACACACAAAACAATTTGGTATATTACACCGCTTGTGCAACTATACAAACACGCTGTTACACTTTTCGTTTTCGAATTATTCGATGATTCAAAGTTATTTAAACGCCTCATAACTACTAAAAGGATAAAAATAATAACGAAAGTTAAGTGGAGCCACGAAAACTTTAAAAGGAAATAAGTGGACCAGCCATGATGTCTGAGACTCGATAGATTCTTAATTACTCAGTATTGGCGAAATTCATTTTTCTAATTCTAAGGATAGATATACACAAGTGTTCAAATTAAAGCAACAATTTGTTTTCCTGTTTTCTTCCTTTGCGAATAACTTTTTGACAAATGAAAATGTGAACATAAAATTTGAATGGCATGCTCCTTATCGAATTTCATTTAACTTTGCCATAAGTAATATTTTTTAAACTAATAATTATTCAACTTTTCTCAAAAGTAATCTTTGGAAAAAATGAAAAATTTCAACAATTTTAAAAAAGAAAACTTAATGAAAAATGGCCAAAAAAATTATTACAGATAAGTGAAGATGCACATGCATCCATGAAAACCAGATTTTTCTTCCTGTATTCATTTTTTCTGTTTCTTCTTTTTCATGCACGTGAATAACTTTTTTAAAATAAATATGCATACAAACATGAAAATTAGATAATATGTCCACTGTAAAATTATTTATCGACATTTTTATTGTTTTGGTGATACTCGTAGTTTATAAATTAGTAGTTATATTTTTTCAAAAAAGTCCGTTATAAAAGTAAAAGAAAAGTGAATACAGAAAGAAAAATCTGCATTTAGTTTAGCATTTAAAGGCATGCATGCTCTTCACCTATCTGTAATTCATCCTTCACACCATTTTTCATATGTTTACTTATAAAAAATTATTGAAATTTTTCATTTTTTTTTTTTTTTTTTTTAAACTTACTTTTGAGAAAAATTTGAATAATTATTAGTTTAAAAATTATTATTTATGCTAAAATTATATAAAATTCGATTAATGATATGGTATAGAACCTGTCATAAAATTTTATGTTTATTTGTTTGTTTAAAAATTACGCTTAAAAGACGAAAACAGGTCATTGCTTTAACTTTGCACACCAGTGTATACAGGATGACTCAAAAGTCAACATTCAAATTTTTAAGGGTGGTAGGGCGCATCATAAGGATGGAAAATTGCATAGGAATTCATGCCCGCAATCGCCATTTTAACTCATTAAGAACTGGATGTTTTTGGCTACTGTGTACTACTAACTTCGTATGTTGTGTAACTTTTAAAATCTTGTATGCTTCATTATTTCGCAAAATTAAGCACAATGTTCGTATTAATGCAATTAGTGCGATAAAATATATAGATAAAAAGCAGAATTTATCTATGTAAACATTAGCATGAAAAACTTAAAAAAAAAAAAAAAAAAAAAAAAAAAGCAACATTTGAGAGTTACAGCCACCTAAAAACAACGCTCCTTAAAGGGTTAAAATGACGTTTACGGTCATGATTCCTGTGCAATTTGCAGTCCTTATGATGTGCCCAACCATCCCTAAAAATATGTATGTTGACTTTTCAATCACCCTGTATATTATACTTCTTTCGGATCGTTGACGTTCTACAGTCAGTTCAGGAACCAGTCTATTTGTTTCTCTTTTCCCCGGCACTAGCTCAAACACAAACAAATAACCATGCAATTATGATGGAACATTTTTTTATATATTATGTGCTGCTGATTTATTTTTCTATACAGGTTAATACCAAAGTCTTTTCCGTGGTTGCTTGCTGAAGGTTATGTTTCAGAAGCTGAAAAGCAAATGATACGGACAGCACGTTTCAACAAAGTTCTGCTTCCCCCCAACTTTCGAATTCAGCTTTCCAGTTTAAGCAAAAGAATCAAATCTTTTTCGAATGGATCGAATCACAGCCTCGAAACTGTAGTCTGTTCCGAAAAGATCAGAACATATACTTTTATTCTATATTTTATGTGGTAAGTTTTCTGATTATATCCAATTATAACTTGAATGCAATTTTACTCAATTAACTTACTTTAATTACTATTTCAATTGTTCATTTGACAAAGAACAAATTGTTGATCTCTTCCCACATCAACACACATAAACTTTAGGAACAAAACAAAAAAATTATAGTTTAATCTCGTTTCTCGCACCTAGCAGTAAGGGCGATTTCAAAGGCTTGGAGGGGTGCCAAATTGACCGACAGGTTGGAATTTTCATTTAGTAAACATCCTGTCATTCGGTGTTCCTTTGTTGCTGTTTTCTATCACCACTAGACTAGGGTTACTACCCTTAAGCGCGTATCAGACACGACGAGTTTATAGGCGATTTTAGAGCCAACCACTGATCAGCGGCGATTTTTCGGAAAAAAATTGTCTCTCTACTCCCAGTTCAGTGTGATACACACAATTTTTCCACAGACTCATCCAATCAGGATGCGCTATTTTGATACGTGATATTTCCAAGATGGCAGAACACGGGAATCGCTTAAAGTGGAGATTTGAAGAAGAAATATTATCGTTAAGCACGTTTATTTTACCGTTAAATGATAAGAATTTTGAATTAATCGTTTTATTTTCGTATGGCGTTATGACAATAGTTGTAACAAAGATCAAAATAGAAATAATAATGCGATATTTTACACAAATGAAAGGGAATTTTAACACTAATCATTGCGTATTTTATTCGCGCCAAGAAAAGTGATAAGAAGTTAGTCTTCTTTCATCCAACTTTTCACCCGTCTGTTGTAACCTCTACGGTATTCGCGTCGAGGAAAAATCGGCGCTAAATTCGGCTCAAAAATTGGTTTGTTTCTAAAGTTGCTGGGTCTGATACACTGGAGTTGTTGAGTCAGCACTCGCGCAGAGGTTCCCATGGTCGCAAGAATCGTGGATGAAGAATAGTGAACTTTGTTCACATTTATGTCGAAGTAAAAAATGAAAACTTTGGTAGCTGTGAATTTTATTTTCTCAAATTGTTAGGATTAGAAGAAATTGCAACAATTGCGATAGCGTAGAAGTTGCGTTTTGCTATTTGTTCGTAACTGCGAAATCGAATGATTACTGCTATCCGTACTGCTATACGTAACTGTTAAGTCACTGTAAATGGTTTACATTTGGTGTTTCTCAGAGTGTTTATGTTTATTCGTGATATCTGTCGTTTTTGTTAAGGTTTTTTACAACTTTTCTCTCTCTCTCTCTCTATATATATATTTGTATATATTATAGTGTAATTTTTAATTTTTTTTCCTTTGCATCTAAACAATTCCTCATTTTTTATTCAGAACAGCAGTGGTTAAGTTCTCTTTTTTTTTTTGGTAAGATGTAGTGAGCAAAGCTTCATTTCGCGTTTGCTAGTAAGTCTAGCACCTTACTGTTTTCACCCTGCATTGTGGGGTTACCCTGTTGAGCTCCCTGAAAGTGTTTTGTGTTGATTAATATTTTCTCATATTTCACTAAAATTTCAGCTTGATATTTTATGACTGCATTAATTTTAATTAAAATTTTTTACAAGGGTTAGGTTTACATTTTTTCTATTCGCTGCATTTTCTTGCGCATTGAGTATATGAATATTTGTTTTAATATTTCTTATTTCATAAATTTTTGGTTTTATTACTTTGTATATTACCTCTTCCTCCTTTTCTCTCTGTATATATATATACATATATACATATATATAGATATACGGGGTGTTCTATAAGTCTGTAGACATTATAAAAATTCACCTTTTGAAGAAATTGTATGCGGTTTGCGAAAAAGTCATTCTCGTGAAAGATTTTTTCTGGTTAAGAAAAAATAATAATTAAGCTATTTGTCGATAGAGGTCGTTGTGCGTGACCCGATCACACATTTTCATGAAATACTGTACTTACTCGCATGCGAATGTTTACAGGCATGTAAATCCTATCCTATGTGTTCGTCGTCACCACAAGTTACAGTTTGCAAACGTGTTATAACACTGCTCACTGCAGATTCAGTCGTCGGTTCTTACCTGAGGGAAAACATTTTCACCCATAACGCTTTATTCACCCAGTCAGCATCGCAATTAAAGCTTCATGCATGCACAAGTAGGAGGCAAAATAAGAAATGAACTGTTCTAATCGCAAAATTGTGCAATTTGCAGGACTTTCATTTGCATATTTTTCTTTCACAACCGTGCGAAAAATTTAACTATTTGTCTAACTATCGTCGACAAAAAATTTAACTATCCGCGATTGTAATGAAATGCTCGCCCTCTGGTGGGCTAAGGTGAAATTACAATAAACATGGTTTAATTCGAATTCCATACAGCCGCCATTGCTTGCCGATATTTAGTTTCACATATATTTATTGAATAAAAATGAATAAATACGGTAAAAAAGATAACACATACTGTTGTGTGCTACAATCTAACTTCAAAGGATCAAGAAATCCAGAATTGAGCTTCCATTTATTTCCAAATGACAAATTTAAAATTTCAGTTGCTTCGGCTAATGGAAGTAAAGAATTAATCAGATGATTTGAAATTAATATTTGTTCAACTTCAGTTAAAAATCTACTTCCGATCGAACATTGAATAAACTGAAGTGTTTTTTCCAAAAGCAATCAATTTTCCATAATGTAATGGCGGAGAAATTATAGTACGAATATTAAGTAGAATAACAAAAAGAACACTAATGGAACACACGTGGCTATAATGTTTACTAACAACTGCAGTGTTGAGAAAGCGCCATCTATCGATCATTACAATCGCGGATATTTTTTTCTTTACAAAAAAAAAAAATAAATAAATAAATAAATAAATAAAATAAAAATAATAATAATATAAAAAATCCCCCTTCACGAGATTGATTTTTTTCACAACAATAGTTATGAATTTTTAAAAGTCTACAGGCTTATGGGACCCCATGTATATGTGCACATATGTGCATGTGCATCCCATTCCAAATTCGTGAAATAAAATGCACTCGGTTTCTACTGAACAAACATGTATCTAGTTGAAGAACATTTCATAATTATTATGTCAGATAACAGTGCTGTAAAAATAATTTAATAATAATAATAATTAATTTAATTTAATTTAAAATTAAAAATACTTGGTTAATAATAATAATAAGAATAATGATAAACTATCAGGAATTTTTTGTGGTTATAAATGAGCAATTCGTAAAATTTAAAAAAAAAACTCTTTTTTTGAAAGCAAAATTTTTCCTTCAACAGGTTTGTCGCTTCCCTTGATACCGAAGCTTTGTCGTCCGAACTTCCCGCCCTGAAAAATAACAAATATGCGTCGCTGCTTGTCAAGGGATTGATGGACATGGGAATGCTTATATTACTCTATTTCTTCGCCATCAGGTACAGTAATGTTGAAAATCAACGTCTTTAATAGAGGTGACTGTGAAAATTTAATATATATCGCTGATTTTTTGTTTGTTTATATATATATGTGTGCATTCTTTTACATCAGATTCTCGATTAACCAAGTGTTCTGCTCTCGAAGCTTAGTAGACAGAAGGTACCGAGCTCGAATTCGGGTACCGCTCGTTGGGCTTTTTGTTAACCAACGGTTATAAAAGGCCGTATCGATGGAAGAATGGACCAACGTTGACCCATACCCAGCATAAATTCTGTATTTATTTTTTGCTATTTTTTATACTTTTACGGAAAAAATAACATTCTCGGTATATATATTTTTTATTTTTATGCATGTAATACAATTATATATTCTCTTCGAAGTTACGCAATAGTTAGAAATATGATATCCTATGCAAGTTTAATACATCAATTACTGTTGGATTCATGAAGTTATTTTTTGTGGTGTGTCAACCATAGCTACTCCTCAAATAAAATGCCAACGAAGGAAATAAAAAATGCGCCGTTTTACTAACCAACACTATTTCAAATATTGCCAACCGAAACGAATCCATTATCTACTGATGGGGCAAGGCCTCATGCTTCTAAGGAACACTGTAAAAAAAAATAATAATAATAATAATAATAAATAAAAAAAACCGTAAGATTACGGGGAAAGCCCGGCATCAGAGATTAAAGACAAAGCCCGTAAAAAAAAAACATTGGTTCTACGGGGAAAATGTTTTTTTACAGGCATGTAACTTAATTTAAGTTTATTATATACTTAATTTACGGTCTAAGCGTTTCTTTTTACGTGCTTTGTCTGGAATCTCTGCTGCCGGGCTTTCCCCGTAATCTTACGGGATTTTTTTTTTATAGTGAATTTCCAAAAAATGTCATCCCAGTTCAATATACAAATGTACCTTTATAGAAGTTCAAAATTCGATCTTGCGTATTAAGCACACATGGTTCTGAGTTTTCGTGAGCTGAACTGGAAGTTAAAAATATTCTAAAATCATGAACCTTTTGCATGTGTTGTCCTTCATGCGACGTAAATATCTTTTTAGCTATTTGCTAGAGATTTTTAAATAACCAACCTGTTATTAAATCCTGATTATTGAATAGGCACGAAAAGCACATTCTTCCCTTCAAAAATTTCGAAAGGGCTACAAAATGAAACTAAACACAAACCCACCTCAAATTATTTACTTGCTCTCAAAAAAGTCTAATTTCCTTTTCAAATTAACGTTAGATTTTTTTAAAATAGTGCCTCAAATACTCCTCAGAATTTGAATTTTCGTGGAGTAGGCTTCACAGAAACAAATACTGCACATAAATAGCAATCCTTATTAATAACTGCCAAAGAGGTTAATTGCAGTGAATAAGTATGGTATATTGGTTAATGCAAAATCGTCGACCTATAGCAGGGTAGGATACCCTCCTTGGAAGCCTTTCTGAGTAGGTCATAACCTTTATTCAAGAGAGTTTCGTCGTAAACCATGGAAATCTCCGAATGGCACGACCGACATCGACATATTTCAATGGGTTCAAACCCAGCACCTCTTGTCTACCAGATTTGAGAGCGAAACCTCTCGGCCAATATTGAAGCCTGCAGTGATGGGAGTTTAAAATATGAATAAATTCGATAAAGTATGTCCTATTACAAAGCAAGCACTACTAGATTATATACGACGTCGATTAATGAAGGGCGTAGTATTTATTATTTCTGGATTTAAATAAATTATTTTTATCAGTAACGTAGTCATATTTTATACTAACAAAGTCTGCATGTACATTTACAATGGGATCATTCATTATAACATATACACATTTCAGCCGCGTGGTTAAGAAGTTCTGTTCTCCAAACAGACATAGTAGACGGGAGATGCCGGGTTCGAGCCCAACTCGGACTTGTCGACTTAGCCGTTCGGAGCTTTCTGTATAGTTTGTTTTTCTGGACTTGCATGAATACGGGCTACGATACCACAGAAAGACCTTCCCCCAATGCAGTCCCCCTTCATGTGTACTATCTTTATAGCAACAAAAATAACTGGAATTACTTTTTTAATTTTCTTTTATGTTTAATAGATGGCAGCACCAAACTAATTTAATTTTACTCATGTTTTCATATTCTACTTTCAATGCAGTTTTTCAGTTTGTAAATTTCAATTTTTAAGGGAGATAACAATATTATGAACTATTGAATACACTGAATACCAATCTATATTTAGCGGGACTGATTGATTACACACGGGTCCTTTGCCTGGGTGGAATACCCAGTGAAAGGGGGAGGGTCTTAAGGGGTCATAGCCTGTAGTTACGCGAGTTTCAAAGAAAACCACGAAAAACTTTGAATAATTAAGCCGATGAGGGCGACCTGGGATCAAAACCGACACTTCCCGTCTATCAGCTTCGAGAGCAGAACCTCTCAGCCATTGGTGAAGCCCAATATGTATTTGGAAACTTGCGATTTTAGATATTTTGCCCAATATCTAAAGAAATACTTAATAGATTTTCTTCTCTTGGAACTTCAGGGGTGTAAAATACATGTTCTTCAGCGAAGATTTTGCTCCGAAAGCAAAAGGTGGATCAGTAACAAGTTAAAATATATATATAATATTTGGGATCACGCTGTAAAAATTAATGCATTAACACACACTCTATTATCATTAATTCATTGAAAATAAAATCTTGAATGAAATCCTTATTATTTTACTTCGTTTTGCTAGGAATTGAAATTCAATTCATTGTATAGGTGATATCCTGCTGAATTTTTAAGGGGACCTAATAATAGGAAGGAATTTTTTGGGCCTTATCAGAAAGAAAGGCAGGAAAAGATATACGAGAACATTTTTTTTTCTTTATTACTATAAGGAAAATCTGTACTTTTAGATAATACTAGCTTATTTAAAAATTGTGTTATTTGTGTTTAAGGTGACAGTTCTTCAAAGCTGTAAAATATTGTCTTTTAATTTTGAATTATGAGATATTCTCACCTGAAGATTACTTGGTGTACCTGTTAATAATGCGGATTTTATAAGCAAAAAAAAGACGATAATTTTAACAGAAACAGCACATGTGCTTTATTCAAAGTAATGGTTATCAATCACTAGCTACACATTTCTTCTATATTTTAGATAGGACCCACCAGCGACCGAGCAGTTTTGCGCTCAAAGCTGGTAGACGTGAGGTACCGGGTTCGATCCTAGGTCGCGCTCGTCAGCCTAGCCGTTCGGACTTTTCGTGATTTTATCCGAAACTTGCGTAAATACGGGTTGGGATCCTTTAGAAAGATCCCCACGGAGAGCACTCCCCTCAGGCGTAGGATCCCAGTCCAGTCAATCGGCCGTAATCCTAATACCAATACCAATATTCTCTTACAGATGTGGATACTATCCAATAGAACTTTGCGCCCTGGAGATAAACCATTCAAAGCCCCATTTTTCATATGTTGTGAACTACTGCTTAGAACGTGCGCATGCCATCGATAGGAGCAAGTAGTAATTTGAAGGGCAACGTCTGGTGAAATACAGTAGATGAGCTAATGTTTCCTAGGCAAGGTATTTTGATAATTTTGAATTGTGTGGTGGTGCGTTCTCCTAAAGCAAATTTACCTTGCCCTGTCTTGTTGGTTATTGTGACCACTGACGATTAAAGCATAGTTCAGGTTGACTATTTGTTGTCGGTAGCGATCACTGTTAATGATTTACCAGGTTTTAGCAGGTCATAACGCTTGCAGTTGACATGGCCGTTCGTTGCCGTTCACACCAAAATCACCTCTTTTAAAACCTTTAAACCATTGTTGACGCGTATCTTGAGATGGAGCATGTTCACCATAAACTTCCCGGAGAATACGATAACATTCAACAGAACTTTTCTTTAAAATAAAGTAATGAATCGACACTCAGAGCCTGACTAAGGCAGGGGCATACGGGGCAGTTGCCCGGGCCCCCACATCAGAGGGGGCCCCCAAATAGAAAGTTTATTTTACGTTTCCTTCTTTAATGAACTATTCTTAAACAAAATATCAGTATAGTGTAAAATCCGGCTTAATTGAGCCATCGTAATTGCGAAAATTTAGCTGAATTTCGCCCTAATGTCAGTAAGGATATGAATTTTTCGCAGCTACAGTCGGCTGCAAAATTATTCGAGCACTAGCAATAATCCTTGCCAAAAAAAAGTACACTTAATACAGCTTTGTTAAATAAATCCTTGTCGAGTCATGTTCTTAATCAGTCTAAGAACATGATTCGACAAGGATTTACTTAGCAAAACAGTCTTAAGTGTACTTTTTAAATATAGGAATTATTGGCTAGTGCTCGAATAATTTTGCAGCCGACTGTAGATGACAAAGTTAACAATCAGAAATAAAATGGTTCTATAATGAGGTAAAAAATTTAAATACCTCCATAAAGTTCGGTTCTTCATTACTGAAGTAGTGAAGCAGAGGGAGGAACCGAAGGAAGTTTTTGCTCAAGTAGTGAAGCAGAGGGGGTCCCCAAAGAAGTTTTTGCTCCGGGCCCCAATAAGGCTAAGTCGGGCCCTGTCGACACCTCCCGCATATGCTCATTATTTGGCATGAACTTTGCCATGTTTCAGCATAAATACATCTAGAGGGTGACACCTTCGTCCCACTTCTAAAAATTTGAAGCTTTTTGTCATTGGAATGAAATTGCCTACACATCACCTCGCATCGTAAAGCACTCTACTGTAACTCCCTCTATTGAATATCGATCCGCTTTATCAGCCGGTGCAACTAGTACAAGTTTTGATATTCAGTGGATAAATGGCAGTGATAGGTAGTGTGTGGGTTAAGACCGATTATCTATATGAAAGACTTATACCGGAGGGGCATGCTCTCTGTGTGGTAAAGGATGAATCTTTCTAAGGGATCTTATCCTTTATTCTCACGAGTTTCTGAGAAAGCACGAAAAATTCCAAACGGCTGAGAATTGAGCACAACATAGGTTCGAACCCGGCACCTTCTAGCTCTGAAGGCCTGACGTTAGATAGACTCCATAATATTTATGGAATTAAAACTCAATTTCAAACAAACACAATTTTTTTTAAGAATGTTATAATTTTTAATGACAATTTACCTTTATGTAAAATTTAAAAAATATTTATGTTAATTCAAAGGGAAAATATGTTGAAAAAGTTTACTGAAAAGCATGAGAAATGATAACAAAAAATCATTAGTCATATTACTAAACATTCATTTTAAATTTATGGTAATTTTAGAAATAATAGGTAGATGAGAAATTTCAGCGGCATACACAGGGCTTGGTTGTCGAAAAAGCTCGGGAAGCATTCCCCAAAACGCAAAAGATTAATAATTTTTTTGGTATTTTTACTTCCTTATACAAGGTATAAGGAAGTATAGTAATCCCGATTTGCGAAATGGATTTTGTATTTCACATTGCTCGAAAACGAATGATCGCTGAATGTTGCCAATTTATACGTGTGAGAGTCATGATGTCTAGTTGCACACCTGCAAGTTTCGTCTTAACACGAGCTCTCGTTTTAGAGATATAAGCGACTTTACACGATCTTTCGTGACGTCTGTATGTATGTGTGTCTGTGTGTGTGTGTGGGTGGGTGGGTGTATGTCGCATAACTCAAAAATGGTTGGACGTAGAAAGTTGCGAATTGGTACATAGGTTTGTTATAACATCTAGTTGTGCACCTCCCTTTTTGGACTTTATATGATTTTCCGTTTTGGAGATATTTAGGAAAATTAGGTTCATAATGGGCAAAATGTATCAAAAAACGATAATAGCTCAAAAACGGTTTGGACATATCTTGCAATTTAACTGACTTCTCGACTAGCTAGACATTTGAAACTTTCAGAAAAGTTCAGAACACGTTGACATGAGTCCCCCCCCCAAGGCACAACTTTGACATGAGTCCCCCCAATGCACAACTTTGACATGAGTCCCCCCAAAGCACAACTTTGACATGAGTCCACTCCCCAAGGTACAACTTTGACATGAGTCCCCCCAAGGCACATGAGTCCCCCCAAGGCACAGCTTTGACATGAGTCCCCCCCAAGGTACAACTTTGACATGAGCCCCCCAAGGCACAACTTTGACATGAGTCCCCCTCAAGGCACAACTTTGACATGAGTCCCCCCCAAGGTACAACTTTCACATGAGTCCCCCCAAGGCACATGAGTCCCCCCCAAGGCACAACTTTGACATGAGTCCCCCAAGGCACAACTTTGACACGAGTCCCTAAAAGGCACAACTTTGATACGAGTCCCCCCCAAGGCACAACTTTGACATGAGTCCCCCCAATGCACAACTTTGACATGAGTCCCCCCCTAAGACACAACTTTGACATGAGTCCCCCCAAGGCACGACTTTGACATGAGTTCCCCCTAAGGTACAACTTTGACATGAGTCCCGCCAAGGCACAGCTTTGACATGAGTCCCCCCCAAGGCACAACTTTGACATGAGTCCCCTCCCCAAGGTACAACTTTGACATGAGTCCCCCCCAAGGCACATGAGTCCCCCCAAGGCACAGCTTTGACATGAGTCCCCCCAAGGTACAACTTTGACATGAGTCCCCCCAAGGCGCATGAGTCCCCCCCAAGGCACAACTTTGACATGAGTCCCCCCCAAGGTGCAACTTTGGCATGAGTCCCCCCCAAGGTACAACTTTGACATGAGTCCCCCCAAGGCACAACTTTGACATGAGTCCCCCCCCCCAAGGCACAACTTTGACATGAGTCCCCCCCAAGGCACACCTTTGACATGAGTCCCCAAGGCACAATTTTTTTTTTTTTTTTTTTACGTATGCATGCATTTTTTAAAAATATTATTAGCCAAATGTTTCGGCTCTAGTGACAATGTTTTTTTAGCATTATGTATATTTCTAAAAGTGTATAAGGAAGTCATGTGGTGCCCACATCAGATTTTTTTCTGTTGTGATCCAGTAGCTAAAATTTTACTAGCGAATTTCGTACAATATACGCTAATTTCTGTAATGTTTTTCAAGCTAATCGAAAATTCGCACTTGAAAAAGTTTTCTATGGGGAGTTAAAGCCATAGTTTGATTGACAAATGTGTAAATTGTGAATAACTTTTATAATTGCTTCTACAATCATATAGTACTATTATCATTATTTTTATTTTTCAGATTTGGTCCCAGATCTGCACAAGCTTTTTTACTCATTCTAGGAGGTTCTCAGTGCATAGGATCTGCGGTTTTGGCGCACTTTTCACCATTCAGTTAGTATGCATAGTGTTTTTATGTTGACTTTTCTTGTTTTATTATAAGTGTTATAAAATAAGATTTTGTGCACAATCTTACAAAGGTGTGAGGTATACAGTTTTACTAATACGAAATTTTTTTGTTGGGGGCCGAATAAAATTTTTAATTTTGTAATAATTTTATTTATTTTGTACCTGTTTTCTACATTTTGTTATGTATGCGTAACATCAGTTTTTAAGAAAATAAAAGCTTCAGGAAGAGATTTTCGGAAACACTGTACATGCAAAATGGTTTCCATAAGCGGCGAACGATCTTCTGTATTAAAAATGTTTGACATCCACACTGGTACATTTATTTATTTTACTTTATTAATCATTCGGCACATTGATAAGTTTGCCATGATTTTTTCTGCCTAAATCGGTTCAGACCCGGTCCGGCATAAACCACGTTTCAAGGACACATTGCTGTAATGGATTGAAAGCTTTCAATTTCAGACGATTCCTTAAATATTCGAAAAAATAGTTGTCAAATTATCCTGGAACTTCAGGGTTGTAAAGAATATATTTCAACGAAAGTTTTGTCATGAAGGCAAGAGGGGAACAAATGACAAATTAAAGAAAAAAAAAATATATATTTGGGTTGGGGTTGTGTGACTTAAGACAGATTGACTACTACTACAGTAGGGTCCTATGGCCTATATGTGGAGGGTCTTTCTAAAAGGTCCTAGTCCGTATTTACGTTTCGCAGAAAACCACGGAAAATTCCGAACAGCCAGGTCGATGAGCATGACCCTGAATCGATCCCGGCACTTTCCATCTAACAGCTTTGAGGGCAGAACCGCTCCGCCATTGAGGGAGCAAGTATACTTGGGATCCCCCTGCAAAAAATATTGTTTGTAATGAGTAGTATCTAAAGTATGTGATTTTTTTTTAATCATCAAATTCATTCGCATGAGAATAGCACGCCTATTCACGGAGATACAAAAGTTTCTTTAAAAACATCGACGATTTTTCGGACATTTTTTGTTTATAACACACACGGTTTTTAAAACAATGCGATGATCTTTCTAAAAGTCTTGACGTACTACAGTTACAGTGCCATAGTGTAGAAACCATCCAGCAAAACCATGCTCAAAAAATGAAGCCTCTCACCAGAGGTCAGTGCAATCATGATTCTTGCTGGAACACACACAAAAAAAAAAAAAAAAAAAAACGACATGAGGGGACTTATGAAGAAACTTAACCTTTAAATGTGTACCTTTGTATGTAATTAGTATCTTTAAATATTACTATGTATTTCGACAAGTTGTTGTGTCATTATTTTAACCTGAAACATTTGCTGCAACTTCGTTTTCAGCAGTAGGTTTCTGCCTAAAGAGCCTCGATGGACAAAAAGTGACTGTAGAACGACAACTCCAAAATCCAAAAAACTCATACATGCAAAGTCTGACTAAAGCAAGGCAAGCGAAGCCAGTGCCTCTGGCTCACTTGTTGGATTTGGCTTTCGAATCAATCTTAAATGTCTTTTAATGCCTTTTTATAGTAATGAAAAGGCATTAAAAAAAACTGTAATGCCTTTTTATAGTAATAAATTTAAGTAAAGAATTACAAGGGGGCCTTAATAGAGAAGGGACTTCAATTAGGGGGTGGGGCAGTGAGACTTTCGTTCTGGGCCTTAGAACCGTAGGCCCGCCTCTGTATTTATGTGCCTATAGATCACATGATTGAGCAGATGAAACTAGGAAGAGCCAATCAACTGTTATGGAATGTCTACGATTTCAGCATGAATTTCAATCGCACCACTATCTTTAGAGATTTAATTTCCCGAGCAGTGTTTTAAACATTACGTTTACAAGTAGTTGCCACACTGTATATTCTAGGCGCTGTAGTACAGTGGCGATACCCTACTGCAATCAAAAATAAAAATTCTGAATACCTGATGAAATACGAGAGTTTTTACTAGATAATGTTTAATAGTATATGTGTTAATGACATTTATTCTATATAATTTATTAACTAAACTTTATAGGACTATTTTTATAAACCTAAGCAAATACCATGAAAATCCTAAAAGATAAAGTTAATAAAATGATTGCATTTCACTTAATCTCGAAAAGAAGGAAATCGATGGGGTTAGTCAAAATTTTATTTTGAGTCAAGGTACAGTACATCGGCCTTAATTTAATATAAAAATTTGGTAAAAGCCTTTGTTGTTTTATTTCATGTACATTTTTCTTATAAGTTATGCAAAAGAAATTTTGTTAACACTTGCGCATGTGCAATTAAACATTATTTAGTAAAAATATTCGTATTTGAACAGCTATTTAATACTTCTGTATTCCGATTGCAGTATGTTGTTTCTACTGTAACATGTCAAATTTTCTAAAACTGACATTACTTTGGTTTGAAAACACGACATGTTATAAGAAAAAAGTATAAAAACTTTTTCATTTTTGTTAAAGAAACCTTCATATTTTCACAATTATGCCTGTTATTCTCATACAAATAAATACATGTAATTAAAAGAAGCATCAGAATCACACATTCTACAGCTATACCGCAACTCAAGTTTTTTTTTTTTTTTTTTTTTTTTTTAAGTATGGAGGACTACTATTAGTCTCGATCTACGGATAAAACGTTGTCGCCAGTTTTACGATGGCTGGACATTTATCGAAATCGAAAATTTATCAAAAATATAACTGAATAATTTGAAAGCGATGTTATAATTTGAAAAAAAAAAAAAACTAATAGTCCATCCGTACTAAACTAAATTCTGCGTTTGCCAGAATTTCATCAAAATCTTTTTTTTTTTTTTTTTTTTTTTCCCCTTAATAGCGTGCCTTCAAATTTTCTTTTCCTTTTTTTATTTGCTACTGGTCCTTTTTTCGATTTCAGGGTAAAATTTTCGCTGAAATTTAAGAGATAGAACACACTCTTTACAACCCTAAAGTTTCAGGATAACGGGTTAAGTATTTTTCCAGATATTTGGCAAAACATCTATATTTAAAAGTGTTCAATTATTTATAGGAAAGTAATGTACTCCTCACAGTGAATTAGAAAAGTTTTGTGAGAAGATATTTTTTTAACATGTTGTACATTTTATGTTTCAAAATAAAAATTTGTTTTCCCCATTTAGGCATCTTGTACTAATTTTCTATAACTGATATTCATCCTAAGGTTAGGCAAACAGTATGAGCAATATTGGAAATAAACTGGTTAAAAAATATTCAGTATTTAAAACAGTAAAATTAAGTTAGAAGGGTTCATTCTTTCAGGAACAAGAAATTTTGGACAAAAGCTAAAATATGTTATTCTATGGGTAAAATTACTTATAGAATTACACATTACCTATTTGTTATTTTTGAATTCCGTTTTCACATTCTGGAAATACACAACTGTTAAATGGGTCTTCGTTTTCCAAACGAATGGGTTGATTCGTTTTCCAAAAATTTATTTAAAAATTTGAATTTTGAGTTTAAAAATGCGAAATTTCACTCAAAGCAATTTTCTCTTTTTTTTTTTTTTAGCTGTAAAATGAAATATTAAATTTATAAAAATTACCTTTAATTAAGCTCTGTTAAAACTATAGACCTTTCAGGGCGAATCCGCCCCTTCTTCAGTAGCTATTACATGGTCTGCTTTGGTCGAAACTGATCTTGTCTTCTTTCCTCATAGAAGATCAACACAGAGTAAAGAAGACGAGATCAGTTTCGACCAAAGCAGACCATGTAATAGCTACTGAAGGTCTATATTTTTAACAGAGCTTCATTAAAGGTAAATTTTATAAATTAAATAAGTTAAATGCTCTGTTTAGAAGCTTTAAATTTTTAATGTTGAAATATTAAAATTAAAAAAATTCAAATTTTGGATTGCGTGTATGCATTTAATGGTTGTGAATTTTCTGAATGTGAAAATGGGATTTAAAAATATCATTTTAGTAATGAGTTATTCTAAAAACAAATTTTGCCATACATTTACAGGTGATTGAGTGACTACAGACAGGGAAATCATAAGAGGGGAGTGGGCAGCCTTAATACAGTAAAAGAACATTATCAGTAGATTAAAGATATTAAAAACCATATGTGCTTAAATAGATCAGTTTAATTTTGAACTCTAATCAGAAAATTAAAATGAAAAATTATGTATTAGCCACTTTGACAGAAAATTTAAGATTTTTCTATTTTCCACAAAAAACAAGAACTCGTTGTTGGAGTGAGTCTTTGATTTCAAAGGCACTTGCTATTTTTAACTCCTTAACTGCCAAAACTCGAAAAATTGATTTTTTTTCTAAATACAAACAGTAATACTCATTATTTTGATCCTATATAACAATAATTTAAAATAAAATTATTAAAATGAGTCTTATCTTACTAAGTACAGGGGTATATTTGTACAACTTCAGTGGAATAAGAATATAGAATTAATACAAATAAATGTTTAAGGAAATTTTCTTGAGGGAGCATGAAACAGAATAAACTACAGATAACTGCAAAAGTAATTATTTTATTAGGAAAATTTTTTTTTACAAGTTATGTAAACTCATTCAAATATGAAGATTTTCAAAACTTTTCACTTGAAATGTGCTTCAAGTTTGAAATCCATTTTTAAACTTAAAACTTTTTTTAGATGAATTTTTTTGTAATAAAATAAACATCTATCCTTTTTTTACTTAAAAACAATACTTAATATAAAAAACTTTTTTTAGTTTACTCTTAAAGGCAATTACTTCTGGTGTTGTGTTCATGCAACACCAGTGGGTAATGGGTTAAGTTGGAAGTAAATTAAATTTTAACCATGCTTTGTTTGTTATTGTTTATTTCTGCTGTTTTTCTTTTACAATCTAACTTATTTTTTGCAGAGGGAATATCTGAACTGTTATCCCTACTTTCCCCTGTGCTGTCAGTTGTTGGAAAAGCTTGCATCCGATCGGTCCTTGCAACAAATATTTTCTTCACAATCAAAGTATTTCCAACAGGTGTGAGGTAAGAAAGTTTCCAAATAAAAATATTTCTATGAAAAAAGAAGTGTGTGCTTAAGACTATTCGATTGAAATGCAAACTTCTACAGTGATACATAGTAAAAAACATTCTTATCAATTACATCAAATTATGATGTCACACAATAAGCAGGATGTAGAAAGCTTTGTTGAAGATTCCAGAGAGCCTAGTCCAAAGCTTTCCAGAGTAAGCTTGTTCACAGGTTCACACAGTGATGCCAGATTGGGAATTTTGTCCCCATTTTGGGAGATTTTTGAGGCTTCTGGGTGACAATTTTGGGGACCAAATGTTTGTGAGGACTTTTTTAGGGAATTCTAAAATTTTTGGGGGCAAATCTGGGGAGTTCAACTTCCTGTCAATGTTGGCATTGGCAACATAATGATTTATCCTTACACACAACTAGGGACCATACTTGCCAACTTTTCCGGTTTTCCCGGAAGACTTCCGGTTTTTTAACGTATCTTCCGGTCTTCCGGACAGATGATGAAATCTTCCGTTTTTTAAAAAGGATATCGTTCGTTTTAAAAAGAAACCCAAATGTTCTACGAGAGCACCTGATTCCCAATCTTTTTCCATCCATAACATAAATGTCAATATTCATTTCAAACTTGCTTTATGAGATTTTACAACATTTAAAGAAATAGAATTATATATTAAGAATTAAATATTTCTTGCTGATGTAATTATTTTTTGACTCCCCTCCCCCTTTATTTATCTACAACTAGTGATCAGCAATCAAATGTTCTGCAGAAGTCTTTTGTTTCCTAATCTTTATCCATCTGCAACATAAATGATAATATTAATTTTAAAGTTCTTACATTAGATTCTAGAAGTAGAGGAGTTTAAATATTTCTTACTCTGTAATTATTTTTGTATTCCCCCTCCCCCCCAAATTCTTTTCCCGAATTGTGATCTATTCTAAAAACAATAAAGCAATGAAAGTGCTCAATATTTCTCACATATGTAATTATTTTTAGATCTTTATTGCTGAATTTAATGAATCTGTTTATTTTTCCTCAATTAAATTAAATATTTGTATGTCATATTTATACCAAATGTGTAAACATGGGGAAAAAATGAATAATTTTTTCAGGTAGGAAAATTTTTCCCAGATCAATTTAAGAAAATTAATAATCAGTTGGTTTTATGCACGTTTGAAACTGATAATTAGCTACTGCTACTTTTTCTTATACGTATGATTAATGTACATACACAAAAATCATATTCTATATTTATTTAAAATATTAGCTATACTTTAACTTAACTAAGTTTTTTTTGTCTATTGTTAAATAAATTTCTTACAGATTCTGTTTTGTAGATATTTATATGTTGAAGAGGAATAACTTCATTTAAAACTTTTATATATTTAGTATAATCAATCTATTGTAAAACTGTATTGTTTAATACGTCAAAGAGAAAAAAAAAAAATCTTCCCTTTTTTTATGAAATCTTCTGGTTTTTAAACAAAAATCTTCCCTTTTTTTATTAAAATTAGTTGGCAAGTATTACAGCCTTATTCACCAAATTTTTAACACTGATGTTAACCTGGGAATATGCTAGGTTATCTCAAATCGGTATTCACCACACAAAATCAGCGATTTAACACTCGAGTTAACCCTCTTTTTTTAATCCTCCTAAATTGGTGGGTTAACTCTGGTGTTAAATGAACATGTTACAGTTACAGCGAAACCCCTCTTGTTTACTTTTTTAATGCATTGCGTTTTTAATGACCAATCAGCGAGACTCTTACAGATAACACTGGGGTCAATTAATCCACGGATGGTGAATAAGAAAACTTTCTAACCCAGGGTTAAGGGAGTGTTAACTCTAACACAAGTGTTACGTGAACCATGGGTTAACACTGATTTGGTGAATAAGGCCGTGAGGGACTTTCAATAGCTTTATTGTTATTTGGGGATTTTTTTCAAAAAATACCTACATTTTGGGAAAAATCTGAGCTTAAATCTGCTTGATAAATAAAGATTTTTTTTTTTTCCCTTTTTAGAAAAAATCAAGTTGGGGTTTTTTTTCGAACCCCCCCCCCCCCCCTCCCCTGATTTGAGGAAATAATTTTCGACCATCTGGCATCACTGGGTTCACACAATGTTAAAAAATCTCGCAAAGTAAACTCGACGCTAGCATTTCTCATCGTGCAGTGGTTGTGGTACCCAAATAAAAGCTGTCAAGAGCCCACCCCTATTGTGTGCTCTCTTTAAAAAATTTTACCTCTTATGTTTTTAATGAAACAAGAATTAATTCTAGCCCCCAGTGAACATTATAGATGTGATTATTTATTTGAAATTATTAGCGTACATTTGACTTTAAATACAAAATATGTTAGACGTTAGCTAATAATCTCAAGTAAACAATCACATTATTAATAGCTAATATCTAACGTATTTTGTATTTAAAGTAATAATTTCAAGTAAATAATCACATCTACAGACAGTGTTCACTTAGAGCCAGAATTCATTAGTGCGAAATATAATTTTTTAAATCAACCTTCTAATGTTGTAAATTGTATTGTAAATAAGAAAAAATTCATGTATTAGTAATTTAAGAAGAAAATGTCAATGTATACAATTTTTAAAATTAAAATATTGGTAAAAAAAAACAAAAAAAAAATTAAAATTTTGGAAAAGGAATCGCTTATAAAAGATGATTTTATCATTATTTTTTTTATTTAAAAAAAGCATAGTGCCATGTTCTATACAATCAATCAGATGCTGAAGTAAACCATGTGCAAAAATTTTATCATCTAAACAAAATAGGTCTGGTTCACTTTTTCTAATTTTCAGTGTCTTTTTCTTGATTTTTTTTTCTTGCATTTTGTGATTGATGTCAATTGAACTTTATTTTGATTTTTTACACTTCTGATTATGAAGGTTTAGGGGATAACCATGTAATATGGACCCCCTGAGCAAGAATGTTCATAAAACTTAAATTATTAAAATTAAAATGATTTAATTTGGTGGCTGCTCATTACAATTCCATAGTTACATAGTTTAAACTTGGTAAAGTACTCTGGGAAAATTAATAATTTCAGAAAATAATTATTTTATTTACGTATCGGTGGTCCATATTACACGAACGTATGTGTAATATGGACCAAGTGGTCCATAGTGGTCCTTCCCGTTCCCCACCCAACAGTTGACACAATTGGAATTGTGAAACGAACTGTCCAGCATGTTCCCTCACACACTTGTACATCTCTTGGGAATAGTAGAAATGGACGAAAAAAAAAAAGTTAATGAACAAAAAAAAAGGGAAGGTCTAAAGGTTATATCCATTGGGTAGTGTGCGAAAGAAGTGATCATTTGATTACCTCTGCTTCCCTATGGCCTATTCTATAGCCTCGAGATTTTGAGTATGCGACGTATGTACGCCGAGCATTAACAAAATCTCTCTATTTTTATTATGGACCACTGGTCCATATTACACAACACAGCATGGTTCATATTACACGCGTAAACAGAGCAACGTGGTTTCCAATCAAAAATCGCTATGCAAATTGATGCTCATGAAACGCATGTTTAAATTGTTCATAAAATAAGTACATTTGCTACTGTTAACGCGGAAATTATATTACAATTACCTAACAGCAGAAAGTAATACTTCCATTTTAACATACTTGTTACATCAATGACCCTATAAACCGAAAACTCAATTTCATAATCGTCCAAATACAGGTACGCATGTACAAGTCACTCCATGATTTGTGTAGCAATAATATTCACTAAAGGCAATGAGATGATTTCACCATCTAGTGTTGAACATACAAATTTCCTCATGATTCGTATTACACGATGGTCCATATTACACAGTTCTCCCCTACTTATTTATTTTTTATTTTATTTATTTTCCTTAAATAATCTTTCCTCCATTTTTCTTTTCATTGAAAACTGAAGTGATACACAACACTTTTATATCCAACTTATAAATCACTGCATATTTGCATGAGAACAAAAGTAAATTTAAAAAATAAAAAAAAATGTGCATTCACAAATGTGAGTTCTATACTTCCAAAATTACAATTCATATCAATTACAGCAATGGATTAAATTGCCTTCAAGTAGTTGTATGTTACCTTACATTGCCTATACATCATTGTATGATAATGGTGTACACTGATACACAAGAACAGTAAAATTATAAAATTACATATGGTGTATTAATAAAAATGGTGAAATAAACTGAAAATGCATTTGAAAGCATTTCTACTGAGAACCTGTAATGTGCATGAATTCTTTGTGTGACTCTGCACATAAAATATCAATGCTATTCATTGTTGATATCATTTTCAGTACTTTTCTATTTTGTCAAGATCAGATTCAGGTTCTTCTTATTTCGTCAATAAATGAATTTAATGGATTTGCCAAGAAATTCATTGATAGCCATTTTTTTTATTTTAGCAAATAAAGTTCTGTGTGCTATTTTGCTTATTAATTAAGATTTTTATTGTGTTGCAGCTATTTAATTTATTTTGAAATTTCTAATTTTTAAAATGCCTGTTATATTATTTTTTATCTCAGTTGTTTTTCTTCAATTTAATCAAACCATAAACATTTTAGCAATTATTTTTAGGCTTCAAATTTTCATAAAATGCTGGCAGTTGGAGATATTTGAATCTGGTCCTAACAGAAAGTACACCACTTTTTATAGAAGGCATATTTTTATGCATCTAAAAATTGTATAAGTTTAGTGCAATATAAGGATGTTAATATGCCCTTTCAAAAATTTCACCCATAAACTGCAATGTCTTGGATTTCTTTAATATGTCTTTTTACACAAGTTAGTCTTTTATATATTATTTTCTGTACTATTCTGTTTGAGGACTATTACATAAAAAGAAAAATATTTATCTGCACGCAAATATTTAATGAAATCGAAATAAAACTTTATCAAAAATTAAACTTGCAAATTAGTCTCATAAAACTGTTGCCATTTATTTATTTATTTTTATTAAATAATTATTAGTACAAAAGTTTATGCTACATACAACCAAAGAATTGCTTCACATTATATTGCACATGTACTTAAAAAACAACTCAACTCTCAAAACATTTTTTTTTTTCCCCTGCCTGATAAGAAAGTTGTGCTTTATTATTTCAGCCCTATACAAATGCGATGAGTTTTTGCCCTTTTGTATTTTGATGTTTATGGTTATTTATAAAGAGATTTAAATTTTTATAATGGCTTGACAAAGATGACTTTCACAGGCTTTTGTAATTTTACCCATTTTTGTATATTAAAACCACAAATCTTCAATTAAACAAAAGCCTATTCTGTTTCAGTTAAACCTTCTTATATAATGTGGATTATGACAAATGATTTCCGTCCTAATTCAATACACTAATATTATTATTTCACTTCACTTTAGAGGAATTGGCCTCGGCACTTGCTTATTTTGGACAAGAGCAGCCCATCTCATTGGAATGCACATATCTGCATTGGTAATTATAAATTGATATTCCTTCTGTTTTAACTGTTTATTTTATATAACACTCTTGCTTAGAAGCATTTCAATGCCTGAAATAAAGAGTTGAGTTGTAAAAAAACACGTCTTAATAGATTTAGTATATTTATTGAAAAGTTTATGAAATGATGCATTTATAAAAGTATAAGTATGATCATGCAAATAATAGTACAACTAGTTTAAAAATATATTTTCTAAACTTATTTTTTATTTATATCAAACATAAACAATTACAATTCTATTATATATTGAGCAATAATCCACTCTGTCACTCTGCACTGATGATGTTATGCTTTATGCTACCGAAACTACAGTCGGCATTTAACAATTTTTACATTGGCGTTTTTAGCATTGTGTAAATGTTGATATTTCTGTTCTGCATCAAGTCTAACCCTAATTTCAACTTTAATTCAACTAAAATAATCTGTCAGTCTAAACAATTACATGAACTCGATTTTCTAGAAGTTTTTCCATATCTATAAAAATCATAAAAATATCATTAATTACGATTTTGCTGTACCTCCTCTCTCGGATTGTTGGAAAAATTACATACAATCCACATATTTTTAATTTTTACTTAGCTTTCTTCATCCCAAATTCTTATTGACTTACAGCTCCAGTTTCCTAAATTCCTATTGGTCACTACTTTGACTCTATAATCAGCTTCCCTACCTATATATTTGAGCAATAATCCACTTTGTCATTCCACACTGATGACGGTACGCTTTACGCTACCGAAACTACAGCCTGCACTTAACAATTTTTACATAGGCGTTTTTAACGTAGTGTAAATATTGATAATTCTATTATATATTCATCAAAATTATCAACATCAAAGTATAATGATTAGTATTATTAATTCATAATGTTAAATAAGAAATTCTTGTACATTTGTACTGTTTTTTTTTTTTTTTTTTTTTTTTTCCAGAAATGGCTTTAACAATTTTCATGAAACTCATCTCATAGGCTAATTTCAGCACAACAGAACGATCTAACAAAATCCTGACCCTTGATTTCAGAAAAACTATTTTCAGAATTCAAATAAACAGCTATCTATTTTTCTGAGCAATAACTATTATATAAATATGTTTCAAAATCTACAAAACTGTCAATTATTGAGGTACCGTACAGAACATTTCAATTGAAAATGGAATCTAACATTTACAATTCATTTAAAGAAGTGTTCAAAAGATTTCTTATACAAAGTCATTTTAAACATGATGTCAATTTTACCAGATATTTTTCAGAAGTGCAATTTAATTAAATATATATATACATATATTCCAGTTTTATTATTCATGTGTATAAATATATTCTTTTAATGTAAAAAAAAAAAAAAAAGGAGGGGGGGGGAGTTAAATGTGATATATTCAGCAAATGCTTTTTAACCCTCTAAGCATTTGAACCGGATTCTTGTAACTCAAATAGACATCTTTGAAGCGGTTTGAGACTAATGTGTGTAAAGCAAGAGATCTCTCTCCAAATCGTACGAGACACAAAATTGTAACTAAAATCATGAAGTAGTCAATAAGATTATTTTTTTAGACAATAAGATTATGGCTACATTTATGGCTCTGGCTACATGCTGAGAGGGTTAAACATGACATCTATTTTTTACCAGAATTTGTTTTTGTACACATAGGTTTGTTTTATTTCACTGTTATAATTCATGTGTAAGTAAATAACTTTATTATTCACACGTAAATAAATAAGTTTATTATTCATGAATATATAAATGTATTTCTTTTGATATAATAATAATAATAATAAAAATAATTAAATAAAAAGAAGAAGAATGCATAAACATATTATTTTTATTTCCATCAAAGGGAACATGCTGGAATAATCCCCAATACAAAAAAAAAAAAAAAAAAAAAAAAAAAAAAGTGAAACTGAATTCAAACTCTTGAAAAAAAAAAAAAAAAAATATTTGAATATCATTTATTGGTAGTCATCACTGAAAACATTCGTAAATTATGTTGCACTTTTTAAAAACTATTAAAATTTATTTTTTATACTCAATGAATTCTTGCGTGTATCATTCTATCTATAATTTTTTACATATTATAATGTTACAAAAATGTCAAGATTTAGTAACAGTATTTTTACTTTCTTTTATATACATAAAAAAGTACTGGATAATTTGTAAAAAAAAAAAAAAAATTAAACTTCCAGTTTTCAATTGATGTACATGTTTTGAGATATCCTGAACAAGATTTGACCCTTTTTAGAAAATGTTTAATTGACAATAAATTTGCGGCAGCTCTAATTCAGGAACTAATGTGCAAAGTTTCATAAAAATTTACATTTGGTTGTACCTTCACATAAATTGTGTCCTTGAATTTTTGGTACATATTGCCTCACATTGTTATACTGCAGTCTTCCTTATTTATGGGAAAGCTATGCCTCTGGTTCTATAGTGAATAATAGCACACAATGTGATATGTGAAAAGTTCATTATTAAAAGCTATGATGATGCAATTTGGGTCATATAGGACAACAGGTGGCAATGCTATGCTGCATTTTTCTCTACACGACAAGGCTATATCTCAGTCTCTATAGCATATAAATGTACCCAACTTGACATGCCATTATACAACAGAATGTTGACTCATTTGGTTGTAAATCGGCTGACAGGTCACATTGCTATTAATTATTTTCTGTGATTTTCAAATGGCTACACACCAGTGTCTATTATCTATAATTGAAAGAAAAAGAAAAATGTGGCGGCCCTAACACGCTATTTTGGAATGTTGGTAAATATGATGCTTGATTCTCTTTTGTTTTAGGGGAATTTGTTAAACCTATAATTTAAAATTTAACTTGGTCAACTAAGTGAAATACATTAAGTTTTATGTAATGAACAATAAAACTGATTTTAAAAATATGATTGCTGAGGTTTTTTTCTTTCTTTTGCTATGTTATCTGTTTACAATTCTTACATTTCAATTTTATAGGAATCTGAAAATGCATATCATTATCCCCGAGGCATATGTGGCTGCTTGGCTGTTATTAGTGGCTGCCTTTCCATTTTCTTACCCAAAAACTGCCACAGACCTCTTCCTAATGTGGTGGCAGAAGTAGAAAAATCATTCACTCTGAATATTCCTCCAGTACGTAGACAGCAACCTCTTTCATCTCTCCACACTTTAGACGACATACATTCTGAAGAGGAGCAAGAAAATGAAAAAAATAACACCATCCTGGAATTGAATGTTCAAGAATTTCATCATCCTGACATAGTAGCAGGACCTAGTCATACAAACAGTAACACACTGTCTTCGCGACACGATAAAGAAGATACAGAATCGAGGCTGACCGATCTCGAGGAAGAGCTTGGTCGCATATGGGAGCTGAATGCTGGATCATCAGACACTTCAGGTGATCCACTAAGGCAATTTCGACACACGGATGTCAGAGAACATTACTTGAGAATGAATGAAACGCAATTTTAAGACATCTTTTGCAAATAATTCTAAAGTAATCATTCATTCATCTTGCCTTCGACAATTATGAGTATAAATTTTTATAGATTTTAAAGATATTTTATTTTGGGATATATTTCCTCCTATTTGTTCCTTACAAGCAACAGAACACCATGCACACATAAGAAAAACTGTAGACCTAAAATTATATATATATATATCTAAACTTGTTTATTTACTTTTTTGAGTATGTGTGCGAATAAATGAAAAAAATCGTATACAGCTTCATAATTTAATACTCTTCATCACTGACTTAGCTATATCCACAGAACAGAAAGGTGGAATACACATTTTGTATTGATATGCAGCATTGCTGTTACTGCCAGGAAAATTACAAATAATAAAATATATTCTATTAACAATAAAATTGACTGATGAGATTATTATGTATTATATTGTACATTATATGAGTGTGTGTCATGTTTGTCACACAGAGGTTCTACACATATGTAGCTTTATAAGATCTGAATATATACAAAGTGCAATTTTCATTTTTGTTTTGAAATTATTTTATATTTTCAAAAATACGTGGAAAAATGTTGTCCTATTTAGAAGGAAATATATATGTGAAAATGAATATGAAAAAAAAAAAATTGTGAATTTGACACCCTGTGACCCTGTGAGGCTACTAGAAAGTGGGAGTTTGTAAAGTCATCTATTTTGAAGGCTGGTGGTGTCCACTTTCCAAAGGAGAGCATCCAATGTATCTGCAAGCAGGAGTCTACCATACAGGGATGAGATTAGCAAAAATACAAAAAAGCTGAAATGGCACACAAAGAAAAGACATTGAAATGAAATACTAGAATTTTGATGACAAAATCAATTATATTTGAGTAATACATATTTATTTTAATCTTCAATGTATAAAATAAAAGAACAAATACACATCAGAAACATAAAAAAAAAGGCTGAAAAAACTAAAAAAAAAGCTGAAAAGCTAAATAATCTCATCTCTGACCATAGTCAGTACTGTGTTGGGGACACAGCCTGGCAGCCAATTTCTCAAGGTCAGAATTGTTTAAAGCAACACCACACCAGTCTGAGATAGTGTAGCAGGCATTACCAACTGAATGTTTGCTGCTGTCGAGATTTACAAAGGTTGCAAACTACCTGGTTACTGATGGCGATCATCTTTTTAGTATAGCATATACTCTTGGCAACTTTCTTGGAGTCAATCATGAAATTGAATTAAAAAGAGTTTAATTATCTATTAATTTTCTCTTTGAAGATTAAAGTGTGATTTAAAACTATGAAGGAATAATCTTATAAAATTTTTGATGTTGTATAAATAATGCAAAACATAGAAAGAGGGTTCCAGTAAAAAAAACAAGACAAAAATTTGATGTTGAATCATGTAAAACTTAAGTAGTAAATACTATAAATTACTTTGTTACTAATGTATGAATGAATGTTGTTTGTTATACCCAATACTTTTATTTATATTTATACCATACCTTCAGTTTGTAGATTATTTTCAAGAAAAGAAAATAAGGCTACAATTTTTTTAGATAAGGGACAAGAAGGGTGCAATTTTCTCGAATGAGGGCAAAAAGGGTGCTATTTTTCTTACAACAGAACAGGCAGAGTGCAGCACTCTCCTGAAACTGTCTCTGAGAAGCTCTGGGTCTTGTACATCAGCAAGAAATTGTTGAGACAATATATTCTACTCTTTTTTTTTTTTTTTTTTTTTTTTGTGAATGAATATCTTAAACCAACCAATAAATTCTCTGAAGTACCCTAACATTGTCAGTAGGTTTGAAGAATTCTGCCCATACAAAGTGTTCACCTTCATTCTCTAGACAATCCAGAACCACAAGAGAGTTCAGTGGCATGCACTGTTACTTCGAGACCTCTGGACAGCCCATACCTATCAGGACTAGGCTAAGTTTAACAAGTTTTGTCACTGTGCACTGTTACTCATATAATGACTGGTAGCACCATGGAAAAATTAAACATGAAACAGTAGAAATTTATCCATGTATTGTAGGCCAGTAGCAGGCATGTAGCCATTGATTATGACACCCCCTCCATCCAAGATATTGCATGTTGGATATTAGTTTTTCTTTTTCTAGATTTTTACTTTCTAAACATACTATATATAAGGAAGTATTATAATCATAATTTGCGAAATAGATTTTGTATCTTGCATAGCTCAAAATTGAATGGTCATAGAATGTTGCAAATTTATATTTGTGACATCTAGTTATACACCAGCAACTTTGGTCTTGACACGAGCTCCCCTATCTGTGATTTTATATGATTTTTTGTGATGTGTGTATGCCTGCGTATAAGTGAACATGATAGCATCAAAATGCTTTGTTCGAATGAGCTGAAAGATATGTATGTTATAGGTCATCATAGCACGAACTGTATATATTTTGGTGAACCTAGCATTTATAGATTTTTACAGGGACACAGCAAAAAATTTTTTATCATTATGGTCTGTGGGCTGAAATTATTAAAAGTGCAATAGCATTAAATGCCTTGTTTGATTAATTTCAGATGTCTCTTACTTTTATTTAGTTAAACAACCGTTCTTTGCTTAATGCACAAAAAGTAAAGTGAAGTCACTCCATTTCCCCCCCCCCCCTAATAAAATGCACCGCCCGAGCTCAATCCTACTCGGTTCAATGGGCTCTTTCCAGCATCGTCTGCTCAGTCACATGATATAGCAAAACAAAGAATCAAATTCAGTTAAATATTGTTCTTAAGAACAAAAGTATTAATATTTAACATAAATTAAAATAAAAGTAATATTTTGCATTTGTAAATAGTAGAATAATTGTATTTGTAAATTTAATAATTAAAAAAAAAAAAAAAACACTTTATATGTTTATTTATTTTCACATGTAAGAATCAATTTTTGTATGTTGTAGTGTAATTGTTACTTTAAATGATCGAGCAATAAATAGCTTGTCCTTCGGGAATGTTTGTGGATTATTACTTGAAATTAATTTAAAATGTTTTCAGTTAAATTTAATCGCATAAAGGTGTTACAACAAGTTAATTAACTTAGTTACTAGCTGAAATGATTTTACACTGTACAATGTTAATGATATAAATGCCAAAAATCAGAATACTTCTCCATCAACATTAATAACAAATGTTAACTAAATGATGATTGCAAATGTATGCAGCAAACAAAAGATAATGAATAATGATATAAAATGGATTAAAAACAGTGGCGGATTTAAAGGGGGGGGGGAAACACTGACATTCACAATTGAATATTGCAATTGTAAATTTTTTATTGGTCTAGAATAACACTTTGAAAAATCTTAGCCCCCCCCCCCCCCCCCCCAAAAGTCAAGTTCTGGATCCGCCACTGATTAAAAATTATGATGTGTATAAAAATAACACAGATTAAACTGGACTGATCAAAAATAAGAATAGAAAATGTGTTTTTTCAGCAATCGCTACATATATAGAAGATTTCATCTACTCTTTGTTTAACTATGTCATGTGACCTCTGACGTCAGGTCGGAAGAGCCCATTGCAATTTTGTGATATGATTACAAATAAGTAAGATAGTGTACTCTGGAATTCTACAAATCTTCTAAAAGATAGTTTTGTGTAAAAAAAAAAAAGCAGCATGAAGAAAAATATATATGACATTATTATAACCGCTTTTAAGTTTTTTGTAACAGCACTATCAAACAATCAATTTTTTCTTGATAGGAGAAAAAATAGCCACACAAGTAAAAATATAGCCTTTGTATATAAAAAACAATTTATTCAGTATGACAGGTACAAAAACATCAACAATACAGCAATCTATAAAATATTTTTCAACAGCAATAAAATGAACATTTGTAATACTTTAAATGGCACACTAACTAGCAGCACTCTTTGGCACACCTCAAATCAATAGAGTGACACATAAAAACATAGATTCTGAGGTAAAAATAAAGCAAAGCAGAATATATTTTTTTCCCTATAAAAGTAGCAAAAATAAATTCACTAAAAACATTTTTGTTTCACAACAAGTTTATAAATAGAATTTAACAAAGGACAAACGACACAATATGTCATAAAAAAAGTAAAAAGTAAAATATGATAAATGACAATGATAAGTAAAAATGTATCAACATTGATTCATATAAAATCATTTTTCTTATTCAAGTCATCAACTTAAAAATGAAATTTTTCATATAAAGCTAGATTTTAGAAACCTTTAATATATTACTACAGGGAACAACATACATGCTTAAAAAATTTAAATTTAAAGAAAAAAAAATCAATATTTTATTAATAATATTATTAATTATTTTATTAATATCGTATTCTTATAACGAATATGTTATTATTATTATTAATATTAAATTCAACCAAAACATTTACAAACAAAAAATATTTAATCATAATAATTTAAATAAATATTGTTTATTTTGATGTATTTGAATACAATATTGTAAACAATTATATATTTTTACATTGGAGGAATGATCAAATCATCTTAGTTTCATCAATCTATTCTTAAATTGTTTCTTCCAAATTACAATTTCAATGGTAGACTAGATAATTTGTCAGTTGAGAATACACTGTTCTTTGATCATAAATTGGCACATCAAGTAAAACATTTTAATTAAAAATTAAAAATAGATAAATCATTTATTTATTTATTTTTAATAATAATAATAATAAAAGATAAAACATTTATGAGATTCTCAAGCACTAACTATATTTACAAGAGGCAGCATCTCTCTAAAAACAACAACACAATACTTAACAAATGCCAGAAATTTTTAAATAAGTTTAACACAAAATAATATCAAATCTTTTCTCTCAATATTATTTTTTAATGTAAAAAGTATATGGAAGAAAATCTTTGTTACATTTTACCAATGAAAAATGCAACAGCTTTCATTTATTTTCTTTTCTATGTAAATATAGATTTATTCAGAAACCCCATTACTATTCTTCTATTATCTACTAACACACACAAATTATTTTTCCGTTACTTATGATGCATTTATTTTCTTTAATAAATGTGTTTTATGTAATATTTTATTTTATATTTCCAATTAACATTTTACAAACAATTAAATTAAATACTTCATTAATGGCAGAGCTATAATGTTGCAACTCTTCTTTTTGTCGTCTCTAATTTAGCTGTAAATTTTAAGTTAACGAGATATACTTTTTAACTATTTTAAATTAATATTTTACAACTGATAAGTATGATTTCATTATGTATGAAATTCCGTCTATTAAAGCCTAAAAAGTAAAGTTAATGAAAATAAGAAAATGAACTAAGTCTTTTTTACAATACCAATTTATATAAATATATTACATATCTATTTCAAAATCCTAGTTCTATTTCATTAAATAACCTTAATATATTAATGTTCCTTCCATTTATGTTTTCCATTACTGCAAACATTCTCTCTTATTTATTTTTTTCCCTCCACTCTCATTATTGAAAAAATATTTTTTTTTTTTTTTTTTTTTTTTAATAGGTTTAAAATGAAATGCTTTCAGCTTCATTTTTTCAATAATAGCTATATTTTATCTTTAATGACTAACTTATGAAAAATTTCACTTAAAATTATCTTTCTTTCTTAAGGAATATTTATGAAAAATAGCAGAACATTAAACAAGGCTAATGCTACAATACATCAAAAAGTATATAGTTATTTATTTTATTCCAGACATATACACTTTTTATTATAATAATAAAATTTGCATTTTATTAATAAAAAAATATTAAAACATGCTCACATAAAAAAGTAGATTATTTGTAAAAATTTGGCATTTGTTAAAATAAAAAATGACTAAAATTCTGAAAAGATGTATGAACTTTTCTTATGTCATGAACACTCTTTTTTTTTACTACTAATCAAAATGCAAATTTCATTAAGACTGAAATTGCTGAAACAATAATCTCATAAACAACATAACTTTCGATTAACAACTGACATATGTAAAATTCATTTAATAAGACAAAAACAAAATGACAACATAATACCCCCCCCCCCATACTTATTCCCAGTACATCCATAGGAGATGTTCTTTCATCCTCAGGACATCTTGGGGAGAAGATGGAGTGTTGAAGACAGACTTAACCCTTTAACGTTCATTGGTAATGCATTGAAACGAAATATTTGACTTCATTTAACATATTTCCATGCAAAGACTTTTCAATATTTTTACTCTTGTTTTATTAATTTATAAACTTTTGTTTCTTCTTTGCTTGGTACATTACTCTGAATTTCAACAAACGATGCTTCAGAGGAAATCAGATGCAGCAGTTACTTTAACCCATTAAGGTCTGAATTATTTTTTCTCTCTAAAATTTTAACTACCAGCCAAAATTGTCCTCAATGATGTTAAAAAAGTAAAAATATTGAATTTTTTATATTTTAGATGTCAACCTCAGGCAAAATAAGAAACCAAACGAATTTTGCACAGAAAAAAAAAACAAGGTGAAAAAGTAAAAAAATAGAAAAAACACACAATCAGTCTTAAGCATAGAAAAAAAAAAAATCAACTAATACCAACACAAAAACATACAAAAAATAGTTAAGATACGACATGGATGAGCAGCAAGGTAGAGCTTGGAGCTCTGGATCTGTCGACTGAATGGCTATCACCCGTCTACTTTGGAAATACGACATACATTAGTCCTATTTTTTTGCCATTTTTTAGGCATAAATTCCTTGTATTCTTTACTATCATCTGAAAGGAGACTTAATAAAAGGCTTGATTAGTAATGTCTTTTGAACTTTTATCAAGCTCGAATGAATATAATCGCTAGTGATTTTAGAAGATTTGTCTATGAGAAAAGATAAACATAAACTATTTTATGCAGTGACCCTATAGTAACACTAGGCCTTAATGGATCAAATTCCTTATCACACAAGAGTGCAGTTTGTTGCTTCGATGATGCATTCATGCCTAGTTTTTTTTTTTTTTAAATCTGATTGAGGGCCATGCCATTATTTCGATTTGATACAAATGTTTCAAGTTTTTGCAGTTTATAGTGCTTACATACAAAGTTATTTATCAATTAAATTAATTAGTATTTGAATTTAATCAGGTTAACATGGAGGTGTTTCAAACCAAAAATGTCTTTAAAATGAAAAGTGCCAATTTTTTTCTTTTAACTTATTTATGGTCAGCTATGTATCTAATAGCCATTTTTGAAATCAGAAATTTCAGAAGAAAATATGTAGCGAGCGTTAAAGGGTTAATAAGATCCAGAACTTACATATTCAGTCTTTTGGCATGACATGAGAAATGAGGTTGAAGAGGATGAAACAGATGAGACTAGAGATAAGCTAAAAATTTGGCTTGATACGTTAAAAACAGATTCTCGATTATAAAAAAAAAAAAAAATGGAAATTCAGAGTTCATCTTTGACGACAGAAAGGGCAACATCCGAATCCTCAGTGTCACTAATGTAGTTTTCCTCTCCCGTGTAGTGTGTAGGATACACCAACAATGGTTGCACTGAGAATGCCCTTAAATTTCTTTTGGGATAATAGCCTTTCCACGTTTCTCTGGAAAATAAAAAAGAACGACAGACTTATTAGAAATGCCATAGTATTTATTTTTTAAAAAAAGTGGAAAAAAATATTTTAACATTTTCAATCTCAGAGTAGATTTTTTTTTTTTTTTTGAAGGTATCTCAAAAACGGCTGTAACAATTTTCTTCAAATTTGCTATATAACTGAATGTTCTTTTGAATGATATAGTTGGTTAGTTCAGGAAAATGGATAAGCATCCTGTATAAATAGCTCAATTTCAGGTCTCGCAAGGGCGTTCCTTTAAAAACAGCTGTACGGATTTTTTTCAAACTCGTCCTATTAACTCATTTTTAAATATGCTTTTGTATGTAATTATTGTTTTCCTGTCAATAATTGAGTTTTGGTAAAAGTTGGTACCTCAAAAATGGCTCTAACGATTTTCTGGAAAATTGTTATATAAATCCATTTCTTTCTTATGTATCACATAGTTATTAGAGGAAAATTAACAGCTACCCTCTTTAGGTAGGTCAGAAGTTTAGGTAGATCTCGAAAATTGGTGTTTAAAAAAATAACTCTACCATTTTTTTTTCTTATTTTTTACCTCGCTCTATGTAAGCTTTGTTTTATATGTATTTACATGTGTATAAAGTTTATCTTACCAGAAAAATGTTAGGTTTCTACTTCTTTAGGTCACTTTTATATCTTCTGATCACATTATCTCAAAAAAATGCATGTAATACATATAATAGTGGGTAGTGGAAGTAACGTGGTTGTTTCACACCAGATTTTCTTTTTTATTGAAATATGCAATATAATGATAAGTGATACCAATATGTCATAGTTTAGTTATAAAAGGCTAAAAATGAAAATAATAAATTCTTTAAAAAATGAATTCTATAAGCACAAATTAATTTAAATTTTATCTGTTGGGTTGTTGGGATTAAGGCTGATTGACTGCATAAGGGTCCTAGGCCTCAGGGTGAGTGTCATATGTGGGGGTCTTTCTAAGTGGTCCTAGCCCGGATTTACACAAGTTTCAGAGAAAACCATAGAAAACTCTGAACAGTTAGGCCGACGAGCACGACCTAGGATCAAACCCGACACCTCACGTCTACCAGCTTTGAGCGAAGAACCGCTCGGCTGCTGGGCTTTAAATTTTAACTGGAAAAAAAAAAAAAAAAAAAAAACATAAATAATGATTTCTCTTTTCTTCTTTTACACTTTCATGAGTAATTCCATTAAGTAAATGTAAAAAATATAAAATAGTTTCACGCCATAACAGTTCATATATATAAACTAAATAAAATAAAAAATAATAAAACCAAAAATAAAAACAAGATTTATAAACTCCCAAAATAAAATACAACTCTATTCATATGCTTCTTCAAACAAATTTTTTTTATTAAGTTCCCAAGAGAAAAAAAAAAACTATCGTTTTCATTTTTGACATAAAACCAAAAAAAAAAAAAAAACTAAGAAGCACTTGTAAAAATTATGAGCCAGTTTAAACTACAATATATTTAACATGCATCAAAATCATTGTTTTTTTTTTTTTTTCAGCTATCTCTCATCAGTTCATTTGCAGCCCACTTACATTTTTTTTTTTTTTTTTTTTTTTTATGAAACAATATCTTTGATACACATAAAACTGGTGAAATAGTAGAGAATAATATTGTACAAATGAATAAGTACATTTAGTAATATATATATTTATTAAATTTTGTCAAATTTCTTATAATACAGCCAATATAAGAATATAGACAACTTATAGATCTGAAAATTGAAATTTTAAGTTATTCACTAATTGCCAGTAGATCTTCTAAATTCACTTGCCAGTTTTCAAAATCTTCTTTAAAAGATAACCAAAATAATTTTCTTGTTTTAATTTTTTTAGAAAGTTTTTTAAATATTCCAACTTCTGTGAAATGTCTGTTTTAATTTTTATGAAGCATTTATTTTAAATCCACTGTTTCTGATGAAATTTTTATTTTAATCTTGTAGATTTTTTGAAATGTTTATTCTAAGACTGTCAATTTTTATCAATCAGTTTTTTGAACATGATTTTTTACTAAATAAGACTCATTTTTTCTTGTCAATAGATAAAGGTAGCACTCTTTGTCACTTATTTATGAAATGCAATATCTTTTATACTAATTGTTAAAATGTAAAACAAGTTTATCACTGATTAAAAAAAAAAAAAAAAAAAAAAAAAAAAAAAAAAACTGTTTTTTAATCACAGCTAGTTGCTCAATACACATTTTTTCGCCAATAATTGCTGTAATAGGGAATTATCATACCACAAAATTAACGTTTTCTTAAAGCTGATTTCCCAGAAAAAGTGTGTCATTTTGCTGAAAATTAAAAAAATTTCTTCTTTTTGGATGTCTGATTTATGACATATGCCCTATTTTTGTAGGTTATTTCTGAAATATGGGATCATTTGTCCGTTATTTCACTTAATTTATATTTAATTGTAGGAATAAACAATTTTTACATGGTCAATTAATAGTATTCATTCTTATGAAGATAGAGAAGAAAAAAGAAAAAAAGAAGGAAAAACAAATGGCATGTTTAATTGTTTAAATTGTTACTTTATTTGTTACTTTTTGTTACTCTTTATTTTGTTTCATCACCACACAGCAAATGGATTTTTTCTTACCAGAATTTATTTTTGAAGGAATTTAAATTACATTTTATACAAATGCAGTTTATACAGTGATTTTTATTAATGTTGAAAAGAACATATTTTTATTTACAAAAGGATTAAAATTCATTAAAAACAATTTAAAAAATACCTTACATAAAATCCTTAAAAAATGAGCTCATATATTTCGGTTCCGACCGGAACCATCTTCAGAGTTCGACGGTGACAAATGCTTGGTGGCTCATTCTCTTTCTTCATTGTCTCTGTCCGTCATTTCTTCACTTCTTTTCCTGTACTTAAAAAGCTCTTGCCACTCAGGAGGGATCAAACTGTGTTCAACGTCATTTACTGAGTCACTGGTTTTCAAAATTTCAAGGGCTTCTCTTTTAAGTGCATATTTATGTGAGTTGAAAGGAGCAATTTTATGAAATTTAATTGAATCAATATTAATGGGTTTAGTGTTGTTAGTTCTTGAAAAAGCAGTGGATGGTTTGTCAAGATGGTTGCTTTTTCAAGAACTAACAACACTAAGCATTTGTCGTTGTTGAGCTCTGAAGATGGTTCTGGTCAGAACTGAAATATATAAGCTCATTTTTTAAGGATTAAGAACTTTCAAAAGAACTTTTTATTATAAATGGCGTTTACTTACTCTGGATGTCGATCAAACATAATAGGTAAAAATTCATCCACTGGAACTAATTTTGGCAATGGATTGGCAGAGATGAGCTTTTTGGCACCTTCTAAAGTAATGAGGTAACACAGTGTCCAGTAGGAGTAATTAACATGGACAAGATTGGAAGTACCTTGCACAAAGGGTTCACCTTCTTCAGATAAACGCTTACGACCCAGATAGCTAAAATAGCCAGATAGAAAATAATTATAATAGTGATGCATAACATTGTAAAAAAATGTAAAAAGGCATATTAAAAGCAAACAAGTTAATAGTAAATTTGAGCTTAAAATAGTTCCTTCAGTAGCTCTAACATAATAATAACTTAAAGATGAAATTTAAAAGCATCCTATCATTTTTACTCATGACAGTCGGTTGTAAATTTGTATGTATATTTGTTCCATTTTACAATGGAAACGTGCCAGCTTGCAGCATTAAAGTAACTGTACAGAACGAAGTTTTGAAATTTAAAAATTATAATTTTCACATTAAAAAAAATATTTTTTTGTTAAAAAAAATGTTATTCAAAAAGTTAACAATCGAAACTTCTTGTTAATTAAAATCACAAAATAGTTATTAGAGTTAAAAAAAAAAAAAAAAATAAAGAAAGAAAGAAGAAGAAGATACATTAGAGGTAATAAAAGTACAATTTATCTTTAGCTTTAAAAATTATAAAATGAAACTACTTGTACCACAGTTTCTTGTTTGTTTATGATTTTCTATACATCTTAAAAGTCTTATAAAATCTTGAGAGACTATCAACATAAATTTTGAAAATTTAAAACAGTCATGATTTTTTTCAAGTCATTTCATAGATTGGAATAAAAATGGCCCCCTCCCCCGCCAAAGAAAAAAAAAAAAAAAAAGCTAATAAATTTTAAATGTATTAGCTACCAAAATATTTTATAGTTGTTTTTGAAACTGCGTTCACAACATTTGTTGAAATGGAGGCAACTCAAATGGCCAGACACTGTTTCACAAATGCTTTTTAAATGACTCATGTGTTGAGTTTTATACACTAGCAAAAAAAAAGAGCAGGTAACTAAAAATATTAAAAACATTATTTGGCATAGAGGACTCTATTCAGTTCATAGGACTCTATTCAGTTCCCCATCATACATATGTTCCCATAAATTTCTAGTACAGATCAAACTATATTCATTTTATGAGAAATGAGTTTGACTGATTGCTTGAAATGGTGATTGACTGAAATGGTCCACTTAATAGGCTACCCACCATTTAAGTTTGATGCATTTATCTTATCCTAATTTGTTGATTCATTCAATTGGAGTCAGTTTTGTAGTTTTGTTTTTATGCAATTCTACATTATTTCCAATGCAACGATCCCCACAATGTAAACTGATATAAAATATTGCTCTATTGAGAAAATCTTAAATTTTGAATAACTTACGAAATTTTCGAATTAGAATATTTGTAGACAATGATGTTCAAGCGAGGATCCTAAATGATATTTTAAAAGTGATTTGACATCTTTACGATGAAAATATCCTTCAAAATAAATGTTAATGCTAAATTTTGTTATTTTTTGCTAAATTTCAAACAATTTATAAAGTTTTCAAAGTTGAATTTTTACAATTAATTACATTCATGTCAACATCACAACTGGCACTTTAGAGCTGGTCAGACATCTTTTACAGTAAAAATGTATTTTATTGCCTGCTTATGAAATCTTAGTCCATTTTATGCAGTGAGGCCAGATCTTTTTAAAAGCAAGCTAAAAGTTATGATGCCTAGGCTAGGGATGCTATAACCAGACGTAATTTAGTTAGGCAACAGCTACTTGCAAAAAGATGTTGTTTTCATGGTGCATTAGATTTCAAAAGCCCTAATTTCAGCACTAACCAACATATGATTTAAACTCCTACTACATTTCCCATCGATTATTAATTTTATGATTGGCAATTTAGCTGCTTCCAAATATCCAAGATTAATTAGTATGCAAAAGTTCCACTGCAAGAAAGGATAATTGTACAGCTGCTAACATTACTAATTTTTAAATCAGATTTATCTCCCAGTATTTTTAAAAAGGAATCTGTCACATATATTTTCGACCAATACATAAAATTAAATAAACTGAAAACATTTACAAAAATTTTTCAGTGTGAAAGTCTCCGTTGAAAATAACAGAGACTTGGCACCTATGTAATTGCACTTTAGTCATCAAAGACTAGAACTCCTACATTGATAGGCTGATGCATCCACCATTTTCTAGCCCACAAGACCGGCTGACGATTTATTATCGGTGGTTTTTCGGCAATAAATTGCACGAATAACTCCAGAAAAGGGCACCACCTGTTTGTATTTTCTTCTAATCCAGAAAAAAGGAAAAAGTGGATTATAAATTGCAGCTGTAACTCGTGGATACCCAGAGCAGGAGCACAACTTTGTAGTGTAAGATTTTCCTTATTTTCAACTTATTTCATTTTATTTTCAAAGTTGTTTGACAAATTTAATATGAATGTACTGTTTTTTTAAGTTGTTGCTTTTAAATTCTTTTAAAATTAACTTTAAAATTACATTTCTTTTAACATGAAGGGTTGCAGTTTTGAGAATGTTGGCGATGTTCTTAAAATTGCCAACTTGTTTGTTTTGTGATAAGAAGTTCTAGCTCACTTGATCTGTAAAGAAGTTTAAAGGCGACAACAACGCTAATCAGGTAACCTAGCTTTTTCTACCACCAACACTTTCTCAGATGGGCTAGAAAGAGACGGTCACTGCACCAGCTCTTATCATATAGGAGTCTTATCAAAGACATTAATATATGAGCTAAAATATAATGCTTTACTTAGGATTAAATATTTTCAATAATTAAATCTTATTTTTTTTTCATTAGACATTTGATTTGTTATACTACTTTATTTAATCTATGGGTCCAATTTTCCTATTTTACCTTGAAATCATAGACCAAAAATAATAATCAGAAATGTATTTTGAAAACTTTATGAAAATTTTAAATTAATGATTACAATGAAGCAATTATTACTTTTATTACAAGTAAAACAGCTTATAATAAATTAATAAAAAAATTTAACTAGCTAACATTTAAATGATTGTTACAAAAACAGGTAAATGATTTTATTTTATTTATTTATTTTTATGTATTTGGGTATATTAAAAAAAAAAAAAAAAATCCAGTGCAATGATATAATGTGTATCACACACACTAAGAGTAAAATAAATATTGTATCACTAACAACAAAAAAGAAAATAAATAATAATAATAATAAAAGTGTTTAATTAATGAGTTTTATCCACATATGAAGGTATATACAAAAGTACAATAAAAGTAAATAAAGAGAATCTGCTTACATAAGATCCCATAGAAGACCTATTTTCTGGATCTCTCTTAGCAGGGCTAAAACTTTTTTACGAAAGTAGGGTTCAAACCTAAGATCGTCTTCTAATACTAATGCTGTGCGATGCTGTTTAATTACCATCTGAAATAATGAAACACAATGCTATAACCACAAGAACAATAATAACAGTAACAAAAAACAATAAATTTGTAGCCATTTTGAGATTTTGATTATAAATGTTAACTTGATTATGAAGATTATCAATCTTCTGTAATAGTATCCACTACTATTTTTGTAAACAATATTTGATATTATTCTCCCATCACGAGTTGGTGGGCATGACGTAGGAGTCACATGGTGTCAACAGAGTCTATTGTAGTAATTTAGCGAAGGAAGAAGGAATGGGAGAAAGTGCTGTAGGAGAAAGTGCTTTGAACTAGGATTACTCTGTTTGGTTGGTTAGTGCCTTTTGTGGCAAAATGGAAGAAAAAACTTATGTAAATCAGTGGTGAATCTAATAAGAGGATTTTGAGGCTTAGCCTAGCCTAAAAATATGCATGATATTTTATTATTAATAATTTTTTCTTATTTTAAGTAAATATTACATTTATTATTTTTTTACCGGCAGTTTTGCATATTTCCATCGTTAAATTCCTTCAACTTTCTCATAGCAGCTGAAGGAGGCTTTACAGAAAAAGCCTCCTGATAGCCCATTCATAATAGAAATCACACAGTTTCGGAACGACTGGGCATAGAATTCGCACATGTGTCTCACCTTCTGCTCTAGAGAACTTGAGGCTAGCCTCTCTCCTTTTTTCCTTCAAAGAGAACAGCGGAAATGTATAATAATTTATTACACGGTTAAAGGCTGAGACTCAAGAGTAATTTTTGCAGAATGTTTTTCCTCCTTTTAAAGTTCAGTCTCTAAATATAACTATTGATAAATTTATCTTTTTTAAATTTAATGTCAAATTGAGTTTACTTTATTATTGTTATTATTATTTATTTACTTATACAAATTTAATAATTTATTTTAAAAACTTCTTACTGTACAGAACGACACTATACAAAATTTTGTAAAGTAAGATGCTGTACAACAATGAAAGGAGTATGAGTACTCTAAAAAACATTTCTACGAAATTCTATGACAAATGAGTGACTGTCGCATCTACATACAATTGCTAATTACTATTGAAAAAAGGGTTGGTAAAACATCTGATCAAAGATAACAATTTTAAGGAAAAAATAATTGATAATTTCGCTACCAAAAAACAGCGACATTTAGAACTTTTGTATAAAAAAATTTAAAGAGCATTTCATTAATTAAGTAGACTATAACTCTGTTCTGTCTAAATTTTAAAACTGAACTGCACCCGATTATTCCACAGCAACAAAATTGCATTTATATCAGAAAATAAAACAGTATATTTATTGTTTTGATGAAATAAATTAAATTCTTATATTTATTTGAAAAAGATAATCTTCTTAACTATTAATTTTGTTTTTTCAAACATGGATAAAGATCTGGGCCTAAAGGGTAATGCCCTCTGTAGGTTCTTGGTAAGGGGTCCTAGCCCATATTTACGCGAGGTTTGGAGAAAACCCGGGAAAACTTTTAATGGCTAGGTTGACAAGCAAAAGTTTGGGTTTGACCCTTTCACTTCCTGTCTACCACCTTTGAGCACAGAACCGTTTGAGTTCTTCACTTCAAGTCAGAGTTTACTTATAATATCCACATTAATTTTAAAAATATACATGTAATTTAATACTTTTAATTATTTTGTATTGAAAAAGTTAAATATTATTTTATATACTTTATTACCTTATCATATAAAGAAAGCATGTTTTTTAACATGTAAGAGAGATGCTTACATTTTCCAATGCTAAATGCATGCTAAATTGACTTTTAAAATTCTAAAAGTATTACTGGGAGAGTAAATTTATCATGCAATATAAAGGTTAAACAAATCGAAAAGCATTTACGTATATATTTATTTATACATAAAATTTAATTATTAATTAAAAAAAAAATTATATCACCCCCCCCCTTTTTTTTTTTTCTTTCGAAGTAACAAATTAATGACGCTATCATAAATTTATCCTATTTGATTAGTGACTTTATAAAAATTAAGTACACTCCACTTTTTTTTTTTTTTACTTTCTTCTATTATTCAATAGAAGAAAGTATTGGATTCATAAAAATTTTCGACTTCTGGTTTTCGATGGATTTCCACGTTTTGAGAGGTCTAGAACATGATTATACCATTTTTAGAAAATGCCTGCCTGTGTGTGTGACAAAAATTTTGTGGCAACTGTATCTTCAGAACTACTGCTCAGAATTGTATATAAATTTATATGTAGATTCACCTTGATCTAAATTAGTGCATATCAATTTTTTGTGTCAACTGCTCCACAGGTGGCACTGCTATACAGCGATTTCCACAGTTTAAGGGGAGGCTATATCTCAGGTTCTTTTGTGTATAATGAAACAAAACTTGATATATAAGAAGGACGTTATGAGACATTATGCTGATTTAAGTTGGATGCTTATAGGCCAATAGATGGCACTGCTATACTGGAAATTTCCTCGATAATGGGAAGGCTATATCTCAACTTGTATGGCATATAAATGTAATGTGAGATGACCATTATAAAAATGCCTTTTTTAAAGATGTAATTTATAGACAATAAAACTGTCTTTCTTTGGGTATTTAGCGTAAATTTTCTCTAAGATGAAAATCATTTGCATTCATCATGTTAGATAATTTTAATAATTTGTCTGCCCTTATTGAATTTGTATAGAAAAATATAGAAGAAAGTCTTGTGGTGGCCACAACATACTAGTTTTTTAATTATATTACATAAAGACAATTTGTTATTCACTTCACACATATATATATTTAGCCTACCCATGGATATTTTGTTAGCTTCGCCACTGATGTAAATGTGTTGATGCTTAGAAGAATTCTTTCAGTTTCAGTTAGAAAAATATAAACAAGCATTTTAAGTAATGTTAGTGATAACATTCACATTAAATATATTTTTTATTATGCTGTTGCTAAAAAAGAAATGACTAATAATAAATTTAATAAGCTACTCTTCAGTTTGATGAGGATTGAGGAAACAGTTTATGTTAAAAGTAATTCACGTTAACAAGGTTCGACTATATATACATTGTTAAAATTTTTATTTTCTTTAGAACCCAACGTTCTCCCTTCAAAAGATATTTTTCGTCATTCTAAAAATAAAAAGCAATTTTGATGTCAAGTCCCAATAGCACACAACAGCTGTTATCTCAATGAAAGGAAAGGGGAGAATTAGCACACTTTTCACCAAAGACAGCAGTGTGAAAAGAATTTGTTTCAACTCTAAACTAACTCGCTTATTCCACAGTTTCAACCTTTAAGAAAATGAACCCTTTCCCTGAGCAGGATTTAAAGCCACCTTCTTATGATGGTAGAATAATACAAGTGTTTAGTGGTGATTAAAATTTACTTAAAATTTTGTTGATTTTGATTACCCATGTTTCCCAGCAATACTTCATGATGTATAAAATAATAATTCTGAAATCCTAAAACGGATATATAGTATTCAGCACAAATTTGTATCCTTTTACGATTAAGAAGAGTAAGTAAAAATTATCTGCAGAAATAATTTTACATATGCCCAGCAAAATAAAAATAGTTCTTCTTTAATCCTTTCACGATGGTACATGCAGTAAGGAGTATGCTTTTGCAGAGAGACCAGGAGAATTTCATTTTGCTTTCAGGGCTGAGAAATTCTGAGCAGTTAAGTCTAACACTTGTAAAATTAGAATAAAAAACTTATTTTTCAACAAAACTTTTTCAAGTTCCTACGGATAGTATACGTTACTTCTATACAAACTCATATAAAAAGTGATTTTTTTTTTTCATATAAAAAAAAAAAAAATGTTAATAAAAAGAAAGACACATAAGTACTTATTTTACATTTTTATAAAATTTATTTTGTGTATTTAGGGCTCTAATTATGATAATAACATTTATAAAAGAATAATTACAATTGTATAAAAAATTATAAAAATGGATCAGAAAACAGATTTTAAATATAAATTCACAAACCTTAATAGTTGTTTTGAAATGAAATAATATTTTACAATGCAAAAAGATGCATTTACATTAGAACTTTTTAGAATAATAGTTATGTTAAATGATTTTTTAATTCATATAAAAAGCAAGATAAATCTTCATATTAAGGAAAAAAAAAAAAAAAATTCAAGTTTATCAGATTTCATTGAGTTAAATAAGATTAAAGCAAAATACTTATTTTCAACAAATCGTTTCTATTTTAAACTATCAACATTCTATGGCATAAACATAATCAAGTCTGATCTGCTGTGCAAATTTATATCAGTAGAAAAGGTGATATAATAAGATTCTTTCATATTACTTTAATAAATTAATATCACTAAAAAATAAATTACATTATGTAAATTTTCATGCTCAGGGCAGGTCACGTGCCCCTGGTGTCCATGCAATAATCAGGCCCTAATAAAAATAGCATTTTTATTACACAGCACATTTTTAAATATATTTCTTGTTTAAATATATAAATTCAAATACACAAAATGAATTCGACAGTAATAAGTTATTTAGCAGGGTTGCAGAACTAGAGAATAAACATAAAAACAAAAGGACTTACATCTTTCCACAAATAATAATGACTGAGAAAACAACCAATTTCACCCTTCGTCAGTGGTCTCTTGTGATAGGGATCTGCATATTCTGGCAGCATTTTAATGCCCATGTCCTTGATAAAGGAGTCATTTAATAATCTATAAAGACATGATTACAGTCTATGAGCACATGATTTTTTCAATATTGTAAAAAATTACTGTTTCAGATAAACAATTATTGAAAAATTAATTGTAGATCATAATATTATTTCTCTCTTTGTTTTGTTATATGTGTATCTTGCATGCAGATACAGTAACCGCCGCTTAATAAAATCACTGGTTAATAAAATCAGCCGCTTAATCTGATCAAATTGCCAGGACCGGAATCAAATCAATGCAAACCAATTTTAAGACTGCCACTTAATAAAATCAGCATCGCTGATTAATAAACTAAAAAAAAAAAAAAAGAAAGAAAAAGAAAAATCTCTTCAGCAGCAAAAATACCATTTATGCACGCTGAACAAATTCTTATTTACACACTGGGAATTTTTATTTTTTAAATAAAAAAGAAATTAAATACAGTAATCATTCCGTTATCTCTCTGTTAAAAATTTTACATTTACAACATTAAATTTTACATTTGCAGCAATTAAACACGTCCCATCACTTGTCTTAGGAAACAATTTCAAGGAATGTATTCTTCAAAGCGAAGTAATGTCACAAATTTGATTTAATTCGCCAGTGATTTTTTTATTTAATTTTTAATTATTAAAAGACAATTTCTGGTTCTTATTCTGAAATAACTAAAAAGCAAGATGTTTAAATGGAAAGGTTTTAAATTTTAAAGAAAGGCATGAACTTTTAGCAAAGTAATGATTTTCCACAAAGGAAAGCGCATCGGAATTTGGACTTGGGATGTGTTTAATTCTCTTATTTTCAAGGAACAGTTAAATAATATAACACTATAACTTAATTTTTAATCTGTTAAAAATTAAGTTATAGTGTTTATTAATTCCATTATTTGATATTTTTTGAAATTTCTTTTCAAATTCAGGGAAGTAACATTTTTCTCGAGTGCACAAACTTTCGCCGGATACAAAAATCAGCTGCTTAATAAAATCACTTTTGCTCAGAACGAATATGACTTTAATAAGCGGTGGGTACTGTACTTCCAAATATTGAGAAGATTTTTCAGCACCTTAAAACTATTATTAATTATCTGACTGCCTTGGAAATGGAAAAGATTAAAACTCTTTTCATCATATTACTTTTTAGTACTGAAATGCAGGTTACTTCAACTTGAGATTAAAAATTTAACCATGCATTTGAAGACAAAACTTAAAACTATTATAAATGATAAAATATCAAAATTATAGCTATGCAACTTTAAATTATAAGCATATATACAGTTAAGTAAAACAATAGCTCAGTAATGTTAAAACAAAAAGTTTTAGCATTATTATATTCCTTATTTTCAATTAACATTAATTCTTCTCCAAAAATTAAATTCAGATAAAATTGAAAATGATTTATTAAATATCCATAAAAACATCTTCTAAATAAATAAATCCTAAAATTTTTTATACATTCTAAAATCAAAATAAATCTTTAAGACATTCATTAAAAAATATTATTATTATTTTAATAGGAGAACTATTAGCCTCAATCTACACATAAAACATTGTCGCCAGTTGTGCCCCCCTGCTTTCCATCAGATATACACCTACATTCATTTTGAAAATAATGTTCTTTTGAGAAATTTCTCAAAAGAGTAGGAAATAAATAAATAAAATATATAAATAATAAAATAAAAATAAATAATCATTAAATCACGATAATTTAATTTTATTTACTTTAGTAAATCTTTCTATAATAATTATACTCTTAAAAAATGTGTCTAATGCACTATTTACTAAGTTACATATTCCGTTGTGCTCCAAGTATGGGACACGGGACACAACAGTACATCGAAAATTCAATGTCAGAGGAATCAAAACTACATAGTATTACCATAGCCCTATTATTGCATGGGCAAATCAGGCATGTATTTGAGGCTAATAATTTTTTTTAATTTTGTAATATATTTTTACCTCCCCTAATATTTTGATTTTAAAAAGAAAAATAAATAAAAATTACCCTTAGAGAAATTAAGTCAAAATCAAAAGAATTTTAGAAATAGTGAAATTTTCGTTTTATTAAAATATACTGTTTTTTTCTATTTCTGATTGCTGTTGTGCATTTATGAGAAGTGCAATATTTTAGCTATTATATTTCCCCTCCTATTATGTATGGAAATAAAAGGAGGAAACAAAATGTGCCAATAAATTGCAAAAATCACACACACACATAATGTAGGACCAACATAAATGTTCAGCATTATTGCGCAAAATATGTAGCTGTTTGTTAAATGCAAAATAAAAGTACAGGCCCCAGATGTCACAATTAGGGACCTGTGCAGGATTTGTCATTTTAGCAGCTGTTAACTATACGACTTTTTTCATTTAAATCAGGTTCTCAGGTTTGTATAACAACTTCTGCTAAACATTGCCTTATTGACAACTAATATCTTTTATGGGTAAGTTGGATCGTCTGCACCTAAACTGAAAAATTTCCAGTAGATAATTATTATGCATTTGCAAAACATGTTTATGCTGCAAAATATTTTTTGAACTTGTCTATTTTATCTGCTACTGCATTATATATATATATATATATATCTTTTTTTTTTACTGTAAAAATTACATTATGGCATTTAAAATATTATTATTTTATTCTATCATACATGCCTACAAATAAGATATTTATTTATTAGTGTAATGCTATATTTAATTTAACATAGTACAAATAATTTTAGGGTCATTTTCAAAATATGCATACATATACTGTCCCACAATAATAATAATAAAAAAAAATACTCATAATATTTTAAAAAACATTAAAACCCGTTTAAAAGATTACCTTGCTAGCGCTTTCGGCTGCATCACGCAGCCTTCTTCTGGCGTTTTCGCTCCTGTGAACTATCGTACACACGGCCATGTATTCTTCTCTCTTCCTCTCTCTCCAGAATACTGCGCCATCTCGTGTCGATCTCTGATTGGTCGGTGTTGCATGAACCCTCATTAGCTAAAATTTCGACAGTTTCCCGTTTTGTGGCATAGAAATAATTATTGTAGTTTGCTAGTTTTTTGTAATTTTTAAAATCTATTTCTATTTTTTCTGTTTGGTTTATTTTAGTTAAAGCTGTGGTTGTATGGTTATATTTTATATCATTTTGGTGTTCTTTGATTCGCGTTTTTATTTTTCGCTTTGTCATTCCAATGTAGCAATTCCAATGTCATTTCCAATGTATTTCTATGCCACAAAACGGGAAACTGTCGAAATTTTAGCTAATGAGGGTTCATGCAACACCGACCAATCAGAGATCGACACGAGATGGCGCAGTATTCTGGAGAGAGAGGAAGAGAGAAGAATACATGGCCGTGTGTACGATAGTTCACAGGAGCGAAAACGCCAGAAGAAGGCTGCGTGATGCAGCCGAAAGCGCTAGCGAGGTAATCTTTTAAACGGGTTTTAATGTTTTTTAAAGTTTTAATGTATTTTACCTTTTTTAAATTGTTTTAAATACTCATAATATGTTTTAAAACTAACTATAAATATTATATTTCTTTGTTACACTACACAACATATTTCTCATACAAAAAAAAAAAAAAAAAAAAATCACTTTCATATTTTTAACTTAAAGATGCAGATTTTTGCATCTAGTAAAAGAAAAAAATAGCTGTCCCTCTTCTGAATTTTATAATTCAGTAATATTTTTTCATTTTATTTTTCACTATAAAAGGAAAATAATTGGGACATTTCATGAGGTAAATCATCATTATTTTAAATTTCTGACATTATTTCATTAAAAAAAAATTTTTTTTTTTAAGAAAATCTACAAAACATTTGGTCCCTCATATTTTGTCAAGTCTGTTACCAAGCTTCAATTTCATGGAAAATAAGCTGACAATTTCACCAAGAGATGGCAGCACATTTGCAATAAAAACACTTAAGGTAGTTAAATATTTTCCTGTAGCCATTTTCTTTTGCAGTTGAAAAGCAACAGTGTAGTGGTGGAAACAACTGCTTATAAAGGTGAGTATTTTTATTCAATGTCAAGTCTGTTACCTAATTTTTTATGTTAAAAATATATGTTTAGTATTTTCTTTTGCTTGAATATTATTTGCTAGTTAATGTTTTAAAGATTTTGCTTTGTTTTTTAGTGTTATTAATTAGCATGTAGGTTTTGGAATATATTTTGCTGTTAATGTCAAATCTGTTACCAGTCAAGTCTGTTACCATGTTACTGGTAACGGATTTGACTCTATGGTAACAGACTTGACTTTGATGCTTGGTTATACTGATTTTAAAATATTTATATTCTAGAATGCCTTTAACACCTGCTGAAAAGCAAAGACGTTATAGAGAAAGGTTAAAAAAGGATCCAGGAAAGTATGAGCAAGTTAAAATCAAAGATAAAGAAAGGTAAGTTGTTCTTACAAACAATTCATGTTCTTACATTAGTTACCATGTTCTTACATTAATCTAACACATTCATAAAAATATCTCAAATTATAGTTTTAATTTTTAATTTAATTTTTTTATTATTAAAAATTAACTTTTACAAAAAGAAACTGGTAAAAATCTCAATAATTTTAATTTATAATTTAAATTCATTTTATTTTATTTATAATGAACTTTTTCTTAAATAATAATAGTAGTATTTTTTAATTAACTTTTTCCTTTTACTAAAAGAATTTGATAAATTATGCTGTCCAGTTTATACTTTTTATTTATAATTTATTTTTCTTTTGTAATTGCAGAAAGAAAATTACTAGGAAAAAAATTTCCGATGTGTCAGAAAGGAGAAAAAGGAGTATTAGGAAATACTGGCGTGAGAAACAAGCTCAATCATGTCTGAGGAAAGTCAATTTGCTAGCTAGTACTCCACCATCTACACCAGAACCAATATTACATGAACAAGCAGAACCAGGTCCTTCCAATGATCGTATATTTTCAGTAAATAGAAAGAGTGGACGCAAAAAAGTCCTCAGAGATAGAAGTAAACTTGTAAGAGAAAATTTGAAACTGCATGAAGAGAATAAAAAACTGAAGAAGCAGGCAGAAAAGTATAAGAAAAGATGGCAGAGACAAGTTTCTACTGTGAAAGAAAAGGAAAGTAAAACAGAGTCAGAATTGCTAACACCAAAGTCCAAAACAAAAGTAACCCTTAAAAAATATTTTAACGAAAAAATAACTAATAAGCACCCAGTTGCATGCGAGCTGTTTATACATAATGTTATGCAGAAAACCTGGCAGGATAAGTATAAGGCTTCAAGCAACAAGAAAAAGAGAATTATGAAGGAAATTATAGCCAGCAAATTAGTGAAGAAATATCGTCTGGTGCGCCAGGGTCTGCACTCATACTTAGATCTATCCAATCGTACTGTTCGACCAATGTCTCAAGGGAAAAGCTTGGCACAAAAACGAAAAGTTCTTTTCAGATTTTTTTAACGTGATGATGTGAGTACAGCAACGGCAGGGAAGAAAGAAACCATAACCAGAAACAAGGAAAAAAGACAGAAACGATATTTAACTGATACCATGAGAAATTTATATAAAAAATATTTAAAAGAATCTCCAGTCAATTCTAAGATGTCCTACACTACATTTACAAGATTACGACCATATCATGTAATACCACCGAGGGCTGAAGACAGGAACACATGTGCGTGTATTATTCATTCTAACTTGAAGCTAAAGGTCCAAAAACTAATGCATCTAAATGCAATTGAAACAAATGACCATAAATCTTTAGTTGCTGCTACTGTATGTGATATGAAATCGATAGATTGCATGTATGGGAAATGTAATAATTGCCTTGATATGGATATTCCAACAACTGTGCCAAATATGTCTGATCTTACAACGTGGTGGATGTGGCAGAAGAAAAGAGAAAAGAAAAAAAAAAATAGTTAAGGGAGAAAGTAAAGAAATCTATGTGCAGACAACATCAAAGGAGAAAATTGAAGGCCCCATTTCATTGTTAATTGAGGATTTTCAGAAAGATATTAAACGTTACAAAAAGCATCTTTTCAACATCTCTCAACAATTTGAAGCTTATAATGCTTGCAAAAACAACTTGCTGCCCAATGAAGCCTTAATACACATAGATTTCTCGGAAAATTATTCTTGCAAATTAGGAGAAGAAATACAAATGTATCATTTTCGTGCATCAAGAGCCCAAGCAACATTACACACTGGAGTTATGTATATTGGGGGCAAAGAAAAGCCCATATCCTTCTGCAGTATCTCACCAAGCAATGATCATAGCCCTGCCGCCATTTGGGCACATCTAAAACCTGTCCTTGAACTTCTTAAAGATGTTTCCCCGAATGTTTCAGTTTTGCATTTTTTTTCGGATGGTCCTACAACCCAGTATCGGCAAAAGAAAAACTTCTATCTTTTCAGCAATCTGCTGTATGAATTTGGATTTCAAAGAGGCACCTGGTCGTTTTTTGAAGCCTCACATGGGAAGGGAGTAGCAGATGGTATTGGAGCTACAATTAAACGAACTGCAGACAGATTGGTTTCACACGGAAGAGACATCAGCAATGCAACTGAACTTTATGAAAAGCTTCATGGAGAAACAACTATTAAACTATTTTTTATTAATGAAACAGACATTGTGAAAATTGAGAAAATATTGCCTAAGAATATTGCTACACTTCATGGAACATTTGAAGTCCATCAAATAATTACTGTTGAAAAAGGAAAATTTCTTTTCAGAAATGTCAGTTGCTTTTGCGAAAGAAGTGGTATTTGTGACTGTTTCCAATTAAAGGAATTTTCATTTTGTAAAGAAAAAATAGAACAGAAAAAGGTTCTGAAAAAAGCAAAAATTTTGGGAAGGGGAAACATTTATAGCAGTTCTTCTAATTCTGATGATGAAATGTCTCTATATTCAGACACTGATTTGAATGACACCATTTTATCCGAAGCTGCAGAAATGATGGATCAAGATATGATTTTAGAAGAGGTATCAACAGATAAAATTCACCCTGGTGCTTTTGTTCTTGTGGAATTTGTTGGTGGTACTCGAAAGAAAACAAAATACACATACGCAGCTATTGTTCAGAGCGAGATTGATGAGGAAGGTGAAGTGAAGGTGATGTGCTTAAAAGCCAATGACTGTAACAAAAAACTATTTCGTCTTGATGAAAATGATGTATCGTATGTAACTTTTGCACAAATAAGAGCAATTCTTCCATTACCAAAATTAAATATGAAGGGAGATCGCATTTTCTATGAATTTGCAATGGCTCTTGATATATTTGAGAAATAATGTAAAAGCCATTTATTTAAAATAAAAGTGGAATTTAATGCATCTTATTTTAATTTATTAAATTGTGCTTTATTTTGATCATCCATGTCAAGTCTGTTACTCAATGTCAAATCTGTTACTTTATGTCACATCTGTTACCTTCTAGTTTTTAATACTTTTATTGCCACATTTATAATTTTTTTCCAGGATTTTTTAATTTATTTTGAAGATTGGATAATTATTAAATATCTCTATAAAAGTTAGTAATTTGCAGACACTTTTTCTAGCTTTGATAGAAAGTAAAGTGTATAAATTATTAAAAGTTTTCCAGACTTCTTAAGGTAAGTTGTTTTTATTCCAATTTAAACAATCACTAAGTCTTAAAAGATTATGTTCCTAGTTAAAGGGACACAAAACCTCAATAATTCAACTGAATTTGATAACTTTTTATTTATTGGTGTATCTGACGTTAATTGAATATGTCTGGTAACGGACTTGACAAATTGAACCGCAATTTTGAGAAAAACAGTTTATAAAAATGATACCAAAAGCTAAAGTGCTTAATTAATTATATTTACAGACACATCTAACATTATACTTATCACCTATTTCACTTTTAATGTGAAATTTAAAAGTATTTTTTTTTTTTTTAATGCCTTTCTGAATTGTATGCATTTATTGAAAATGACCCTTTAACAAAATGTTAATTTTGGATACTATCCTATAATATGTAAAGGCTACATAATAGAAAATAATAATAATAATAGTGCAAATCTAAATTTTCTAATAATAAAATACTACAACAGAGAAAATTATAATCACAATTGAGATGACGTTAATTTATATTTGATGCATCACAACACATATCAAGGTTATCTAAACTCTATGTTAACCTATGGGAAAGTAATGCCTATTATTACTCATTACATAATGCACATTTTAAAATTCCTTTATTCCATTCAGAAAATTCATGACCATTAAATGAGTCCTTGTTTTCAAAAAAGTGATTTTTTTTCTTTTTTTTAATATTTCATTTTGAAATTGTAAATTATAAAATTTCATTAAGTGATATTTTGCATTTCTTTTTTTTTTTTTTTTTCCTTTTTAAAACAATGTGAGCTGTCTTAGTTTTAGTATAATATTGTAGTATTAAAAAAAAAAAAAAAAAAAAAAAAAAAAAAAAAAATCAAAATACTTTATTTTTGAATGAGGTGTCCTTATAAAACGAAGCTACAAAAATCTCATAGGATAACATGGCAAGGGCGAAAGAGGAAATTTGACTAATTTGAATTTTGCCTTAAGGCAAAATTCTATTACACTCAGGTGCTGTGATGAAAAGGTTTATTACAGTAATAAATAAAATAGTATGGGTGCTTTTTCTCTGGTTTTAAGATAGATTTTGTTAAACAGAGGGTCTTGTTATACATAAGCTTGGCTTTAAAAAGTTCTACTGTATATATTTCCTTTTCATACACTTTTTTATGTTTGCAATTAAAGAAGAAAAAAATGTTTTATTATATTAAAAAATAAGTTAAAAATTAATAATGTAATTACTTTCCATCCACCGCATTCATAATGTGCACCTTAATACCTAACTCAGATAAAGTATTTAACATCCGAGTTCTTCTGATTGGGCGACGTTCTAAGTTAATTAAATATGCCTGAAAAATAAATCAAGATATAAATTAACAATGGATTTTATTATGTAAAATCTTAAAGCATTGATTCTCAGCTCTTTTTTACTGACACAGTGTACTTTTATTGATTTAAAATTTGATGCACACTAACCATAAAATACCAAGATAATAGGTTTACAGATATGACTGACATGTTGGATTTAAATCGCAGTGGCAGCACACTCAAGTGCTGTGGCCACATTGGCTGAGAATGTGAGAATCATTGCCTTAAAGTATCATTTTTTTAAAAACTTAAAACAGAATTCTGAATATTCTTGAAAAATAATATGTCAAAAGAGAAAAAAAAAAGTTCTAAAGAAACAACACAATAAAAACAATTTGCTTCGTTATATCTTTAGAAATTTGCACAAATCATGATAAAAAAAAAATTAAAATTACAAAATTTTAATTCTTATGGAAAACTTTTTATAGCCTTTTTTTTTTTTTTCCAATACTAATGCTATACTAATAGTATACTGTAAAAGCACTTATTTTCACGAGGCTTTAATTTTCACGATTTTCAGAAGCCCATCATAATTGCGAAAATTTAAGCCTCGCGAAATACTTTTCTTTTTTCGCAGCAAATAATTATAAAAAAAAACAGAAATTTTTCAATTACCAAAATTCACATGCATTAACGGTCCGAATCTGAAAAAAGTGAAGGGGGTGGGGTGATTACATTTTCGGTGCAAAAGGGGGGTTCAGAAGTCCCTAGTTTGACAAACAGCGTGAGAAAAAAGGGATTAAGAAAAGAGAATTGTTTGGGGTGGAATGTGCGCATTGAGCCAAAGCCAAAGTTGATGTATAAGCACCGTTGTAAGGATAAATTGTTTTTAGAGTGATGGGGAGGTGGGGACGAACTTTTCAGACAAAAGGAAATTTCTTAAAATGCCTTATGCAAAAGAGGTTCTATATTTAGGTACTTTTCAACTTTAGGATTTTTCAACTTTCGGTTCTGTTCATATAAAATTTGTGAAATTTTCAGCTCGCGAAATCACCGATATTTTCCTTTTCGCGAAAATTACGGCTCGCGAAAATAAGTGCTTTTACAGTATTACAGAATTAACAAAAAGTATATATTTTAAATACACTGAATTAATAAAAATAATGTTAATTTATTCTTTTGCACATTAGAGATATACTTTTCCTTCAAATCTACTTATTTTTAGTTTAAAAAAAAGAATACAAAAGAAGTTTAAATACAATGAAGTAAAATAAGCTTAAAAAATGCACAAAAGCTCAAAACAAAGAGAAGTGTCAAACCTGATCAAATCCTAATTTGTCTGACTCTTTCTTAGGAACAAACTGTAGTAAGCTGGGGGATATATACACTTCAGGATGTTCAACTGTTAGAGAGGAGAGAGAGAAAAAAAAAAGTTAAAATCATTTAGATTTATTTCTTAATTTATAAAATGAATTCTTTTAATACTTGGAGAAAAAGAAATAAACATGGTGGCTGCAAATCTTTATATTTTTTTAGAAGTGCACATATGCTTTTGCTTCATGCAGGACCTGACTAACAAATATTTGTACCCAGGGCACTTTCAGTTTTTTGTGGTTTAAAAATAGCTGAATTTATTAAAACTACCAGGTGTTTATATAAAAAAATTTTAGTTTGCCATCTGAATTTTCAAAAACTTTTTAGTCAATTTTTATTCTTGACACAATTTTTATCAGCTATCAGGCCTACTAATAAAAAAAGACTTTGAAAGCTGTTTTTTTTTTTTTTTTTTTTTTTCCCCTGCAGTTAGCTGTAATGATAAATAAAACTATACTGATTAAATTGTTGTTAGACTAAATTAGATTTAGTCTAACAACAGATTGTATTTTAAAATTTTATTTATATAAGTGAAATACACTGTTAAAAAAATGCAACTTTGCTATCAGAAATTCTCTAATTTGAGAAAAAATTTGTAAACTACGGAAAAATTACATTGACAAAAAGTATTTTTCTGTAATTACAGAGAATTTCTGACAGCAAAGTTGCATTTTTTTAACAGTGTAGCTCAGTAAAGTTATAGACCCTAAATGCTGCCACTAAATCAGTAGGAAAGATACTCTTTAAAATTATTGAGCTAAGATATGGAGCTAAGACTCAGAATATGTTTAATACAATCAGAATATATTTGTGCAATATGTGATTCCAATTTCTAATTATTTTTGTTTGATTTTCAGAAATAAAATTATTCACATAATTAAAAAATTTTCCTGCTTTTATCTCTAGTTATAAATCGTAATTTAGCCCACGATTCCCATAACATCACAAATTTAAATGAAGTTATGAAAATTTTTATGTCCCTTAAAAATTTTGTGCTCAGGTCCTGAATGCACATGCAATAGTGCATGAGTACAATAATAAGAGCCTGGCAGCATGAAGAAAGTTATATAATTGCTTTAGTAAAAAGTTAATATCTCTCCAGAGATAATTTTAGAGTACACAACATCCAATTTATTTTGCTCTTGGCATATTTTATTGCCTTATATACTTAAAACCTATCAGGAAGAAAGGGATAGAAGAGTAAATCAGCAAAATTCTGTACAAAAACTTAGTAATCCTTGAAATGATTTACTTAAATATCAGAAATACACTTCTAAGAATATAAAAATTTATTTTATTAATCAAGAGCCATAAATAAAATTTAAATAACCACAATGTTTAATGTTTGTGTATAAATTTTACACAATGCAAAAATTTATATTAAATATAAAGATACTAATAAGATTTTTTTCAAATAGGGAAAAAAACTCCAGAATTGTAGTACTTGTTGATAACTCCATGACTGTAGGAATAATTATGGTTATGCATGTTCCCATATAACAATGATCTTCCCATATCGCTCCCTGGGATATTCTGAACCTCCCGCATTCTTCCCAGAGGAAGGACGGACATGTTCGGGAAATCTGAGGGAAAATCTAATTTGATATTTCTATGAATGATTTGACTGAGGTAGTTCTCGGGAACTACGACGGAGCTACGAAATAACAATGTTCCTAAGGAGGCTGCTACGGCAGATATTTTGTATTCCTACAAAATATGCTAATGCTGGGAGGAATATGGGAAATCTGGGACTTACTGTGGGAGTTCCTATGGAAGAATATTTGCTATAAGGGTTGTGATAAGTATAAGTATAGGCATAACCACAATTGCAAAAACACCAAAGCTATTACCCACTACAATACATGTGACAAAATAGAACATTGTTTAATAAGAATTACTGGCAATGACAAATAAGACACAGCATATGCGCTGTAGCACAGAAGGAAGAGAGGAAATACTTTACAAAGTTGATGTTACTCTTACATAGGAGCGAAAAAGATTTTTTCAAACAGTGATAAAAAGTAAATGTTTAAGAAAATTAACTATAACTTAATAGATGCTTTAAAGGTATCACTGAGTGAATACATAAATTTTTTATGCCATCAGAAAGGCAAAAGCATTTTATTATATTAATGACTATTATATACAGCAACTAAATACATAAAAATAACTTTAAGAAAAAAAGAGAGAGACAGAAACTTATTTGAGAAGCTTCTAATAGTTTTCAAACACTGAATTTAGAAATGAATAATTTGATGTTACAACCAGGCGATTACATAGAGTTAAATTAATATTTCCAATAACATTAAAAGAGCTCTATTGTTTAGGATTAAAAGAATGGCTCACCCATCATTTCTACTTTCAAATTTATCAATTGTTCTTTATCATCTTCAAGGTTGTTATCTTTCTCTAAAGGAGCAAGCATATAACCAAATTCTTCTTTATTCAATACAAACATCTTCACCCCTAAAGATGAAATCATACACATTCAAAAACTTGATAAACAAACAGATCTATAATAATAAAAAAATAATTCTAAGACAACAAATAAACTGGTTTTCCAACTTTTAAAGATGCACAATACCAACTGAATAGCTAGAGTTTCCCATAAATCCAAGCTAGTAAAAAATATAAGTACCTATCTTAATCCTTTGGAAAATGATATGTTTCGTTTTTTACTCTCTTTTTAACCATTAAAGTGGTATAACATTGGAATTTCAGGCATTCGTAACCAATATTCTGTTATTTAAATGCTGGTGTGACACTGTTGCATGAAAACTGCACATTCTAGTCAGACAAACAACTTTAAAGCCTGTTTTAGTGCCTAAGCTTTTACAAACAAACAGGCTCTACTGCAAATAATTCCTTTTATATGTTTTGTTTTAATTTTATTAAAGCATTTATAATTCAGTTCACAATAAAGTAAAAACACTTTTATTGATAAAATTTGTTTTATTTAAATTTTCTATTCTAAATTCAATAATCAAAGAATTTCGATAGTTAGAAGTAGGCCTGGTAAAGGGTCTCATTAAGGCAACTGCCCTAGACGGTTGTACCTGAATAACCCCAAAATTAAATGTAAAACTTACTTCAGTGCTTATTTTGGTTGTAAGTTTAAGTGAAGAAGTGTAAAGGGGCCCCTGAAGAAATGTCTTCATCAGGCCCCTGTCAGGCTAAGTTAGGCCCTAGCTTGTCCCATTCATCAAAACTCTACAGTAAAAATTAGTAAGATACAATAAGCCAGAACAAATTATAATACACTGCTTTTCTTAAAAATGTGTTTGTACTGTTTCAAGGGATAAAACTGTCAAAGAAACAAAACTAGTAAAATGAAATTGATCATAGCTTAAATGAGATTAGTTAATAAACATTAAGAATGAACATTTATTTTTTACTATAGAAAAATGGATTTCTACTCACTTAGTTTAGAATATATAATGCAAATGTACTGTATTTAAATGTTGTATAAAAATAATATTACAAAATATGCTTGTTTGATTTTTCCAAAAAACTAAAAAATTTAAAACAATACATTATCAGATAATAAAAATTCCATCTTTCTAATTATTTTTTCTGTTATTATATTATCCAATGTAATGCTAAATTAATACTTAATTCTGATAAACGTTTTGTTTATCAGAATATTAACAGTGCAAATAAGTACAAATTCAAAGTATTTATCAAGCTACAATATTACCGCAGGAAGTAATTGGGTGAGAACTTTCTGACCCTGACTCAGATATAAAACGAGATACCTGAAAATGAAGTCAGATGAGAATACAAATATATTTTGAACAAAAATTATTTACTCAATTATTATAGACTAGTTAGTTGTAGGGCGACTAAGACGCCCGTTGAAAAATGATCATTTCATTTTATTTATTTCTCACTTTAAATAATTCATCTGCTAGCAAGACTGTGCGAAATTTTTGCACTTTATTTATCTGTCCGTTACCTTTAAAATTTAAAATTATTATTATTATTTTATAGGTGTCATTTTTTCACATGCACGAGCAAATTTAATAATTTATAATTTTTTTTTTCATGTGAAAGCGCATTTCATTTTATGCTGAAAAGAAAAAAAAATGGCAACAATTAAAAATTTAAATGTCTATTTTAAAGCTGTTATTTTTATATTTTAATTAATTTTAAAAAATCTAATCAAAAATTCATTTCAAATAAGGTACTAAATGAAAAGGGCAATTTTTCTGAATCCGTCAGATTAAACAGCTTATTGATCGGACAATTAGATTTTTTAAAATTAACTAAAGTATGAAAAGTATGAGACAGAGTCCAAGGAAATCTCTTAAGCCTAAAGCATGACAGAGTCAGGCACTGATGAGTGTAACCTATATATGCAGATTACTAATAACTTTTATTTTCACAACTTATTGAGAAAATTGTTTAATTGTATTTTAAATTGTTTAAATATGTAATTCTCTTTGCCACTGATTTTTGAAATAGGCAATAATTCTTATATGTTAATCAACATTTTTTTTTTTTTGTTGTTTAAATTGATTCCAAAAATAATTGATTATTTAGTCAAAAAACAGGCATATTCTTCCTTGTGTTTAATTGCTAAAATATACCATCTTTTTGCAGTTGATTACTGAAATGTGCTATTTCATTAGGTGAAAGACGATTTATTTGAAAACCTTTTTTAAGTTGTCTGATTTTTCAGAAGAATCTATTTCACATTGCCTTTTCTTTTTTGGGGGTGCATATTAAGATCATTGATTCTAATGATGGCGCTGCTTTTGCACCAAAACACTTTTCCAGATAAATTCTTAAAATTTCTCACAATATTTAGAGTTTTAATGTGAGGGGGGGAAAATGCAAATTCCTTATGGTTTAACCACTTTAATATGAACTCGGATTATAAACTACCATATTTTAGCGAAGATAAACTGCAGGCTATCTTTAAAAAAACATTGATTTCTGGAGACTGTGGCTTATCAACCAGTGTAGACTATCTAATGATAATCCCAAATTCTGTCAGCTACATTTCTTGAAACAGCTGATCTCCCCAGAAAACAGAAGTTTAATATTCATAGTTTCTTGAGCACTGATTCACACTTTCGCCGCTGCCCGCTACAAAAGAGATTTGTGGCGCGTCAGTTTCCGTTTGCATCCTCCTTTTATTTTTATTTTTTTGCATTTACATACTGATATATTCTTTTTTTTTTTTTAATACGGAATTATTTTTTTTAATACTTTATTATTTTTATTTATAACTAATAATCACTTATTTTGACTAATTTTCATATACGTCTGGAGTTTGCCATCTTGTTCCCTTGTTTTTGATTTTTTGCATCCTATTTGCATACTCGCTTTGTTTTAATTTTTTCTTAATACAGTACCTTTTAAAATAATTTATTATTTTTATTTATAATTAATTATTTTTATTACTTTGCATATACACCTGGATTCCACCATCTTGTTCCCTTGTTTCTCATATTTGTTGCATTACATCTGTATAATGGTATAGTTTGATTTTTTTCCTTTATACAGAATTATTTTTTAAAATAATTTATTATTTTCATTTATAATTAATAGTTTATTATCTTTATTAACTTACATAGATGCCATAAGACTGCTGTTTTGTTTCCTTATTTATCTGTTACATCATCATAACAATGCTTGGCTTACCTTCTGGTGTGGTTTATCTAAGAGCATTTTTTTTTTTTTTTTTTTTTTCACAACTTTTTTTTTTCAAGCTGCGGCTTATATACACTAAATTATGGTAGACATACTATTTTGATTAAAGAGAAATAAATAAAATAAATACACAGCTCATAACTTATAAGAAAATTATAAAAACTAAAGAAAAATTATTTCTACCTGACATCCTTGCGGAATGAGCAAACACAATGATATCATCAATTGGACCACTATAATCTTTAATTTTTTTAGGATCAAATGTCAAATGCTGAGACTGCTTTCGGCGTAAATCTACCAAAACTACAGAATGGACCATAGGTACTTCAAAGCAGCCAATTTTCTCTCTCTCTAAAATTGGGAGATAGTCATCCGTTCTTTTATAATAACCCTTTAAAATAAAAACATTATAAAAACACATGTCAACGCTTAGCAACTATCTATTTCTGATAGAGAAAGGGATATATATTAAATAATCTGGTGTGACACCCTTACTACTTTCTACTGTTTTAGATTATTATATACATACTATTAGACTTTAAGATACAAGATAAAATGTATTTGAGTTATAATCTATAAAAAAAACATTATATTAATTTAAACAAAATAAAAATACATTGAGAATTTTTTAAAGTACTCTGGATCTAAATCTTCTTTATTAATGTCTCTAAGACGATCTCTGGATAAAATGTAAAAGATGGTCTCTAAATGATACTGTTAGTGCTCTAAAAGAAGATTCAGATACAAATTGAAAGTACTCTAAAGTATTCTTGAGGTATTTTCTTTTGTTTAATAAGATACACTATTTTTTAAACTTCCAAAACACTCTAGATAACATTTCAAAACAGCTAACCTTAAATAAGTACAATCTCCAAACCATTGCCATAGAAATTTATTGAAAATAAGCTGTTACCAAGGGAACCAACACACAGATGGTTCATCTCGCATGACTCATGTTGGACCTTGTCACTCTACTTTATTTATCTCATTGTTGATTTTTCCAAACAAACCTATTTTCAAATTTGGCGCTTGCGTATTATTCTGGAAAGCCATATTCGCCAAAGCAAAAACAGTGGCCAAATATCATGATAATTTAAAAATATAATTTAAAAAAGATTTATAATTAAAGAATATACAATAATTTAAAGAATAAATATAAAGATTAAAGAATATGCAATAATTTAAAAAAGATTATTTAAAATTTAACTGTGTTTTGAATTCAAGTAATGAAATCTAATTTAAATTTAATTGTTTATGAAAAGAAACTTCAGTGCCAATTCATTAAAATCATCACTAGTTTATTTGTTAATTGGATAATAGTACTAAAAACCAAAAAAATTATTACCTTCTTTATCATGTCGATTTAAAGGAACCTGGCACCTTTGACTTAGCACCACTAAAGTAGGTTTCGTATAAAAGCTTACATTTCCATTTAATATTTATAAAGTGAACTATATTAAGTTTATTTCAGAAAATTTTGGAGTGGAAGGCTGATTTTTTTTACCAACTATGTGAAAAATACCAGAGCCAGGAATCGAACCCAGGCCTTCCGCTTTATGTGCTCAAACCATTGAGCTATCCTGGCTAATTACCAACTAGGCATTTCTCACATAACATTCTTTGGCAAAGTCACTGAGTCTGTAAACACAGCTATATCAAGTGACATTATTAATCATGGCACAACTCCAATAGACCATGAAATTTTCAATTTAATTTAGAAATTTATTCATCAAGCCTGAAAGTTCATTTCAGATAAATTGGGAATGGAAGGCTGATTTTTTATACCAACTATGTAAAAAATATCAGAGCCGGGAATCGAACCTGGGCCTTCCGGTATTTTTTACATAGTTAGTATAAAAAAACAGCCTTCCACTCCAAAATTTTCTGAAATGAACTTTCAGGGTTGATGAATAAATTTCTACAATTATATTAAGTTTGCTCAGTTAAATATATATTCAAGCAACAGTTCTTATGGTTTTTGATATATTTTTTACACATTTGATATTTTTAAATTGTGTTTTCTCTGTTTTCAGTTTTTTATGAATTCATAATCTGCAAAATGATAAAACTTTTTCAGATATTTAAGAAAAGACCAAATACAGTAACCACCGCTTAATAAATTTACTGGTTAATAAAATAAGCCATTTAATCTGATCAAAATGTCAGGACCAGAATCAAATCAATACAAACTAATTTTAAAGCCGCTGGTTAATAAAATCAGCATCACCAGTTAATAAACTCAAAAATATCTCCTCAGCAGCCAAAAATATCATTTATACGCATTAATTTTTTTTTTAGTTTAAATTGTGTTTTTTTTTTTTTTTTAAGAAACAGAAAAGAAATTAAAGCACAACAAACCCTCCGTTATCTCTCATTGTAAAAGATTTTACACTTGCAGCACAGTTACAAATTAAACACGCCCCATGACTTATCTCCACAACAATTTCAAGGAACGTATTCTTTAAAGCACAGTAATAAGTAACGAATTTGATTTCAAATGATATATATATTTTTTATTTCTAATTATTAAAAGGCGATTTCTAGTTCTTATTTTGAAATTACTATAATTCATGAGGTTTAAACGGAAATATTTTGAATTTATAATAATAGTGCAGTGTGAAATTTTGGTAAAGTAACGATGCTTTTCCTCAAACGAAAGTGCATAGGAACTTGGGATACGTTTAATTTACTTATATCAAAGAAACAATTAATTATCTGTAAAAATTAATTAATATTGTTGACTAATTCCATTATTCGTTACCTTTGAAGTTTCTTTCCAAAATAAGGGAAGTAATACCTCTTTCCTTAAGTGCAAGAACGTTCGCCGGATATAAAAATCAGCCGCTTAATTAAGTCACTTTGGTTCAGAACGAATGTGATTTTAATAAGCGGCGGGAACTGTATTTATTTATTATATATATATATTAATGTTTAATAGAACTTACTTAAAAGAGTTTTGGATGGATTTTGAAATTCATTAATTAATTTTTGCGAAAAAAATTAATAAGTGCATGTCTATGTAAAAATTTGCAAATGTTTTTAATATTTATTTTATTAAAGATATTACAAAATCATCCCTAATTCTTTTAGGTAGATCATATTAAGCATCTAAAAGAAAAAAAAAAGTGTTTAGAAATTTTTTTATTTATTAATTCATCAACCATAAAAATTCTTTTTAGATAAAGTGGAGTGTAAGGTTGATTTTTATATTTTATACCAATTATGTGAAAAATGCCAGAGCCAGGAATCGAACCCGAGCTCTCTGCTTCAAGTGGGGTTGCTCTACCACTGATCAATTAATCATCTGTCTTTCTTTTTCAATTATCCTATCATTTAATTTTATTTATTTAAAATCATGGATAAAATTTTATTTATTCATTTATTTTCAGTACATTGTTGCAGTAGTGATGACATTTTTTCTGTTAAATTAAACTTTTGAAAAAAATTATTTAATCTTTTGAAAACACGAATAATATTTAATTTTCTTTATTTCAATATATTGTTTCAGTAACAATGATATCCATTTTGAGTGTGAGATTCCAGAAATTATTATTAAGAAAATAATTTAATTTTTCAGAGAATTTAAGATTTTTGTTTCTTTAATATATATTTTTTAATTTGAATTGTTATGACATAATTTTTTAATAAACATGAAATTTAATTCACTGAATGAATTTTTCAAGTTTTCTCAACTTGATTCTGGAAGTTGCAATTCTTTAGAAACAAATAAAAAAGCAGAAACACAATGTTAACAAAGTTTGGAGTGTTATGAAAAAATAAAATAAAATAAAATAAAAGTCAAACATTTTTTACAAACTACAGTAATTTAATATAAGCTTCACAGTTAATTAATATAATATTTACAATTAATTAATTGTAAATGCATAATTAACAATTTATATATAGATATGTAAGTTTAAGGTCCCAAGCATTATTATCTCACCATGACTGAAAAAGTATGAAATAATAATACATAAATTATAGTAAAATTAAAACGTGTGCGAGTGTTTTATTTCATGCAACAGTAAATTTGATTTTATTTGCTTAATTATTTTTCCTAATTTCAACTAAATGGCATCAGGTATTTTTTTTTCTCTTTTTCTTTCTTAAAGAAAAAAAAAAAAAAAAATATATATATATATATATGTATATATAGTTTACTAAAATAATTTAAAAGTTTTTCTTTTACTATTGAAATAAATAATTGTAAAAAATCTTAACTCTTTTCTTCAGCAGAATGAAGACTGAGAATTTTTGTACGCTTACTATGTAACAAGGAGCAAGTTAAACGTTTTTGAATATATTAGATCCAGGGATCAAAATTAGAATCAGTAAGTCAGGTGCCAAATGGCAAATAACATTATTTTCTTAGATGTTGTTTTAGGGTGCAAAATTATGTTATTTACACAAAGAAACATATGTGCAAACGCTGTACATAAACTGTAACGACTTAAAATATTGATACTCTATCTAGTTAGGTTTTTCCATTTTAACCCTTTTCACTTGAGGCTTTTTTCTCTCCGATGAACGAATAGCAAGAGACTAATTTCTGCATATTTGATGAATTACTTAACATTAACATAAAATGACTTCACACACTATTCAACGTTTAAAATTTTTTATTTCAACATTTGAGGTAACTTTATGCTTCAAAGAAGGACATTTGTTAAACATATCAAACATTATTGTATTAAATCGTGTGGTGACCCACAATCACCTCTCGAGTGCAAACGGTTAAAAATGTGCTAATGCTGATATTTTTACGAGAAAGATAGGAATTTAATTATACTACTTTGCTGCTAATGGCCTATTTTCAATGTACATTGGAGGGGAAAAAGAATGTTAAGCGTCAAAGTGACGACCAGGTGTAAAATTATGGTTGTCAAAATGAAATTTCTAGTTGCAAAATATAACTAACTGCTGCTAATTTCGAGCCCTGACTAGATCTCAATGCTAATCTTATATTCAAGACCTTGATGTACATGGCAATTTCAGATTTTATCATTAAAAGTACACACATATAATAACCAATTTACAGAAGAGAGACAGAAAATACTCTATATAGTCTGCTATGTAACATTCATTTACATATCTTTACCCAGAAATTTTATTATTATCTCTTTTCATTATAAAAACAGTAATAAAATATACTTTCAGCATATCACATAATTTAAATTATCTTTATTCCAACGTTTCGGTTAATATTCCATCCTTAACCATCTTCAGGGAAATGGTGTTCAAAAACTATAAACATAAACAATTTAAGCTATTCTAGGATACTATAAATACAATTCACAAAGAAATTAATAGGTGATTACATAAATTATATAAAAAATACTCTATATACATTTTAAAATGAGTTAAAAACATTTAAATAAATCACAATCATGACCATTACAAGAAAAATAAAACACTTCAATAAAACAGAGTCAAAGTATCACACTGCAGAGTTGCCAGAACAAACAATAGCAGGGTTACCTTAAATTATTTTAAGTTTAAGAAACAATGCCAAATTGAGGGTGGGGGGGGGGGGGGTTTATGAATAATGTATCATTACAAATTTCGGATTTCCTTTTAATAATTTCAAAATATTCATAAAGTAGAGCTTGGTTTCTATTGTTAGTACTATAAATTATTTTGGCATTTTCAAAATCAGGTTCGATGGGATTAGTATTATACATACGTGAAAAAACAGTGCAGTATCTGTTATATTTTAAATCTGCTATATGTTCCCTCATTCACTAAAACATCTATTGGTCATTCCTATATAATAGTTAGTTTTATTATCAATTTTATATGGGATTTCATATAGCAGATGAGGGAACATATAACAGATGGAATGAGGGAACATATAGCAGATTTAAAATATAACAGATCCTGCACTGCTTTTTCACGTATGTATAATACTAATCCCATCGAATCTGGTTTAGCAAATGCCAAAATAATTTATAGTACTAACAATAGAAACCAAGCTCTACTTTATGAATCTTTTGAAATTATTAAAAGGAAATCCGAAATTTGTAATGATACATTATCCATAACCCCCCCCCCCTCAATTTGGCTTGGTTTCTTTAACTTAAAATAATTTAAGGTAACCCTGCTATTGTTTGTTCTGGCAACGCTGCAGTGTGATACTTTGACTGTTTTATTTTTCTTGTAATGGACATGATTGTGATTTATTTAAGTGTTTTTAACTCATTTTAAAATGTATATCGAGTATTTTTTATATAATTTATGTAATCACCTATTAATTTCTTTGTGAATTGTATTTATAGTATCCTAGAATGGCTTAAATTGTTTATGTTTATAGTTTTTGAACACCATTTTCCTGAAGATGGTTAATGATGGAATATTAACCAAAACGTCGGAATAACGATAATTTAAATTATGTGATATGCTGAAAGTATATTTTATTACTGTTTTTATAATTATTAACAGCATATATTAGTGGAATATATATTTCTTTATCTCTTTTCATGTTTTACTTATTTAGTTAATTATTTCTAATTTTTAAGAGCATCTTTACAGCGAAAAAATAACTTCAGAAATAACAATTTAAAAAGATCTGTAAAAATGAAAATGTACAAGATATATTTAAAAATTTCAGTATAGATGAAATCTCAAAAACATAAATAAAATACAACTGGCACACGGGAGAGCCTTACTTGTTCAGTCATTCCACACCAGTAGTTTGAATAGGCACCTATTGTTTCCATAACTGGAGCAATAATTGTTCTGAAAATATCAAGAAAGAAATTACAAAAAATTATGAAAAAAAAAAAAAAAAAAAATACTTGGCAATGACAAAGTATAATATTAAAAAGGAGAGTTTAAATTGAGTTTGTGCATGTTTAAAATAATTCTATTTAATATGGGTAGCACTTCAAATTATTAAATGATAAGTTAATTTTTTTTTTCAATTTTTAAGTATAATTATATGCATTTTAGATAATCCTTTTCAAACATAGTTACTATCAGCATCTTATCCTCCCCCCCCCCCTATATACACAATATTAAAAATTACATAAAATAATGACATTTTAATACCCAGTGGCAGAAACACCGTGACACGACGACATAGTCGCGGACACAGAAAAACAGCTTGCAGACAGTTTTTGTCTGCAGTGATAAAAAAATTTGTCTGTAACTTTTGAATAACAATTCACTTTAAAAAATATTCTGTATCAAAACTAAAACTAATACTTTTATTATTTATAATTATTTATATTGTGTTGTGTCAAACATTGCTATAAAATATTTAATTGAATGAGATGAATTAAATGAATACATACAATTGTTTATACTATATTGTTCTGCAGTAAAATTGTATTCGTGTATTGATACACGAGATCACCACTGATGTTAAGCCCCCCCCCCCCCCCAAATCAGCTTTCAGGCTTTTTGAGTGTAAGCCATTTTCACCTCTGATTACACGCAAATTTTGCAGACAGATTATGAATTTTTAAAAGCCTGTCGCAGACAGCTATAAAACTTTCTGCCACTGGGTTTTAATGAAGTAAAATAAGATTTAAAGTGTTTCCTAAGCATTTTGTGAAGTAAATCAATTAGAGAATTGAATTTTTATTCAAAACAGAATATTATTAAATTTTGCAAATTATTTTTCACTTTACTTATGAAGATAACAATTCTTATTATTTTGATTCATTTCAGAGGTAAAATTGTGTTACAAACTTTGATATTATAATTTTGTAAACAGATCAGAAGTGGAATTCAACATAAACTAATATGTTGTGACCATAACAAAACTTTCTTCTAAATTTTCGTATAAAATTCACACAGTACAAATTATTTATTAAAATAATTTTCCATATTTAGTGCAGAGGATTTTCATATCAGAAAAGCATTACCCTAAATATTGAAATAAAGTCAACTTTGTGTTCTTTTTTATTTATTTATTTATTTATTATAAGGTATCCATGAGTTTAAAGAAAAATACTTATTTTTAGATAAAGTGCAGTGTAAGGTTGATTTTTATCCAACTATGTGAAAAATGCAAGAGCCAGGAATTGAACCTGGGCTCTCAGCTTAATGTGCGGTTACTCTACCACTGAGCTACTCTGACTGATAACCAGAGTGACATTTCTCACATACTGTCTCTTGGCAAGGTTACTGTGTTTCAGACATGGTACAAGCTTACAGAAAAAAAGGCTGAACTTTTCATGACCCCCCCCCCCCTCTCAGAAGTGGTATCATGCAACTGACACAATATAAATTTTTCAATAATAAAAATAATGTTAAATCTGATTGCATACACAATAAACAAAATCGGAACAATAAATCTTATATTGAATATCATGTTAATTATAATTAAAAGCAAGTGCTTAAAAAACAGACAAACTTATTACATGTACTTGAAAATAAGTTTATTCTACAGAAGCATTGCTTGCTGGGGCAACTGATTAGCAAAATAATGTAGTTCATTAGGCAAATGCAGTTGAAATGCTATTTCTTTTTCCTTTTCTCCAAGTTTGAATTTGACATTTCTTGAAAGCCAATCACATAGAAATTGCTAAAAATATATTGCACAAATTCAGACTGACCCCCCCCCCCCCCTATACATGTCCAAAAAGTTTTAATGTAGATTTGCATTGATCCCAGGAATAATAATTGTCAAGCTTAATAAGGCTGAATTCAGACTTAAGGCTGAAAAGTAACATGTCTGGTGTTTGTAAATGCAGATGCAACAGGTGAGAATTAAAACAGGAATAAACTACAGTATGAAGCCGAAAATCCGGACTCCAAAAATCCGGAATCGCCAAAAATCCGGACAATTTCGGCGGCGTTAATCATCATCATCAACAGCGATTTTTTTTTTTTTTTTTTTTAAGCATAAATATATCTAAATAAAGAACCGAAAAAGTATTTTTTTTTTCCTCAGAAATCTTAAAACCGGCATTTGCAATGTCTGAAAGAGGAGGGAGAAGAAGATTATAATAATGGTAACAGTTCTTAAACATTTATTTAATTGAGAACTAAATTCTATATTCTATTTCAATTACGCTCAAACTTTTAATTAAAAAACCTAAAGTACTTTAAAAAAAAAATCACAAAAATCTTTTAAAAATGGCATGTTTTTCTTATTTTTTTTTTCTTTTATTATAACTTGTACTAATTTTTGTTTGCAAATATTTCATTAAATCTATTTTATTTTTCAAGTTATTTTTATTTTTATTTACGTATTGTGAAAGTTGATAAAAGGAATATTGCAGAATATGTTTAAAAATCATAATATATTATTTTTTTTACTTGGATTTGCATATTATCCCAGTACTTAAACCATAATATTATATTTTTTAGGCATGACCAAAAATCCGGAAAATCTGAAAATCCGGAATCGCCGTGGTCCCGACGATTCCGGATTTTCGGCTTCGTACTGTACTACGTCAGAAACGCCAAAAAAAATTATTGAGGTGCATACAGCTGTTTTGGTAGCCTAAAGCGTACCGTCTTCAGTGCAAAAAGAATTCTGAATCTGGAGAAGTCCTCGTATATATAGGAGAGGGACCGGATTTAGTTCAACCAATAGGATTACGGAAGAGGTGGGGAGTGTGGCCAATAGGAATTAAGGAATGTGTAGCTGTGTAAACAGTAGAAAAATTAAGGAAATGTGGACTGAATGTAAAATTTCCAACAATTCGACAAATAGGGAACAGCGAAATCACAATTTACAAGGTTTTTAAAATTTTTATAAATATGAAAAGCTTCAAAGAAATCGAGTTCATGAATGGATTTAGGTCTGCAAATTATTTTAGCTGAATTAAATTTAAAATTATGATTTTCCTCCCAGCAATGTTTAGAAATAGCCGATTTATTGGTTTCTTGTTTGCAGACGTAATTCATATGTTCTTTTAGACGAAATTTAAGACTGCGTTTAGTTTGGCCAATATATGATAAACCACACTGACAGGAAATACTATAAATGCCCCAAGAATTATGCATATCAATAGGATCTTTTAACTGAGAAAAGGTGAGTTTATTGGAAGGCGAAAATATTATTTTAAAATCATATTGTTTGAGAATATTAGCTATGGTTTGACTGGTTTTAGAAAAATAGGGTAAAACAATACTGATATTAGATGTGACTGATTTAGTAGACGAAATACGAGGGAGTTGTAATTTTTGGATAGCTTTGTCTATAATGGAAGGGTCATAACCTCTGTCAATTGCGATGGCTTTCAGGTATTTAATTTCAGATTTCAATAAAATAGGATTTGAACAAATATTAAGGGTACGGTTTACAAAAGTATAGAAAGCAGCCATTTTTTGGTTAGGTGGGTGACATGAACGCGCATGGGGAGGAAGGGAGACTGCAAAATTTTTACGATAGACAGTGGTTGAAAATCCATTTACAGTGCGAGAGACGAGGGTATCAAGAAATGGAAGGGAGCCATTGTTTTCTATTTCATATGTAAACTGGATATTACTGTCAATTGAATTTAAGGTTTCTAAGACATGGTCAATATTGTGATGAGATATGTCGATAAGCGTGAAGGTGTCGTCAACGTAACGGGTCCAAAAAGGAAAGGATATTTTCTTAAAAAGCTTGCATTCGAAATAGTGCATGTAAATGTCTGCGAGAATTGGGTAGAGAGGGGAACCCATGGCTAAACCTTCAGACTGACGATAGAATTTATTTTGGAAAGAAAAAGTGGTTTGTGATAAACAAATGCGGGTAAGAGAAATTAATTCTTGTATTTTGAGAGTAATTCTTGTATTTTGTTTTTTCTTGTTTGTTGAGAATATTACTAATGGCACAACTCCAATAGACCACGAAATTTCAATTCAGAATTTTTATTTATTAATTCATCAACCATGAAAATTCATTTTAGATAAAGTGGAATGTAAGGTTGATTTTTATACCAACTTAAAATTAATTTTCATAGTTGAGGACTTATTAAATAAAAAATTCTAAATAGAAACTAATGTGAATTTTTATGAATGATGTATTAATAAATACAAATTCTAAATTTAAATTTTGTGGTCTATTGGAGTTGTGCCACGAGTAATATTCTCACCCATTGCATCTGCATTTGCAGACATGGTGACCTTGCCAACGGATGAAGGTATGTGAGAAATGTAAAGCTGGTTATCAGCTTGCACGTTGAGCAGAGTGCCCGGGTTCAATTCCTGGTTCTGACATTTTTCGCATAGTTGGTAATCAACCTTATACTCCCCTATATCAAAAATGAATTTTCATAGTTGATGAATTAACAAATAAAAAATTCTAAAATAAAATACTTATATTGAAAATTTACATTCCCCTGGGGTGGAGGAACAGGGGTCTGTCTAAGGCAAGGGCAAACAAAGCAACTGTCCTAAGCCCTGGTGTTGAAGTGGGCCGCAAAATCAAATTTTAAACTAATTTCAATGTCCTTTTTTGTTTTTAAGTAATAAAGTATAAGGATCCCCCCAAAAAGTGTCTACTCCTGCCCAGTTAGGCTAAGTCAGGTCCTGGTGGAGAATGTATTATCACATAATGAATGCTCCATAATTTTATCTTGGTCCTATTAATTATATATTTTTTTCATCCTTTACAATGTTTGAAAAGGTTTTTATATTATTTATATGTATATATAATTTCCCAGTGATTGCATAAATAGAATTCTCATTATGTATATTTAAATATACAATAACAGTTTTTTAAAAAATCACCTGCATCTTTGTGTGAACAGAGAATAGGTGTGTTGGTGATAGTGGTCAGTCTTTATTTGGAGAAACCGGAGTGGGAAATGAAAATGGAAAGCAATATGAAAGATATCTTTTTTCTGTCCTGTTCTGTATTACAACACATAAAAAAAAAGATGGAAAACTTTCACCCATGAGGTAGATAAGTATTGTTATTATCTCAGTGTAAAAAATAGTAAAAATTGGTTACTGAAGTTTTCAATAGATTGTTATGCACTGCAACTTTGGCTACTTACAAAAGGTAATAAACAAAAACTTGTATGCAACCACTATAAATTGTAAAAACCTTGCAACAACTGTTTTGGGTCAAAATAATAGCATGACCCTTCATCAGATGAAAAAAATAAGCACAAGTGCCGCATCCAAGCAGAATCGCACGTAGCCAAAAACTCACAACAACTGTTTTAGATCAAAATAATAGTACAACCGTTCACAGATGAAAAAAAAAAAAAGTAGGCACAAGTTCAGCATACAAAGATATTTTTATTTATTACTTTTCAACTTCAATACTTTGATGTATTTTTTACTGCTATTATGGATAGTAGTTTTAATAAAAGTATTCATAATATTTCAAAACAAAAATTAACTTTTTTTTTATTAGGTCAATTTTAAGGAGCACAATTTGCCAGAACCTTTTCTAAATATAAGGCAAGCTCTCATTAAAATTGTAAAAAATTATTCTTATATCAATCTAATATTTTGAATTTGATATTTGAATATAATAAGCTGCAATTTTATTATTCTATTTAAAAAAAAAAAAAAAAATCCCTAGAAAAATTGGACTTTTATTTAGAATCTCTTAGAGAAATGACACTTTTTTTTTTCCCTTCCATATATTAGAGCAAATTTTTTACATATTTCATGCTTGCTTGGTGTCAGCGTAGGAATTTAAATTAACTGTCTACACTAAGCACCTGGGCTTGGGTAAAATGACCTCCGTGGAAGTCTTTCTAAGGAACCCTAGCCCATATTCATATGAATTTCAGGGAAAACCATGAAAAAATCCAAACAGTTAGGCATATGAGCAGGACCTAAATTTGAACTTAACAACTCCCATCTACTGGCTTAGAAAACAAAATGTTTCAGCCATTTGAGGGGCTCCTATTTGCTTGACATAAATGAAATTTTTAAGTTAGAATATATATATATAAGATATTTTTTAAAATTTAATATGTACTTGATATCTTTTAAAGACAGAATTTGTTTTCCCCTTTTTTAATTATTCTGCTAATTTGTAAACACTAAAACAGTTAAGGCAGTAAGTTTTCAAGATTTAGATTCAATATATATAAATAGTGTTGGTATAGGGATTGAGTCTGACTGACCGTATTTGGGTCCTCAAGTCTGGATGGAGTGCCCTTCACAGAGTAAAGCGGAGTCTTTCAATAAATAAATGCAAGGATTTTATTTATTTTTTGCTTAGGTTTCTAGTACTACACACATTTTTAAGCTATTAGAACAAACAGAAGAATGAAAACTAAAAATATTTCAGGAAGTGGTAAATTGCACCAGAATATAGGAATCTTTTTTTAAAAGACACGAGATTTTCCAGAGAAGTCCCATTTTTTTCTCTCTCTTCCAAATCTCTGCAAAATTTTACAAATTAAAATAATAATAATAGTTTACAAATTGATAGTTAAATACTTACTTTTGTTCTTCAATAAGAAGCCTCAGAGTTTTATTGTTAACAATAAAAGCATCACAATCTAAAAACTAAACAAACAAATAAAATTTTAGTAAATATTTGAACTGAAAATATAAAATTAAATTATTGAATTAAAATTCTAATTAAACTGAACCTTTATGTCCAAACAGGACTTTAAAGTCCCATTAGATTTAAAAATGTATAAAATCGAATTCATGGAAGAAATGCCATGCACACTTACAAAAACCAAACATACATATTTTATTTTCATCTCACTTTATGGCACTAGACACTACAGGGATCTGTTTTTGTTCAAGAAAGGATTTTATAATGCATTTTCTGACAGCCATTTTTCATCATTTTCACACGTGTTAGAATTGATTTATGTATTTATTACCTGAAGAATCTATCAATTATCTAAGGAAAAACATAATAATAATAATAATAATAAAAAAAACACTTTTAGCATTTTTTTCTCAAGGTCCTATTTGACCTCTATGTACCACTCCACTGAATCCTTGTTAATTATTAGGATAAGCTGATATGCATAATTTTTGTAGTTTAATCTTTAGCATGTCATCTTAACTAATTCAAAAAGTATGTTTGAAATATATTTTTTGTTTTTTAAAAGTTATGACACAAAGAGTTAAAATTTAAAGAAAATGTGGTTGGAATTTAGTTCAAATGTCTTCTTATTCAAAGCACTTAGTTGCTATCGTGTTCACTCACACACATATATCATCAAAAAAAAAAAAAAATCAAAAATGAACTCAGGGGTCCTCAAAACGTATGGATACATCAAAATCACAAAATCAAATTTTTGTCATGATTACAATATGTTGGTTCAGAAAGAAAAAACAAAATTTTGACTTTAATGACTAATATAGTGCAGTATTTATTAGAATGGATTTTATTTTTGGATAGTTACCTTTTTTTTTTTTTTTTTCTTCCTAAGATAGCATAATAACTATCTTAGATAGAATGGAAAAATTCAAAAACATTTCTTGAGGATTAAAATAATTTATATACATGTTACATAGCTTACCAATAAGTAATCGGCCCATTTCTTTCTTGCAGCCTTCATTGCAGCTTCTTTTAAACTGATCACATGTTGAAAATGAGACGCGGACCACTCAAACACACCAGGTCCATCAGAAAATACTTCGGGTGAATCCTCAAAGTGGAAATCGACAGAATGGTAATGATCTTGATGCTCGTTCAACCATGTTTGAATTAAAGTCACAGAATTATCTACATTATGATCACTTCGGATCCTAAAAAGTGATAAATAAACCGAAGATTTTTATCATTGAAAAATGTAATATGATGTCAAATGGTATTACAGTGAACTCTCGTTAAGACGTCCCCATTTAAGATGGATTTCTCGTTATTATGTACAAAAACAGAATCCCCGGCTAAGGCCTAGGGTCAGGTGGGGTAAAATAGGTCAGTTTAAAAAAAAACTCTTTAAAAAAGCATCCAAACATTTTTTTTAATTCCAATTTTGCTGGTTTTATATATTATTTACATTAGTCTTCATTTTGTATGCAAAATTAACTGTAGCTGATACTTTTTAGTTACACCCAGTAATTATTTGTGTGTTTCGTATTAGTAACTTGAATGTGTTGCTAAGAAAAACTTTGGTTTTGAACTAATTCAGAAGCAAATTTTATAGTATTTTCTTATCATATTCCAAAAAGCACATTTTAAAGATGAATTTCCTAAACTTTTGTGAGAAAAAAATAAAATAGTAATGTTTTAGAGTAAAAAAACACGTGTGGGGTAAAATAGGTCAGATGCTGAATCATGTTAGGATTAGCAAACATAAAGTAACTAATTACATTTTTTGAGTTTTAAATATCTCCATATGTATTCTTTTAGTATATTAGTTTAAAATTAAGCTATATATTGTTCTGGAGCTATTTCATACACATAGATATAAAATAATTTAATGTTAAGAGAAAAAAAAAGATAATACATATTAAAGCTGAATCAAAACATTCAGTTTGTAGGTGTAATTCAAAAAGTTGTTTCATTCCAGCTTATTTAAGAAGGGTGCCAATTTTTCATACAAAGGGCAGGTAGGACACAGCATTCTGTTGAAACTGTGAGTGAAACTCAGCAGTTTAGCATCAACTTCAAATGCAAGAGTGGATGAATCTAGATTATCAACCACCAATTTGACAAATTAATTGTAGTGCGACTTCAACAGTCATGGAACAGGATACTATTTATAGAGTTTCCTTTTAAGTACATAAAATCTGCTATTATAAACATCACCCAATCAAATATTGTCTTCAAAATAAGCTTTGAAAAATGCACACAGAAAAAGAAGCCATACGCAACATAGGAGCAATTTTAACAACCAACTTATTTTTCTATTGATTGTATGACGAAAAAATCAACAGAGATGCTAAGATCACAGAAACATCAACTGTAAAAGAAACAAAAAAATCCAAGTCTTTCTCAAGAAGAAAATTTGGACAGTATTAATACTAATCATTTCATAAAAGTTGGAAAATGTGTTAAAGTAGAATTTCCAGGGAAAAGATCGAAGAAAATATTTCATGGCATCATTCTTTCACACAAATAATGAATATTCTGAAAATTTTGAAGGAATAAATAAAAGTGGAAATGGAAGTTCTTATTGGATTTTCCAGAGAAAGATATTTCTGATGTAGATGCATCGTAAATTCTAAATGTTCTTCCCGAACTAATGATGGACCATAGAGACTTCTTTTTTCCTTGAAAGAACACAAAATCAAGTTTTTATCAAAAAAAAAAAAAAAAAAGGAATGTGCATTTGTAATTTTATTTGCATGAAGGAAATTTTATTAAAATTTAAAACAGTTTTAAACGATGACTTTTTTTACCCCTCGTTAATATGGACAAAAACTGCTGGCCCTTGATTGTCCGTTTAAACAAGAGTTCACTGTATTATCAAATTATAATGTATGAATGCAATACCTTTTCTTATATTTTATCATTAAAAAATGTATATAAAGGTATTATGATTAAATTTACATGAAATGCATTAAAATTTTACAACAGAAATTACTCCTATATCATTATTATAGTATATATTAAACATGTATTTGGAATTCATGATTAATTTCTGTCAGTTTCATGCTAAAATGAATGGTGGATTAAACAAATTCACAAAATCAATGATTCTATCCCAACCCAAATATATGAGTTTGAGTCTAATTTACAGAACCTTAATTTAATTAAAATCAAGGATTAAAATTGTGATTTGTTGAGTGAATAAAAAAGGTGCTTTAATAATAATAAAATAAAATTAATATACAATGATTATTAAAGTAAAAAGTTAGACATAATTTTTTTCAGTAAATTCATGAAATTATTTAAAAAATGAAAATTCCTGCATAAATATTCCATCCATGGAATAAACTATGGGATATATGTGAAAACATTAATAAACCACGATTTTATTAACAAAACATACACAAAAACTCCTACATAGATAATATATTATTGATAGCTTATATAAAATAAATATCTAGCATTAATGTATAAATCTAAGTAGCTTCTCGATATTTTTCTGGTTTGAAGAAAATAACAGACGAAATTTCACACACGTATTTAAAAATTGCATGACATATGCATATTATTTCATCCATAGCATTTAAATAAATCCAAAGGGAAATTTTCAGTCGACTTAAATATTCACCTCTATATAACGTCTCAATACATAAGGTCGAAAATATAGCTGTAATAAAATTTTAAATGGTGTTTTCAGCACAAAAAAATACAAACCACAGAGATATGCGATCCCTAGGGTAATCAAGACGTTCAAGATAACCAAAAAAATACGGAAGAGTGTGTTCTTTGTTTCTTACTAATACAGCTATGAAAACCGTTGGCAAGAAAGTATCTTTGTCAGCATCTAATGAACATTCTAAGTGAAAAATAGATGATAAAAAGCATAACGTGTACAGCAATGAACAAATTTTAAATTGAAAATTCGTTCGTAGCATAATGGATGTCACTAGATTTTTATGCGTAACGTCATTCAATTATCATATTTTCAAAAGCGAAAAAGAAAAAAAAAAGATGTCACTTTCTTGCGATGATTAACAAGTAAAAGTAAGAAGATAAGTAGAAAACTTAATACATCATCCGGCTATGATCAACAAAACAAAACAAAAACAAAGCGTCGTCACGGCTGACAGTTAAAAAAAGTTTCAACATCTATTGCCAAATGTGTGGAAGGGAATTTAGACCATAATTAATATTAGTCGTTTTGAATGAACAAGACAATAACAAAAGTAAAAAAAAAAAAAAAAGGATAAAATTCATAATTAAAAAATAATCTTACGCGGCTAGTTCATAGAGTGCGATTTAACGTCGCACTAGAGCGACGCAACGTTTACCCTCAACGGAAGGGAAGCAGTGAAGCTAAAACGCGAACCGAGGCGAAAGTAGCACAACCATCAAGTAGATATACTAGTTGTACAGCTTTCAATCAATAACAAGGATTACTTGCTTTTCATTTCAGCAATATAACAAAGTTGGGTCCATTTCAATTCCGCTCCGCAATTTCCTTAGTGGGGAAACATTGCAACCACGTAGCTCTGTTGCAATCCGAATGCGAATCGTCAGCTTTTTATCAGACGTTCTCTTTTGCAAGTCACACAATTGGTTTCTCCTTGTCTAGTAATGTTTATCAAACAAGTTGTGTAAAGTTGCTCAATGGAATGATGTATTCCAAAACCTTATCTCATTACACACGCATACTGAGGGAATTTACACAATGTTCTGGAGGAACGTTAGTGAGATTTTTTTACAGTGTATATATACAGTCGGTAACAAAAGTGTCCGAACGCTAGCAAAAATTCCTATGTAAAAAAAGTACACTTCATACGGTTTTGTTAAATAAATCCTTGTCGAATCCTGTTCTTAGTCAGTGTAAGAACATGATTCGATAAGGATTTATTTAACAAAACTGTATGAAGTGTATATTTTTTACATAAGAATTTTTGCTAGTGCTCGGACACTTTTGTTACCGACTGTATATATACATATATAATCTAGAAAGTGACTGTTTTAAGTATAATATACATTTGTGTGTGTGTAGAGGATATAATGGATGATCAAATTATTAATTTTTTTATTATGACATTTTTTGGTTTTCTAAACAAACACTGGAAAAAATGGTTATGATTTTCACATATTCAAAAAGACATTCACAAACTCACACTTTCCAATATCGATTTAGTTACGAGTCCAAAGAGTCGAACCACAAATTGAAGAAAACACAAATACTTTCATTACTCTGCATCATAAAAAGCTATGAATGACTTGTAAAGTTAGCACGTGATTTCACACATTATTTCTAATACTTGTGTGTGTGTGTGTGTGTTTTATCTAGTTAAAATCGTTTGTCCTGAGTGAGTGAATGAATGAGTGATTCCTCATCGCCCAGCCTGAACCTCTAGACCTCGAAACATGAATTTTTGTGACAATGTTCCTTCTGTTACGTAGACATCCACTCAGAAGCGATTTTAGAAAATTCACCCCCAAGGGGGGATAGGGCAAAACGAGATTTCACAAAATCCTTCATATCTCAAACAAGAAAAAAAACAGATATCCGTAAAATTTTTGCTTTAAAATATAGCTAACACAAATATCTAAAAACCAATGTCTGGAATTTTAGAAATTCGGTTCCCAAGGGGGGGAAGGGGGCAGAACATGATTTCAAATAATCCTTTAAATCGAAAAAAAAAGATATATGTGAGAATTTTGCTCTAAAATATAGCTCACACAAACATCTAAAAACCAATTTCTGGAATTTTAGAAATTCGTCCCAGGTGGGGCGGAAAAAAGAGGGGTTATGGGGCAAAAAAAAAAAAAAAAAAAAAAAAAAAAGAAAGAAGGAAAGAAAGAAATAGAAATACAATCAGACTGTTTAAAATTGGTACAGATAGGTTTTAGAGGTCTGCAAATCGAATGAGGATATTTTCTAAAGTGTAAAGTTATTGGGAGGGGCGGGAAGAGTGGGCGGAGGAGCAAAAAAAAAAAAAAAAAGAGTTATATCGCTTAAAATTGGCACATACAAATCGATTGCGGATATTTTCGGATTTGTAAAATTTTTAGGAGAACTAGGAAAGAGGGGAGGGAAGACAAAGGGACAAAACTTTTGGAAATATTTTTTAACTCGGTAGTGCTGTCTAAGCTCATTAAACAAAAATTGAAAAGCAATTATTTATTTCCAAAACAAAAGTATTGAAAAATTATGAGCTTACTTTTTCTGTTCTGAAGACTCTGGCGTCCCATTGGTGCTATCTCCTTAATATTTTTATTTTTATCCATTTATTTTTCTCTCTGTAAAAGTAATTTTATTAGTATGATGCAAAAAATCATATCGAGACCTTTTTGTATTTTAATTTGTACATTTAATGAAAAAGAAAATAAAAGAAGCGAGATATAGTCTCTCACGTTACATAGTTAAAAGACAAACTGAATCAGTATCTATCCTAATGAAAATGAAAAAACAGGCAGATGTAAAATCACGTGACAGTTCAATAAATAGATCTTCACCCCTTCAAATGGGAGGCAATGAAAAATTGGGGAGGGTGGAACAGATTCATTTTTGTTTTTATTATAATGTTCGTTTTTCACAGAACATATTTTGGAATAAAGGAGTCTTTTGAGTTTGTAGTTTTCTGTCACCGCTCCTCAAACGAGGATTACGATCTTAGTTCCAAATTATCACGATGTTTCAGAAAGATTGGCTTAGGAGTAGGTTTGGTCATTACGTCTGCAGTCATTAACTTACTCTGTAGATATTGTAGGGTAATTGTTCCTTTTTCGCACAGGTTCTTCACGCAGTGGAATCTAATGTCAATATGCTTGGAACGAGCTGTGTGTTTGGGTGATTCAATCATTTTGATTGTTGACTGATTGTCGTCGAATAATCTTATGGGCAATTCCTGTGGTAAGTCAAGGTCCTCTAGTACCCTGGTCAGCCACAAGATTTCTTGGCCAGCATTTGCGGCTGCTATGAACTCGGCTTCTGCTGAAGACAGAGCTACACACGTTTGTTTTTTCGAAATCCAATGGATTGGTGTTTTTCCTATGAAGAATAGGCTCCTTGTCATCGATTTGCGATCGGATTTATCACCGGCACAGTCGACATTGGCGTAACAAGTTAGAATAGTTTTTTCCTTTCCACTTATGACCAAATTTAACTTTTCAGTCGTTTTCAGATAACATATAATCTTTTTCGCAGCATCCCAGTCTTGCTGCTTGGGCTTCTCATTGCGTCTACTAAGAATATTATATGCTGCTGCAATGTCAGGTCTAGAGATAGTAGCTATATATAATAATAGGGATCCGATGGCTTGTCTGTATTTTGTATTATTATTTAATAAATTATCATCGGATGTGTTGTCTAGATAACCGGGATTCATTGGTATATTTGTGGGCTTAGCATTTTGAAGACTGAATTTTTCTACAAGTTCTTTTATTTTAGTTGTTTGGTTTATGAAGTATTCTCCTTGTTTTGTTTTTTGTATGTTAATGCCGAGGTAGTAGCTTATTTCTCCGACATTTTTGAGCTCGTATTTTCTTCTATTTGTTGGTGTTGGTCCGATCCAGATATTAACAGGTCATCCACGTAAATAATGATATGTATGGGATTTGTTTCATCTTTCCTAAACTGGCAGGCATCTGCTGTGCTTTGTGCAAAACCGAATTCTTTAAGAGTTTCACCAATTTTCAAGTGCCATGATCTGGCGGCTTGCTTAAGGCCATAAAGGGCTTTCTCTAATTTCATACTTTATTTTCGTTTCCAGGTGAAATTTAGCCTTTAGGCTGTTCCATGTATACTATTTCATCTAAATCTCCATGCAGGAAGGCAGTTTTAATATCCATATGGTGAACTTGTGTGTTTCTGTGAGCGGCCACTGGCCAAAAAGGCTCTAATTGTGCTATGTGATACCACCGGTGCAAATGTTTCGTGAAAGTCTTCCCCATATTTTTGACTGAAGACCTTTGCTACCAAGCTAGCTTTATATTTGGCTATTTTGCCTGAGGAGTCATATTTTACCTTATAAGTCCATTTGGACCTAGATAGAATATTCAAACTACTTCTAGAATATTCAAACATAAAAAATAAGAAAAAATATTTTATCTCTTTGCTTTGAACGTAAAACGCTTTTTATTTTATTTTATTTTAATTTAATTTTTTTCTGTGTGTGTATATTCTGTCTGTATGTCTCGCGATAGCGACCACAAAAATCACTCTATTGAATTGCAATTTGGTACATATGTTCATTAACCACACAGAAATAACTATAAAATTTTGGGTGTGTATTCTATTTGTAGTTTGTGTATAAGGACACACCAAATTTTTTTGCACCATTAAAGCCTATGAACAGAATTTGTATGTCCCGCAACAGCAAGCTCCAAACCCCCTGAATTCATCTGAAAATTTGTACAGATGTGAAGGGCTATACAGAAACAGCTGTATAGTTTTCGGTGCCTATATTGTTTATGGATCGCGCACAAGGACACACCGAAGGTTTTCTTATGATTACGATCTACGAGAAGGATTTCATTTAAACGCATTTTAACATAGTTACTAGCGAGCTTCGCCCGCTAGCGGGTCAGTATTTTTAAATGAATCACTATAATGACTGAATTCTCAAAATCTCTCAATCACTATAATTAATGAATCACTGACAGTAACTTTTAGTCTTAAGAAAAAAAATTGAAAAAAAAAATCATTTCTGATTGGGTAAAACGTCGGCCCGTGTCCCCACTGCCTTCGGCAGCGCAGTCAAGTGCGCGCTGCGCGCACACAACTTAAGGGATACACGCGCTGCGCGCGCGTATTCCTTCCCTGACCCTTCGTGCCTCCTAAAAAAAAAATTCTGATAGGGTAAAAACTCCCACCGGGTTCCCACTGCCTCCGGCAGCGCAGACCCATGCGCGCACATATTCCTTCTCAAGTCAAATTTTTATTCTTAAGTAAATTAAAAAAATCATTTCTCATCGGGTACAAATTCGGACCGGGTCCCCACTGCCTTCGGCGGCGCTGTCCCGTGCGCGCTGCGCGCGCACAAGTTAAAGCATACACGCGCCGCGCGCGCGTATTCCTTCCCTGACACTTCGTGCCTCCTAAAAAAAATCATTTCTGATCGGGTAAAAACTCACACTGGATCCCCACTGCCTTCGGCAGCGCAGACCAATGCGCGCGCACGTGTGAAGGTATACTCGCCCTGCGCGCACATATTCCTTCTCAAATAAATTTTTATTCTTAAGAAAAGAAAAGAAAAAAAATCATTTCTCATCGGTTAAAAAGTTGGACCGGGTCAACACTGCCTTCGGAAGCGCAGTCCAGTGCGCGCTGCGCGCGCACAAGTTAGGGGATACGCGCGCGGTGCACGCCTATTTCTTCCTCACACTTTCAGCCCCGCCTAATTAACCTACATATACCAATTTTGAACGGTCTAACTCAATTAGCTGAGATGCAGAAGAAAACCTAATCAGGAGACCTCAAAACGTGTAAGTCTGGTGAAAACTTTCGATAATATAAAAGAACTTTAAAATATCTTTCGAATGATGTATCTATATTAATAAAATCAGACTTTTGTCTGTAAATTTGTCGGAATCGAAAAATTTTGCGATATCTTCACGTTTTACTGCCCATGAAAGCCGAAAATGACTTCAGAAAATTTTGCCTGTGTGTGTGTGTGTGTCTGTGTGTGTGTCATCGTGTCCGAATGTCGCTTTTTTTGTCCGGGCATCACTTGAGAACGGCTGCGCGGAATTCAACGGCGCTTGGCAGGAATTTAGGTCTTCACCCAACTTAAAATTATATCTATCAACTTTTCAGAAATTCCCCCCCCGTTCCCCCCCTAGGGGGTAAAAGACTAAAACACGTTTGTCCGGGCATCACCCGAGAACGGCTGGACGGAATTCAACGGCGCTTGGCAGGAATTTAGGTCTTCACCCAACTTAAAATTATATCTATCAACTTTTCAGAAATTCCCCCCCGTTCCCCCCCCTAGGGGGTAAAAGACTAAAACACGTTTGTTCGGGCATCACTCGAGAACGGCTGGACGGAATTCAACGGCGCTTGGCAGAAACTTAGGTCTTCACCCAACTTAAAATTATATCTATAGAAATTTTCAAAATTATGATTAGTGTTTGAATTGTGGGTAAAAAACGCCTGCGCATGCGCCATAAATATTTTTTCACTAAAACGCTTTGAATGGAAAAATAAAATATAAAAATAAATTTTTAAGTTAAAGACTTTTTTATTCGCGTTATTCGCACTACAAATTATGAAAAGATTGAAACGAAGTGTTGCCATCTAAGTTTCATACTTTAGTTAATTTTAAAAAATCTAATTGTCGTATCGAAAAACTGTTTACACCCCAGGATTCAGAAAATTCACCCCTTTCATTTGGTACTGAATTTATAACGATAGGCCTGATCTTTCTAATTTTTTTTTCCCTTTTACCGTTTTCCCGTTGTCACTTAAATTTCATACTTTAGTTATTTTTTAACAATCTAATTGCCGCATCGAAAAACTGTTTGCACCCCTGGATTCAGAAAAATCGCCCCTTTCATTCTGTATCAAATTTATAAATATAGGTCTGATATTTCTAATTTATTTTACCCTTTTTCCGTTTTCAACCCAGATTCGATATGGAACAGCTTTAGTATTGGATCCCTTTGGCAAAATTTGAAATTCGGCACCGAAGTAGCTCGGACGTTTCTCGCCAAGATCTTTAATTGCACAATTGAGATAGCCAATTCAGTTCATCGCAAAAATGGCTTAAAATATTTAAAGTCACCAAAGGGTTCCGATACTTAAGCTGTGCTTTTTGTATTTATTTATTTATAATACTGTCTATTAAAGACTTCTGTGGTAACGAAATTTGGTGTGTAAATTGTATATGCATCCGGCACTTATTGTAACTGCATTTCACGAAATTCGAAATCCCCCCCCCCTCCTTCGCGGAGTCGGAGGGCAATAAACATGTGTAAAAACATGTTTTTCTGTTTGAATTCGCTTTGAATTATCTTAGAATGCCGAATTTTGGTGTGTGGATATTGATTAAGTGTACGCATTATGTACATTAGTGGGATTTTGCAAAACTTCGAACTCACCCGCTGAGGGTGGGGAAGTAAGAAGTGGGTAAGTTGTGCCGAAGACAGTGGGGACCCAGACTCCTTACATTGGGAGCGAGAAATCCTCTACCAATCACAGCGAGAACTTAGGTTATTAATAAAGATATGGCATTTTGACAAATCATTTAAGTTTAACGTCCAGCGAAGCGGGCAAAGCCTGCTAGTTAAAAATATTTTAATCATAATTAGAAATTGAAATATTGAAATTTTAAAATATTACAGCGCCATCTGGCGATAGAAATTTCTGTAATCTACTGTTCGATTCCAATTCAAGTTTTATAATGATGTATTACTTATGAAATTATTTTAATTAGTAGCAACAAAAAATTATACAAAAGAAAAACGCGCTTATACTTCGTTCAACAAAATAGAATTAACATACATTACTAAGATTCTTGGAAGCATGTTTTCTCTAGAAAAAAGATATGTATAGACAAAATCACTTATTTAGAGGACGACACAGAAGAATTCCGATGACATTCTGTTATCATCCAGTGATGTGAAATTTGGTTCAATAATAATGAGCTCCGATAAATTAGTTTATATTTTTTATTAGTGTGTAAAACTAGTGTGGCTCGTATACAGGGACACCCAAAAGAAATTTCTAACATTACAGTCTATAGATGGTATTTCTAAAAGAGCATTTTAACATGATGATACTCCATTCAACGTAATTAAATAAACCAACATTTATAGAATGTTAAATAGCAAGGTTTCTTTGAAAAATGGTCGGCTTAGAATAGGTAACACCGCGCTGCAAAAACATTTATTTTTTTCGAGCTTTGATGCCATTCCTGCTAAATTTTATGTAAAATTACCTCCTAAATCCGTATAGGGCCCCGCATTTTGCACAATCATCCACCGTTTTCACGGGACGACATTCCCTCCTCCAACTTTTATCACTGTTCGGTAATTTTATGGCCATGAATTTGATTTGAAGGATGAAAAAGAGTTACTTTAACACTTAAAAACAAAAAATAAGTAAATAAATAAAATAAAGTCATGTATAATAAATAATAATAATAATTGATTAGTAAAATATAATAAATGTAATTCATAATTTCAATGGTAAATTCCCCCTTTAATTTTCCCCTTACTGCAAATACCCATGTTTTAAAAATTTTCACTTCCGCAGCCCCTCAGAAGATATTTATCTGTTAAAGTAATCCCCCCCCCCCTACAAACCAAATGTATAGCCATAAAATGACCGAAAAGTGATAAAAATAGGGGTCGCTCCCAAAAAAGGTGGGTGATAGAGCAAAATGAGTGTCCTATTCGGATTCAGGAGGTCATTTTACACAAGAATTTGCAAAAATAGTGTTAGGGCCGATTTTTATGCAAAGCAGTGTAATTAGTTTACAAGGGCAGCCGTCCCCTCAACCCTCCGCTGTATCTCTCTTTCTATAACTATCTGTATATATCTGTATATAACTGTATTCCTAATAACTGATAGTCTTATATTAATTCCCTGTAATTCATAAACACTTGTTCTAAATTTCCTGCAAAATGTTACACAGCAAGGATAAGAAAATCTTTTGCATGTCCCTGTACAAGAACTACAAATACGCTACACACCCAAAACTATACAGCTAATTCCGTGTGGTTCCTGAATATGTGTACCAGTTTGAGAGTCAATAGCGTAAATTTTGCGGCCTCTATCGCGCGACAAACAGACAGACACATATCCGGAACCCAAAATCTTTTTGAGTCTCTACAGGGAGGCCTCCGCTGACGTTTCGGCAACGAGGGGATCTGCAGATCAGGAGCCTGAAAGTCCTATTTGCATCACAAATTATTCAGCAAGTCATTTTTATTTATCTTCTATTATATAATATAGATAATGATTCCACTGACTTGCTACATCAACTGATACGTTTCTGAGGGGGACTGCCTGTATTTTATAAATACTTGTACCAAATTTCATGCAAAATGATTACATAACATATCGGAATTATTTTGCGTAACCCTGTAAATTAATTACCAATTCTATGCCCACAACTTTCCACAGAAAAACATGCTTTTAAAATATTAATAAAATTTCATTATATTTAGTGGGATTTAGCCATGTTAAAATACGCTTTTAAGAAATACCGATTATAGACCGTAATAGTACGAAATTCTTTTATGTTTCCATGAAAAGGAGCCACAGTAATTATATACACTAAAAAAAGAATACACCTATTTAATTAATTATAACTCATTAATATTTCAACCTAATTTGACATCATTTGGATGATTACAGAATGTTATCCGATTTTTTTTTTTTTTTTTTTTTTTGTGGTCCCATAAATAAATCATTTAGTCTATGCATATTCTTTTTTTAGAGTTAACATGCTTTTATACATCTTTATAATGTATGTTAATTCCAGTATGTTGAATGCAGCATAAACACGTTAAAATGCGCTTGAATAAAAATTTGTATATAGACAATAATGTCATTGAAATTCTCTTGTGTGTCTCTGTAAACGAACCATAAACGTTGTATACTATTCAATTTATTCTACGTTTTCCATGAATAATTGTTCGAAATTTGACATAATTTGGATGATTACGTGATATTGTCGGAACAGTATTGTAAAGTCCTGTATATTAATTAAGAAGTCTAGGAACACATATTTTGTGCAGAAAACATCGATTTAAATGTCTCAGTAATGTACTCTAATTTCATTTAGTTGAATGCAGAGTAAAGATGTTAAAAGTAGTTTAAACGAAATTCACACCATGGCCGTCATGGTAAAAGAAAAAAAAAAAAAAAAAAAAAAAAAAAAGTCAGCGTGCCGCTGTACACAATCCGTAAACGATATAGAAATAAAAATTTATGCAGTTATTTCTATACAGAGCCTGAACGTGTGTACCAATTTTTTTGCAGCCGTTATTGTGGCACATACAAATTCTGTCTATAGGCCGTAATGATACGAAAAACTTTCGTGCGTCCTTGTACACGAACTAGAAATGGAATACACACCCAAAACTATACAGCTAATTTCACGTGGTTCATAAGCATGTGCACCAAACTGAGGTCAATTCAGGTCAATAATCAATAATCAATTGACTTGATTCGTAAAAATCAAGTCAATAGCTTGATTTTTACGACCGCTATCGCGGTATATAAAAATTCTTCGTATCGGCCGTAATGGCAAGAAAAACTTTGGCGTATCCCTGTGTAAGAACTACAAATGGAATACACACCTAAAACTATACAGCTAATTGTGTGGGGTGCATCAACATGTGTACCAAATTTCAAGTCCGTAACGTGATTTTTTCGGCCGCTATCGCGCGACAAACAAACAGACAAATAGACACACATCTGGAACCGAAAATCTTTTTGAGTCTCAACAGGGAGGCCTCCACTGTCGTTTCGGCAACTAGTGGATCTGCAGATCAGGAGCCTCAGCGTCTTATTTGCATCACACATTACTCAACAGATCATTTTTATTTAATCCTTATTATATAATAAATATACATTGATTCGATTGACTTCCTACATAAACAGAAATGTTTCTGAGGGGGGATGCCGCTCCCCTCAACTCACCGCTCTATCCCTCTTTCTATAACTATCTGTATATATGTATATATATGTATTCCTAATAACTGATAGTATTGTGTTAATTCTCTGTAATTCATAAATGCTTGTACCAAATTTCGTGCAAAACGATTTCATAACATATCGGAATTATTTTGTGTAACCCTGTAAATTAATTACCAATTCTATGGACCACACTTTTCCACAGAAAAACATGCTTTTAAAATTCTTATAAAATTTCATTATATTTAATGGGGTGTAAACACGTCAAAGTACACTTTTAAGAAATACCGACTATAGACCGTAATAGTACGAAATTCTTTTATGTATCCCAGAAAAACAGCCGCACTAATTATATACACTAAAAAAGAATACACCTATTCAATTAATTATAACTCATTAATATTTCAGCCTAATTTGACATCATTTGGAAGATTACAGAATGTCATCCGAATTCTTTTGTGTGGTCCGTAAATAAATCATTTAGCCTATACATGTCCCTTTTCTTAGAGTAAACATGCTTTTATGCATCTTTATAATGTATGATAATTCCATTATTTTGAATGCAGCATAAATGCGTTAAAATGTGCTTGAATAAAAATTTATTTTTGGGCTATAATGCCATGAAATTCTTCTGTGTGTCCCTGTAAACGACCCATAAACTTTGTATACATCAGTAAAAACAATTCAACTTATTCTACGTTTTTGATGAATAATTGTTCAAAATCGGACATAAACTGGATGGTTACGTGATAGTGTCGGAACACTTTTGTAAATTCCTGTATATTAATTAGGAAGCCTAAGAGCACATATTTTCTGCTGAAAACTAAGTTTAAGCATCTCAGTAATGTATGCTAATTTCATTTTAATGATTGCAAAGTAATGATGTTAAGATGCGTTTAATCGAAATTCACCCCATATGTCGTAATGATAAGAATTTTGGAATGTCCCTGTACACAATCCATAAATAATATAGACATAAAAAATTATACAGCTTTTTCTATAGAGAGCCTGAACGAGTGTGCCAATTTGCAAGTCAATCGGAGAATTTTTGCGGACGCTATTGCGGGTACATACAAATTCTGCCTATAGGCCGTAATGATAAGAAAAATTTTGGCGTGTCCCTGTTCACGAACTACAAATCGAATACACATCAAAACTATAGAGCTAATTCCGTGTGGCTCATAAACATGTGTACCAAATTGCATGTCAATAGCGTGATTTTTGCGGCCGCTATCACGGTGCATACAAATTCTTTCCATAAGCCGTAATGATAAGAAAGAATTTGGAGTGTCCCTGTACTCAAACTACAAGTGGAATATACCAAAAACTATACAGCTAATTTCGTGGGACTCATCAATATGTGTATGAAATTTCAAGTACGTAGCGTGATTTTTGCGACCGCTATCGTGCGACATACAGTCGGTAACAGAAGTGTCTGAACACTAGCAAAAATTCCTATGTAAAAAAAAGTACACTTCTTGCGGTTTTGTTAAATAAATCCTTGTCGAATCCTATTCTTAGTCAGCCTAAGAACATGATTCGATAAGGATTTATTTAACAAAACCGTATGAAGTGTACTTTTTTTACATAGGAATTTTTGCTAGTGTTCGGACACTTTTGTTACCGACTGTACAGGCAGACAAACAGACACACATCCGGAACCCAAATTCTTTTTGAGTCACAACTGAGAGGCTTCCACTAATTGCCGAAATATCAGTGGAGGCCTCCATGCGGAGACTGAAAAAGTTTTTGAGTTTTGTCAGCCTGTATATCTCGCGATAGCGGCCGCAAAAATCACTCTATTGACTTGCAATTTGGTACACATATTCATTAACGATACCTATACGGTTTTGGGTGTGTATTCTATTTGTAGTTTATGTACAAGGGTACACCAAAGATTTTCTTACCATTACGTCCTATGGACAGAATTTTTATGTCTTGCGATAGCAGTCGTAAAAATCACTCTATTGATCTGCAATTTGGTATACATACATTGTGTCGACAGTCAAATTTTTTTCCCTGATTCTATCACCAGTATTTTTCTTTTGGAATTTTTAGTAGTAAGTTTTCACGATTAATTAAGCTAAAAATTAATCGCATTAATCGCAAGCTTAACCGTAACTGTCGACTGCTTTTGTAATATATAATGAACGTAATGCTGCACTTTTTTACGAAACTATGTTTTATTAAAAATTTTCCTGATGTTGCCCTGATAAGCAAGGCGAAAAGCTTTGAAACGATATGTGTAATTTTAAGTAGTTTTAATTAAATATATCCTTAAAAAAAAAAAAAAAAAAATACCTGTTTTAAAATGTCATTGTTAACAAATAAGTTTCTAAGTATGATACACCTGCCTACAGAATGTCTCTGTATGAGTTGTGATATCCCATATAAGTAAAAAATAATATTAAAAATATACTGGTGGAAGAATCTGGGGAACAATTTCGACTGTCGACAGCCTGACATATTCATTAACCACACAGAAATAGCTATATACAGGGTGGTTACTAAATACTGTAACAACCAAATTAAGAGTTAGTTAAGAGTAGTTTGGTAAAACAATTTCTCTTTCTACTTCTGTGATTAACAACTTTCTGTAATCGCACATATTAGGCGAGATGTCGCTAGGCCTCTGTGATAGCTTCAGAGCCCCTATTCTCATCATTCCCGAACGTCTGTTTCTTTTTCTCGTCTTTATCTTCCATTTTTTTCTCCCCTACTTGTGAGTGTACGAATTTTTTCTTACCTTTCCTTGCTATTTTCTATGGATTTTCGACCCCTTCCCCAATTTTTAACACGCTTTTATTAGCTTCACCTGTATGTATGTTTGTATGTATAATGTATGTTTGTAACCGCTCTGGGAGCAAAAAAAAATCTATATTGTAAAAAAAAGGCTTTCCCTACGTGAACGCTGTGGCTGTGAGGTAAAGCTCCGCGCTACGAACCTAAAGGTCTATCGTTCGAGCCCAGTCAGGGGAGATTTTTTTAAAAATGGTTTTTGTTTAATTCTAAATTATTTTAATTAAATATTTAAATGTATGTAAATATTATGGCTTGCCACTCACACGATTTTCTCTTACCCTGCATTTTAATACTAAGATAGATATTTTTTGCTTTTTAGTTCACATTTCTATAAAAACGTGTTCTTTAATTTTTTAAAACTATAATATTATTTATTTCATTCTAAAGTGCTCGTAAAATGCTTCGTTCCGTAATTGGACAATGGCGTAAGAGATTATCGTTTGTAATAGATAAAGATAATGGTGGATTCGAATCATATTATTTCAAGGTAAACTTTTATTAACGGCATTCCTCATGTTGGCGTATTTATCAGTTTCTATTTCATATTTGTCCAATAAAATGATTCGATATTTTCGACAGTATTTTGTAGACACCCTGTCGTTTTGGGTATGTATTCTGTTTGAAGTTCATGTTCAGGGGCACACCAAAGTTTTCTTATCATTACGGCCTATAGGTAGAATTTGTTTGTCTCGTGATAGCAGCCACAAAAATCACTCCATTGACTTGCAATTTGGTACACATGTTCATTAATCACACAGAAATAGCTGTATAGTTTTGGGTGTGTATTCTATTTGTAGTTCGCGTACAGGGGCACACCAAAGTCTTTCTTATCACTGCAGACTATGGACAGAATTGGTGTGTGCCGCAAAAGCAAGTGCAACAACCTTTGGACTGATTTGAAAATTGATACACATGCTTAAGCGCTATCCAGAAATAGCTGTATAGATTTTTGGCACCTATATTGTTTATGGATCGCGTACAGGGACGCACCGAAGGTTTTCTTATCATGACGATCTACGAGAAGGATTTCATTTAAACTCATTTTAACATAGTTATACCTCAATGCATTCAACACACAGAAATTAACATGCATTACTGAGACGCTTGGAAGCATGTTTCCTGCTAGAAAATGTTGCTTAGACTTAAAATTAATGTACAGGACCTCACAAAATTGTTTGGACAATATCACGTAATGATCCAAATTATGTTAAATTTAGGATAATCATTCAGGAGCTACATAGAATAAGTTGTATATCTTTCATTAGTTAATACAATGTTTATGATTCGTTGGCAAGGACGCAGAAAAGAATTTCGTGACATTAGAGCCTATGGTCGGATTTTCATCAAGCTCAGTTAAACGCGTTTATGCTTCGTTCAACAAAATAGAATTAACATACATTACTAAAGTACTTGGAAGCATGTTTTCTCTAGAAAAAAGTTATGTATAGACCAAATAATTTATTTAGTGGACTGCACAGAAGAATTCCGATGGCATTCTGTAATCATCCAGTGATGTGAAATTTGGTTCAGTATTAGTGAGTTCCAATGAATAAATTTATACTTTTTATGAGTGCGTGGCTCGTGTACAGGGACACACAAAAGAATTTTCTACCATTACGGTCTATAGACGGTATTTCTTATAAGTGCATTTTAACATGACGACACTCCACTAAACGTAATTAAATAAACCAGCATTAATGGAGTATTAAAAAGCTTTGAAAAAAGGTTGGTATAGAATAGGTAATTAGTTTACAGGACTACACATAATAATTCCGATAATTTAAACAATTATTTTGCATGAAATTTGGTACAAGTAATTATGAGTTAAAAGGATTTAATACAAGGCTATGCGTTACAAGGAAATATATATATACACATATATGCAGACAGATATAAACAGATGGATACAACGGGAGATTAAGGGGGGCAGTAGCCCTCCTTCATAATCATTTCTATTTATGTAGTAAGGTAATCATATGTATAATTATTTTAAATGCTATATAATATGTAAAAAGGATTTGCTAATTAATGTATAATACAAATAGGACGTTGAAGTTCCTAATCTACGGATCCACTAGTCTTTTTTTTTAATTTTTAGAACTTATTTATGTTTTTAAAGCGCAGATAGGCTTAAAATGGCTGCCACAGAAGTAACATATTGGGTGAAAAACTTTTAACTGCTTTAGTGCCAAAATTCAAAAGCCGTAATGGTGATCCTGTACAAAAGTTATGCTCTTGTTTCTGTAATTATTTAGATAGTTTAACCTCCTGCTACTTCGTTTAAAAAGATTCAGAAACAAAAACACATAAGGTAAGATAAATTTTGCAATTATATTTTTTAAAAATCGTACATAGAAATTTTACAGAAACAAACAAACAAAAACAAACAAAATATATATAGGATCGTGTTGTAAAGTTAATCGGTGAACTATGCAATTCTTTTTGCTTAAAGAGGCTCAACTTACTCTGTCTGGAATAATAGTTCATAGTCGGAGATTTTGATACTGGATTTTTATAAGAAATATTGCAGCAATCATCTGTAAGAACAAAAAGAGAATGAAATCGTATTATATCTCAGATATATCATCATATGTTTGATCATACAGAAGATATGTAAAGAACTTTATCTTGGTAGTACTTTTTATCATAATCCATATCATTAAAATCCAAGTTAGTCCAAGCAATCTTTGAAAATCAGAAAAAAGCATCACTGCAGTACATGCATTGACTCCAGTAATTTATTTAAATATTTCCGTGAAGATTTTTATGCGTTGTACTGCACTCCTAGATTATTATACAGTTGAAACTCGTATACTTAATATTGATACATATATATATGTATATATTCTTAACTGGCTATATCTAAACTAAAAAGAACACAAGATATCATAGCATTAAAAGTGTTTGTCCAAATTTATAGACGAATAACTCTATGACATTTTTATGTGTATTACGCTATTAAAAAATAGCTGTTAGAGACTTTGTCGATGAATCTTTTTCTACAACTTATTTCGAAATATATGGACTGTAATAAGCAAAGAACTCATCCTAAATAACAAAAGTAGCGAATTCTATTCAAAATTCTAAATTAGCAGTCACAGGAAGAGTACATTTTCCATGCAATGCTTTAGATTTTAAACTGTCAACTGAGTAGATGTTTTATAAATGATATATTTATTCCCCAGTTACTGAGTTATTTTGCTTTGGATCTGGGAAAGCTTTTTTAGTTAAGTTAAAAGAACTATTACTGGATTACTAGTTTTAATTCAAAATAATAGATTCTAGAAATGCACTGAAACTCTGCCCACAGTTATCATGATGAAATAAATTTGTTTAGTTTTGTCGAGAGTTTTAAATGCCACAATTTTTCTCATATTTAATAAAATCTATTAGAGCAACTCTCGTGATAAAATAAATAAATAAATGATAGGAAATGATTTTTATTTTCATAGTTTAATGGAGTTAACATAAATCATCCATGTTAGGCCTAATAATGCTCGAGAGATGTTAAATTGGTTTTTAAAATGGAAGCATTTTAAACTTTATTTACAAATATTTAGTATAAAATTTTATTGTAGAAAAGCCTGTACTGATTTTAATTAATTAGAATTGAATTAATTGATATATTGGAATGTTTTTCCTATCTATTTGAACTAGTTTTAGTCATGTTCTACGATGAGGGTTAAAACAGTTGCAAATGAATTCAAGTCAATAACTTTGTGAAAAAATTACGTAAAACTACAAAAAAAGAGTCATATAAATGTAAATTTTAATAATAATTTTTTTACAATGTGTTATGATCAAGTTAATTATGCAAATTTTTCCATTTATAAGAGAAAAAGAAGACATTCCTGTATGGGATATTATGTGTGTTCACTTTGGAAGAATATGTTCATGCCAAAGTTAAGTTAAAAGATTATCTACTTCTGTTAATAGTCTTTAGATATTATAGAAAATAAAATGAGTTGTCGAATAAACATTTTTGAGATTGCTGTACATTTTAAACGAGATATATTTAAATTAGTTATGTATAAAAAAACTGTTGAGTTCAAGGTAATTTACATTCAATGTTTTATCGTGCGAAAAAATTGTCAAGCATTTTAAAATTTTAAAAATAAACAGCATGATATACATATGAAGTATCACGCATGAAAAATTGTTTTAAAATTTTAAATCAGATTATCAGGTCAGTTTTACATCAATACTTTCAGAGAGTTATTCCAACGAAATCGCATTAGTCTCCTTTAAACGCCTGTGCGGAATTAAGGCAAAATATGCTTGATTAATATTAAATATATCATTTCTGCACATTTAATATCAGATTAAAATATTATAAAGCTATTTTAAATGTGTATAGTACATTTTTTAGCTCTGAAAATGCATACAAAATAGATGTAATATCTAAAAATTGTCTTAAAATTTTGAACGAAAAGGCTTCTAGGATTTTTTAAAAATAAAATGTAAGCAGAGCTCATTTCCTGTGAGAATAAATAAATAAATAAAGTTTTACGATTATTTTTTTCTGATTAAGTTTATTTGGCACATTTTAAAACTGTATTTGGCGCATTTTTTTGGCGAAAATGTAAGATAAGTAAATTATTTTGGCAACCACTTTGAAAAATAGCTCAACAACCATGGAGAAATATGAGTTAAAGTTGTAGTATATTAATGCACGATCGATGACGTAAAATAATGATAGCCAATCAGGGCATAGTGATTTCTGACGTAAAACAACAACAACCAATCAGAAGAGCCTAAACTGGGCTCGTGATTGTATTTTTTGATGACTCGTCATTTCAAGATTTGACACCACACTTGTAGGTTGGAAAAAAGCTGACAAGTTTTTTTATATTGTGTTTCTTTTTCGCCAAGGATAATTATAGTCTGTACTTTCGCCAAGGATATTTAAGTTGTATAATTTTGACCTTAGTGCTCGCCAAGTAGTAAGTGTGTTTCGATAAGAATATTCTTTCATTTCGATAAGAATTTTTTTTTTTCCCTTTTAAACTGCAATATTAATATATATATATATTATAATATATATGTATATATCTTTTTTTTTTTTTTTTTTAAGTAAATTTGCTTTTACATTCAAACATAAAATTTTTTACAGTTATAAATGGGAGACAAGCAAAAGTAACATTTTTATAAATTGAAAACTAATATGTAATATTCTGTAAATGATATGTAAAATGTACTATGTTGAAAATTGCAAAAATATTTTTGGGGTTTAACCAAATGTATATGTACCTACATATATATATTTGTGACTATTTACTACATCGACTTTAGACTGACTAAGAACAGGATTCGACAAGGATTTGTTTAACAAAACAGTATTAAGTGTACTTTTTTTTATATAGGAATTTTTGCTAGTGTTCGGACACTTTTGTTACCGACTGTATATTTTATATTATCGTCTGCCATACTATGCCGATGTTTATTTTTAAGAATATAATATATATATATATATTTACTGCAGCGATATAGTGAGTGAACACTTTTTTAAAAAGAGCTTTTAGGGTACTTTACAGTTTGACAATTTGGCGTTTTTTTTTTTTTTTTTTTTTTTTTTTAACGGCTTCTGTGATATTCGGTCAAATTGTTTTGAAGATATTTATCTAATTTAGAGGCAACACCAAAAAAGTATTTATAATAAATTATAATAAAAATAATTAAAAAAATAGTAATTATATAAATTCAAACCAAATAATTTCACGGAAATTTTATTTAGGTACTTTTTGTGAACTACTATAGTATTTCCCCAGAACTGGATTTGGCGATTTATTTTTGGCGATTATGGCTAAATCTTAAATATAAAAATCATAAATGATAAAATCATAAGCTAAATCACAAATCTAAAATAAACAGCATATAGGCTGCCATATTGTATTGCAAAGAATCCAGAACGACATCGTTATCGTTCAAAACGGCGCCAAAGAAAAGTCGCTAAATCCAGTTTTGGGGAGATACTATAGTTATACCACTTTTTGTTTTAGAACTCTAGGTACAACTATAGTATTTCCCCACAGCTGAATTTGGCGATTTTTCTTTGGCGCCGATTTGAACGATAACGATGTCGTTCTGAACTGTTCGCGATATAATATGGCAGCCTGCATGCTATTTATTTTTGATTTATGATTTTATGATTTATAATTTAGCTTATGATTTTATGATTTATGCGATATGATTTATGATTTCTAGATTTATGATTTAGCCATAATCGCCAAAAATAAATCGCCAAATTCAGCTGTGGGGAAATACTAGAGTTGTTCCGAACACTACGCTATTTGCTGCATTTGGTATATAAATGATGAGGCCAACGTCTGTCTCATGACAAAACCATTGCATTTTTTCTTTAGTTTAACGAACATCAAAAATTTGCATTATATTACCGGCAGAATTGTTCAAGTGATATGTTATTACTGTTTTACTGAACATTTTCAAATGTTATTTATTTTTTGAAGGTTCTCATCGGTGCAGCTTTAGAATAAAACCCTTGGCGACTTTTAAATTTTTGTCGCTTATTTTGCAATGAATATTTTGGTATAATTTCTTGTTAAAGCAATTACTTATCTTAATTATAATATTCACTACTGCATTTTTTAAGTTACCTTATGGCAATATTCTGGTAGCAGTATGTTTATATTTCTAATGTACATCTAAGTTTAAAATGTTGCTTGTAAAAATTAAATTGTAATTTTTAAAATATGTTTCTAAAATGATATAGTCAAACCCCTTAAAAATAGGTCTCTCTTTCTCTCTATACATATATATGTATATATATATGCAGTATTTTATAATTTATTTATACTTTTGCCATGCAGTTAAAGTTAAAATAGCTATCACGGGCATAGAAATAAAGCACTTAGCGAAAAAATTCGAGCTACTTTTGAGAAAATTCGCCAAAGGTTTTTATATAGCTGTCCCACTATTTTATAATCTTATTTAAAGTATCATTATTACAGAGTTAATTTTATGAAACCTTTGTTATTCTGAGCATTTCATTGTTTATGAAAGTCAAAAATTTGGGTACTTGTCGGTTATACGTAACATGAAGCCAAGTTCAGCAATACGCTGGAACAACGCGAAATTTTAGTTCACACCGGATACTGATGTAGGTGTCGCTTATTACTATATATCAGTTTGAATATAATACCATATTTTCGCTGTTACACTGTTATCTAAAACTCGTACCTCATAAAGTTTAAATAGCGGAGCTCAGTCGGTAGTGGCAAATTTAAGGAAATTTTATGGACAATAGCTGAATCATGGTCGACGAATATTTTTATTGTACAGTAATATTTTTGTATGTTGATCCCATTCCATTCTAATAAAAGAACATTTTACTGAATTTCATTTGTTATTCACGGTTACAAATCGCGATATATTTTTAACACGCTTTTATTAACTTGACATGCTGTAACTATTAATGTATGTGACGGAATCTTGCAATTCAATTTTAAGCCACTTCTGGTCGTCTGAACTACCTGAAATTTTGCATACGGCATCATCATAATAATGACAATACTATATACATGTGTTTCCAGGTGCCTTTCCCATCAGGGGCAGGTTCCAGGAACAAGCAAAAAGTCTGTATATATAAAACGCTATCATATTCAGCACAGAATTTTGCCGTATTTGTATAACGTCGAGTGCCAAAAAACTATTTTTTTTTTTTTTTTTTTTTTTTTTTTTTTTTTTAAGATTTAAAAGTCTGTAAATAATCTGGTGTGTCACTAACACGACTTTCCTTACCAACATTTCAACACAATTAAGTTAAATTCCTGTAGTTGTAAATTTTTAAGTCATGTTAATAACAGATATACATACAGATCAATTCCTAAAAATGGGACTTTCGTATTCAGGACACCTCAAAACGTGATATTATATGTAAAAAAAAAAAAAAAAAAGTTTAAAACAGGATTTTGAAAAATATTTTATTTACATTTAGTGCATGGGTATGAAAAATTAATTTTTCTTCCTGAGCAGTATTCGTCAATGTGCTATTTAAAGTTCACATTTCAATAAAATCATGTTTTTTATTTTTTTTTAAAGTATATAATTTTATTATAAGTAAAGTTTAGTTCAAAGTACTTGAATGATTAAATGACTATTATAATCGAAATTTCCCACATCCTTAAATGAATTAAACACAACATTTTATCCGCGTTTGTAATGATCGATAGATGGCGCTCTCTGAACACTGCAGTTGTTAGTAAATATAACAGCCACGTGTAATTATTATTCTTTCTCCGCCATTTCGTCATGGAAAGTCGATTGCATAATATGAGGATATGCAGTGGTGTGATAATTTCACCTTAGCCCACCAGAGGGCGAGCATTTCACTACAATCGCGGATAGTGTGGGATAATATCATCTATGTTCGTTTTGGCAACAATTCAGAAAAGCAGTCGCTAACACATGGTCCCTGTAACCGAAGAATACCAAAATGCGCCTGCGTTCTAAAGTAATCTAAAGTAATGAAAAATATTTCAAAATAGGGCTGATTTTATGTCTGTCGTCCTAGGCGAATATATATATATATATATGTATATGTATATTATATATATTACGTACAATATATATTACAAAAATATACATTTGGCATGTACAATTTCGGATTACGTTTTTGATCGCCAAATATAAGAATCATCAAGAATGACAGATTTCAAATCTATACTCTAAAATCGGGAAAAAATTGTACACACACATAAACTAGATTATGGAAATAATTGTAATTTTTCAAATAAGCAGATGTAACTCTCGCAGAAGAATAAAATATAGGAGTTAACCCTTTGAGGAGCAAGCTAATTCCGCTCACTGAATATCAAAAACCATCAGAATTTAATAACATTCGAACAAAACTAATAAAGGAATTTTTTTTCGCGAAATTTTATAAAAGTAAACATTTCAAGAAAATTTACTGAATGAATATTTGCAGTTGGGAACTAAAACTAGGTGATGCATAAATGTCATCACCGCCCTTCAAGATGTTGAAATCAATGATATAAATAAAGTAGAGTGATAAATAGCAACCCTGACATAGTCCAAGATGAGAGTCATGTGAGATGAACCATCTATGCATTGGTTTCCTTGTATACAACTTATTTTCAATAAATTTCTAAGGCAACTGCTTGAAGATTGTACATGGCGAAAGTCGTAACCACCATTTTTTTTTCTTTTTACTTACGTAATTTAATATATATATATATATAAAATTTTTTTTTTTTTCTAACTCATTTTAGTTTTTATTTTACTTCTTTTGTTTCGTTTAGTCAAAATTTAACGGACAAAATATTTAAAACTAGTTGATGAATTATTGTTTTTAAATTTAGCTCTTTTAAAAGTTTAACTTTTATTTATAAACACTTTTAAACTTTGTTGGGAAATAATGGGGGGGGGGGGGAAGTATTTTATTATACATTATCATGTAAAATATCTGAAAAACTATTTAAAAAAAAATTTATTTCGTTCATAGGGCTGTCGTGTTACCTAATAATAATGATATTTTGCCGAATTGAAATTTTAAATGCTTAATAGCGATAAAGGGTCAAACGTAGCACTCTATTATTTCATATTACGTGATTCAGGTTGATTCACGGAAAGATAATCCTTTAGCAGCACTTTATGTTAAAATAATAGTTAATGACTCTCAACTTATAAAAAATTACTAAGACATATTTATAGGTAATTAGATTCTAGATATAAAACTTTCTTAATAATTTAAATAGAAATTAAGGATTTTAGTAGATTAAGCTTAAATAAGTAACTTCGTTTAATATGTTTAATGTGTTTTCATTTTTTAAAGTCACTCAAGATGGAGTGGACAGATTTGCTATGGCCATGCAGGTCTGAAATGGGCGTCTTTCTTGACGAATCTCGCCATCTTCGAGACTGGGGATTGCGACGATGTTCAATTAGATTATTTTAAGTGTAATTTTTAAGTGAGAGTGAAATAATTCGGGTATTGTTTTCCTTCAGCCGGATGCATGATAATTCGCAAAATATTTCTAAAATACAAAGGGTATATCGATGTTTTTATTATTAGTTCGGTCTTGACTTCAACGACCCTTTTGTTCATAGCTTTTAAACAAAAGTAATTAGAAACCTATATAAAACGACAGAATTGTTCATGTTTTTTTTTTTTTTTTTTTTTTTTTTTTAAGATTAAAACTATCTAGATCCCTTTAATTTGCTACTTTGTATGTGTGTTTTGTTTCTTTCAATCGCCGTTCTTGGATTTATTTTTATTTTAGCAGCCAATGTCTATTTAAATTTCCAAATAGTATGTTTTAATCTTTCTCACTGAAATTACAACAGATTTGAGTTATCTTTCGCGCTTGAAATTAAACAACCAAAGTCTGTTTGATTTACTGAGATTTCAACAAGTTCTATTAGACACGTGTTTGGACTTGCCTACAACTGAAACAGTGGAGAAACATACTTTATTATTTCTTAATCTTACCCATAGAATAATAATAAAGGAAGAAGGAGCATAAGTGTTTCTACATAAGCTGTTGTGTTGCCACAACAAACAGCGATAAATGCGCTGAGGATGGGTGCCCTACTTCAAGGTTGAGAGGAGCAAAAGTAGCTTTCGCTGGCATTTCACTAGAAGGGGTTTTTAAGCATTAAGAGTATTGGCGTGCTCCTTCTTCCTTTATCATTATTCTATGATCTTACCTATCTGTATCTTTATCCCTATCTCACTTTTTTTTTTTTTTTTTTTTTTTTTTTGAGTTCGAGGCTAAAATCATCAAATGTTTCCCACCCATCTGATATTTCATTCTGAATTTCCCTAAGAATTTCCCTACGAAACGAAACATTTCCCCATGGAGTACAAGCATTTTCCTACAGAATACAAAAACATGAGAATAGGAGAGTTCCCACTACAATGGTCTCGTATGAAGGGTTTTATAAAGTCACATTAATAAATTTTATTATTTCTGAGTGTATGCAAACAGGAAATTTGGTTTCATTGCATAAAAAATTAAAATATAAATTAATTTTGCTTTATGTTTTTTATACATCCCATTAACGCAATTGTTTCGTTTGTTGAATGAAATGTATAAAAATTATATGCGTTCTTGTAAAATTGTTACTGAGGAGACATGCGTCCGGCTTGAAGGAAAGCTGCCATAATTGTAATTCTAATAACAGATATCGTGTATTATTTCTATTAATTCTCCATCTGTTAGTTAAGTAGTTTTTGCTTAGTGTTGAAAATAGGAAATTTCTATCAATATAATTTGTAGGTATTTTTCTGTTAGCAGGGAACCAAATGACTTGGTCGCCAAAATGTATGCCAAAATTATTAGTTGTGGTGTTGTATGGGAGTTAAGAAGGCCTGTGCAAGTGACCTAGACTTGGGTGACATACTCTCCAAGAAATTTTTCGCAACTATATATTTTTGCAACTCACAAAGAGAGGTCACGACATGGGAAATTCAGATCGGGACGAAATTGTGCAGGATGTACACTATGAAGGTAACAACATATTAAATCAATAGGACTCACTATCCACAAAATTTCAAGAAAAAAGCATTTAAAGTTTCCGTAATTTTTAAATACAAGTTATTTCACATATAAGTCGGCGCCCCAGTGGCGTGAGCGTAAAGCACTGGTTTGCCACCCAGACAAGACGGGTTCGAGGCTACCTACGGAACTTTTTTTTTTTTTTTTTTATGTACTCTAAATTTTTTATTAGGACTGAGGGCCTATTAGTCTCAGACAGCGATTTTTGCGCTGTCGTTTTCGATAGTTGGACATTTGTCGAAATCATTTTTCGATAGTTGGACATTTATCGAAATCTAAAATTTATCGAAAATATAATTGAATAATTTGAAAGCGATGTTATAATTGGGAAGAAAAAAAAAACTAATAGTCCTCCGTCCTAAACTAAATTCTGCTTTTGCCAGAATTTCATCAAAATCTTTTCAAAGTGACATTGACATGAATCCCCCCAAGGCCCAACTTTGACATGAGTCCACCCCCCCCAAGGCCCAACTTTGACATGAGTCCCCCCCCAGGCCCAACTTTGACATGAGTCCCCCCAAGGCACAACTTTAACATGAGTCCCCCCAAGGTATAACTTTGACATGAGTCCCCCCCAAGGTACAACTTTGACATGAGTCCCCCCAAGGCCGAACTTTGACATGAGTCCCCCCCCCAAGGCCCAACTTTGACATGAGTCCCCCCCAAGGCCCAACTTTGACGTGACTCCCCCAAGGCACAACTTTGACATGAGTCCCCCCCCAAGGCACAACTTTGACATGAGTCCCCCCCAAGGCACAACTTTGACATGAGTCCCCTCAAGGCACAACTTTGACATGATTCCCCTCAAGGCAAAACTTTGACATGAGTCCCCCCCCCCAAGGTCCAACTTTGACATGAGTCCCCCCCCCCCAAGGCACAACTTTGACATGAGTCCCCCCAGGCACAAGCAGCAATTTTATGCTATAAAACACTAATACTGTCCGAAAACTTCATGAAAGCGAGGAAGGTTAAGTTTAAAATTTTTAATTATTATTTTTTTTTTCTTACTTTGTTTTAAAATGAATTCGAAATTTGAAAAAATTATAAAAGATTATTTAATTTTCTTGAATATATATATATATATATATATATATATATATATATATATATATATATTAAATGATTATAACATAAAAATACAATAAATTTTTATAACTTAAAAAATAAATTTTAATTTTACAAAACACTAAATAACAAATATAAAGAAAACAGATAAAAATTTTAAATAACTAAAAAATAAGCAAGCTGTCAAACAAAGTGTAAAAATAGTTATCAGGTGTACTTAAATCTTGGTTTGAGCTTCCTGTTTTCCTTTTAATGTCTATAAATTACGTTACGTAAACCCTTTTAGCTTGTTAATAATAGAGAGCAGGTGAAGTGAAATATTTTATTTCGTCCACAGAAGGATATATATATATTAAAAAAAAAAAAAAAATCGTTGTTGAAGAAGAAAGTATGTTGATTAACATTTAAAATCTACCTTTAAGGATAACATTTCTTTGCATGTAATAATTTAATAGTATCGTAATCCTATACTTTAATTTCTCAAGAAGTTGTATTGATTGGAGAAGTAATTATTTAATTTGGATAATAATTATATATGCAATTTAAATCATCATCTCTCTGTAATTTTTTTCATATTTTATTTTTTGTAATTAAAAAAAATTTTTAATATTGTTTTGGACATACCTAAAATAAAATAAAATACTTAGAAAAATAATTAAAAACATTTTCTTTATTTGTACCTTTTTAGTTCCCCATCATACTATAGGTATGGGGAACTTAGGTAATCGTGAAAATCTTCGACCTCGGTATTCGACTTTTCTACACGTTTTCAGGTGTGAGGAATCCGAAAATGACAAAATTTGTATGGTGTCTGTCTGTAGGGTGTCTGTTAGTCCGTTAGTCTGTTAGTTCGTTAGTTTGTTAGTCTGTGTACACGATATCTCAAGAACAAATTGTCGCAGAGATGTCAGATCAGTTTTAAAATGTTACTTTCGACACTGGCAAGAACCCTATTCATTTGAAACATTCGATTTTAAAAACTTCGCAAGTTATTAGAAATTTACGATTTTCTTAATATGGGAGAATAGGACAAAAATTCACTTAAACGTGCATTAAATGGAAACTTTTTACTGTAAAATTGTCAGAGCAGTTTTAAAATATCCGTTTTGATACCAGAATGAACATCAGTAACTATAAATATGCTACTTTGAAAATTTCGCAAGTTATAGGAAATTTACGAATTTCTTAACATGGTGGTATAGGGCGAAATTTCACATAAACGTCAATTTTGAGAGATATTTTCATCGTAAAGATGTCAGACTACTTTTGAAATATTATTTAGGACACTGGCATGAATATTGATGACTATGAATTTTCCAATATAAAAATTTCGTAAGTTATTGGAAATTTACGAATTTCTTATCACAATAGAATAGGGCAAAATTTTACACAAACGTCAAATCTTGAGGGATATTTTCATCGTAAAGATGTCAAACCACTTTTGAAATATTATGTAGGATACTTACATAAATGCCATAGAGTATGAATTTTCCAATTTAAAAAAATCGTAAGTTATTTGGAATTTACGATTTACTTAAAATGGCAGAATAAGGCAAAATCGAGCACAAACGTCCATTTTTAGGATCATAAATATATCAGACAATTTCAAAATAACATTCATGATACTTGAATGAACACGATTGACTACATATATTCTAATGGGAAAATTTCGTAAGTTATTCGAAATTTAAGATTTTATCAACATAGCAAAATGTTGCGATATTTCATATAAATATGCATTTTTGGGATTGTTGCATTGGAAATATTAGCATGAAAAATAAACTACGAAATTGATCCCAATAAAATAAATTAATAGATTAGAATAAGATAAATATGTTGAACTGAATGGTGGGTAGCCTATTAGGTGAGGATTTCGTTCTGTCATTGTGCCAAGCGTTTGGTCAAATTCATTTCTCTTAACATGAATATAATATGACCTGTACAAGAAATTTATGAGAACATACATATGATGGGAGACTGAGCAGAGTCCACCTATGCCAACTAGTTTTTATAGTTAAAACAAAACTAAAATTTATTTTTTAAGTTATAAAATTTTATTGTATTTTTAAGTTATATATATTAAAATAAGAAATATTTATTTTATATTCAAGAAAATTAAATAATCTTTTATAATTTTTTTCAAATTTTGAATTCATTTATAAAAAAAAAAAGTAAAGATAAATAAAAAATTTAGATTACATAAAAAATTAAAGAAGGAAAAAAAAAGTCCGTAGGTAGTCTCGAACTCATGTTGCCTGGGTGGCAAACCAGTGCTTTACGCTCACGCCACTGGGGCGCTGAATCTCTTGCAAAATAACTTGTATTTAAGGATTACTGAAACTTTAAATGCTTTTTTCTCGAAATCTGGTGGATAGTGGGCCCTATTGCTTTAATATGTTGTTACCTTCATAGTATACTACAATCCTGCACAATTTCGTCCCGATCTGAATTTTCCATGTCGTGACCTCTCCTTGTCAGTCAGATTCGCCAAAATTTGCGTAACTCGCCATGCAAATTAAATTACATAATCAACGATATTTTAGGGTTTATTTTGTCACACATCTTAGCTTTATGAGAACGTATCTCGATGTTAAAGCTGACACTGAAATAGTAAGAACTGTATATATATACTTTTATAAACTACGTTAATGGGTATAAACTATTTTAACATTGTATTTACGTAATTTCCAGTCTGTCATTTCCGCCAAATCAAAACCGAGGACTTGGCCTCGTACTCTAGTGTATTTAATCGGTCTTAACTCACACAACCAACCAACAACCAAAATCGTGGCCAAATGCCATGCTAGGCAGCCGATAATGACATTTGAATGACATTTAATTATTCCAGTTTCATTATTTGATGAGGAACACAGTTAAATTTTAAGAAAATATATTATCTGAAATACTCATTTATGTTAGCTTGCAGACGATATATATATTAATCCAATATGTCATTAGATTAATTGAAATTGATATCTGAATAACTAAAATAAATTAGTTGGGCCGTACAGTTCCAATAGAGGTCGTAGTTTTATTATACTACACTTGACGTGAAATTATTGCAATTTTATGGTCGAACTTTTACTATCGATTATTTATATATATAACAGAGCCAGTGGGGAAGTTGTCTAAATAATTTGTAAATGATTTAAATTTAAATAAATTAATAAGACCTAAATCGCTTCTCTCTCTCTCCCCCCCCCCCCCCTTTCTATTCTTTTCTTTATTTTTTCCTGCGGCTGTATTTTTTGCTAGTTGAAGGAATTCATATCAATACAACATAAACGTAATGTACCACTGATTTGTGTGGTTATTAACATTTTGTTGAACTTTTTGACGTGGTTACGCAAGCACTTAGTTTTCTTAGAACTGACACAGTGAAATTCCTGCCAAAATCATGCCTGGTGGTGGCGACATTACTATAATTTGGTTCCCTGCGTATGAAAAACTGCCAATTTGTATCAATCATCTGTATGTTCAAAGAACGTATCATTAAGAACTTAATTAAGATTTCTTCTGTTTTCCTCCCAGTTTGTTATATAGTCTGTTATGATCAATGGAAAATGCAATTAGTCTTAAGAATGTATTGAAGTTTTTTTCGTTTTTTCTTATACTAATGAATAAAAAATATATTTGAGTGTTGGAGTATTTTTCTACTCTCAGCAGTTACAATTTCATCAACACAAATTCTTTAAATAATAACAATAAAATTTAGAGGAACATTTTTGTACGAATTCATCGGATTTAGAAATGAACGTATCTTTGATGATGTGCGTTATTCCTGAAATGGCATGTTTTAATTCTTGTGTTTTCTACAGCATAAAGTGAAAAGTTGTATCAAGCAGAAACGGTCGTTTTGCCAAGCCAAGCTCAGAGAAAAGCAAAACAAACAAACTACCACTAACACAAAGCAGAACGCGCCAATAATAAAATCGACAGAAATAACCCAAGATCGTTAAATGCTTATTATACAGAAACCAACTTTCCCATGTTAAATCGGCAATTTTTTTTTCCGTAAAGTTTTAAATATTGGACGAACCAAATATCGCAGTAAAATGAAACAAAAAGTAAAATATTCGTATCAACGAGATCTTTAATTTGAGATAAAAACGAACTTTCTAAGTTAATAAGTAAAAAAAATGGAAGCATTTTCAATTTAGCGTAAAATTAGATGTTTTGACAACTTTTTGAAAAAATTTCTTCAAGAATTTTTTTTTTAAACAAGCTAGAGAATTCATAAATGTGCAGAATTCTTTGAAAACTGGTTTTTCAGATAAACAATTACTTAATCTAGGAACTTTTATAAAATTTAGCTTTTAAAAATCAAAATTTCCTATCTTAATTGCTGAAAAACTGTTAAATATCGTCAAAGAGACATAAATCGCCAAATATGAAATTGCTTCATCTCAGTTTACCCGAAAAATATTAATTTCAAATTGAGCTGCTTTTTCTTTTTATAAGTTATTTTTTTAACCAAAGAATCTTTGCTTTTATTATTTTGTACAATTTTAAATTTTATACCCCTGAAAACAGAAATGAATACGTTTTTGAATAACATTTGTTTCAAATCTATAGCTTGAATTGCTGATTTTTTAATATTTTTCATACCTTAGAATAAGAAAGTCAGTACACGATATAGTATCCAATTTTAATATCCTTCAATTCAAGCTGGCAATGATAATTATGATGCATAAAGATTTCGACTTCCTTCTATATAGTATACTAGCAGGCTTTGCCCGCTTCGCTTGTCATTTTATTGAAATGAATTTCGACTTTCGGTTTTTAATGGATTTACATGTTGTAAGAGCTCCTGAAAACAATTTGACTATTTTTAGAAAATTTCTATTTGCGTGTGTGTGTTCTATGTGTGTGGCGAAAGTTTTGTTCCAACTAGATATCAGGAGCTACTGCTCAGAATTACATATAAATTTATATGCAATTGAACCTTGATGTATAATAGCGTTTATCAATATTTGGTGTCAATTGCTCAACATGGTGCTGCTATACAGTGATTGCGGCAATTTCAGAGAAGGCTATATCTGAGTAACTAATACATGGAATTGCATAAATTTACAAATAAATTTACATTGTTACAAATTATAGTGCTTATCAACTTTTGTACCAATATCTCAACATGTGGCGCTGCTATACAGCGATTTTCGCAATTTAAGGAAATGTTCTGTTGCATATAATGAAACAAAACTTAATATGTGAAGAGGCCATTATGAGACATTATGCTGATTGAATCTCGATGCCTATCGGCTGATAAGTGGAGCTCATATACTACAATTTTTTTTTAGAACTGAAAGGATGCCATCTGCATCGTGAAAATTTACTTCCGTTGGACATTTTGTGCAACAATACCTCTCTGAGTTGATAATATTCGGCATTCATAATGAAAAAAATAATAAATAATTTGTGCTGCGTTAATATGTATAGGAAAATGTAGAAGAAAGTTTTGTGATGGACACGACATACTAGTCTGCATAGAAAACCTATGGATAATGTCTAGCAACCAGAATTATGGAAAGTTTAACGCAAAGAAAACTTTGTAATACAGTTTAACGTAAAGAACAACATCGTACGAAAGCTGAGTTGAAATCCAGGACATATCTGATGTAAAGTATCAGGTTAATTCCAGTAAATATAAAAACTATTTAAAAAAAAAATAAATGATATCTACAAAAAAGACACTTAAAATGTACAAAAATGCCAAGCTCAAAGAAAGAGAATTAATTAAAGTTGTGTCTAAAAAGGGTGTGATATCAAATTCCCAAGCTTACATTCAAATACTTATTTAATACTCCCTTTTAACTAAATTTTCACATGTGAATCAAGTGCCTTATGATATGTTGATAGAAATCCTTCTTTCCTGTACTAAATATATCATAGCGTGTTTCTGAAAAATATTTTTATTTATGTATGATGGGCTTGGCGGCCATCTTTCAAGTAATGAATAAACATTCACACAATTTGAAAGAAGTTTCTTAAAATATATCTCATATAAAATTAATTTTGCTATTCCATTCAGCAGAGACGGAAATGTTTCGATAACATAATTTCTTATAATTATTTAGTATTAAGTGCACTTCCATCCTATAAATGCCGGGAATTGAGAATATAAAAATTTAAATTAACGTAAAAACATGAAGGAGAGGGGGGGGGAGCATAGTAGCTTCCACCCCCCGTTATATTTACCCAATTTGAATTTAGCTTCTTGGAATAAATATCTCGTAAAAATAATATGTTTATTCCATTCAACAAGGGTTGAAATATTTAGATTAAAAAAGAAAAAAAAAATGCATTAAAAACATCGCAAAAGCCCCGTTAAGCACACAAGTTGAATCAATTTAAGTTTTAACAGTGTTAAGTTTGGTGCACTCCCATCCTCCCATCCTATAATTATTTCCCATTGCGCAGCATTAGTGCGATTCAACTCAATTAACCAACCAATCAACCAACTCATCCTGTAATTGATGAGATTTATAGAATTCAAACTAACGTAAAACTTTGAAAGATGGCCGCCAAGCCCATCATACATAAATAAAAATAATAATATTTTTCAGAAACACGCTATGATGTATTTAGTACAGGAAAGAAGGATTTCTATCAACATATCATAAGGCACTTGATTCACTTGTGAAAATTTAGTTATAAGGGAATATTAAATAAGTATTTGAATGTAAGCTTGGGAATTTGATATCACACCCTTTTTAGACACAACTTCAATCAATTCTCTTTCTTTGAGCTTGGCTTTTTTGTACATTTTAAGTGTCTTTCTTGTAGATAATGTATACGGGAGATGGCACGCGATTATAAAAATATTGAATACTTTATACTGTGATCAAATGAATTACACTTATGATAATTATTTTAAAATTTAAAAAGCTTTATATATATATATGGATTTGAAACCTGTTATCTGAACTAAAAAAAAAAAAAAATAAAAAAATAAATAAAAAGTAGAAATGTTTGATAAAACAAAATTTAAAGTCTGAGTATATTCCTAAAATTTCATCTAAGATTCTAAAGATTACTAGAATTTAAATATACAGACCAGGTGGGGGATAAACATTACATTTTTATCTTTGATACTGTTAAAAAACAAAATACGTTTTGCAATATTTTTAGAATTGGAGGACGATGAAATGCCAAGATAAATATTTTAATAATCAAAAAATATTTAAGAGGAAGACTCACTGAAGGTTAGAGCAAAATTTTGTTTCGAGCCAAATGCACACATGTTTATTAACGCACAAAATATTTTAATTATCTTTTATATTATTACTTTATCCTATATATATATATATAAAGGAAATATTGCTTTCTTGAAAATTTTCGACCTCCCTTATATGTTGAAGGTTTATGTTTTGAGCTCCTGCTTATATATTTATACGAAATTTCATTATGATATTAAAAATAATTACAAAATAAAAAGAACTTTTTATAAACCCCGTTTTTAAGTTTTCTGTTGAATCATATAAACTTGATAATTCTATGTATTAATAAATACTTAAAATTTTTTAAAAAATGAATTATCCCGTCAACTTGAAAAAAAAAAAATGATCAAATGCGTAATCAAGAGTGCAATTAAAAGAAAATTTCAAACATATATTAATTGAATAAAAATATCAAAAGAATGCATTGTCGTCATCGTGTTCTGAGCTATTTTAAAAGTTTCAAGTGTCTAACTTGTCGGGAAGTTAGTTAAAAATCGATTACAGGATTTGTACTGGACAAACAAACAAACAGTAAAGCGAGTGAATAAAAACATGGTAATTATGATAAATAGCGCCACTTGTTAAGCTCTATCTATCAATTTATATCTCAAAGTGCGGCTAAATTTAACTTAACTTTTTGTGAAATTATGAGCATTAGTTCTCGAGCTAGTGTTTTCAGAAAACTTTTTGTCCAACACAGGAGGACGGACATTTGCTGAAATAATCAAACCGTGTTTAGGACGTGTTAAAACATATAAACAATTAAAAACCAGATATACAAAAAAAAAGAAGAAAACAGATATTTTTTATGTCCTAAGGATATATAATGATTAATACAAAGGATAAAAGATAAGTACAGACAAATATATAAATAAAATAGGAATTAAAAATATGGCATTCGAAATGGAAACTTCTTATAAAGATAATGCCTAGGATACAACAACTCATGAAGATAAATAAATACACTGTAAATATTTTAGATAACGCTTCACTTCTATAGCACAAACGTTCCTAATTTCTGTAAGTATATACAGTTTCCTAATTCTGATTTTAGGAATTTAGAAGTATTTTGGCTGATATATTGGATGGCGATTGTTGTATTATAGGAGCATTACTGGGTAATAATCAGGCATATTAGTTGCCAAAAATTTCACATGATAACTTTCTCTCTCTCTCTCTACTTTTTTTTTTTTTTTTTTTAAACATATGTAGATGAACAGATTACTGAGAGCTAATCAAAAAATTTAGTTAATTTAGCGAATTAGTACACGATTAAAACTGACTTACTAATGACAGAAAAAAATGTACTTAAAATGTGTTTCTGCAATATAAAACCAATATTAACTAGTGGATCTGCAGATCAGGAGCCCCAACGTCCTATTTGCATCACGCATTATTCAACAGACAATTTTTTTAAAATTCCTTATAATATAATATATACACTAAGCGACAAAAAAAAAAAAGCCGCACTGCAGAAAAAATGACTTATACCTTTTTTATTTGTAATAACTTTAAAATTAATGTTTGAAACAAATAAAACTGTGTTGTTTGCATAATACCAAAGGTATGAAATGATATCTATGTATATTTTCAATTTAATAATTCGCTTTATTGCACTTTACGAAGTACTTTTTTAAAATCTGCATAAAACTTTCTTTTTGAACATAATGCAATAACTATACACTTTGCATTCTATTATGATTTATTATATGAAATAAACAAGTTATATTTTAATATATGAAATAAAACTATTTATTTGTTAGATCTAAGCAATTTTTTGTTAAAAATATGTATTCTGCATTGGGTTAATTCCACCTTTATATGGAATTACTGCATTAATGCGCAATGGCATAGTTTTATACAGTGTTTTAATATAAATCTCAGAAATTTCAATGTGCCAAATATCACAAATAAATTTTTCTAGTTCTGGCAGAATTATAGGCTGCAAATTTCGAATCTTCTCCCCTCTTCCCCGCCTTTTTATAGACGAAACATTTTCGAGCGGATCGTGATTTTGACCATTTCCATGTCTGGTAAAGAAAAAATTCTACTATATCCTTTGTGGTATTTAACTTAAAGTGAAAAAAAGTATGATTACTTACAGAATTATAGGTTCTCATGGGAATGTATAAGAAATTTTGACAATTTGAAGTGAATAAACTTACCACGGACGCCGTGTAGTAAGGTGCCTTATTATCTTCAAATACTGTTTACGGAAATGTCTAAGATACCTCCAAAATAGTCGGTCAGGCACCACTTTTATGCAGATTGTGTTTTATTTCGAGTTCATTGATCCCTTCAGCATAAAAATTTCCCCGAGTGTTTGAAAAGTTATGCACCTCCGTATCATAACGTACGGAGAATGTGTTACTGTTTTAAAAGTGCGATTTTCATTAAGTCGGTCATATTTTCGTCTTCATTCTAGCTTTTTTCAACTGCACGAAATAAAGAAAACTTGATTCATCAGAGAAAACCAGTTCAGCCTAATAATTAACTGATAATGTTTTTAAATTTTGGTCAACTAAAGTATTGTTTTTTCTAATTCTTTTCCTTAATAATGGCTTTTTTCGCAGATCTTCCGTTCTTTAACCCACTTTGTTTAATTATTCCCGCATTGTTTTTGAAGAAAGTAATTTACTATGCACTTTTTTAAAATCTTTTTTAAGTTCTGAACATGATACAAATCGATTTTTTAAACATTCGCATTTTAACTTGCGGTTATCTTGCTTGGATGAGCAACATGACCGCCTAAAGCCAAATTCTCAGTTTAAACGGCTAAAAAAATTTATATTTTGCTAAAATTCATTTCACAAATATTTCGTTCGCATTTAATTATTTTGCCATCTCACGTATTAAAATATTTTTTGATTTTCATTTAAAAATTAATACTTTTTGTGGCATCGTTGACTGCCTTATTCTTACCATTTTTGAAATAAATAATAAAATTACAATTTTCCTGACAATTGCATTTTGTTTTTAACACTAGACTCAAAGCTAAAGTGTATGTGGAGGACAACATAGTAAAATCTGTTCGAAAATTTCCTTTTTAAACGATAAAATTGGCGGTTGTAGAAGGCGAAATGGAAAACATTCAAGTGCGGCTTTTTTTTTGTCGCTTAGTGTATATTGATTTCATTTGCTTCATAAACAGAAACTTTTCAACACTTCGCTGTATCTCTCTTTCTATATATGCATATATATGTATTCTTAATAACTGATTGTCTTGTATTAATTTCCTGTAATTCGTAATAAATGCTTATACCAAATTTCATGCAAAATGATTATAAAACATATTGGAATAATTTTGTGCAATCCTGTAAGTGAATCACCAATTTTATGCCCACACTTCTCCACTGATTTTTTTTTTTTTTTTAATCTAATAAAATTTCATTATATTTAATGAGCTGTAAGCACGTTAAAATATACCTTTAAGGAATACAGACTATAGACTTTAATAGTACGAAATTCTTTTATGTATCCCAGAAAAAGGAGACACAGTAATTATATACACTAAAAAGAATACACCTATTTAATTAATTATAACTCATTAATATTTCAACCTAATTTGACATTTGGATGATTACAGTACGTAACCGGAATTCTTTTGTGGGGTCCCATAAATAAATTATTTAGTCTATACATATCCTTTCTCTAGAGTAAACATGCTTTCAAGCATCTTTATAATATATGCCAATTCGATTATGTTGAATGCAACATAAACGCATTAAAGTGCGCTTAAGTAAAATAATTTTCGTAGACTCTAATGTCACGAAATTCTTTTGTGTGTCTCCGTAAACGAACCATAAACATTGTATACACCAGACAACACTATTCAGCTTATTCTGCGTTTTTCATGAATAATTGTTCGAAATTTGACATCATTTGGCTGATTACGTTACATTGTCAGAATACTTTTGTACGGTTCTGCAATTAGGAAGCCTAAGAGCACACATTTTCTTCAGAAAACATAAGTTTAAGCATCTCAGTAATATACGCGAATTTCATTTTGTTGATAGCAAAGTGATGGTGTCAAAATGCGTTTAAATGAAATCCCCCCCCCCCCATATGCTATAATGATAAGAATTTTGACGTGTCCCTGTACACAATACATAAAAAATTATATAGCTATTTCTATGCAGAACTTGAATGGGTGTGCCTATTTGCAAGTCAATCGGGGGATTTTTTCGGCCGCTACCGCGGTACATACAAATTCTTCCCACAGGCCGTAATGATCAGAAAAACTTTTGCGTGTCCCTGTACACGAACTACAAACGTAATACACACCTAAAACTATAGAACTAATTCCATTGTGCTCATGAATATCTGTACAAATCAATACGTGATTTTTGCGGCCGCTATCGCAGTACATACAAATTCTTCGCATTGGCCGTAATGATAAGAAAACCTTTGGCTTGACCCTGTACACGAACTACAAATGTAATTCACACCCAAAAACGTTTAGCTGATTCCGTGGGGCTCACAAATATGTGTACTAATTTTCAAGTCAATAGCGTGATTTTTGTGGCCGCTATCGCACGACAGACAGATAGACGGAACTCAAAATCTTTTTGATTCTGAACAGAGGACCTCCACCATAGGCCTCTACCGACGTTTCGGCAATTAATTAACAAGACGCTTCCCAATAAGAAAATGTTATTTCCAAACTACTACCCTTCTCACTTAAGTGGGCATGCTCCAAGCACTTCTCGAAGAATGCATTAAGCACAATAAGTACACACCAAGGTTAAAATCAAATAATTATAAGATAAAAAAAACTTTTACATACCATGTTTTTAAATTTTCTGTTGAATCCATAGATATAATAATATCTATAGATTTGTCATCCCCATGTTATCGAGCAAAAACTTTTGATGCCGAAAAAAAGTTTTAGAATGTATTTAAATTAGAATTTAATTGAGCCATTATAATGTATTTAAAAAAGGAAAAACTAGTATGTTGTGGCCACCACAAGACTTTCTTCGAAATTTTCCTATACAAATTCACTCAGTAACGATATTTAAAAAAAAAAAAAAAAAAAAAAAAAAAATTCGTTAAAAGTTAAAAAAAAAAAAAAAAAAAAAAAAAAAAACGATAACTTTGTTTAAAATTATCACAGATTTATAGTTCAACCATTAGTTTTAAAGGTATTGACGAGATCTTTCGAAAGATACCCATCTTGAAAATTTAACCCCCGGGGAAGCGATGCCCCCACATGCACAGAATTTTTTCCCTAGTAACTATTACTATTGTCAATAATTCATATTAATTTTACAATCAAGTTAAAAATAACTCTCATTATGTACATTTATACGAAATTTTGTCCTATACTGCCATGTTAAAAATTTAGAAAAAATGAGATCACAGCGCCACCTGTTGAGCTATTGATCCCCAAATGTAATCAGCACCAGTTTATGTCGGGGACCAACTAAATACCAAGTTTGGTTAAATTTCGTTAAAAAAAAAGATTTTTTTCCTGTTTTTATTCGTTAAAAGTAAAAAAAAAAAAAAAAAAAAAAAAAATTTTGTTTTAAATTATCACAGATTTATAGTTCAACCATTCGTTTTAAAGGTATTGACGAGATCTTTCGAAAGATACCCATCTTGAAAATTTACCCCCAGGGGAAGCTATGCCCCCACATGCAAATTTTTTTCCCTAGTTAACTACTACTATTATCAATAATTCATATTAATTTTACAATCAAGTTAAAAATAACTCTCATTATGTAACTCTCATTATGGTTGAATTTCATTCATTGGTTCGTGAGATACGGTGAAAAATACGAAATTTTGTCCTATGCTGCCATGATAAAAATTTAGAAAAAATGAGATCACAGCGCCACTAGTTGAGCTATTGATCCCCAAATGTAATCAGCACCAGTTTATGTCGGGGACCAACTAAATACCAAGTTTGGTTAAATTTCGTTAAAAAAAAAGATACGATTTTTTCCTGTTTTTTTTTTCGTTAAAAGTAAAAAAAAAAAAAAAAAAAATCGATAACTTTGTTTTAAATTATCACAGATTTATAGTTCAACCATTCCTTTTAAAGGTATTGACGAGACCTTTCGAAAGATACCCATCTTGAAACTTTATCCCTCAGGGGGTACTGCTCCCCCCAGGGAGGAACCGATGCCCCCACATGCACAAAATTTTTTTCCTAGTTAACTACTACTATTATCAATAATTCAATTAATTTTACAATCACAAGTTTAAAACTAGTATGTTGTGGCCACCACAAGACTTTCTTCTATATTTTCCTATACAAATTCATCCAGTAACAGTTAAAAAAAAAAAAAAAAAAAAATTCAAATTTATTTTTGTTAAAAAAAAATCGATAACTTTGTTTTAAATTATCATATATTTATAGTTCAACCATTCGTATTAAACGTATTGACGAGACCTTTCGAAAGATACCAATCTTGAAAATTCCGCCCCCCCCCGGAGGGGGGGGGGGGGTACTTCCCAACAGGGAAGGAAGCGATGCCCCCACATGCACAAATTTTTTTCCTAATGAACTACTACTATTATCAATAATTCAAATTAATTTTACAATCACAGGTTAAGAATAACTCTCATTATGTACATTTATACGAAATTTTGTCCTATACTGTCATGTTAAAAATTTAGAAAAAATACGATCGCAGCGCCACATGTTGCGCGATTGATCCCCAAATCTAATCAGCACCAGTTTATGTCAGGGGCCAACTAAATACCAAGTTTGGTTAAATTTCGTTAAAAAAAAAAAGATTTTTTTCCTGTTTTTATTCGTTAAAAGTAAAAAAAAAAAAAAAAAAAAAAAAAAAAAAAATTTGTTTTAAATTATCACAGATTTATAGTTCAACCATTCGTTTTAAAGGTATTGACGAGATCTTTCGAAAGATACCCATCTTGAAAATTTACCCCCAGGGGAAGCTATGCCCCCACATGCAAATTTTTTTCCCTAGTTAACTACTACTATTATCAATAATTCATATTAATTTTACAATCAAGTTAAAAATAACTCTCATTATGTAACTCTCATTATGTTTGAATTTCATTCATTGGTTCGTGAGATACGGTGAAAAATACGAAATTTTGTCCTATGATGCCATGATAAAAATTTATAAAAAATGAGATCACAGCGCCACTAGTTGAGCTATTGATCCCCAAATGTAATCAGCACCAGTTTATGTCGGGGACCAACTAAATACCAAGTTTGGTTAAATTTCGTTAAAAAAAAAGATACGATTTTTTCCTGGTATTTTTTTCGTTAAAAGTAAAAAAAAAAAAAAAAAAAAATCGATAACTTTGTTTTAAATTATCACAGATTTATAGTTCAACCATTCCTTTTAAAGGTATTGACGAGACCTTTCGAAAGATACCCATCTTGAAACTTTATCCCTCAGGGGGTACTGCTCCCCCCAGGGAGGAACCGATGCCCCCACATGCACAAAATTTTTTTCCTAGTTAACTACTACTATTATCAATAATTCAATTAATTTTACAATCACAAGTTTAAAACTAGTATGTTGTGGCCACCACAAGACTTTCTTCTATATTTTCCTATACAAATTCATTCAGTAACAGTTAAAAAAAAAAAAATTCAAATTTATTTTTGTTAAAAAAAAATCGATAACTTTGTTTTAAATTATCATATATTTATAGTTCAACCATTCGTATTAAACGTATTGACGAGACCTTTCGAAAGATAACAATCTTGAAAATTCCGCCCCCCCCCCGGAGGGGGGGGGTACTTCCCAACAGGGAAGGAAGCGATGCCCCCACATGCACAAATTTTTTTCCTAATGAACTACTACTATTATCAATAATTCAAATTAATTTTACAATCACAGGTTAAGAATAACTCTCATTATGTACATTTATACGAAATTTTGTCCTATACTGTCATGTTAAAAATTTAGAAAAAATACGATCACAGCGCCACATGTTGCGCGATTGATCCCCAAATCTAATCAGCACCAGTTTATGTCAGGGGCCAACTAAATACCAAGTTTGGTTAAATTACGTTAAAAAAAAAATTACGATTTTTTTTTTTCGTTAAAAGTAAAGAAAAATCGATAACTTTGTTTTAAATTATCACAGATTTATAGTTCAACCATTCGTTTTAAAGGTATTGTCGAGACCTTTCGAAAGATACCCATCTTGAAAATTTACTCCCCTCGAGGGGGGACTTCCCCCCCAGGGGGGGTGGCCAGGCTCTAACGCACACAAAAAAATTTTCCCAGTTGACTATCTCTATTATAAATAATTCTTGTAAATTTCATAATATTTACTAAAAAATAATAATCTTTATGCACATTTATACAAAATTTTGTCCTATATCACCATGTTAAAAATTTAGAAAAAGCGGGATGGCAACGCAACCTGTAAGACAATTTTTACCAAAAGTTGATAGGAACTAATTTATGTCAAAGTGCAACCACATACCAATTTGTATGAAATTCTTTGCAGTAGTTCCTGAGATACAGTTGCCACAAAATTTTGTCACACACACACACACACAGACAGACAGACGGACAGACAGACAGACAGACATTTTCTAAAAATGGTCAAATCGTGTTCTACAGCTCTGAAAACGTGTAAATCCATCAAAAACCCGAGGTCGAAAATTTTACTAATCCAATACTTTCTTCTATTGAATATAGAAGAAAGTAATAACTGTCATTATGCACATTTATACGAAATTTTGTCCTATACTGCCATGTTAAAAGTTTGCATAAAATGCGATCACAACGCCACCTGTTGAGAGATTGATCCCCAAATCTAATCAGCACCAGTTTATGTCAGGATACAGCTAAATACCAAGTTTGGTTAAATTCCATTCATTTGTTCGTGAGATACAGCGTCCACAAAAAAGTGATACAGACAGACATTTTCTAAAAACTATCAATTCGTGTTCTGGACATCCCAAAACGTGTAAATCCATCAAAAAATTGAGGTCGAAAATTTTCACGAATCCAATACTTTCTCTATATTACATATAGCAGAAAGTAAAAAGGAAAAGAAAAAAGAATTTAAAATTGTATCTGGAGTTTTTTATTCACCTTTAGTAAATAAATTACTCATAAACTTTATTTACTAAATTATCCATGTGTATTACTGACATTAGAGTAACTTTTCCCGAGTCAAAAGGAATCATTTTTTCCCTCTCGCAGACCAATCTATGTCTTATTACTATATCTATGGTTAAATCGCAGCTATACGCAAGCGAAGTGATGACGTCACTTTCCGTCCGTGGGGCCAAGCAAAATATTTCCTATGTTAATCGTTCATTGGATTTTTTGTAAAAAATTATTAAAAATTAAGGGAAATTATCTCCCGATTTTAATCCCAATATTTAAGTATAGTTATATATATGTTACTGTCTACATATGTTGGATTGAGTTATTACTTTCTTCTATATTCAATAAAAGAAAATATTGGATTCGTAAAAATTTTCGACTTCAGGTTTTCGACGAATTTTCACGTTTTGGGAAATCTAGAACACGATTTGACTATTTTTAGAAAATGTCCGTCTGTCCGTGTGTATGTGAAAAAAGTTTGTGGCAAGTGTATCTCCGGAACTACTGCTTAGAATTACATATAAATTTATATGCTCAACAGGTGTCTCAACAGGTGGCTCTACTATACAACGATTTCTGAAATTTAAGGGGAGGCTATATCTCAGGTTCTATTGTGTATAATCAAACAAAAGTTGATAGGTAAGAAGGCCATTATAAGGCATTATGCTGGTGCAATTTGAATGCTTATCGGCCAACATGGGGCGCTGCTACGCAGCGATAGCTGCAACTTAAGGAAAGGCTATATATCAGGAACTACAGCCCGAAATGCATATAAATTTACACGTAGATGTACCTTGATGTAAATTAGCGCCTATAAATTTATGATGTCAACCAATCAACAGGTGGTGCTGCTACACAGCGATATCCGTAATTTAAGGGAAGGTTATATCTCAGATTCTATCCGTATCATCAAACAAAACTTGATATTCGAGAAGGCCATTATGAGACATTATGCTGATACAATTTGGATGCTTACCGGCCAATAGGTGGCGCTGCTATACTGAAAATTTCCTTTAAAACTGGAGGCTATGTCTTAATTTCTGTGGCATATAACAATACGAAACTTGATATATGAGATAACCGTTATAAAAATGCACTTTTTAAGATGTTATTTACAGAAAATAAATGTGTCTTTTTTTGGATATTTAGTGTTAGTTTTCTCTAAGATTAAAATGATTTGCATTCATTGTGTTAGATAATTTAAATAAATAATAGTTTTAAATATTTCCTGCACTTAGTGAATTTGTATAGAAAAATAGATAAGAAGGTCTTGTGGTTGCCACAACATATTAGTTTTTGCTGTAAAATGGATAAAATTTTAATTTTAAATTTCAAAACTCTGGAAAAAAAAAAAAAAAAAAAAAAAAAAAAGAAAAAAGAAATGGTTAACTTCCATTTTCGAATGAAAACATAAAGTTGCATTTCAAAGGGTTTCATTTACCATATTTACACAATAAATATCCAACAATATACTAACTAAAAGGAAAATGATAAATATTCTATCATAATTTGAAGTCAAATTTGTGTTCAAATGTATATAAAGTATCTGATATAAGATACTAATATATTGCAGAGGAACAGATTTAATATCTATCATCCTTGGCGAAAGGAAAAAGATCGCCAAATTATCTGGCGAACATATTTAATTCCTTTCAAAAATCATGGTTATTTAAGCAATGAATAATTTGAAACAATATTTCTCACGATACATATCATGAAAATATATATTTGCTATGCATATTTTCGTATTACGTTTTGATCACCAAATACAAAACACGCCGAGGTTGACAGAGTTTTGAAATTTAAAGTTAAAATTTTAACAATTTGACAAGGCCGTCCATGGCCGAGTGGCTATGTGACCACACTGCTAATCGCCTTCGAGCGCAGGAGAGCGGGTTCGATTCCCGCGCTAGCCCTGGGTGTTTTTTCATTTTACCATGTTTTTATTAACTTCGATTCTTGTTTGTTTGTTTGTTTGTTTGTGTGTTTGTTTGTCAGGGACAAATCTTGAAATCGATTTTTAACTAACTTCCCGACTAGCTAGATATTTGAAATTTTCAGGACAGCTCACAACACGGTGACAATGCAATTTTCTAATAATTTTAGTCAACTATTTCAAGTCCCACTGCCTTCGGCAGCGCTTATATGATTCAACAGAAAATTTATTTAACTAACTTCCCGACTAGCTAGACATTTGAAACTTTCAGAATAGTTCAGAACACGGTGAAAATGCATTTTATTAATACCTTTAGCCAACTGTTTCGAGTTCCTGCTGCCTTCAGCAGCGTTATCAGTACAAAGCTTGCAATCGATTTTTCACTAACTATCCGACTAGCTAGACATTTGAAACTTTCAGGACAGCTCACAACACTGTGACAATACATTTTTCTAATAATTTTAGTCAACTATTTCAGGTCCCGCTGCCTTCGGCAGCGCTTATATTATTCAACAGAACATTTATTTAACTAACTTCCCAACTATCTAGACATTTGAAATTTTGAAAATAGTCCAGAACACGGTGAAAATGCATTTTTTAAATATCTTTAGCCAACTGTTTCGGGTTCCTGCTCCCTTCGGCAGCGTTATCAGTACTAAGCTTGCAATCGATTTTTCACTAACATTCCGACTATCTGGACATTTGAAACTTTTAGGACAGCTCATAACACGGTGACAATACATTTTTCTAATAATTTTAGTCAACTATTTCAAGTCCCACTGCCTTCGGCAGAGCTTATATTATTCGACAGAAAATTTATTTAACTAACTTCCCGACTAACTTGACATTTGAAACTTTCAGAATAGTTCAGAACACGGTGAAAATGCATTTTTTTAAATACCTTTAACCAACTGTTTCGGGTTCCTGCTGCCTTCGGCAGCGTTACCAGTACAAAGCTTGCAATCGATTTTTCACTAACTTCCCGACTAGCTAGATATTTGAAACTTTCAGGATAGCTCAGAACACGGTGGCAATACATTTTTTTTAGTCAGCTGTTTCAGGCCCCTACTGCCTTCGGCAGCGTTCATATGATTCAACAGAAAATTTATTTAACTAACTTCCCGAGTAGCTAGACATTTGAAACTTTCGGAATAGTTCAGAATACGGTGAAAATGCTTTTTAAAAATATTTTTATCCAATTGCTTCGGAACCCTGCTTCTTTCGGTAGCGTTTCCAGTACAAAGCTTGCAATCAACTTTTAAGTAACTTCCCGGCAAGATAGCCATTTGAAACTTTTATAATAGCTCAAAAGACGATAGCATGGACTTTTTTAAATACTTTTATCCAATTGCTGGGGTTCCGGCTGCCTTCAGTAGCGTTTATATGATTCAACAGAAAATTGAAAAACATGGTTTATAAAATTTTTTTTATCTTATAATTATTTCGTATTGTAATACTGTCATATGCTATCTGTAATTATCTGACAAAGATTTACAAGCCGACTATAAGTCAAGCATACAATCTCTGATGTATAATGTGTTATCAATAAACAAACAAATAATTTGACAACAAAATAAATTAATCTAAGCATTTGCAAGATAACTAACTTACAATTATACCCAAATATGGGGATTAAAAACGGGAAATAATTTTCTTTAATTTTACCATGTTTTTTATTAACTTCGATTCTTGTTTGTTTGTTTGTTTGTTTGTTAGTCCAGTATAAATCTTGCAATCGATTTTTAACTAACTTCCCGACTAGCTAGTTATTTGAAATTTTCAGGACAGCTCACAACACGGTGACAATACATTTTTCTAATAATTTTAGTCAACTATTTCAGATGTCGCTACCTTCGGCAGCGCTTATATGATTCGACAGAAAATTTATTTAACTAACTTCCCGACTAGCTAGACATTTGAAACTTTCAGAATAGTTCAGAACACGGTGAAAATACATTTTTCTAATACCTTTAGCCAACTGTTTCGGGTACCTGCTGCCTTCGGCAGCGTTATCAGTACAAAGTTTGCAATCGATTTTTCACTAACTTTCCGACTAGCTAGACATTTGAAACTTTCAGGCTAGCTCATAACACGGTGAAAAGACGTTTTTTAAATACTTTTAGTCAACTGTTTCATGTCCATACTGCCTTCGGCAGCGCTTATATGATTCGACAGAAAATTTATTTAACTAACTTCCCGACAAGCTAGACATTTGAAACTTTCAGAATAGTTCAGAACACGGTGAAAATGCATTTTTTTAATACATTTAGCCAACTATTTCGGGTTCCTGCTGCCTTCGGCAGCGTTATTAGTGCAAAGTTTGCAATCGATTTTTCACTAACTTTCCGACTAGCTAGACATTTGAAACTTTCAGGACAGCTCACAACACGGTGACAAGACATTTTTCTAATAATTTTAGTCAACTATTTCAGGTCTCTCTGCCTTCGGCAGCGCTTATATGATTCGGCAGAAAATTTGTTTAACTAACTTCCCCATAAGCTAGAAATTTGAAACTTTCAGAATAGTTCAGAACACGGTGAAAATGCATTTTTCTAATACCTTTAGACAACTGTTTCGGGTTCCTGCTGCCTTCGACAGCGTTATCAGTACAAAGCTTGCAATCGATTTTTCACTAACTTTCTGAGTAGCTTGACATATGCAGCTTTCAGGTTAGCTCATAACACGGTGGCAATAGATTTTTTAAATAGTTTTAGTCAACTGTTTCAGGCCCCTACTGCCTTCGGCAGCGTTTATATGATTCAACAGAAAATTTATTTAACTAATTTCCCGACTAGCTAGACATTTGAAACTTTCAGAATAGTTCAGAAAACGGCGAAAATGCATTTTTAAAATATTTTTAACCAACTGCTTCGGGTTCCTGCTGCCTTCGACAGCTTTACCAGTACAAAGCTTGCAATCGATTTTTCACAAATTTCCCGACTAGCTAGACGTTTGAAACTTTCAGGATAGCTCAGAACACGGTGACAATACTTTTTTTAATACTTTTAGTCAACAGCTTCAGGTCCCTACTGCCTTCGGCAGAGTTTTTATGGTTCAGCAGAAAATTTATTTAACTAACTTCCTGACTAGCTAGACATTTGAAACTTTCACAATAGTTCAGAATACAGTGAAAATGCATTTTTTAAATACTTTTAGCCAACTGTTTCGGGTCCCTGCTGCCTTCGGCAGCGTTACCAGTACAAAGCTTGCAATCGATTTTTCACTAACTTCCCGACTAGCTAGACATTTGAAACTTTCAGGATAGCTCAGAACACGGTAACAATACATTTTTTTAATACTTTTAGTCAACTGTTTCAGGTCCCTACTGTATTCGTAAGCCTTTATATGATTCAACAGAAAATTTATTTGACTAACTTCCCTAGTAGCTAGACATTTGAAACTTTCAGAATAGTTCAGAATACGGTGAAAATGCATTTTAAAAATATTTTTAACCAATTGCTTCGGAACCGTGCTGCCTTCGGCAGCGTTACCAGTACAAAGCTTGCAATCAACTTTTAACTAACTTTCCGGCTAGATAGCCATTTGAAACTTTTATAATAGCTCAAAACATGATAGCAAGGAATTTTTTTAATACTTTTATCCAATTGCTTCGGGTTCCCGCTGCCTTCAGTAGCGTTTATATGATTCAACGGAAAATTTAAAAACATGGTACATAAAAGTTCTTTTTATCTTATAATTATTTATTTAACAATTTTTTTTACAAAAAATCCAATGGTAATTAACATAAGAAATCTTTTGTTTGGCCCTACCGGTGGTCAGTGACATCACACTTCGCTTGTGTATAGAACTACAATTTGCATTTTAGTAATGTGTAAAAATTTTATAAGTGATAACAACATCAATTTTTGAGAAGCATAAATTACTTTTTTATAATTTTTTAATGTTCACATTTAATTAAATGTATTTATTTTTATGTTAAAAGAAAAAGAACTCTTTTTTTTTTTTTTTTTGTAACAATTAAATTGCAGGTAATATTTAAATGGCTAATTTTAAAGCTATTAGAAGATTATTATTTTCATATTTTAATTAGTTAAAAGAAAACTATTCAAAGACTCGGAAATCTGGCTTCAAGGTTTTGAGTTGTCATCGCGTTCTGAGCAATTCTAAATGTTTCAAATATCTAGCTAGTCGGGAAGTTAGTTAAAAATTGATTGCAAAATTTGTACTGGACAAACAAACAAACAAGAAAGCGAGTTAATAAAAACATGGTAAAAGATTTATGATAATAGAACTTTGGCAGTAAAATTATAAAAAAATCGTAGTTTTAAAAATAAGAAACTTTTAAAACAACATATGTTAGCATCATAAACTACATTAGCACTTTATCAATAGGTATGCAATTTTTAAAGTGATAATGGCATCATTTTTTTGAGATACATAATTTAATAGTTTACAATTTTTTATTATTCGCGTTTAATTAAATGTATTTATTTTTATGACGAAAAAAAATGAACTTGTATTTTGTTTTTGGCAATAATTAAATTATAGCTAAAATTTAAATGACTAATTTTAAAGCTATTATGAGATTATTTTCTTATTTTAATTAGTTAAAAGAAAACTAATCGGGCTTTGAGGTGCACAGGCCTCTAGGGAGGAACATTCGTGTCAAATCACGTGAATGTCCGAGCTACCGTTTTTGCGCTACGCTGTTCGCACACACGCAAACATTGCCTTTTGCATATATAAAGATTTATATGTATATGTAAAGACATGTATATATGTAATGACATTACTAGCAGGTTTTGCCCGCTTCGTTGAGCACTATACTATACTATACCATATACTATACCAATATTATACCACTATACTATACCATATTACTAGCAAACCCGTGCGAAATATTCGCATTTTACTACTTTTCTTATTTAACTTTAAAATTTGTAACTCATAAATGTTATACCAATTTCACAACCTAATTAAAATTTTAATTTACCAGAAGCCAAATTATTAATAAAACCAAATTAATATTGTACAATAGTAAAACCAAAATCATTCAAAGAAAGGTTTCCAAATAAAATTCATAGTTCACGACCCAATTTTCATACTTCCACAGGCAATTTTAATATAGGACTCCCACGACGCCTTTTAAATTTTTTGTCGTCATGTTGGTGATGACTTTTTATTTTATTTATTTATTTATTTATTTATTTAAATAAAATAAAATAATTCCTATTTTGATTATATTTTTTTATGATTGTGTTTTTTAGTCAATTTATGACACAAAAGTTCATATTCTGTGTATATCTTTAAAATACTGCTAGGTTTAAAATGACGCTTGCAAAGATTCCGAAAAAAGAACTTTTTTTTCGTAAAATAATCTCATCAGACAAATGTCGTCATTTTTTCTTATTAGTCCATTGAGCTAAGTGAGCGCGCTTCAATATTGTTTATGTATAAATATTATTTTTTTATTTTCGCGTATCATATCGTTTCGACAAAAAAAAAAAAAAAAAAAAAAAAAAAAAAATCTGATGTGGGCACCAAATGACTTCCTTGTACACTTTTATACATACATAATGTTAAAAATAGATACATAATGTTACACATACATAATGTTAAAAAACATTGACATTGGATCCGAAACAGTTGGCTAAAAATATTAAAAAAAATGAATTTTCACCGTGTTCTGAGCTTTCCTGAAAGTTAGTTAAAAACCGATTTCAAGATTTGTACTGGTAACGCTGACGAAGGCAGCAGGGACCCGAAAAAAATGGCTAAAAGTATTTAAAAAATGCATTTTCACCGTGTTCTGAACTATTCTGAAAGTTTCAAATGTCTAGCTAGTCGGGAAGTTAATGAAATAAATTTTCTGTTGAACCATATAAACGCTGCGGAAGGCAACAGGAACCTGAAACAGTTGGCTAAAAGTATTAAAAAATGCATTTTCACCTTGTTCTAAACTATTCAGAAAGTTTAAAATATCTAGGTAGCCGGGAAGTTAGTTAAATAAATTTTCTGTTGAACCATATAAACGCTGCCGAAGGCAGCAGTGACCCGAAACAATTAGCTAAAAATATTTAAAAAATGCATTGTCACCGTATTCTGAGCTTTTCTGGAAATTTTAAATGTCTAGCTAGTCGGGAAGTTAGTTAAAAATCGATTGCAGGATATGTGCTGGTAACGCTGCCGAAGGCAGCAGGAACACTAAACAGTTGGCTAAATGTATTTAAGAAAATGCATTTTCACCGTGTTCTGATTTATTCTGAAAGTTTCAAATGTCTAGCTAGTCGGGAAGTTAGTTAAATAAATTTTCTGTTGAATCACATAAACGCTTCTGAAGACAGCAGGTATCGGAAACAGTTGTCTAAAAATATTTAAAAAATGCATTGTCAACGTGTTCTGAGCTTTTCTGAAAGTTTGAAATGTCCAGCTGTTTGGGAAGTCAGTTAAATTGCAAGATTTGTCCAAACCATTTTTGAGTTATTACCGTTTTTTGATACATTATGGCCAAAAGCTATGTATTTTTGATCATTATGAACCTAATTTTCCTAAATATCTCCAAAACGGAAAACCATACAAAGTCCAAAAAGGGAGGTGCACAACTAGATGTTATAACAAACCTATGTACCAATTCGCAACTTTCTACGTCTAACCGTTTTTGAGTTATGCGACACACACACACGCACGCACACACACATACATACAGACGTCACGAAAAATCGTGTAAAGTCGCTGATATGTCTAAAACGAGAGCTCGTGTTAAGACGACACTTGCAGGTGTACAACTAGACATCATGACAGTCAAATGTATAAATTGGCAGCATTCAGCGATCATTCGTTTTCGAGCAATGTGAAATACAGAATTCATTTCGCAAATCGGGATTACAATTGTATAAGGAAGTAATAATTGAAACTGGTCCACGTTAGAGAAATAGTATATAGATATTTTCGAAAAATTTTCGATTTCGATAAATGTCCAACTATCGTAAAACTGGTATCGTAAAATTCCGTAGATTGATACTAATAGTCCTCCGTCCTAAAAAATCTGTAGAGTGAGACTAATAGTCCTCCGTCCTAAAAAAAAAAAAAAAAAAAAAAAAAAAAGAAAACAAAACAAAAAAACTATTTTACTCTGTTTTAAATTGAAATAAGTTTTCTGAATTTTTCAAATACGAACTATTATTTTTTTGTTATATTTGGTCACCTAAGTTACCATAAGACGTCGCAAAGTTTTTTATACCATATGAAAATATTTGTTTTGGAAATCAACTTACTTCCTTTATACTAAGTACAAGGAACAAAAAAGTTAACGGCTTTAATCACTGCGCATAAAATACTATTACTTTCTCCGTTTCACATTACTTTCTGCGTTACTACTGACACATAACAGTTTAACGTGTAATACACGAGTAACGTGTAATTACACAGAAATATTGTGGAACCGATTTACAAAGTGGATTTTTTTTTATCTCGCATAACTCAAAAACGAATGGTCGTAGAATGTAACAAATTTATATTTGTATTTGTCATAAAGTCTAGGCCTACAACACTGCAGTAGGCTTCAAGACCATTTGTTATTTAAGATTTACGACCTTACACGATATCTCGTGACGTCTGTATATAGGTGCGCGCGTGTGTCCCTAACAAGCAAATGTATTCGGCCATTAAATGGCCTCTCATAGGAATCCGTCGAATAGATGAGCGGCGCTAATCTGAATCTTATGAATTTTAGAAACTGATCCGATGGAAAGACGCGTTTTTCATCGTGTGTTCCTCAGATTTGGTATGGGTTGGACATCTCTGTTTTCGATGTAACTTTCCTTACCGAAAATCGTTCTTACAAGGGAAGGTATACATTTAACCCAAATGGATTTTACAAAATTTTTAGGTAAATAGTAAGTTAGACCTTCATTTATATGATTGTTAGGATAAAATCGGTTAATTCGTTTGTTAGCAGGGTCAGGACCACCAGTAGTCTTGCCTTCCAGAACGTCGCATATTAACCCGCCAACAGCACAACTTCTTCTTCCCAGGATATCTTTAAAATATCTTCGGGATGAAACGACATCCCAGAAGCATCCTGAAGATGTACTGTAGATAACTGTGCAGTTAGAGCCGTAGTATAGTCCAAGATTGACGTAAAGCTGATTCAACCTCAACCGCTTGTTGGGTCAGGTGGAAATGAAACGGCATTATATCCTTTATTTTTCTTATCGATTTATCCTAGAAGAACATAGGGACTATGTATTATCTATCCTGCTGTTTCCATTAATGGAAGTGGTTACATTCACAATAACAATGCAGAATTACTAATATAACTATCTTAACGGCTTCTGCTGTTACGGTTTTGGTTTCCTGTTTTTCCAGGCATGCCATCACTTATACCATTCCTTCAAGCATTTGTGTAAGAAATTCTGCCTTGTTATTGTCAAAATTACGTAATATGAATTATTGTAGACGAAAGTTATTGTACCATAAGACTCAAAGTTGTAAAAAAAAAAAAAAAAAAAAAAAAAAAAAAAAAAGAAAGAAAAAGAAAAAAAAAAAAAAAAAAAGAAAGAAAGACAGAATTTAAAAAAAAGGAAGAAGAAAGGGAAGTAGAGTCAAATAAATTATAATTCTCAGTACTAGTGAGTGTGTTTTGGTAAACTCAATATGGCTCCTGTATTAGCTTTGACTGCTACTGCGGCAGTCATCTTGAGTCGACCACAGTTAACTTCCTTTGCCCTGCATGCTGATATGCCGTATACACCTCTGATACAACTCTTTTATCATTTCTCCAACAGTGGTAACAATCCAAATACATATTTCTTTATTCATTTATCGGAAGGGTGTTCTTCACCTACGTTTCTTGAGACCGTTAGAGCCTCTGCTCATGTGCTGACACAATGGTCCAGTGTTAAAATAGAGGGGATAGTCCTTGTGGCTGAGAGAAAATAAGCGATAAGGGAACACCGAATTTCTGGATGTTTACCAAATACCGAACAATTCAGTCAATTTGGCTCTCCTGAAACCTGTAGAATCGTCGTCCTCGGTTCTGTACGCTAGCCTTGGGAAACGTAGCTGAAGAATTACCTCCCTATAAATAAGTATAAATAAATGAATAAAATAAATAAACATATATTTGGATTATTACCACTAATGCAAACAGCAAGATGATACATTGTTATAGTTCTTACGTTGTAATAAAATAACCAAGAAGAATACTGCTCCATTTCCTGATGACATCACACACCGCTGTTAGCGTTTGAGGTTGAATGGGTTTTGTTTTACATAGCTTTTGTATTACATTACAGGCAATTGGAAATGATCTGAAATCACCCTTAAAGGTGTGTTAATCGTTTGTTAGCTCCTGCTAGCAAACGATTTAGGAGGTTTTACCACCACTGTCATTTTAAGGAAGTTTTAATTTATTACTTACTCAAAAATTTCGTAAATCCGTTTGGGTAATATATATAGATAGATACTTTCCATGTTGCATACTGCTCGAAGCGATATGTCCGTATATTTCGAGGTGTCGATCAGAAGCCGAGCAAAATACGATGGATCAATGCTACTAGGGGAGGTGCATGTGTGGCTGTATACAACTCGCATAACTTAAAAAGTGTTAGATGTAGAATGTTGCAAATTCATATTGGTTTGTTATTATAATACCTAGTTGTGTACCTCCGTTTAGGTTTTTCTATGACTTTCTTTTTAAGAGATATCCATCCACACAAAATTATACTAAAAGACGAAAAGTATGCCGTATTAGTATAATTCTATCTTCTTTTTCAAAGAACACCAATTTTATCACTTAAATGTAGGGATGAAGCATATAGTGATTTTGGCGGATATTGCATATCTGGAGCTTTTTTCCATCTGGATAGGCATATCTGATATACAGAAGAATCACTCATGTTTAAATCCTATTTTTGAATAATTAAATTCGCCTTCTTCGAAAATAAATAAATAAATAAATAAAATAATCCAAGAGCGTTTTTTTTTTTTTTTTTTTTTTTTTTTTTCTTAGTGCATATCTATAATGACCAAGAATTCAAAAATTTTGACCATACTATATGATCTGCAGTTCTACAGATTTCATCAGAAGTTAATAATGGAACACTGAATCATAATATTACGAAAGTATTGTCAACATTCATGAGTGTAGATATGTTCTTAAAGACATAGGCATATTCTAGTCGACCAACTTACTTTATTTAATTAACGTTTTAGAAAAAGGTGAATAAAAATGCTATTCGTACAATTTCTGAGAAATGTCCATCTGCGTGCGACAAAATATTTCTGTCAACTCTAGCTCGAGAACTAATGCACAAAATTTCAGGAAAAGTTATTTTATTTGCACCTCTGACTTTGATGAGTGCCTATCGTTATTTAATGTACACCGCTCCGCAGTTGGCACTGTGTTCCTGCTTTAGCCCAATTTTTATTACGGCAGTCTGTTACAAAATTTTATACAAATGCACACTACGAAGATTGCTTTAACCAACCACTGTCAAATTAATAAATTAATATTTATAACAGTAACAACTAACCAAAATAAGTTTTCGTATCTCGCGCATTGTTTCTCCCCTGGCAAGTGGGAGAATTTTCAGTATGAGTATTTATCAAAGAACTCGTCAATACCTTTAAAATGAACCTTCGAAATATTTATCTACAAAAATAAATTAATTCCCTAATATGCCTGTATGGCTCAACACTGTCTTTCGATGTTGAGGATTATATCTGTCTGAGATAAAAATTGTCAGTATTCAAAATTGAAAATAATTGCGATGAATAATAATTTTAAAAAATAACTTTCGCCGCGTGAATTTGTAAAGGAAGACACAGAGGAAAGTTTTTTGATGGCCACAACATACTAGTTTAAAAGTTTTAATTAAAAACTGTCACGGGTACAATGTTCATTACTACAGTACACCAAAAATACATAGATAAAATGTGCCATAATAAAAGGCTAAGAATCGAAAAATTCTTACGTTCTACTATCGGAGTGTGACAATAAAAACGTTTGTCACGTCTGATTCGGATACATTATAAAAACGTGAAAATTGATTCCCTTTAATACAGGTGATGGGTATCAAATTATTATTAAAATCAATCATCAGTTAAGCTATCAAAAATAGTAAACTAAAAATGCTACATTATTCCTGGTGATTTAAATCTAAATATTGCTATTAAATCCTTAAAAGGTCATTCCGAAGTGAAGACCAATCCAAAGATTTCGTAAAATTATTTTGTTAATTTTCAAATCTTGTGTTTTTTATGCAAATTACTTCATAGGCATTAAAAGTTTTTTTTAGATGGATTTTTTTTTTTTTTTTTTTGTACAGATTTTTTCCCCACAGTACTATAGGTATGGGAAACTTAGGCATTCGCGAAAATTTTCGACCTCGAGTTTTTAATATTTATACACGTTTTGAGGCATGAGGAATCCGGAATTTAAAAAGTTGATAGGGTATTCGTCTGTAGGGTGTTAGTGTGTTAGTCTGTGTACGCTATATCTCAATAACAAATCATACAGATGTCGAACCAGTTTTAAAATATTACTTGTGATACTAGCAAGAATCCCTATGTATATTTATAACATTCTACTTTAAAAACTTCGTAAATTATTCGAAGTTTACAATTTTCTTGACGTGGGAGAATAATGCAAATTTTCGCTTAAATGAGTATTAAATGGAATATTTTTACACTGAAGGGGCAAGGCCAGCTTTAAAATATGAGTTATGTTGCTGGCATGAACATCATTAACAAGGGAAACTGAATTATTTCACAAGTTATATGAAATTTATATATTTTTTAACATGGTAGAAAAAATTCCGTATAAATGTCCATTTTGAGGGATATATTTATCGTCAAGATGTCAGACTACTTTTAAAATGTCTTTCATGATACTGTCTTCAACATCACTGACCACGAATATTCCAGTTTAAAAATTTCATAAGTTATTCGAAATTTAAAATTTTCTCAACATAGCAAAATAGAGCAATATTTCATACAAGCAATATGGGGAATATGGGAAGTAATATGGGGATTTGAAATACCTTGCATGATGGGGAGCAGCTTTGCACTGGTAATAATATGGACTCGCCTGAAAACAAATCTACGAAAAAGATCGCAATAAAACGGACCAGCAAATTAGGATAATATATATGTAACTGAACAGTGGGTAGCCTATTTGTTGGGGGAATTTGTCTGTCACTGTGTCAAGCGATCGATTAAACTCATTTCTCTTAAGTTAAATATAGTATGCTTTTTTCCATAAATTTTTAAAAACTTGTATATGATGCACCTTAAGTTTTTTTTTTTTTTTTTTTTTTTTTTTGTTGATGTTACTTTTCTGATAAATAACTGTCATTTCGTGGCCATTTTTCACTCCCCACACGATAAACTGTTAAATTATGTTCAAACATTTAACTAAATTAGAGATAAGTAAAAATAAATAAATAAATAAATAAATGAGTAGGAATAAATAATTTAATAATATAAATAATAATCAATGAATTTAAAAAGAATAAATTTACAGATTTCGTATTTATCTCGCTTTTAATTACAAATAAAGCATAAGCTTCAATTAATAAACGAAAAAATAAATTTACAAATATCTTAATTATTTTTTAGTTAAAAAAAAAAGGGTTGAACACATAAAATTTGTGCGAATCGCCAAAAACGTGCCAAATAGAATGTGGCTATATCATCGAACGGAAAAGTAACTTTAAAAACATACATATTTATGCATATGTATATATTGTTTTTATATATATTTTGCCATTATATGTTTTCCTATCATTTATCGTATTTATTATTCTTTCATACATTTCGAAAATTCAGCAAATGTAACAATTGTTTACCTAAATATTAGCATTGTTACATTAATACATTATCTGCTTTTTTCAATAAACAAGCATTGTTAGACTACATATTGTTTCAATACACGTGCGGAAATAACAGAAACTTCCTTTGGCATCGAAAACTAACAAATATTTTAGTATTCCAAAAAAATTTTTCGAAAGTCGTTTGGAAAATTTGCTGTGTTTTCAAAGTTTTGAAAGTTCAAATATCGTTTTCTAACAGAGCTTAAAAGACTAAGACGTAAGTTGCTATACTCATTCCATTAAATTCATATTAAATAAAAACATATGTAATGAAAGTCAACTAATATCAAATCCTAACATAAGTGTATTTAATTTATTAAATTTTGTAATCTTTCTGAAGTTGATCTAAATTGAATTCAATCGAATGTATAGGGTTGTCGAAAGACAATTTTTTGATTATAAATGAGCATATTCTAATTGTGCAACAGAATTTTGCGCACAATTAAGAAAATATACAAACTAAAATAATAAATTAAATACATATATGTGGATTAGATAAATAGTTTAGTTTAGAAACTGTCAAAAAATATTGTAGGAAAATATTTTATTTATTTTCGATTATATAAAATTTTTCGAGGAAATATACGTGACTATTTAAATAAATAAATAAATAACATCTAAAAAATTCAAATATGCGTAAGCTTTTTTGTTAAATAATTGGAACAATTTTTATATCTGTCGTCCTTGGCGAATATATATATAGATATAAGATTGTCAAGTTATCTGGAGAATTTTTCAGAATTTAAAAAAGGGTGAGAGGAGGAATAGACCCTGGACAGGAAGTTTTGGAGCATACTTCTTGTAGATTCTGTCGGAAGGCGACACTTGACGCTCTGAACCGAGTTTATATATATATACAATCATGGTTGTTTAAATAAAGTATATTACGCGAGCAATAAATAATATGAATAATAATATTTCATACGATATATATTACAAAAATATGCATCTGTATATTTCGCATTACATTTTTCATGGCCAAACACAAAAATCACCAAGGACGACAGATATCAAATCTATAGTCTAATGTCTCTTAGCATTGCAATAAACGTTTCTTTCTTTGAATAAAGTCACCTGTATCGAAAAAGCACAGCTTTAGCATGGGAAACCTTTGGCGACTTTATATATTTTTGGTCATTTTGGCAGTGAATTGAAATGAACATCGCAGATGTATAAATAAATATCTTGGCGAAAAACGTCCAAACTATTTCGGTGATAATTTTCAAATTTTGTAAGGGGACCTTCATACTAAAGATTCGCCCAATATTGTACCTGCATTCGACTATAAAATACTCGTATCTTCTATCGCGATCTGTAATAGTTACCATCACATATTCTTGTTTATCGGAATAAACCTTCCAGTACACTTTGAGAGAAAAGGATCGCCAAGGGTATAATTTTAGCGTTAAAAAATTATACTTTCGGTTAACTGTGTACTTACTTTTTGCTGAAATTGTTTTTGGTGTTATTTCTCGGCGATAATAATTCAAATCTTGCTCAATTTATATAATTATGTCTACAGAAAGTTGCAAGATAAAACACATTGTGCCAAATTGTCCTTTATTGGAAAATATGTTAAGCAGTGAGCCAAGTTGAATGATTACCATTTTATGGTTTGGGGAATAATCCTCTTTAACTCTACTCTTTCATACACTTCGCCTGTTTTATTTTGCTTTTCAATGCTTTCCTTTTTGTCTTGAATACAGTTAATAGTTCGCTAGGGTAACTTGCAAAGCCATCTTATAGTTAATATCCAGTCGCAGTTTCCAAAACTCAATCCGTGTCTGTTCTTGGCCCCCTACATATACAGACTTAACCCAGCGATAAAAGACAGTCCAAAACTTTCAAACCTTCTATTGTATCACACTCCAATGCCTTTTCAGTGCGACTTTAATTTGCATTCCATTATAAAAATCTAAAATTATCCATAGTCTTATTTAATAATTTTGTCGCGACAAAACCTTTATAATGTGAAATTCCAGAGTCTCGAAACATTTTAATCGCTTCCATTTCTTGATTAGATAAATTCTACAGAGTAAAATCCAGATGGATGTAAAGAAAAAAATTAAGTTATAATCGTTATAATATAATGAAGTATTTTCCTTTCGAAAAATAAGAAATTAAAATTCAACGGTTACAATTAAAATTTTAGCCTATTTTGCGTAGCACGCGAAGCATATTAAATGTATAACGAAACTTTTTGCACGATTTGAAATAAAAATATTTCCATGGTCAGGGTAGAAAAACAGTGGACGTTAGCATACGTTTTGAGTTAATGTTCAACGGTATAGATCCGCCTGAAAAATGTATATCAGTTTCAAGGTAAATTCTAAAAATATTTACTGAAATGGGAGTGCACACTGGCAGACGTTCGGAGAGAGAGACGAAAAGAATTATTAAGTCAAAAAATAATCAAAGACGAGATGACACGAATATCTGAAAAATTCATGGACACGAGTTTCAGATCTAGTTTTTAGTAGACATCAGTTGCATCCAACATTAGTTACATTTTTATCTCAGTCAGGTATATTGTCTTTAAATCGTATACACACCACATAATGTACCTAAAAAAAGTGAAAAAAATCTGGAGTGACTCCTCCACTCGACTTTCCGAACATTGTGTGTAATTAACGGTTTTGTAGATAAAGTAAAGTAAGAGGAGTTGTTAATAAGCAAAAGAGAGAAAATTATAATAGAGTGTTTGAGTATTTTTCTCCAAATAGTACACGATGTTTAATTTAACGCTATTGAACTTTGAGCCCATAGATCATAATGATTAAAAATTTTTCGTTGTGTCCCTGTAAAAACCTATAAGTGCTCGATTCACCAAAATGCTTATAGTTAGTACAATAGTAACTTACAATATTCGTATAAATTTTCAGCTAAATTGAATAAAGGGTTTAGACGTTATCGCACTTTTAAAAATTTGGTCCTATTAGCCATAATGATAAAGAATTTTTCTTTGTGTCCCTGTAGAAAAACTGTAAGTGCTAATTTCACCAAACTCTATACAGTTCGTGCAACTGTGACCTAAAATATGTGTATATTTTTTTTATCAGTTTAACAAGGCGTTTAGACGCTATCATACTTTTAAAAATTTGGCCCCATAGGCCATAATGATAAAGAATTTTTCTTGGTGTCCCTGTAAAAAAACTATAAGTGCTAGATTCACTAAAATCAATGGGGCTCGTTCTACTGTGACTTACAACATACGTACCAACTTTCAGCTCATTCGAGCGAAGCGTTTAGACGCTAGCGTGTTCACTCACATACATACACACACACACACATACATACATCAACGTAAAAATAGTGAAAACGGACTCAGGGAACCTCAAAACGTATAGAAACATCAAAATCTCAAATTCGGATTTTTGACATGATTACAATACTTTCCGTACATACGTATGTTCGGAAAGTAAAAATAAAAATGACAATAAAATTAAAATTTCATGAAAGATCTTGAAATTTATTTTCAGCAATTTAGAAATATATTAGAAATATATAACCCCTAACATATCCGAATTCTTTTATGTGGTTTACAAACGAATGGCGAAAGCTTTTCATTCCATATTTTCTGCGAAACACGTCTTTACGGATATATATATATTAACTATGCTAAGTGTATTTTAATGATGTTAAAATGTAATAAAGAGAAATTTTAACCACAGACGCTATGTACTAGAATTCTTTTGCGTGTCCCATGTATATAAACCATTTGTGTAATATCGATTAAAATTCTTATATAACATACCTACATGACACAGATCTATAATTATAAACTTAGTCTGTTTCTAATGCGTTTTTTTTTTTTTTTTTTTTTTAAATGTTACACACACACACACAAAGGCAGATCGATACACATATACCAACTATCAAAAATTTAATTTTCGGATTCTGAATGCCTCAAAATATGTAATTATAATGACATTTTATTTCAAAAATTTAACCCCCAAAACAATATATTCTCTACTACAAGTGGATAAGAGGAAATAAGTAAAATGTTTACAAACTGCTTAAATATATATATATTGATCGTATATATATATATATATATATATATATATATATATATATATATATATATATTAGATAAAGCATTTTAAATCAGAAATATCTAAAATTTCGATCAATAATATTTTTTTTAATTAAATGTTAATATTTATTTATTTAACTCTTGTGTAAGGGAATATATTTCAGGTGCCACAAAATGCTTTGCTGCTTTCACACTACATACATACCGACACTTTTTTGACTGGTCAAGCATCGTTTTTCAACTGTTTTCAGGCAGAAAATATTGTCAACTGCTTTTATGTATCACGACGTTGTTTGCAAACTTCACGACATTTCAATCCATATTTTTTTACTAATATTTTTACTTTCCGAACATACATATGTAAAGAAAGTATTGTAATCATGAGAAGGATAAAACTTCGACTTTGAGATTTGGGTGAGTCTATACGTTTTGAGGCCCCCTGAGTTCATTTTTGATATTTTTAGAGTGACGTGTGTGTGTATGAATGTGAGTGAACACGATAGCATCTAAACGCTTTTTGAGATGAGCTAAAGGTTGGCACGTATATTTTAAGTCCTCGTTGCGCGAAACCGTATCGATTTTGATGAATCTAGCAACTGTAGTTTTTTAGAGTGCACAAAGGAAATTTCTAAATCATTATGGCTATAGGCTAAAATTATTTAAAGGGCGATAACGTCTAAATGTTTTATTTGAATAAACTGAAAATTTATAAACATGTTATAGGTTACCATCGCATGAGCAGTGTAGATTTTGTTGAATCTAGCACTTACAGTTTTTTTTCTTTTTTTACATGGACACAAATAAAATTTTTTTATCATTATGGCCTACAGACTTAAACTTTTTAAAGTGCGATAGCGTCTAAATTCCTTAATCGCTCTGAACTGAAAATTTATACACAAGTTATAGATCACCTTCGAACAGACTGTGCCTATTTGCACCGCATAGGGTACGCGTTTTTAACACATTAATGAAATGACATTCAACAACTTAAAATATATTTCGAGTAGTTTCCCTTCAGCCCCTAATATATACGAATCCTTTGGTGTATCCTGTAAATGAATGAATGATTGAATCTTTTATACTCTGTTCTGCGTTAATCATGTTTTTGAGCATAGAAAAAATATATGCGGATGTGTACGTACATCATTATATTTAGTGCAACCTAAAGAAGTTAAAATGATTTCTGTAATTGAGATTTCTGCCTATGTATTATACTGGATGTTCCTCTACACGAATCATTTTTCCGGTCTCAATAAAAAGTTTCATTAATGTCCCAAGTACAGGGTGGTCCGAAAAACATGATAGAAAGTATTTTAAGTTCCTGATTTCAAATATACTGATATAAGTATAATTCTCCCATATTGCAATTGCACATATATTGACATTTAGGGTGAATGTTTGATTAACGGAAATAATGACTAACCAATATGGAATCACTGACCTTGGAAAAACGATTATTTATCGTAAGAAGAGTTTTTGAGGTGCCATTGGGGTACGGAAAATCCTCATCTCAGTGTCGTCTTACGACTGTATCCACAAACGGTCACGGTGTGGTGTGCCATATCGTCGAAGCGGGTGAATGGTCCGATATCCATTGACGGTAAGGTCACGGGAGAGAAATATCGAGAATTTCTAGAGCGTCACTTTGGTCCTGAAGCTGGCTGTCTCAAAATGACGCGCCAGTACTGGTTCATGCAAGATGGGGCTCGTCCCCATAGAACTGCTGATGTCTTCCTGTGGCTTAAAACGACGTTTAGTGAGCGTTTGATTGCATTGGATGCAGAAAAATTCCCGAGGCACGGGATAGAGGGGTCCCTATATAGTCCGGACCTAAATCCGTGCGACTTCTTCTTATGGGTTTACACCAAGGACAGAATCTATAGGAATCCCCTTATTCACTTGAGGGCCGAAAATCGACCATCAGAAATGACACTGATGCACTTGATTTCGACACACTCCAGCGCTTTATGACAGAGTTTAAGAACTGGCTTTATAACACTATAGTCAGGGACGGTAGACATTTCGAGCACCTTCTATATTAAATGTCATTCATATCTTTATTCAATAACATAGGTTTCATGTTCTTGCATATTTTGTTTTTTCCACAACGATCGGTTCCTTTCTATCATGTTTTTCGGACCACCCTGTACTATTCCCATAGGACACACACTTAGAATGTGAAATTCAAAATTTTTATAATTGTTTGTTTTTCACTCTTTGTTTGACACAGCCGCTAAGAGAAACTATGAAAAAAAAAAAAAAAGAAGAAAAAAAACTTATTTTCATATTCAGGAACCACAAAACGTGTAGTACTAGTTAAAATTTCGTGTATACGACAGCAAAATAAATCCTATACTTGAAAGGAAAGAAGAATCGATGATTTTTCCTCACCTTCTAAAATAGTGTTACGATGTCCTATGCCACATTCAAATTCTGCTAAGGACTAAGGAAAAGCTTTCATGAAATATATTTACTAGTGGATCTGCAGATCAAGAGCCTCAACGTCTTATTTGCATCACACGTTACTCATTTTTTTTTTGGTGGGGGCGGGGGGAGCAGAGGGGGCTTACGAGGGGGCAAAATATGGACATCCCTTTTAGCGCTAAATTTGTCCTGAGAATTCTATGAAAGCTGCGGTCACGAATTTTGGTGCATGGATTGTTTATAAGTATTCGACACCTAAAGTAACGGAATTTACAGACAGAAGGTAAAAACACCTTTGTAAGCATAACTCGGTTCCACATTACTTCACAGTAAAGAAATTGCACATGAGGAGACTACACATGAGACATGCGTTTAAATAAAATACTATCTGCGATTTAGGAAATTTTGATTTTTAAAGGAAGGGAGGGGAAAAATCGATTTTTAGCGGGAAATTTTGGAAATTCCAGATTTTTGTGTAAAACTCTACCAAAAATGGAACAAATATGTTGAAAACAGCCATGCGTCTTCTTTAGGGTATTTCCAAAACACGTTTTTGATTTTTTGCGATCTGCTATTTTTTTTTTTTGGGGGGGGGGGGGAGGGGGGGTGTTACGAAGGGCAAATTCGAGACACCCATTTTAGCGCTAAATTTCTACTAAGAAATTTATGAGAACTGCGGTCACAAAGTTTGGTGCTTGGATTGTTTACATGTATCCGACCCCTAAAGTAACAGGATGTATTAGAATATCCCCCTCCCCCTTTCGAGCAGGGGTACCGGAAGAAAAAGGAAAACGTTTGCAAGTATAACTCGGCCCCAAATTACTTCACGGGTGAAGAAATTGCACATGAGAAGACTAGACTTGAGTATAAATAAAACATTATGTACGATTTTGGAATTCTTGATTCTTACAGGAGGGAGGGGGGAAATCATTTTTCGGGAGGAAATTTCAGAAATTCTGTATTTTTGAGTAGAGCTCAACTGAAAATGGCACAAACATATTGTAAACAGCCATGTGTCTTCTTTGCAATATTTCCAAAAACACATTTTCGTTTTTTTTTTTTTTTTTTTTTTTTTTTTTTTTTTGTGTGTGTGTGGGGGGGGGAGGCCTTACGAAGGAACAAATTCGAGACCTCCCTTTTAGCGCTAAATTTGTCTTGGGAAATCTACGGGATCTACGGGATTTCGTAAAACTTAGTAAGAAGGCAATGAGGACCCGGACTCCTCACGTTGCGAGCGGGAAACCTCTATCGAACACAGCGGCATATTTCACTTAGGTTATTTATAATGATATGGGACTTCCCCAATTCATTTAAATAGTGCCCTGCGAAGCGGGCAAAGCCTGCTATTATATGTAATATATAAATATACGTATATATCTATCTCTCTATATACAAGGTAAGTCAAAATGAATATAGTGATTACAAACGGCTATAACTATTTAATGAAAAAAAATTTATCGATAAGATTAACACAGAATGTAGACGGAACTCCAAAATTTTGTATACATACGTCATAGATGTTCTATGCGACTTCCCTTGGTCACGCAGACAACATCTAGGCGGTATAGTCCATTTCACGCCATACATTCTGAAGCATTTGTTCAGTCACCGACGCAAGCGCATTACAAATGCGTACTTTGAGACCCTGCGATTTTTATCTATGGGTTTATGTGAAAGATAGAGTGTATGTGCTTCCCATGCCCAAAACAATTGAAGAACTCAAAGTACGCATTTGTAATGCGCTTGCTTCGGTGACTGAACAAATGCTTCAGAATGTATTGCTTAAAATGGACTACCGCCTAGATGTTGTCCGTGTGACCAAGGGAAGTCACATAGAACATCTATGACGTATGTATACAAAATTTTGAATTTCCGTCTACATTCTGTGTTAATCTTATCGATAAATTCTTTTTCATTAAATAGTTATAGCCGTTTGTAATCACTATATTCATTTTGACCTACCCTGTATATTGACTCGCTACGTAAACAGAAAAGTTTCTGAGGGGATGGAGGAGGGTGTGCCGCCTACCCCAATCTCTCTTTATACGTATCTGTATAATTAATGAATAAATAAATATATATATATTTCTAGTAGTTGATAGTCTTGCATTAATAGCTTGTAACTTACAAGTACTTGCACCAAATTTCCTGCAAAATAATTGCATAATATATCGGAGTTATTTTGTGTGACCTTGTAAACTAATTATACCAATTCTTTGTCCGTAATTTCTAACGGAAAAACATGTTTTTAAATATTCTGATAACATTTCATTATATTTCATGGAGTGTAACTCTATTGAAATACACTTTTAAGAAATACCGTCTATCGACCGCAATGGTGCGAAATTCTTCTGTGTGTTCCGCCACAGTTAATTATGTATACCGATAAAAAGAATATACCTAATTCATCATAACTCATTAATATTTCAATCTATCATTTGAATGATTACAGAATGTCATCGGAATACCTTTAGTGTGGTCCTGTAAATAATGTATTTAGTCTTTGCATGTCTTTTATTTATTTATTTATTTATAATTATTAATTTGAATAAACATGCTTTTAAGCATCTGTATAATGCATAGTAATACCATTATGTTGAATGTAGCCTAAACGCGTTAAAATGCGCTTAAATAAAAATTTGTTCATTAGGCTCTAATGTCACAGAATTATTTTGTGTGTCTCTAAACACGAGATTTAAACATTGTATAAACCAGTAAAAACTATTCAACACATTCTATGTTTTTCATGAATAATCGTTCGAAATTTAACATATTTTGAATGATTACGTGACATTGTCGAAACACTTTTGCAAGGTCATGTGCATTAATTATGAAGCCTAAGCCCATACATTTTCTACACAAAACATTATTTTAAGCATCTCAGTAATGCGCGCTAATTTCTTTTTCTTTCTTTCTTTCTTTTTTTTTTTTTTTTTTTTTTTTTTTAATGCAGAGTAACGATGTTAAAATGCGTTTACAGGAAATTCATTCGGCAGGCCGTAAGGATAACAAAAACTTTCGTGCGACCCTGTACACAATCCATGAACATTATAGACATAAAAAATTATGCATCTTTTTCTATACAGAGCCTGAACACGTGAACCAGTTTGCAAGTCAATAGGAGGATTTTTGCATCCGCTATTGCGGTACATACAAATTTTGTTCGTAGGCCGTAATGATAAGAAAAACTTTGGTGTGTCCCTGTACACGAACTACAAATAGAATACACGCCCATAACTATACAGCTAATTTTGTGTGGCTCATGAACATAGGTACCCATTTTCAAGTTAACTGCGTGATTTTTTCAGCCGCTACGCGAGACAGACAGATTCAACCCAAAATCTTTTCGAGTCTCCACATGGAGGCTTCCACATTTCGGCAATTGCAATTTGTTGTAACTTTGCATTTACGAAAATGCAACAGGAAGCACACAATATGTATCGTTTGGTAACGCATACTTATTTTTTTTTTCCACTTTCGTTGACTATATATAGGGTAGAGAAGATATTGTTTTTCGGTCAAATTTTCGTAATTTAGTTGTTGTTGTAGTTACACGTTTTGAGGCCCCCTGAATCTGAAAAGCATATTTTTAACGGCTGGTCTCTGTGTGTCTGTTGTCTGCACGTCTCATGAACAAAAAGCAGCCGGAGATCCGAATTCGGTATTCTAAATGTGTATCATGTAGGGAGGGTACACTAAACTTTAAGTTGTGTTGTGTACAGGTGTTGTGTAAAGTGTTTTGTGTACAGGAACACCCAAGACAATTCAAATACATTACGTCTATGAGGATTTTTCTGGTAAGTATAGTGAGACATCTATAGGTCGCCCTAAACAGAATGAACACCTTTTTAATGCATAAAAGCACTTTTTGTGTAGATTGTGGCATGGAAATCATTCATCAATCGTTCACAAGCCTACTCAAAGTATATGGATATATTGGGCTACACTTGAAAATTGCCGGAATCGTAATTCGCTTTGTGTTAGATGTTTCTCATATAAGACTAAATTTAAGTACACAATGGGATGCGCATGTTATTTATTAACAACTAGCAGGCTTCGCCCGCTTCGCTGGGCACTATATTTAAAAGATTTCTTTTTAATTGAATAACTGAAACGTTTAAATAAGTATATTTCGATTGGGGACTATTTTCTTCACAGTTTTAGTATGGGATCTCCTTGACAATATCAAACATTTTTTGAACTTCTTGAATCTGTGCAACAAAACTATAATTAAAACGAATATTCTCGAAAACAGTCAAATAGAAATTTTAATTCTTCGAATATTCTAGAAACAGTTGAAGCTGTTACTCGTACAGTAAAAGTCACTATTCGATGAATGGTCAAATCAGAGAACGCACACGTAAGTCGTTTTCGCAGCAATCAATATAACGCACGTATGTACGCGTCACGCACATGAACCTCCCCCCGCCAAAAAAAAAAAAAAAAAAAAAAAAAAATCACAGACTGTGTACATCGCTGTGCATGAATCTCAGGACACACGAAACTCGGTTCCGCGGCAATCATTATCACGCATGTTAAAACCAAAAAACTTCATTGGACAGCCCCACCATGCTGTGCATGAATTTGAAAACTCACGAAACTCGGTTTCGCGGCAGTCACTATCACGCATGTTAAAACCAAAAACACATCCCTACCAGGCTGTGCATGAATCTGAAAACGCACGTAACTCGGTTCCGCGGCAGTCACTATCACGCATGTTAAAACCAAAAAAACATCACTGGACACCCCTACCACGCGGTGCATGAATCTGAAAACGCACGAATCTCGTTTTCGCAGCAATCACTGTCAAGCATGTTAAAACAAAAAAAACAAAACAAAAAAAAAAAAAATAATAATAAAATGAAACCATAACTGGACACCCCTACCTCAAATCAATGAAAATCAAATAAAACAATCAAATCTCTCGTAATTTCTCATAACGTAGCTCTAGTTTAACGTGAAATACACTCAAATCAAAGAAAATCAAATAAAACAATCAAATCTCTCGTAATTCCTCAAAACGTAGCTGTAGTTCAATGCAAAACACACTCAAATCAATGAAAATCAAATCTCTCGTAATTCCTCAAAACGTAGCTCTAGTTCAACGTAAAATACACTAAAATCAAAGGAAATCAAACAAATTTTTCGTAATTCCTCATAACGTAGCTCTTGTTTAACGTAAAATACACTCAAATCAATGAAAATCAAATAAACCAATGAAACCTCTTGTAATTCCTCATAACGTAGCTGTAGTTCAATGTAAAATACACTCCAATCAATGGAAATCAAATAAACCAATAAAATCTCTCCAAAGATTCTCTATTCTACGTCATTATAGAAATGGGAAGTTTTATTTTCACATTTTTATTAATTAAAAGAAAACTAATCAAAAATTCGAAAATCTGAGTTCGATGTGCACAATGACCCTTCGGAGGGCACCTTTGTGTTAAATCTCGTGACTGTCCGAGCTACCGTTTTCGAGAACAGTGAAATATACATATATATATATATATATACAAACATTGCTCTTTTAATAGTATAAGATATACAGAGCTACCCAAAACAGCTGAAGGATCCCATCTATTGAATGTAACAGATGGAATTGTTTTGTTACATTTTATTATGTCGACGAACAACTGCATACATAACCATACTGTAAACAAAGTATTTGTAAAAGTTTTATTTTAAACTATTTTTTTCTGTAACGTCACGACTTGAGGGTCCTTGATCACGAGAGTGTAAATTTGAGCGGTTGATCTGTATGTCTATCTGTTGTCAGCATAACTTGAAAATAAATACCTACAGGAAATTCAAATGTGGCCTTTTAAAGTTCGTATTAGGCTGTCCCTTGAAAAATTTGATCAAGATTGGCAAATTAATAACACCCTCGATTTTTTTTTTTTTTTTTTTTTTTTTTAATGTAAGCACTGTAATTGACCGGGTAGCTACCCCTCCCCCCCCCCTCCTCACAGACTTATATGTCGAATAAAGTTGCTCTTGAGTCTATTTTCGGTTTTTTAAAAGTACATTGAACTTTATTACCTTACTTTATAGATCTTAAGACTTAATAGGCAATCTGTCTTTATAATATTGGAATGCAGGTTAAGAGAAAGTCGCGTGAGTGACACACAATGCCTTTTGTAATATTTGTATAATGAAATAACATTTAAAAAAATAAATGTACCTATGTCTGTTAGACTAATGGTTGTCAATGATTGTGACCCTACATAAAAACTAGTTGGCATAGGTGGACTCTGCTCAGTTCCCCATCATATGTATGGTCTCATAAATTTCTTGTACAGGACATATTATATACATGTTAAGAGAAATGAATTTGACCAAACGCTTGACACAGTAACAGAACGAAATCCTCGCCTAAGAGGCTACCCACCATTCAGTTCGATATCTTATTATAATTTATTAATTTATTTTATTGGGGTCAATTTCATAGTTTATTTTCATGCTACTATTTCCAATTTAACTTTCCCAAAAATGCGTATTTATATCAAATATCGCCTCATTTTGCTATGCTGATAAAAATCTTAAATTTCGAATAACTTACGACATTTTCCTATTAGAATATTTTTAGTCAATCATGTTCATACAAGTATCATAAATGTTATTATAAAATTGTCTGATATATTAATGATCCTAAAATTGGACGTTTATGTTCGATTTCGCCTTATTCTACCATTTTAAGTAAATCGTAAATTCCACATAACTTACAAATTTTTTAAATTGGAAAATTCATACTCTATGATATTCATGTCAGTATCCTAAATAATATTTCAAAAGTGGTCTGACATCTTTATGATGAAAATATCCCTCAAGATTGACGTTTGTGTAAAATTTTGCCCTATTCTGTTATGAAAAGAAATTCGTAAAATTCTAATAACTTACGAAACTTTTATATTGGAAAATTCATAGTGAATAATATTCATGCCAGTATCCTAAATAAGATTTCTGAAGTAGTCTGACATCTTTACGATGAAAATATTCCTAAAAATTGACGTTTATGTGAAATTTTGTCTTACTCTGCCTTGTTGAGAAATTCGTAAATATTCAATAACTTGCGAAATTTTTAAAGTAGAATGTTTATAGTAACTGATGTTCATTCCGGCATCAAGACGGATATTTTAAAACTGGTCTGACATTTTTACAGCAAAAGGTTTTCATTTAGTGCAAGTTTAAGTAAAATTTTGGCCTATTCTCCCATGTTAAGAAAATCGTAAATTTCGAATAACTTACGAAGTTCTTTAATTCGAATGTTGCAAATAAATAGGGTTCTTGCCAGTGTCTAAAGTAATATTTTAAAACTGGTCTGACATCTCTGCGAACATTTGTTCGTGAGATATCGTGTAAACAGACTAACAAACTAACGGACAAACACACTAACAGACTGACACACTAACAGACACCCTACAGACAGACACCATACAAATTTTGTCATTTTCGGATTCCTCACACCTGAAAACGTGTAAAAAAGTCAAAAAACCGAGGTCGAAAATTTTCACGATTACCTAAGTTCCCCATACCTATAGTATAATGGGGAAGTAATAAGTATTGCTATTATTATTATACAATTGATTTTTTTTTTTTTTTTCAATAAAATAAATAATTTAATTGTAAGTAAAAAATAAATAAATAACAACAAATTTTACGCTCGATAAATTTATTCGCCCATAAATATATGCAGTTTCAAAATTTTAGTATTTAATTGTATTAAATATTATCTTATATCGCAAGTGTCATTTCACTCATCCTAGTTTTAGAGGATAAACCTCATCAATATTTTCGTATTAGTAAATTTAGACTAAAAGTAATAAAGGAGCTTTTTTATTTGTTTGTGTATTTATTAGTTCCCCATCATACTATAGGTATGGGGAACTTAGGTAATCTTGAAAATTTTCGACCGCGGTTTTTTGACTTTTCTACACGTTTCAGGTGTGAGGAATCTGAAAATGACAAAATTTCTATGGTGTCATTCTGTGGGTGTCTGTTAGTGTGTCAGTCCGTTAGTGTGTCAGTGTGTTAGTCCGTTAGTTTGTTAGTCTGTTAACACGATATCTCACGAACAAATGATCGCAGAGAGGTCAGATTAGTTTTAAAAGATTACTTTCGACACTGGCAAGAACTCTATTCATTTGCAACATTCGAATTTAAAAACTTCGTAAGTTATTAGAAATTCGATTTTCTTAACATGGGAGAATAGGACAAAAATTCACTTAAACGTGCATTTAATGGAAACTTTTTACTGTAAAAATGTCAGACCAGTTTTAAAATATCCGTTTTGATGCCGGAATGAACATCAGTAACTATAAATATGCTATTTTGGAAATTTTGCAAGTTATTGGAAGTATACGAATTTCTTAGCATGGCTGAATTGAGCAAAATTTCACATAAACGTCAATCTTGAGGGATATTTTCATCGTAAAGATGTCAAACCACTTTCGAAATATTATTTAGGATACTGGCATGAATATCATAGACTATGATTTTTCCAATTTAAAAAATTCGTAAGTTATTTGGAATTTTCGATTTACTTAACATGTCAGAATAAGGCAAAATTGAGCATGAACTTCCAAGACAACTTCAAAATTACGTTTATGATATTTGTTTGAACATGATTGAATACAAATATTCTGATAGGAAAATTTCGTAAATTATTCGTAATTTACGATTTTATCAACATAGCGAAATTGTAAATTTTTCATATAAATATGAATTTTGAAGATTATTGCATTGGAAATAGTAGCATGAAAACTAAACAACGGAATTGACCCCGATAAAATAAATAAATAGATTCGAATAAGATATATATATCGAAGTGAACGGTGGATAGCCTATTAGGCGGGGACTTCATTCTGTCACTGTATCAAGCTTTGGTCAAATTCATTTCTTTTAACATGATTATAATATGTCTCGCACTAGAAATTTCTGAGAACATAAATATGATGGGGAACTGAGCAGAGTCCACCTATGCCAACTAGTTTTTTCTTTAGAAAATGAAATACTAACTACGATTGCATTTAAATTTACATAATTTTCATTTTATTATAATTTATTATTATGACTCAATATAAAAATCAACAATGCTATAACGCAATTATATTAAATTATTTCTATTACTGTTGTCGGCAAAAATAATTTAAGTTAATTAATAACTTCTCGATTCATTTCTCACTCTTTTCTCTCTTAGGTAACCAACTGAAATCGTTGCTGAAAATGGAGGTAAGACGTACTTTTTCCTTAGAATCGTTTTCCCGTAAGAAGAGGATGGACATCGTGTACGCCGGACGTGGACATTCTGCTGAAGCTATGAAAACGGGCGGCGAAGAAAAGGGAGCTCTCAAACAGGTAACTTGGGCGGAGGAGCTGGTGCAGGAAATTATGATTAGTCCTGCACCTACGCCTCCACCCTGGCCACCAGTTAAAATTAAGTGGTGGCAAAGGTGCTTAGCATTCATGTGTATCTGCTACGAAGTAGATTTTTAAATTGTAAACAATCGCCCTCAACTTTTTAAAATTTATTTTCTAATGAGCTTTTTTTTCAAAATTTAATTTCGGAATTACTATTTCAAATGTGTAATTACGCGGATGTTAAAATTTCAGAAAGAGATATTTGTGTAGGTTTCTGTCAGAAAGAATTGTAATTGATTGTCGTTGGAGCTATTGAGCCTTCATAACTCAGCCAAAATGCAAAATAATATTTTTCCTTAATAATTTTACATTCATTTTTATAAAATCGCGAAGTTAAATTCTGCATAAATATGTGTAAAAAAAAAAAAAAAGGTTAAAAAATGATGACAATTTTCGATTAAATTATATAATATACTACAACAAATTAAAAATTTGCAATATTATAGTATAGGTGCCTTTCTAATATGGGGAACAGACTCGACTCCAAATGTTTCGCTAACTCACCAACAACTCTTTAGGGAAACTAGCTAAAGAATTTCTACTAAGTCGCCATCAGAATTTTTATGCCCCCGCGTTAATATTAATTAATGTGCTATGTGTCATTAATTTGTTCTTTTTTTTTTTTTTTTTTTTTTTTTTTTTGAGAATTTGTTTAATTTAAAATTAATAGTTTTCAAAATTTTGCTGGAAACATTTTAAATGGTTCCTTTTTCTTGAATTTTCGCCAATTCTGCAGCATCTAGTACTACCTAAGTCTAGCTCCGATAACAGAAAAATGCCTCTCCAGGTATATTAAGAATAGAGTTATATTGGGAAAAAAATATTTTGTTGGTTACCAAACTTCCAAGATTATTGGAGGAATAACTTTTTTTTTTTCTTTTTGCTTTGATGCGCACAAACAAGTAAAATAATGTTTCTTGATTAAAAATAAGTAATCACTAACAATAACCTACAGTTTAAATATAGGACTCTGCATGTCGATATTTCAATTTTTGACGCCGTTTTGAACTGACACTTTCTGTCTTTCCCCCCTCTCTCTCTCTTTAGTAACTGCGATTTTTATACATAATTTGAACGTACGATTAAGTTTTAAATGATGCTTGCAGATGGAAAATTACAGATTTAAAAAGTGCATCCCCCCCCCATATATATATATATATATAAGGACTTAGCCTGACGTTAGAAAAATAGACAATTTACGAGGTTATACAAATGTATTATAATTTTTTTTAGTATAGATTTATCATAAATCACTCTTGGCTAATATAAATTTTTGTCGCCGTTTTAGCGGATTTCTTTCTTTTTTCTTTTTTAATTATTATTATTAATGTTAAAAAATTTACCTATTTTGGTTTATTATTATTATTATTATTGCAATTTTTAATTAATTTATGGTAATATTTCGCATTTTGTTTATATTTTCATTGAGGCTAAGCTTAAAATGGCGCTTGCAGAGGTAAAGATATAAGTTTTAGAAATGCATCTTCTTTTTTTTCTGCTTCAACATCCAGAAAATAATAGCGCCAGATACATGGAAAATACATAATTTACGTGATTATTATTAATAATTCTTTATTTATTTAATTAATTTTTTTCAAAGTTTTATAAATTATTTAATAAATTATCGATATTTTAAATGCGTACCTGGGTTTAAAATAGCTATCGCTGTCGCGGAAATAAAAGTCCTTGGCGAAAAACTTTCGAGTTACTTTGACGCCAAGTGACAAAACTCAGGATTCCATCATAAATCTATTTCTTTTCTTCCTTTTTTAAAAGTCATTTTATAATTTGTAATTTGACACGCTGCTAGGCTTGAAAAGGCTCCTAGGCCGAAAAACGACTGTAACGACTACTATTCGGTGCCAAATTTTCAAAAATCGCATAGATTGATCCTGCACCAAACCTGTTTAAATAGTTTATCAAAATGCTGACAGTAAGCTTGCACGTATCTCTTTCCCCCCGTGTTTTCAGAAAAATTATTTTGTCTGCTTCGTAGCATCACTTGTTTGCTTTTTAAGTCTTTATAATAATATCTTATGATATGTTAGTTTCTTTTGAAGTGAAATTTTATTAATTATTTATAGTGTAAGTAATTTTTAAGTTTATGATTTATTGCATTTAAGCGGCCATTTTTCTGTATATATCTAAATTGTATTTAATTAGTTTTCTGTAGTTTTAAGTACAACCTATGGAAAAAAATTCTTTTTTCGGCCTTTTATATGGAATGCTTAAATTATCTTACAGATCTAAATTTTATTTTCTATTTTTATGTAGTTTTAAGCACCACATATGGAAAAAAAAATATTCTTTTGGCCTTTTCTGACTGGTAAAATTATCCTAAAGATACAATAGTTTTAAAATAGTCTTAAAATAGAAATAATAACACACAACACGAACAACACAAACAACACAAACAACATTACACAATAAAAAATAGCAACACAAATCTTTGGCTCTCGAAGGATTCCGAAATGGTAGGCGTGTCTCAGCAACAAGTGTTCTTCAGCTTCTTCCTCGGACTTCTCTGTTTATAGACAAAATGAGTTTCATCCAGTAGTGTCAGCAGCTCACTTATCCAGCATAAAAGAAATTGTGGCAGATATAACTTCTACTCTTGTCCTTTTCATTCATGGCAGCATCGAAATAAATAGGGTCTTCAGGCTACTGGGGCAGGGAACGGCAGCTTCTTCATTTCCCTTCTTCATCAGGCTATGACGATAGCTCGTTTCCTGTTTGGTTCTTCAGCGGCATCTCTTGGCTTCTTCTGCATGGGCATCCAGCATCTTCATTCCTTCAGGTCGATAAAATGCTAGTGGCTCCTTCCTTTCATTTCTTTCTAAAATAATAAATAGCTTGTTTTTTTTTTTTTTTTTTTTTTTTTTTTTTTTTTTTTTTGTGTGTGTGTGTGTGTGTGTGTGTGTGTGTGTGTGTTAACGTCAGTTTGCGGTCTCCGGCAGCACTGCAATCGATAATCGCCAAAATAGAATTAAAAAAAAAAAAATTATATGAAAATGTAATAATTAAAATAAATGTTTGTGTGATTTTTAAATAAAGGGTGTGTGTATTTATATTTTTAAAAGGACGAAAGGATTTTATTTTAAAATGTGTATATGTATTTAATATCAGAATGCGAGTATGTATGCTAAAATGTATGTACATTTATAAATTATGAATATTTGTTAACCGTTTGCAAGAATCAATGGCGTTTTATCGCACGGGGGCCGCAAAAATGACGTAAGCACTTTTTTTTAAATCGATTCCTCATAGCTCTTGTGTATTTATGAGAAATCGAAAAGGGTTTTTTGCATAATGGGACAAATGATAGAGCTTGTTTTGAAAGCTTCGTGCGCGTACAAAAAAGCAGAGCTGGCTTAGTAATAATAAGTTGATCGAATTATAACTTTAGTAATTATTTAGATTCTCTAATAACATAAAATTACTCGCTCTTTTTTTGTCATTGTTATAATAGTATGTGCTTTTCGAAAGTCTAATTTTGATAGAAAGGCAAAATAAAACAAAATGAAATCATTTCACCTCAAAGGAGTTTTTTAAACGGAAATTGGATTTAATTTTGCTTAAAGTATTGAACCTGTAAGTGAGAAAGCAACTTTTAAATTATTTTATTTTATTTTATTTTTTATTAATATTATTATCAACTTTGCTTCACATTAAATTCAATTATTTTTAACTACCTAAATTAAGATACTTTTTATTATTATTATTATTATTTTATTATGTATCGCATTAATCAGTTATGAAAAGAAATAGTAAAATTGAAATGAATGTCTGTTCGAAAAAGTTTAAACAAAAACGAAAAGTGGAGGAGAGTGTTCGTGCAGTTACACTAAATACATAAGATCTTATATATATTTTTATTGAAGTATAAAATTAAATCAAAAGATCGCTACATTTTAAAAGTAACACTTAAAATTTAATTTAAATTAGGATGGAAAAGTATTTTTTATTTAAATTTTTATTTATTTTTCTCTCAATGAAATCGAATGATTTCATTTCAGTTTATTAAACATAGTTTTCGAATTTTTGAATCCGAAATTAATTTATTTCCCATTTTTGGGATATTGAAGCTTGAGAGGATACCAGTAGGTCAGCTCTGCTGCGGGGGGTGGGGGGCCCTTCCGACGAGGCTCCACCTTAACGTGGTGGAAGGGTTTAAGAGTGCCACTTCGATGTAAGACAAAATTAAGAATGACGCATATTCGGAAAGAATAATAATTCCAGTCAATTTTTTATTTTCAAAGGCATAAAACGCGTTTTTTAAATCGAATGCCGTTTGAAGCATTTACTTAGCTACTTAAAAAGATATATATATATATATATATATATATATATATATATATATATATATATTATAAAACGAAAGAGATGTAAAACATTTTTCCCGTACATTAAAACAATCCTGAGATTGGAAATTAAATTTGACTTGTAATGCTTGAAGATATACAAACGAAGTGACACTCGAACTAAGAGAGCCTCAAAATTTAGCAGATACTTCTTCAGTTGCACTTTAATTGATAACTAGCAGGTCTGCCCGGCGTTGCGCAGGTTGAGGTAGTATTTATAGAATTTTAAATCAATGAAAGGATAGAACAAAGGTGTCAAATAAAAAGAGAAATGATGAAACGCTTCAAGAAGTCGTTAATAGAAAATATTTCGAATAAATTAATAAATAATTACAAAAATACAGCTTTAATATTGTCGATTTTAAACATTTTTGTCCATTTTTGCGATGAATTGAAATAGCTAACGCAAATACGTAACTAAAGAGCTTGGCGAAGAACGTCTGAGCTACTTCCAATGAGATATATAAAGTAGAGTGATAAATGGTAACCCTTGAGAAGGTCCAAGATGAGTCATGTGACATGCTCTCCTTGCACCTGCGTATTCGGTGGTTCCCTTGGTAACAGCTTATTTTCAGTAAATTTCTATGGCAACGGTTTGGAGATTGTTCTTCGCATAAGTCATAACCTCCAATGTTTTTGTTTACTTACGTAGTTTAATATTCTTTTGTTCTAAATCATTTTGATTTTGATTTTACTTCTTTTTTATTTCGTGTAGTTGAACTTTAACCGACAAAATGCTTAAAATAGTTGAAAAATTATTATTCGTTGTTAAATTTAGCTCTTTAAAAGTTTAAATTTTCTTTTATAAACACTTTTAAACTTTGTTGGGAAACGATGAAATAAAAGGTATTTTATTATTTATTAAAATGTGAAATATGTGTAAAATTATTTTAAAAACAATTTATTTCGTTCATAGGACTGTCATGTTACCTAATAATAATGATAATTTGTCGAACTGATATTTTAAATGCCAAAATAGCGATAAAGGGCCAAACACAGCAACCTATTGGAGCATGTCACGTGATTCATCTTGAACCACGGAAAGCTAATCCTTCATCCATTGAATCAGCACTCTAATTTATATATCTTGTTGGCTACTTCAGGGGCAAATTTCAAATGTTGCCAAAGGGGTTCGACACTAAAGCTGTTTCATAAATAAAATTATACTTAAAAAAGAATTAAATAGCACGCTTTTATTAAAATGTGAACTAAAAAGTACAAAAATCTTTTATAAATGTTAAGGTTTTTTTTTAGATAGCGGTAAGATGTCGCACAACTCGATATAACCTGATCCTCGAATTAAACTTCGAATAAGAATAAAATATTGATAAAAATACTGATACATATAACTTACTTTGATGGGGAAAAAAGCGTCGGGTGCTCACTATTTGCATTTTTGTCATTACTCTATAAAAATGTCATCAATCAAAAAATTATGACAACTAAAGTCAAGCACCTCACACACTTTTTCCATTAAAGTAAATTATTTATCGGTATATCAATATTTTATTCTTATTCGAAATTTAATTCGAGGATTAGGTTATATCGAGTTGTGCGACATCTTACCGCTATCTAAAAAACACTTTACATTTATAAAAGGATTTTGTACTTTTTAGTTCACATTATAATAAAAGCGTGTTCTTTAATTTTCAAAGTATAATTTTATTTTATTTTATTTATTATTTTATTATTTATTCATTTTTTTTTTTTTTTTTTTTTTTTTTTTTGTCCTATAATTATTGACACGCAATTATTTTCATTTTATGAAAATATCATTTATTTCTTTTAAGTGTTAAACAAAAATGATTCTATACGTAATGACACTTAAGTGTTTTCATTTTAATAAGATATAACTTTACTACTCTTTTAGCACTAAAGCAAAACTGGACTTAAAAGTTGTGTTGGTTGGTTGGTTGAAGTATTTAAGGCCGATTGACTCCGTATGTGTCCTAGGCCTATAGGGGGAATGCCCTCCGTGGAGGTCTTTCTAAAGGTTCCTAGCCCGTATTTACGCAAGTTTCGGAGGAAACCATGGAAAACTCCGAACGGCTAGGTCGATGAGCGCGACCTGGGATCAAACCCGGCACCTCCCATCTACCAGCTTTGAGCGCAGAACCGCTCGGCCACTGGTGGGCCGAACTTATAAGTTATGTTGGTCCTTGTGTATGTTTCCATGTGTGCGTGTTACTAGCCTATCTCAAAAACAAACAGCAGCAGACGTCCAATCTTGGTATTTTAAATCTGTGTGATACATTGATACTTTACTAAACTTCTCTTTGAGATCAAGGAAAGTATTCGTGTATAGGGACATTCAAGACAATCCAATGTAAGAAATTTCTAGACAGTAGTGTAACATCGCCTTAAATGAAATGAATGAACATATATATATATATATATATATATATATATATATATTTTTTTTGCACGCATAAAACTCTTTATTTTTATTTTTATTTATTTATTTATTTTATTTATTTATTTATTTATTTATTTGGATTGTGGTATGAAAATCATTCATCATTCGTTTACAGAACTACCCAAAATATCTGGATATATTGGGGCTACGATTGGAAACTGCTGGAAATACATCTCATTTTGTGTTAGATGTTTTTCTTACAGATCTGATATTAAGTATGCAATGTGATGTTCATATAATTTATAGACAACACAGAAGGCTCTCCAGAATTAAGCTAAAAGGTCTTTTCTATTGAATGTAATTGATGGAAGTGTTTTGCAACACATTTCTATGTCCACGAACACTGCTCAAAATAATTTTTAAAATAATTTTACATACCTAAACAGCAAATGAAATATTTCTGAAATTTCTATTTTCAACTCTACTTTTTGCGTAATATTACGTTTCAAGTTACCCTGAATACGAAAGTGCAATTTTTAGCGATTAATCTGTATGTATAAGTATTATTAACATGACATAAAAACGAATAACAAATACACGCAAACATTTTCTAAAAATGGTTAAATCGTGTTCTGTCCGTCTCCAAACATGTCAATCGATCGATAACCAGAAGTCGAAAATTTTTACTCCAATACTTTCTTCTACTGATTTTAGAAAAAAAGAATAAATAAATAAAAATTTTAAATTTCTACTACTTCATTCAAAGATGTGTATCTGAAAGAAATATTCGTTTCGAAAACTTTCTCATTTTGCTTTTAGAAGTGACATTTTCGTAAAGTGTTGTTTTCAGAAACATTTATACAATTTGTTAATTAATTTTAGTAAGAAGGACTATTAGTCTCAATCTACTGATAGAACGTTGTCGCCAGTTTTACGATGGTTGGACATTTATCGAAAATATAATTGAATAATTTGAAAGCAATGTTATAATTTGAAAGAAAAAAAAAAAAAAAAAAAAAAAAAAAAAACCTCTGTTTTTGCCTGAATTCCCTCAAAATCTTTTTTTTTTTTTTTTAAGAACTGAAACAAAATTCCAGGTCCTGAAAACAAGGGCTATGGATATAATCAAAAATAATTATTGGCTTTCAGGATTACACAAAAATATTCAGATATATTAAGGAAAATAATTACAAATTTCTGTAATGACATTTTCGGTTGCATTATGCGTTCTCAACACTTCTCAACGAAATTTCAAAATAATTCTAACTTCAGTTCAATGATCAGACTGTCCGTGCTTAAATTTCCAAAAATATTTTTAAAATGCATTGAAACTGCCCTATGTTATTCATGTGGCATGTATTTTGTTGAAAATAGCATAAGTAACGTAAACGGTTTGTGTGCAGATACCAAAATAATAATAATAATAATAATAATAATAAAATATTGCACTATATGACCAGTAATTTTTTTAAAGACTATTTCATATTATTATACTGCACACAGTATAACGAAATTAACATATATTGTTAAGATTCTTAAAGCTGGGTTTACAGAGCTGCACAAAATTATTCAGATATTACGTAATATAAAAGGAAATGGCTGTGTAAATTTTCAGTATTATAAGATTTCTTTTATTAACAACTCCTTTTCTTTTCTTTTTCTTTTCTTTTCCTTTTTTTCTTTTTGTTGTTGTTGTTGTTGTTGTTTACTGTATGGCACGCATGCAAATTTTAAGCTATATACAGGACTACACAAAAGTAACTTTTTAAATTCTTTTTACCAAAAAATAAAGCATAGTGTGTTTATACGAGATTCCAACCTTAACCCTTTGAGTGCTATGGACGCACATATGCGTCCAGCGAAAGTCATTAATATAGACTATGGACGCAAATACGCGCTTAGCAGATGTTATCAGTATAGACTATGGACGCAAATACGCGCTTAGCAGATGTTATCAGTATGGACTAAGGACGCAAATACGCTCCCGGCAAAAATGATCAGTGTACTATGCAACACTCGCATAAAGTATTCAGTCCCTGGCCACTAGTATTCAGCACTCAAAGGGTTAATAGCTTAAAACAAAGCAAAATTTCACATAAACGTCAATCTTGAGGGATATTTTCATCGTAAAGATATCAAACCACTTTTTAAATATTATTTTGGATACTGTCATGAATATCATAGACTATGATTTTTCCAATTAAAAAAATTCGTAAGTTATTTGGAATTTACGATTTACTTAACATGTCAGAATAAGGCAAAATTGAGCATAAACTTCTATTTTGAGGATCCTAAATACATTAGACAAATTCAAAATTACATTAATGATATTTGTTTGAACGTGATTGAATACGAATATTCTAATAGGAAAATTTCGTAAATTATTCGTAATTTACGATTTTACCAACATAGCGAAATTGTAAATTTTTCATATAAATAGGAATTTTGAGGGTTATTGCACTAAAAATAGTAGCATGAAAACTAAACAGCAGAATTGACCCTGATAAAATAAATTAATAGATTAGAATAGGATAAATATATCGAAGTGAATGGTGGATAGCCTATTAGGCGGGTATTTCATTCTGTTACTGTATCAAGCTTTGGTCAAATTCATTTCTCTTAACATGATTATAATATGTCTCGCACTAGAAATTTATGAGAACATAAATAGGATGGGGAACTGAGCAGAGTCCACCTATGCTAACTAGTTTTCAAGTGTTACAAATTTCAAGGATATAATTAAAATTGTGTTTTCTTTCTTTTCAGAGATAAAGGGGTCGGCTTTTGCTAAGTCTAAGGTAAGGAATACCTCTAGTGGTATTATTTTCCCCTTTATATTTAATGCTCTCATCTGTACTTTTGCAATGATATGTTTTTAGTAGTGTGTTGTTCACTTTATTTATGAAATTATTTTCTCAGAAACATTTTTTTTAAATTTTTTTTTTCTTTCTTTCCGTCGATTTTATTTTATTCGATGTTTTCGAATGCCGTGAATCATCTGTTAACTAGATTGAAAGTACAAAACAAATTATAAATTGGGTAAGAATAGCATAAACCTGCTATTCTCTTTGTATATCTTTCTGAAAAATCAATTTAAAAACAAATATATTTCCCTTTTCATTTTTTAAAAAAACTTACAACGATAATCTTTAAAATTCACATTAAATAAAAAATTAAGAAGTTTTCTTTTCTTTTCTCTCTCTCTCTCTCTCTTTTATTTTTTAAATATGAAATACCAGAAACTACAGTATCCCTCTTTTTTTTTCTCTCTCTCTCTTTTCACTACATATAATAACTTAAGATATTGACATGAATCCTATATGTCATATACGTACTGATATTTCGACAACTAAATTTTGGTTAACTGAATAGTAATAATTATTTTCATGGCAATATGTTAACATACATAACGATCAGTTGTCGCCGAGTCATCAATAAATGTCGCCAATGTCCAGTTATGCAACAGGATTTTGTGGTCTAACATATTTTCCTATTTTCCATTTATATTTATAAATATATATATATATATATATATATATATATATATATGTATTATGATACTAACAAAATGCAGGTAAAAAATTCCTTTATAAATTTAAATTCACATAACTTTAATTTTCCTTGTTTGTTTAGTAAAAATGATTCATATCTCAATAGTTGACTTTAAGGTTTTTACAAAACACTGTTTCTTCCAAAAAGCACTTGCCTCTTTCTTTTTGCCTGGCGAAAGATCGTTCTTAATCAACTCGACCTGAAACAAATAGTGATGTTTCTTTCTTTCTTCCTCTCCCAAAGGCAATTTTTTGAAAAGCATTTTTCTAAAAATTATTAAAAACCTCTCCTGCATAACTGATATCTTTAAACAAATTACAGGAGGTTATTTTCTTTAACTTTCCGTGTATTAGAAAACTGGAAACAAGCAAAGAGTTTGCAATTAGGATATCCTAAAATAAAAGAGTATCTGCTGTTTTCACGCAGAAAAAAAAAAACTATTTTTAAATTGCTAGAATGAGTAGAATTTGTAGTAATTGCGATAGTTTTCAAGCATTTGAAAAAGTCAGAATAAACGGGGAACTTTCTTTTCTCTTAACTAGTATCCCCATGGGCGCCTTCTAAAACTAGTTGGCGTAGGGGGACTCTGCTCAGTTCCCCATCATATTTATGTTCTCATAAATTTCTAGTGCGAGACACATTTCAATCATGTTAAAAGAAATGAATTTGACCAAAGCTTGTACAGTGAGAGAAGAAAATCCCCGCCTAATAGGCTATCCGCCGTTCACTTCCATATATTTATCTTATTCTAATCTATTAATTTATTTTATCAGGGTCAGTTCTGTTGTTTAGTTTTTATGCTACTATTTCCAATGCAATAATCCTCAAAGTTCATATTAATATGAAAAATTTCCGATTTCGATATGTTGATAAAATCGTAAATTACGAATAATTTACGAAATTTTCCTATTAGAGTATTCAATCATGTTCAAACCAATATCATAAATGTAATTTTGAAGTTGTCTAATGTAATTATGATCCTCAAAATGGAAGTTTATGCTCAATTTTGCCTTATTCTGACATGTTAAGTAAATCGTAAATTCTAAATAACTTATGAATTTTTTAAATTGAAAAAATCATAGTCTATGATATACATGCCAGTATCCAAAATAATATTTAAAAAGTAGTTTGACATCTTTACGATGAAAATATCCCTCAAGATTGACGTTTATGTGAAATTTTGCTCTATTCTGCCATGTTAAGAAATTCGTAAATTTCCAATAACTTACGAAATTTTTATATTTGACAATTCGTAGTCATTAATATTCATGCCAGTGTCCTAAATACTATTTCAAAAGTAGTCTGACATCTTCACGATGAAAATATCTCTCAAAATTGACGTTTATATGAAATTTTGCCCTATACTGCCATGTTAAGGAATTCGTAAATTTCCAATAACTTGCGAAATTTTCAAAGTAGCCTATTTATAGTTAATGATGTTCATTTCGGCATCAAAACTGATATTTTAAAACTGGTCTGATATTTTTACAGTAAAAAGTTTCCATTTAATGCACGTTTAAGTGAATTTTTGCCATATTCTCCCATGTTAAGAAAATCGTAAATTTATCATAACTTACAAAGTTTTTTAATTCGAATGTTGCAAATAAATAGGGTTCTTGCCAGTGTCGAAAGTAATATTTTAAAACTGATCTGATCTCCCTACGAATATTTGTTCGTGAGATATTGTGTTAACAGTCTAACACACTAACGGACTAACACACTAACAGATACCCTACAGACAGACACCATACAAATTTTGTCATTTACGGATTCCTCACACGGATGCTTGTTCGGATTCATAAAGATATCAGTTTGTCTTCACAGTTTATATCTCCTATTTCTCAAATTAAACAGCGCTCTCTCTCACATGAAATACTCTTCTTATTATAATAATATTCAAAACTAGAAGAGGCTTGGAACCGGAAGGGGAAAGAGGAGGCGGTTAAAAAAAATTTAATTTAATCCAAATTGAAACTTTTTAAAGAGAGTGTGGAGAATACTTCCGCTTTCCAAAAGAACAGCTGCTAATGTGCGAGACGCGCATGCGCTAGTTACGAAAGAAAAGAATAAGTTTAGTGTTGACTCTGACTTCAGCGGGATGAGCTGAATTACGCTGGTATCGGGAAAATATTACGAAAAGAAGATGCCTCTAATTAATTGTATTTTATTGACACTACGTGATAATGTATATATGTACATAGAATATGTGTATATAGAATATGTATATAAAGGATTCGTTAAAGTAAGATAGAGCCCTGTTTATTCGAGTTCCTGGCTCCTGTATTATTAGTTAGTTTTATTTTATTTAAGTATATTAAGAATTATTATATTTGAAGTAACATTTTTGGCGAGCCAGCCAGCCAGGATTCGTAAAATATACGATTTTAAAAGGGCTCTTAAGCTGTTTATAAGATTAAAGAAAGAAAAAAAAAAAATAATTACGTTTCCATCAACAGTTAAGAACAGAAAGAAGTATTTAAGCTAACTTTTGGAATAAAGTTTTGTTTTGTCACGGAGCTGAATACGATTATCAGGTAAGCTCTCTCTCCCCTTTATTAAGACACTGAATAAAATATATATATTTCATATATTTACGAATAAAGTATATTTTCAATAATTTGAGAATAAATAAGATTGAAATATTATAACAATAATACGTAGCACCCAAATGTAGGGTGCCAAGTCATGTTCTTAATGAGAAATTTTAATATATTTACGTAGTTTATTGAGTGAATTATATTATAAGATAAGATTATTATTATTATTGTGAATATTATGTGAAGATAATCAAAAAAAAAAAAAAAAAAAAAGAGTTCATTTGATTTCAGATTTAAGAACAATAAGAATAAGTGTAATAAAATTTTGTATTTTATTAAAAATTGTTAATAAGAGTTTTAAACATGGCAGAGTTAGAAAAACAAAAGAGAAAAAGAACAGTAATTAGAAGTTCCACTACGAAATTAATTACTAATTGCGAGCAGTACATAGAAGCAGATGTAATCGAAACATCTGTTCTGCAAGAACATTTAGATCAATTAACAGTAAAATACGAAAATTTAAGGAATCTCGATGAAGAGATTCAAAATCTTATGAAAAAGGAAGACGATTTAGAATCCGAATTTGAAACAGCAGAAACTTATGCAGAAAAAATCATTTCTGTTAAATCAAAAATTACTTCGGTTTTAAAAAGTAAGGTAAACCTCGAAAACCCAAACACAAAAAAGGATGATATCATAAGTGAACAGTCATCTTTAATTTCTTGTTCACATTCTAGAATAAAACTCCCTCGTCTAGTGATTGAAGAATTTGGCGGGAATCCCGCTAACTGGCTCTCATTTTGGAGCCAATACGAGAATGCAATTCATAATAATACTGATTTAACAGACATAGATAAATTTAATTATTTGCATTCTCTATTAATAGGATCTGCGGCTGATGCCATTAGAGGCTTTTCGTTAACCAGTGAGAACTATCAATCTGCAGTTAAAGCGTTAAAAACAAGATTTGGTCGTAATGACCTAATAATTAATGCACACATTGGAAAGTTATTGAATTTAGATCCAGTGAAAAATTCAAATAACACAGATGCGCTGCGCAAGCTCTACGATAACATTACGATTCAAATAAGAAATTTAAAATGCCTAAATGTGACATCAGGAACATACGGCACTCTGCTGACACCAATTTTACTCAAATTGATTCCCACTGATTTAAATTTAAATTATCAAAGAAAAAGACAGAACCTTGAAAATTTTGACATTGATGAATTATTAGACTTTTTAAAAGCTGAAATTGAGTGTCGTGAAACGGCGATACAAATACAAGAACTGTCTTCACAAAATCCAAATGTAAAAGAAAAACAGAAAAAAATTCCCGAGTCTAAGACACTCCCTACAGCGTGTAAATTGATGAACACTAATGAAAATAATAAGGAAATTAATTCAAAATTTAGAAAGGTTGATATAGTGTGTGTTTTTTGCAATAAGTCACATGCATCGGAGAGTTGTAATGAGGTCTCTAAGTTAAATTTGGAAGATAAAAAGAATATACTGAAAGAAAAAAGGGTTTGTTTTGTTTGTCTGAAGAAAAATCACAGAGCAAACCAATGTAGATCAGGGCATAGATGTCTTATTTGTAAAAGACGACACTACGCTATAATATGCCCGGATTTACCCTCTAACAAATCAGATATTTCAAATAAGATTAATGAAGAAATAAAAATAAGTACATTAAATAATCATGTACAGCTCTCTGATGTATTTCTGCAAACGTTTATTGTTAGACTGCACAATAATAATAAAGAAATGCTTGTAAGGGCAGTCTTGGACTCTGGAAGCATGAAAAGCTATATATGTAGCGATACAATTGAAGAAATGAAGTATGTCTCTAGCAATGAAATAAACTTGCGTCAATCACTTTTTGGAGGTATCGAAACGAATGAAAATCTTTATAAAAATTATGTAATTGAAGTTAGTAGTATGGACAGAAGTTATAAATGTAAATTTGACGCATTGGCGGAAAAACGTATTTGTTCTGAGCTTGGCCAAATCCCATCTGGTCCGTGGTTAAACGAACTTAAGAAGCATCGTATACAGCTTACGGACTTAGAAAATCAATACAAAGTGGATAAGGAAATAAAATTGTTAATCGGGGCTGATATTATGGGTAAATTGTTAACGGGAAAAATAGTACCCCTTAAATCAAATTTAACCGCTATACATACTAAATTGGGATGGACTGTTCTAGGAAAATTTTTTGGCACAAAGAGCAATACACCTAGTAATCATTCCCTCGTTATCTCTTCTCTTTTGGTTAAGAACCAGTGTGTAAGCGATCTGTGGAAATTAGACGTATTGGGAATTACAGATCCTGCACACCGTAAAACTAAGCAGGAGTTAGAAGAAGAGACTAACAAGTATTTTAAGGAGACTCTTCGGGTAAATTCCGACGGCAGATACGAGGTAGCTTTACCATGGGTAACGGATAATTCTGCCTTACCTGACAATAAAAAACTTGCTGAAAAAAGTCTGTTTAGTACGAAAAGAAAATTAGTTAATTCCGGCAAATTAGAGGATTACTATGGGGTTTTTGATAATTGGTTATCACTTGGCATAATAGAAGAAGTGACAGAGACTAAATCAGAACAGGTACATTATTTACCGCATAGACCCATAATAAAAGAGGGTAGTACTACGAGTTTACGGCCAGTGTTTAATGCGAGTTCACATTCTCAGGGTTTTCCTTCATTGAATGATTGTTTATCTACGGGACCTAATTTAATAGAAATTATTCCAACAATACTAAATCGATTTCGTAAAAGCTACGTGGGTGTTACGTCAGATATAGAAAAAGCTTTCCTACAGATTTCAATAAGAGAAAAGGATCGCGACTTTTTACGTTTTCTGTGGTTTGGTAGAGATAATTCGGAACAAATTGAGGAGTATCGGCATCAAAGGGTTGTTTTTGGTTTAACGTGTAGTCCCTATTTATTAGCCGCTACCTTACAGTATCATTTAAGTAAAGTACCCGAAAATTTAAGCAATACTGCAGAAATTCTTAAGACATCATTTTATGTCGATAATTGCATAACTAGTTTGAATTCTGAGTTAGAAATGAAAAAGTTTATCTTGGAGTCACAAGTAATAATGTCTACAGGCAATTTTAATTTACGAGGGTGGAAATCTAATTTGCATAGTGTCACTCCAGACAATGAATCAATCACTGAAGAAAACATCTCCGTCTTGGGTCTTACGTGGTATACAGACAGTGATACTTTATCCTGCAAAGTGCCGTCAATTGATGAGCCCGATAAACTAATTACGAAAAGGTTAATTTTAGCCATTGCTCATCAAGTCTTTGATCCAATTGGATTTACGGCACCTGTGACGTTAATTCCGAAATTAATTTTGCAGGAAACATGGAATTTAAAACTTAAGTGGGATGAAATTCTTCCGGATCATTTAATACGAAAATTTACAGCATGGATCCAACAACTAAATTTAATATCAAAAATAAGGATACCAAGATGGCTTAATATTTCCCCAGACGTTTCATTAAGTTTGCATGTATTTTGTGACGCGAGTCAAAAGTCTTACGCGGCATGTGTGTTTTTAAGAGTCTGTCGAGATGATCACGTGACCGTCAATTTAATACATGCTAGAAGTAGGGTAGCGCCTCTAAAGGTTCTAACTATACCGCGGTTAGAGCTCCTTGCTTGCTTGATCGGCGCTCGGTTGCTTTCGTCTGTGGTAGAAGATATGCAATTTCCCAGTGTTGATATTCATTGTTGGACGGATTCTACTACTTCGTTATGTTGGATTCAAAGAAATCAAAATTGGGGGACTTTTGTCCAAAATCGTGTACGTGAAATAGTTTCCTTGACATCTCCCACCGTGTGGCGCCACGTTCCGGGTGCTCTTAACCCTGCCGATATAGCTTCTAGAGGATGTTCAGCCGAAAAATTGTCACAACTACGATGGTGGGAGGGACCCGAGTGGTTACGCAATAACGAGGAGAGTTGGCCAAATTCAGAGGAATCTCCGGATGAGGATTTGGTTGGCTCAGAAATACGAAAAACTGTAATTATTGCCTTAAGCCAAACCGACCATAACAGCGACTGGTATTACAAGTATTTTTCATCTATAAGAAAAATTATTCGGATGATAGCGTTTATCTACAGATTTTATTTTAAGCTAAGAAAATTTCCCAGTGAATCCTCAAAAACTTTGTCAACTTCCGAACTTGAAAGAGCTGAAATCGCTCTTCTGAAATTGGTACAAAAGGATTCATTTAATAACACAAATTACGACAAACTTCAAAACCTTAGACCGATGATTGACAGTGATGGTTTAATTAGAGCAAAAACAAATATTTCTTGTAGAAATGACACTAATAGTTTTAAATTTCCTGTGATTTTACCGTCCGATCATCCAGTGGTTCGACTGTTAATAATGCATACTCACAACGAATTATTACACGCTGGTGTTAATTTGATGATGTCATACTTGAGAGAAAAATACTGGATTATTAGAGCTCGTAAGACTATACGAAACTGTATACGAAAGTGCGTTAAATGCCAAAGATTTAAAGTCAAACATTCTGATGTTCTACCAGGTCCTTTGCCAAAGGAACGAGTAAATGATGCAGCTATTTTTGAAATTGTAGGCATCGATCTAGCTGGACCACTTTATTTGAAAGGAGGTCAAAAATCTTATATTGTACTGTTTACCTGTGCCGTCTATAGAGCAATTCATTTAGAATTGATCACATCTTTAACAACCGAAGTTTTTTTGCAATCATTAAGGCGTTTCATTTCACGACGTGGAAGACCAACAATTATATATTCAGATAACGGTACGAACTTTAGGGGAGCAGAGAAGCTTTTACATGAACTAGACTGGGAGAGTATTACCTCCAAAGTTGCTGAACAAAAAATTCAGTGGAAATTTAACCCTCCGACCGCCCCGTGGTGGGGAGGTTGGTGGGAGCGCCTCATTCAAATGGTTAAACAAATCTTAAGAAAAATTTTGGGGCGTGCTACACTTGGTTATGAAGAACTGCAAACCATTTTGTGCGATTGTGAAAAAATAATTAATAGTAGACCACTTACTTACGTGTCCGAAGATGTGAGCGATTTATCCCCTTTAACTCCCGAGATGTTTCTGCACGAAATTCCCCATTCTGGTGTGTCTGACATTGACATTTTGGACAAAAAGAAGCTCAGTAAGCGAGCTAAGTACCTACAGAAAATGAGAGAGAACCTCAGAGTACGATTTCGCACGGAATATTTAGGATATCTACGTCAACAGTCCATAAGAAACTACAAGGATAAGCCGCTAGAAGTGGGTGAAGTTGTGTTATTAGAGGATGACAACAAAAAACGTGCCTTCTGGAATATGGCCAGAGTGTTGAAATTGATCCCTGGACGTGATGGCATAACAAGACTTGCTGTGGTGAAAACTGAAAAAGCCGAATTTTTACGTCCTATACAACGCTTATATAGACTTGAACTAGACCATTCTACCAAAAGTGATAATGAAAGTGATGACAATGTTCCTGTAACAACGAGCAGTGGAAGGACTGTAAAAATTCCAATAAGACTGTAAACTTCATCAAGTGACTTTAATTTTTTTTTATTTTATTCATTTTATTTATGTAACTATTTTGTTTTTCATCTAAGTTTTAGTATCATGTATTTAAGTATGTTTTGAGTATATTTTCAGATAATCCACTCAAAAGGTGGGAGAAAATGTGGAGAATACTTCCGCTTTCCAAAAGAACAGCTGCTAATGTGCGAGACGCGCATGCGCTAGTTACGAAAGAAAAGAATAAGTTTAGTGTTGACTCTGACTTCAGCGGGATGAGCTGAATTACGCTGGTATCGGGAAAATATTACGAAAAGAAGATGCCTCTAATTAATTGTATTTTATTGACACTACGTGATAATGTATATATGTACATAGAATATGTGTATATAGAATATGTATATAAAGGATTCGTTAAAGTAAGATAGAGCCCTGTTTATTCGAGTTCCTGGCTCCTGTATTATTAGTTAGTTTTATTTTATTTAAGTATATTAAGAATTATTATATTTGAAGTAACAGAGAGAGTGGCTGATGCTCTTTTACTTATACAGCAGATTTTCTTTTTCCGTTGTTGTTGTATGTGTGTGTTTATGTGTGTGAATTTTTTACTTCCTTTCCAAGAAGCTTTCAAATCAAGAGAAATTCGAGATATAAACTGTGGAAAAAACTGACTACATTTTACCCATATAGGCGAAATTCAATTCAGATTCTTATTTTTTTCTCTCCTTATTTTTTTTTTTTCTTTTCAAAATTCTATTTAAATGACTTACACCTAAGTCAAAATTGGATGCTTGTTCGGATTCATAAAGATGTGAGTTTGTCTTCACAGTTTGTATCTCCTATTTCTCAAATTAAACAGCGCTCTCTCTCACATGAAATACTCTTCTTATTATAATAATATTGAAAACTAGGTGAGGCTTGGAACCGGAAGGGGAAGGAGGAGCCGGTTAAAAAAAATTTAATTTAATCAGATTTGAAACTTTTTAAAGAGAGAGTGGCTGATGCATTTTTACTTAGACAGCAGATTTTTTTTTGTTGTTGTTGTTGTATGTGTGTGTTTATGTGTGTGAATTTTTTACTTCCTTTGTTAGAAGCTTTCAAATCAAGAGAAATTAGAGATATAAACTGTGGACAAAAAGACTACATTTTACTCATATAGGCGATATTCGATTCAGATTCTTATTTTTTTCTCTCCTTCTTATTTTTTTTTCTTTTCAAAATTCTATTTAAATAACTTACACCTAAGTCAAAATCGGATGCTTGTTCGAATTCATAAAGATGTCAGTTTGTCTTCACAGTTTATATCACCTATTTCTCAAATTAAACAGCGCTCTCTCTCACATGAAATACTCTTCTTATTATAATAATATTGAAAACTAGGTGAGGCTTGGAACCGGACGGTGAAGGAGGAGCCCGTTAGAAAAAAATTTAATTTAATCCGATTTGAAACTTTTTAAAGAGAGTGTGGCTGATGGTTTTTTACTTATACAGCAGATTTTCTTTTATTGTTGTTGTTGTATGTGTGTGTTTATTTGTGTGAATTTTTTACTTCCTTTCTTAGAAGCTTTCAAATCAAGAGAAATTCGAGATATAAACTGTGGACAAACTGACTACATTTTACTCATATAGGCGAAATTCGATTCAGATTCTTATTTTTTTCTCTCCTTTTTATTTTTTTTTTTCTTTTCAAAATTCTATTTAAATAACTTACACGTAAGTCAAAATTAGATGCTTGTTCGGATTCATAAAGATGTGACTTTGTCTTCACAGTTTATATCTCCTATTTCTCAAATTAAACAGCGCTCTCTCTCACATGAAAAACACTTCTTATTCTAAAATATTCAAAACTAGTTGAGGCTTGGAACCGGAAGGGAAAGGAGGAACCGGTTAAAAAAAAAAATTAATTTAATCCGATTTGAAACTTTTTAAAGAGAGAGTGGCTGATGCCTTTTTACTTAGACAGCAGATTATCTTTTGTTGTTGTTGTTGTATGTGTGTGTTTATGTGTGTGAATTTTTTACTTCCTTTCTTAGAAGCTTTCAAATCAAGAGAAATTCGAGATATAAACTGTGGACAAACTGACTTCATTTTACTCATATATGCGAAATTCGATTCAGATTCTTATTTTTTTCTCTACTTCTTATTTTTTTTCTTTTCAAAATTCTATTTAAATAACTTACACCTAAGTCAAAATTGGATGCTTGTTCGGATTCATAAAGATGTGAGTTTGTCTTCACAGTTTATATCTCCTATTTCTCAAATTAAACAGCGCTCTCTCTCACATGAAATACTCTTCTTATTATAAAATATTGAAAACTAGGTGAGGCTTGGAACCGGAAGGGGAAGGAAGAACCGGTTAAAAAAAATTAATTTAATCCGATTTGAAACTTTTTAAAGAGAGAGTGGCTGATGCTTTTTTACGTAGACAGCAGAATTTCTTTTGTTGTTGTTGTTGTATGTGTGTGTTTATGTGTGTGAATTTTTTACTTCCTTTCCAAGAAGCTTTCAAATCAAGAGAAATTCGAGATATAAACTGTGGACAAACTGACTACATTTTACCCATATAGGCGAAATTCAATTCAGATTCTTATTTTTTTCTCTCCTTATTTTTTTTTTTCTTTTCAAAATTCTATTTAAATGACTTACACCTAAGTCAAAATTGGATGCTTGTTCGGATTCATAAAGATGTGAGTTTGTCTTCACAGTTCGTATCTCCTATTTCTCAAATTAAACAACGCTCTCTCTCACATGAAATACTCTTCTTATTATAATAATATTGAAAACTAGGTGAGGCTTGGAACCGGAAGGGGAAGGAGGAGCCGGTTAAAAAAAATTTAATTTAATCAGATTTGAAACTTTTTAAAGAGAGAGTGGCTGATGCATTTTTACTTAGACAGCAGATTTTTTTTTGTTGTTGTTGTTGTATGTGTGTGTTTATGTGTGTGAATTTTTTACTTCCTTTGTTAGAAGCTTTCAAATCAAGAGAAATTAGAGATATAAACTGTGGACAAAAAGACTACATTTTACTCATATAGGCGATATTCGATTCAGATTCTTATTTTTTTCTCTCCTTCTTATTTTTTTTTCTTTTCAAAATTCTATTTAAATAACTTACACCTAAGTCAAAATCGGATGCTTGTTCGAATTCATAAAGATGTCAGTTTGTCTTCACAGTTTATATCACCTATTTCTCAAATTAAACAGCGCTCTCTCTCACATGAAATACTCTTCTTATTATAATAATATTGAAAACTAGGTGAGGCTTGGAACCGGACGGTGAAGGAGGAGCCCGTTAGAAAAAAATTTAATTTAATCCGATTTGAAACTTTTTAAAGAGAGTGTGGCTGATGGTTTTTTACTTAGACAGCAGATTTTCTTTTATTGTTGTTGTTGTATGTGTGTGTTTATGTGTGTGAATTTTTTACTTCCTTTCATAGAAGCTTTCAAATCAAGAGAAATTCGAGATATAAACTGTGGACAAACTGACTTCATTTTACTCATATATGCGAAATTCGATTCAGATTCTTATTTTTTTCTCTACTTCTTATTTTTTTTCTTTTCAAAATTCTATTTAAATAACTTACACCTAAGTCAAAATTGGATGCTTGTTCGGATTCATAAAGATGTGAGTTTGTCTTCACAGTTTATATCTTCTATTTCTGAAATTAAACAGCGCTCTCTCTCACATGAAATACTCTTCTTATTATAAAATATGGAAAACTAGGTGAGGCTTGGAACCGGAAGGGGAAGGAAGAGCCGGTTAAAAAAAATTAATTTAATCCGATTTAAAACTTTTTAAAGAGAGAGTGGCTGATGCTTTTTTACGTAGACAGCAGAATTTCTTTTGTTGTTGTTGTTGTATGTGTGTGTTTATGTGTGTGAATTTTTTACTTCCTTTCTTAGAAGCTTTCAAATCAAGAGAAATTCGAGATATAAACTGTGGACAAACTGACTACATTTTACTCATATAGGCGAAATTTGATTCAGATTCTTATTTTTTTCTCTCCTTCTTATTTTTTTTTTCTTTTCAAAATTCTATTTAAATAACTTACACCTAAGTCAAAATTGGATGCTTGTTCGGATTCATAAAGATGTGAGTTTGTCTTCACAGTTTATATCTAATATTTCTCAAATTAAACAGCGCTCTCTCTCACATGAAATACTCTTCTTATTATAATAATATTGAAAACTAGGTGAGGCTTGGAACCGGAAGGGGAAGGAGGAGCCGGTTAAAAAAAATTTAATTTAATCCGATTTGAAACTTTTTAAAGAGAGAGTGGCTGATGCTTTTTTACTTAGACAGCAGATTTTCTTTTGTTGTTGTTGTTGTATGTGTGTGTTTATGCGTGTGAATTTTTTACTTCCTTTCCAAGAAGCTTTTAAATCAAGAAAAATTCGAGATATAAACTGTGGACAAACGGACTACATTTTACTCATATAGGCGAAATTCGATTCAGATTCTTATTTTTTTCTCTCCTTCTTATTTTTTTTTTCTTTTCAATATTCTATTTAAATAACTTACACCTAAGTCAAAACTGGATGCTTGTTCAGATTCATAAAGATGTGACTTTGTCTCCACAGTTTATATCTAATATTTCTCAAATTAAACAGCGCTGTCCCTCACATGAAATACTCTTTTTATTATAATAATATTGAAAACTAGGTGAGGCTTGGAACCGGAAGGGGAAGGAGGAGCCGGTTAAAAAAAATTTAATTTAATCCGATTTGAATCTTTTTAAAGAGAGAGTGGCTGATGCTTTTTTACTTAGACAGCAGATTTCCTTTTGTTGTTGTTGTTGTTGTATGTGTCTGTTTATGTGTGTGAATTTTTTACTTCCTTTCCAAGAAGCTTTCAAATCAAGAGAAATTCGAGATATAAACTGTGGACAAACTGACTACATTTTACTCATATAGGCGAAATTCGATTCAGATTCTTATTTTTTTCTCTCCTTCTTATTTTTTTTTTTTTCCTTTCAAAATTCTATTTAAATAACTTACACGTAAGTCAAAATTGGATGCTTGTTCGGATTCATAAAGATGTGAGTTTGTCTTCACAGTTTATATCTCCTATTTCTCAAATTCAACAGCGCTCTCTCTCTCAAGAAAAACTCTTCTTATTCTAAAATATTGAAAACTAGGTGAGGCTTGGAACCGGAAGGGGAAGGAGGAGCCGGTTAGAAAAAAATTTAATTTAATCCGATTTAAACTTTTTAAAGAGAGAGTGGCTGATGCTTTTTTACTTAGACAACAGATTTTCTTTTGTTGTTGTTGTTGTACGTGTGTGAATTTTTTACTTCCTTTCTTAGAAGCTTTCAAATCAAGAGAAATTCGAGATATAAACTGTGGACAAACTGACTGCATTTTACTCATAAAGGCGAAATTCGATTCAGATTCTTATTTTTTTCTCTCCTTCTTATTTTTTTTTTCTTTTCAAAATTCTATTTAAATAACTTACACCTAAGTCAAAATTGGATGCTTTTTCGGATTCAACAAGATGTGAGTTTGCCTTCAAAGTTTATATCTCCTATTTCTCAAATTAAACAGCGCTCTCTTTCACATGAAATACTCTTCTTATTATAATAATATTGAAAACTAGGTGAGGCTTTAACCGGAAGGGGAAGGAGGAGATGGTTAAAAAAAAATTAATTTAATCCGATTTGAAACTTTTTAAAGAGAGAGTTGCTGATGCTTTTTTACTTAGACAGCAGATTTTCTTTTGTTGTTGTTGTTGTATGTGTGTGAATTCTTTACTTCCTTTCTTAGAAGCTTTCAAATCAAGAGAAATTCGAGATATAAACTGTGGACAAACTGACTGCATTTTACTCGTATAGGCGAAATTCGATTCAGATTCTTATTTTTTTCTCTCCTACTTATTTTTTTTTTCTTTTCAAAATTCTTTTTAAATAACTTACACCTAAGTCAAAATTGGATGCGTGTTCTCATTTCTAAAGATGTGAGTTTGTCTTCACAGTTTACATCTCCTATTTCTCAAATTAAACAGCGCTCTCTCTCACATGAAATACTCTTCTTATTATAATAATATTGAAAACTAGGTGAGGCTTGGAACCGGAAGGGGAAGGAGGAGCCGGTTAAAAAAAATTAAATTAATCCGATTTGAAACTTTTTTAAGAGAGAGTGGCTGATGCTTTTTTACTTAGACAGCAGATTTTCTTTTGTTGTTGTTGTTGTACGTGTGTGCCCCGGAACCCGCAACTGCGGACCTGTGTGCCTATACACACCTTCCAACTGCGGACTTACCGCCAATTGCGGACGTCCGCAATTTGAACTGAGCTCATTTTCGACATCCTTGGACCTAATTTATGCTAAAAAATTTATTTTTATAGTATTTTGATAATGTCCGCTATTTGCCGGATATAAGGGGTGTTGTGTATTCTGTGCTGTGTATCCTATCAAAGCAAGTGTGTATAGGTACTTTCAGAGGTCCGCATTTTGTCTTCAGTATGTGTACTATCTGTAGGTCCGCGGTTGTGCTATTTAAATGTACATGATGTGTATGTCCGCGGTTGTGCTATTTAAATATGCATGGTGTGTATGTCCACGGTTGTTCTATTTAAATAAACATACAGATTTCTGTTTTCTTTAATATATATTTTTTTATTTACTAGGGGAAAAAAATGTTGCTGTTATTGTTAAAAGATATCATTTATTTATTTATTTATTTGTCATTTGCCTCCTGCTGGCTTTTGAAAGTTTAGAATAAAAATAAAATTTTTATTGTTTTTATCCAAATATATCTAGTTTGTTTCATTAGACATTTTCATTCTGTTGCCCACTCTTGCATCTTGTTGAAAAAGTCTGAAATGACGTTTATGATTATAAGATTTAAATTAAAATTTTGCATTTAATTTTTTTTTTTTTTAATCAGTCATAATACAGCAAATTGCGATTAAAATGAGACGGCAAACTTGTTTTTTTTTCTTTTCTTAATTGATCAGTATAAAATTTTCTCTGCAAGTGATTTTGCGTTTAATTGTGTAAAAAGTGTCATATATTTGCAGTTTTATCAAAAAACACTATCGAAATTTTAAACATTGTAATTTATCACTGCTTAGTGTAAATATTCAGGCATAATTGATAAATTGATTTAAATACGTGAGACAATATGCATGGAATGATGCATATTATCTCACGCAATTAACATTTCGAAGTTATTTTATTAATATTTAAAAATAATTAGAGAAAATCAATTATTAAATTGAGTAAGTTGTTCGTTAAACTGCAAAATCATAAAGTAAAAAGAAATATGGTATCATGATAAATTTCATTTAGTATTTTGCACAAATCTTTCACCGGAATTATCAAATAAAGTGCATAAGGACCAATGTTCTAGATCTAGAATTATTTATATCTTCAGTTCTGAATTCAAAGCCATTAATTATTTAAGTTTTTTTTTTTTTTTTTTTTTTTTTAATCCTTTATATTATAATTAATGTCATTAGTTATATACTTTTTGTTGCGCTATTTGTTATTTTATTTATATATTTTTTATTTATATATTTTTATTTATTTTTATTTTATTCTTGCATATTAGAATAAGAAATTTACTTTACCGTTTTAAGTAAGAAATTACAGAAATTAAATTTTAATGAATTCGAAGTAGTGCAGATAAAATCGTACGTCACACACCTACAAGTGCGGATACCCTATGTACATGTTAAAACCCGAGCGTTTGTCACAAACGTGAAAATACGAACGTTCATCACACACTTGAAAATGCGGACAGCCTTCACACACATGAAAATGCGGACGTCCGTCACACACATGAAAGTGCGGACGTCCATCACACACATGAAAGTGCGGACGTCCTTCACACACATGAAAGTGCGGACGTCCTTCACACACCTGAAAGTGCGGACGTCCTTCACACACCTGAAAGTGCGGAAGTCCTTCACACACCTGAAAGTGCGGACGTCCGTCACACACCTGAAAGTGCGGACATTCTTCACACACCTGAAAGTGCGGACGTCCGTCACACACCTGAAAGTGCGGACGTCCGTCACACACCTGAAAGTGCGGACGTCCGTCACACACCTGAAAGTGCGGACGTCCGTCACACACCTGAAATTGCGGGCGTCCATTACACACCTGAAATTGCGGACGTCCATTACACACCTGAAATTGCGGACGCTCGTACCACACACACCGGAAAGTGCGTACATATGGCACACATCTTAAAATACGGACTTGCAGCACAGGATTTGGCCGTATTTGTGTAACGTCGAGTTGCAAAAATCATTATTATTATTATTATTATTATTATTATTATTATTATTATTTTAGATTTAAAAATATATAAATAATCTGATGTGTCACTCACACGACTTTCTTTTACCCTGCATTTCAATACTATAAAGATGAATTTGTGCAATTATTTCTTTTTAACTGATGTTAATAACAGGTGTAGATACAAATCAATCTCTAAAAATTAGACTTTCGTTTTCAGAGAACCTCAAAACGTGATATTATACAAAAAAAAAAAAAAAAAAAAAAAAAAAAAACAGAGGTGAAACTAGAGCTTTTAAAAATATTTTTCTTACAGTATAGGTATGAAAAATTGATTTTCCTTCCTGAGCAATGCTCGTCGGCATAGTAAAATGCAGCAAATTAATACGCTTTTATTAATAACTTGACTTGATGTATGTAACTATTAATGTATGTAATGGAATCTTGAAATTCAATTTTCAGCCACCGCCGGTCGTCCGATTGACCTAAAGTTTTGCACACGACTTTATAATCAGTGGCAGTACAATATACAAGTCCCCTCAGGGCATTTTTCAGAGGCAGATTCCAGTGGCAAACGAAAAAAATCTATAAATGTTAAACACTTGCTGCACAGGATTTGGCCGTATTTGTATAACGTCGAGAAGCGACAGATATATATTTTTTAAATGATTTAAAATTATATAAAAAATTTGGTGTGTCACTCACACGATTTTCTCTTAACCTGCATTTTAATACTATCGATTCTTGAAACTTTTTTTTTTTTTTTTATGTTAACATGTTCATTGCCAAGCTGAAAATTGGAATTTCATGCAAATAAATAAATAAATAAATAAATAATAATAATAATAAATTCCTTCCCTAATTGCCAATATATAAATACTACGCTGTGGCCATTATACTATTCCGCTTAGAAACTTAACAGCGACGTCCTCGCAATAACGTGTTATCAGCTGTTTGGTGAGAGCTCGCCTCACGCGATATTGCGTGATTGGCATTTAACGTGTTATTAACAGATATATGTACAGATCACTCGCTAAATATTGAAGTTCCGAATTCAGGGCACCTTAAATTTGATATAACACAATAAACCAGAGTTGAAAATAGAATTTCGAAAAATATTTTATATACAGTATAGGTATGAAAAATTAATTTTCTTTCTTAAGAATTGATCGGGGACAGAGTAAAATGTAGCAAAATACTGCTGTCTAATACATTCAAGGGAAAAAAGCGTTTAGTTTAATTTTGGGTAGCGTTGTATATTGTGTATAAACTATATACACATCGCGTCGTATACTTACATTTAGTCTTATATGAAAAACACCTAACAAAAAATGAAATACACTTCCAGAAATTTCCAGGTATAGCCTCAATGAATCCAAATACTTTGAGTAGCCCTGTAAACGAATAATGCATGATTTCCATACCACAATCTACAAAAAGATGGTTTTATGCATGTACAAAAATATGCTGATTTTGTTTAGGACAGTTCATAGATATTCCACTGTACTGATCAGAAACTTCTCCCATAGACATAATAGATTTGAATTCTCTTAGATGTCCCTGTACATGAACCATTTGCTTGATCTGAACGAAAAATTTAGGATAGCATCAATATAGAATACCGAGTTTGCACTTCTGCTGCTTGTTCTTGAGACACGCACGCACACGCACATACAAACCAAACGCTAAAAACGTCATTTTCGGAATCAGAGAACCTACAAACGTGTAAATCTAACAAAAACTCAATTTTGAAAATATAACCCCAAAACCTTACTTTCTCAACCATTTCTATGAATAAGAAAAAGTAATATTATCACTGAGATTAACTGGACACTCTTCCGACGCGGACATTCCATCAGACCGTGTCAGTTTTGTTCCAGACAATATTCATGTAAACCAATAGAAATAAGTTTATTTTTATTTTATTTTATTTTATTTATTCATTTATTTTTCATTAGGACAGAGGACTATTAGTCTCAATCTACGGATTTTTACGATACCAGTTTTACGATAGTTGGACATTTATCGAAATCGAAAATTTATCGAAAATATATTGAAAATATAATTGAATAATTTGAAAGCGATGTTATAATTTAAAGGAAAAAATAAATAATAATAATATACCTCCTTACTAAACTAAATTCTGCTTTTGCCAGAATTTCCTCAAAATCTTTCTTTCTTTTTCTTCTTCTTTTTTTTTTTTTTTTTTTGAAAGAAAAAGAAAAGAAAATTAATAATAATCAATTTCGAAACGGACAGTATCGAAAAAGTTTTTTTTTTAATAATTTTGAATTAGGAAATAAAATGCGCGCGTGCAAAATGAAAAAAAAAAAAAAAAAAAAAAAAAAACAAGATAATTAAATTTGAGTTTATTTTTTATTTATTTATTTATTTATTTATTTATTTATTTTTTAAGAAGGTTCTATTAAACAGGCAAAATAAATATTAATTCTTTTCTGAAATATCTGTAAAATTTTTAGCATTTTGAAGAACGTGAAATCATGGGAAAATGCAAGCTAAGATTTCAAACCTGTAAAAAATATATCAAAAACCATAAGAATTGTTACCTGAAAGTATATTTCATTGAACAAAATTAACATAGTTCAATTTATAAATATTAAATGGAAATATAAACTTTTATAAGAAACCTTCAATGGTGTCAAATAGAAGGTGCCAAATCCCCTTAACTATGGTCTCATCTTATGACATTTAAAATAAAAAGACCATTTAATTTGAAGCACATATCTATTTTTTTTATTCTTACCAAAAATCATGTTAGATGGCCTACAAATAATTCAATAATTTAATTTTTTTGGAAAAAAAAAAAAAAAATCTGCTTCCAAAAACTAATTAATTAAAAGAACTTTTTTAACTATATTTTTGTGCTGTAAAAGTAGGATAAAATTCGATTCTTGCCTGAAAGTATTCAAAGAAAATACATCTCAAGTAATAAACTGCTTATTGAGAATAATTTCAATTAATAACAATTAATTTACTTATTAATTTACTAATTAACTTTAAAAAAAAAACTAAAGAACACACTTTTATTGAAATGTGAACTAAAAACCGCAAAATAATTCATAAATTTAAAGTCTTCATTGAATAGCGGTAAGATATCCCACAAGTCGATGGAACCTACTACTCCGATTCAAAAAATTAGAATAATGTAAAAAAGAATGAGTTTGATGTTGCTAACGCGTCAATTTGCATACTGCGTCCAGGAAAAAATATATTAAAAGTATCTAATTATCTTCAGAGCATTTATAAATATAACATAAATATTTATTTTTATCTGATATATTAATAATTAACTATTTAAAAAATATTAGAATAATTCAAAGAAATAGAATACCTCGATAGCATGGTTCAAAAAATTAGAATATTTAAATTTTTCTTATAAGTTGAGAGAACGGCTGCGGGATTAACATCTGTGGGACTATAGAATGTGCTCCGTTGAAAATGAAAAGTCGTTTGGCATTTGATTGTAGCGTAGTATTTGCTTAATATGGGACGAAAGAGCGATTTATCTGAGGCTGTGAAATATCGTATTGTGTACTTGCACGAAATAGGAAAAACACAACTTTTTATAGCAAAAGAAGTGAAATGCTCTCAAGCAAGTGTGAGTAGAGTTTTGAGAGAATATTCTAATAATAAGTGTTTTCAAAATAAACACTTTAAAAGTGGTCGAAAGCCAGTAACTTCAAGAAGAGATGAAAGGCAATTGAAAAAGATTGTGAAGAAACATCGTTTTCGGAGTGTGAGATATGTGCATAGAAAATGGAAAGAAATGGGTATAAATGTCTCCAAATCTACAACACTACGACGACTTCGCAAATTAGGTTTTAGATCACGTGTGCCTAAGATAAAGCCATTCTTATCATCTAAGCAAAGGGCTGCTAGAGTTAAATGGTATAAACAAAGGCTATTTTGGGATCACGACGATTGGAAAAAGATACTTTTCAGCGATGAAAGTGTGTTTTGTGTGTCTCACGGAAATCAAGGTATACGTGTCTGGAGACTCAAACATGAAGCTTATAAGAAAGAATGTTTAAAACGTTCGTTTAAATTTGCGACCTCTGTTATGGTATGGGGCTGCATGACTGCTGAAGGCCCAGGCAGGTTGTGTATTGTTTCCACAACAGTCAATTCAAAAGTCTATCAAGAAATTCTTGAACATTTCATGATTCCTTCAGCTGAGGATTTATGTGATGACGATTTCTTGTTTCAGCAAGATTCAGCTTCTCCCCACACTTCCAAATCAACAACTAAATGGCTCAAAGAGAAGGACATACCTGTACTCCCTTGGCCTGCAAACTCACCCGATCTAAATCCTATCGAGAATTTGTGGGGAATTATGAAGAAACGACTTCAAGAAGTTGCGCCTAGAGACAAAAAAGAACTTATTTCTAGTATAAAGAGCATATGGGCGAATTTGGATAAAAAAGATTGTGAACCTTTAGTTAAAAACATGCCAAAACGTTTAAGAGCTGTCATTAAAGCTAAGGGTGATGCAACAAAGTACTGATTAGCAAGTAAAATACTTAGAGTTTAAATTATGTTCAATATATTTTCATTATTCTAATTTTTTGAACCATGTTAGAAAGTATTCTAATATTTTGAATTTTTTGTTGTTAGCTGATTTAAATATATTTTCTATTTCATTGTAATGTGTTTACATTTTTATAATCTGCAAAATATGCAGATTCATATTATAGTACTTTATATTTGATATTGTTGATTATTTATTTGATAAATTCGATTTTCATTTCCCTTGACCATATTTCTTTTCATTATTCTAATTTTTTGAATCGGAGTAGTAATCTTTGAACTGAGCTTCGAATAAGAGTAAAATGTTCCTAAAAATACAGATAAATATAACTAAATGTAATGGGGGGGGGGGGGGGGCATTGGGTACTCAACTTCAGTCGTCGTGAATTTTTGATGGCTAGCTATTTATAAAGACAGGGTAATTATGAGAAAGTAAATATAGAGCAACTTACGATTTTTTTCCATTAAAATAAGTTATATTTATCTGTATTTTTATCAATGTCTTATTCTTATCCGGAGCTTAGTTCAAAAATTACGTTACACCGAGTTGTGCGATATCTTACAGCTATCCAATAAAAGCTTTTAATTTATAAATTATCTGTGCTTTTTAGTTCACATTTCAATAAAAGTATGTTCTTTAGGTTTTTTTTTTTTTTTTTTTTTTTTTTTTTTAAGTACTAGGGGGCTTTGTCCCCTGCTCGCTCCGCTCACCAGCCCCGGAGGGAGGCTTCGCCTCCCCCCCTCGACTCACTTTACATATTAACATATGCAGAGCTCTGCCCGCCTATTCGCTTCTTTCTTTCACTGAAAAGGAATATTAATAGTGTCTATTACAAGACAAAAGCAGAAAAATATCATGGAAACCCTCACATTCAATGTCAAATTTAAATAAATAATATTTATATATGTATTTTTAATAGAAAGAAATTCATAATATGTAGACCATTTTACATTACATCTTTAATATATGACCCTTTTTATTTCTTTTTTACAACCTTATATCCGGATCGCGGTACCCCAGTCGTAGAGAGTCGAGCTCATAATTGGAAGATTGCGGGTTCGGTTCTCGACACGGCCAAAGACCGTCGTGTACACTAATGGTGGCTGGTGCACGTTAAAATATGTCGTGGCCGCAATATCCCCCAAGTTCCCATCAAAATTATACCTCTGGGGGCCACCGAAGCGGGGCAGCCATCCCCTTCGTGCAGGACCAAAGCTGTAATGGCATGTCTCTGAAACATCCGTAGGGGTGCGTCCCAGAACGCCGCCACTTATCCATAGCGCAGTAATGGTGCGACGTCAAACACAACCTACCTAATTATCTACCTACCTACAATCAAGGATCATATTTTAATTTTTAAGTGTAAGAAAATTAATTTTCTAAAAGTAGAGAAAAAAAGTTGATATTTATATTTATTTTCTTTCTTTTTTACATCCATGGCTTCCGGCCGCGGTACCCTAGTCGGTAAAGCGCCGAGCACGTAATTGGAATCATAAGATTGCCTATTTGATACTCGAGCCGGTCAAAGACCGTTGTGTACATCAGTGGTGGTTGGTGCACATAAAATCTGTCGTGGCCGCAAAATCGTTCATGTTCCCATCCACACTATAACTCTGGGGATCACCAAAGCGGGAGGGGGGGGGGGGGAATCGCCAGTGGATCAAAATATTGATAGCATGTCTCCGGAACATCTTATGGGGTGCGACTCAGACCGTCGCCAATTACCCATAGCGCAGTACTGGTGCGACGTTAAATCCAACCTAACTACCTACCTACGTACAACCATGATCATATTTAATTTTTCCATGTAAAGTGACTTCATAACAGAAGAACAACGTCACTGGGAGAAACTTTTTTCAAAATGGCAAATAGAGTACCTTCATGAACTTGTCGTTTTTAGTTAATAACTTCTTTAATTAAAATGATAGAAATTTCTAAGCAGCTGAACTGTCTTCCTTGGAGTATTCGGAACACATTGATACCTCTCATAACGCGAAGGACTCTGCCCTCCGATAGAAGATGCTGTTGCAGACAAAAAAAAAAAAAAAAAAATTGACGCCAGTGACAGTAACTTTTTTTAATATATACAGATATTTTTATTAAGTATAATTTTTATGTTTAAATTGGATAGATGTTGCCGCATAATGATATTGTGGCAAAAATAGCTGAAAATTGTCATCGCTGGTCGAAGGACACGAAGCAATAAAAAATTACAGGGGGATTTTTTTTTTTTTTTTTTTTTTTTTTTTTTTTTTTTTTCAAGTTTATTTAAGAATCATTAAAAAAAAAAAAAAAAAAAAAAAAAACGCTCTTATGCAAATTTGATGTGCATTACTTCCGTGAAATTACGATTTTATATTTTCCATCTAAATCTATCAAATGTAAAATTAAAATCTGCGAATAAATTTCAAATAAAATGGATTTACATTTGTTTCTAGGCTGCATAATTCGCCTAAATGTTACGATTTGCAGCAAATCACTTACAATTTCGCATAATAAGAATTAGTCTATTACAGACTCTAAAGAGTTTATAAATACGTAAAGAAAACAGGTCCGATCCGAATCTAATACAGGACTCGAGTACTTAATTAAATTTCTTTAAAAAAAATTTTTGTTTGTATAATTTTAATACAATGTAATCTTAATTTTTGATTCAAGTATAGAAAAACAGTACAAAATAAATAAATAAAATATTTGCTTTAAAATATAAAGTTTATAGTTTTTTAGCAACGTTCACTATGTACATTTCAATAAAAATTCAAACCATTGTACATGTCCTCCCCCCTCATTTTAAATCATATTTCGAAATTTTTATTATTTTATTTTCAAAATTATTATTATATGAATTTCAAATTAAATGATGAAAAAATGCATTTCACAGGTGGACTTTCTAATGATTCCTATTGCCTATTCATGGATGTTTCAGAGAAAATCACGGCAACCTAGAATGGCTTAGCCAATGAGCTTATAAAGCAAAACATTTCGGTCACTGATGGGAGTATATATTTTTTATAAATTGATGTTAAACATTTTCAGTATTCTTTGTCGTCTTAATAGATTTTTCCATAAAATGTGACAATGCGACCAAATTCTGAACTAGTAGTTATCTGAGAAAGAGATTTTAAGTTTTTGAAATATCATGCGTAATCAGATGTTTTAAAAGCAATTAATCTTGTATAACTTGACTGCATAGTCACTCTACTATAGCAGACATGCCAAGATACTACTAACGAAAAATCAGTTTCATACCACAATAAAGAAAAAGTAAAACGTATCCTATTAAATTGCAGATAATTATTACAAAAAAATACATTAAAAAAATTCAGGTATTAAGATTACGGACAATCCATAATCACTTGGCATCTCTGATATAATGTCACTTTTCTGCATTGTTACATATTTTCCGGCCATTTATACATTTTATTTTATTGAATCTCCAATGAAGTTTTTCTAATCACTTTCATTCACTTCTTAAACTTATAATACCTTATGAAAGATTAAAAAAGAAATATATCTTGTTAAATAAACGAATTTTAGTCTTTTTGTATAAGCTGACAGATACATGGGTGTACAAAATCAAAGGAACAATCTGTTTTCCCATTATCTTTTACACATAATTTTCAAACAAATAAACATAGGCACATAAAAATTGGATGGCATATTTGTTATCATATCATTAATCGAATTTTATATAAAGTAAAAAGTAAGTAAAACTTAAGTAAAATTTGTCAAGTAAATTTTTTTTTAAAGAAAGGAAAACGCAATGAAACATGACCATAAGGATGCATTACAGACAAGTGAAGACGCACATGCATCTATGTGTTAGATTAAAACCGGATGTTTCTTTTTGTATTCACTTTTCTGTTTCTTTTCTTATTTTTTCCTCTTTCTCTTTTTGCATGTGAATAACTTTTTTAAAAAATATTCATACAAACATGAAAATTTTATAAGATGTTCATTATAAAATTATTTTTCAACATCTTTGTTATTCTGATGATTCTCATAGTTTACAAATTAGTAATTATATATTTTCAAAATACCCGTTATAAAAGTAAAAGTGAATTGAAAACAGAAAGAAAAGTCGGGATTAAGTTTAACATTTGCAGGCATGGGTGTCTTTTTCTATCTGCATATCTTTAACACAATTTTTCTTATACTTTTTTTCCCCCCTAAAATTGTTGAATTTTTCCATTTTTTCCAAAGCTTACATTTGAGAAAAATGAATGATTATTATTTTAAAAAGAGTTGCTTATGCTAAAGTTATATAAAATTCGATTAATGATACGATAACGAACATGGCATCCAAATTTTATGTTCATATCTTTATTTCTTTAAAAATTATGCACGAAAAGAAGAATCATCATTATAAATTTGTTGAGGACTACCCCCCCCCCCTCTTAGTATATTATAAACTACATTGTACATCGCATGTTTTTAGTAATTTTTTTCTCTTTCCTTTAAATATTCGCCCCACCTTGTTTAGTTATATTGCACTTTGTTGTTTTGTTACCTACTTAGTGTTGTCAAACAGGTTGCCAAATGGTCAAAACGGTAGGGGTCAATGGGGTGAAAGTGATCCCTGAGTTTGACGAGTGATGAGATTCAGAGATAAGAGAAAATTTTAGATAAAGATAAAACAGAGGATTCTGATTAAGAATTTTAACACAAGACATATGCATATGTACGTTTGTGTGTATATTTTTTACAGAAGAATTAGTTTCATAAAAAAGTACGAAATTATTATTACATAAATTGGCCATTTCTATTAGAAGGGGAAAAAATATTGTTTCAAGCGTAATCTTTATCGATTGCTTCTTTATATTTTTGTCTTTGTCTGTCTCTAACTTTTATTAAAAAGAGATAGAGAGAACTAGAATGAAATATTAACAATTGGATGTATTGGGGGTAGAAAATAATCTGTCGGAAAATTACTCTATTACTTGACGTTTCGAGATTTTTCAACGCACAAATATTTTATATTTTTACGCATGATAAATGCTGAGGTATCAGTACTTCCTTTCCAAAAATAAACAAGAACAACAGCGAAAAAACATGCGGCGCATAGATTACAAAATATGATTACAAACACTTTGCAAGTTTTGGAGAAAAATCATTAAAAAACCCGTAAGGCTGTAAAAATAAGTGCTACCTGGGTTTGAACATGGCACTTTCCATTTATCACATTTTTAGTAGATCATCTCGGCCACTAGTGGGTCTGGATGATAATGTAAAGGAAATGAAAGGTTAAAAAAATTGTTTTATTTGATTTTTATTCGTCGATTAAATTCAGTAGTGTTAATGCACCAGTGAATTAGCTAATACTACTAACTTTACTTGATTTTAGTTGAAGTTTAAATTTCTTAAAAGGTAATTCGTTGTTTTTGACGACTTGTAATTTTGCTCTAATGTTAATGCTTGGTTTCGTTTTTCGTTCAGAAGAAAAATGCATGTGTCAATAGGTGGACTAATGCTAATTCTTTTCACAAATCTACCTTTGCGTGAGACACCCTCCATGCATATCTATTTAAAAGTCTTCAGGCGGATTTCGGAAAAAACTATGGAAAAACTCTAATGGTTAAGCAAACAAGCTGGCCCATGCTTAGGCAGGTGCGAAAGGTGCAGTTGCACTAGGCCGCAAAATATAAGGAGATGCAAATATATATATTTTTTCTTTTTTCCTAGAATATTACACTTTTTTTTTTTTTTTTTTTTTTTAATTAGGCTTTTAGAATTAAAAAAAAAAACACTATTTAGAAATGCGATCTAAAAATATTCCTTTTTAACACTTTTCAATAAAGTGTTTACCGAAAATAAATGTTTATTCAAGTTTACTATGGCATATTCTCTAATGAAAATGGCATGAATAGGGGAAACGTTATTGTGTACAAGAACTCACAAAAGAGTTTTCAATCATTTCATTATGGTCTATCAGAGGAAATTTTTTTTAAAGTATATATTAATAACTTTATACTATGTACAACATAAAGAAATTGACATAAATTATTCATATTTATAAAATGACCCACTTTTTATTATTATTATTATTATTTAAGAATACGACAAAGTAAGTACTTTTGATTGTTTAGAGTCTCCAAAAATCGTTCAATTACGCTATGGGATTGAATTTAGGTAAAAATGGCAGCAAAAAAAATGGCACCGGAACATATGGCAACGGAAAGGATGGCAACCGGAAAATATGGCAATGGAAAAAATGGCAGCGGAAATAATGGCAACGCTAAAAATTATAATAATCATTATTAATGAATAGAGTTGAAATTATTTTCAAAATTATGATTTTAAAATAACTTAATCTTAACAGATAAAAATTTTTAAATGATAACTGTTATCTATCTCATATATTTTTGGTTTAAGTATGTAAAAAGTATCATTTTGCACGAAAATAACCTATATTGCAGATTATCTTATTATTACTGTTACTATTTTTATAGTAAATTTTTGTGGAAGGCCGAGAAAAAGTCAAATTTTTATTAAATTTGTTTACAGAAAACATTCTAAGGTTTTCAGCTATTAATTTTCAGTCCAGTGAAAGCAGATGTGAAAACGTATTTCAAAATTTATCCGAATTTTAGAAATGAAATTTTACAACATGCCGTTTATCAGATTATATAACATTGGATGCGAAGAATTCTTTATTATTTTCTCTTATTTTATGTTGTAGAAAAAGTTTTATTTTTGTCTCCAGTTTTCGAAATTGAGTTTTTGCTAAACTTTCGCGATTTAAGTTCCTTGAATCAAAATATCAGTTTTTTAGCTGTTATTTTGCACGTATTTACCTGTATGTTTGTAATCCAAACTCATTATTCTAAATATTTTTCATGTGGGAAGGTTACTTAAAATTTGTTATTGTGATCGAACATATTCACTTTATGAAATGGGCTCACCCCTCCCAGCCAATACACACCCACTTTTTTTTACTTTTTCTTATCAATGTATTTCAGAGAAATGATTGTTTCGTCTCAAATTTTTGAAATTCAGTTTTTGCTACACTTGAGTTTTTGCTAGTTTTAAGGTTCCCTAATTAATAATAATAAAAAAAAAAAAAAAAAAAAAAAAAAAAAAAAAACAGTTTTTTTAAGCTTTTGGTTTGTGTGTGTACGCCTGTATTTGTTATCATCATATTTATAGAAAGTCCAAATTCTAGGAGAAGAATAAGTTGTTCGTGCTCAGGGACTTTCAAGAGAATTCAGATACATTACGTTTATCAGCGACATTTCTGATAGGTACCATTTAATATCTTTAGATTGCATAAAACAGAATAAACTGAATGTACATTTTTATTTTGCATGCGTAAAAGAACGTTTCCTATAAAATGCGAATGAAATCATTTATTAATCGTTTGCACATAACTGCACAAAGCAATTCGGATGCATTACCCTGTACAAAAATTTTGCTCAAAATTCGTTTCACGTAAAACTATGTATTTTTCATACTGTACTAAATTTAAGTATACTATATAGTTTTTGTAAGAGACGAAAAAAATAATAATAATAAACCTGGAAAAAATAATCCAGGAAAAAAGCTCCCTCAGAAAAAAAACACCCCGGAAAAAACACATTTTTTTTTTTTTTTTTTTTTTTCTAAATTAGAATTTTGTGGCCTATTGGAGTTGTGCTATGTTCAAAATTTGTCACTTGATATAGCTGCTCTAATGCAGACTCGGTGACCCTTGCCAACGTATATTATATGAAAAGTGCCGAGCTGATTATCAGCCAGGGTAGCTCAGTGGTTTAGAACATCCGCGAGTTAAGCGGAAGGCCCGGGTTCGATTCCAAGACTCTGGTATTTTTCACGTATAGTGGTAAAAATCAGCCTTTCACTCCAATTATAAAAAGTGAGATTTAAGAGTTGATGTTTGAAATTTCTAAAGTACTAAAATATGGTTTATAGAAATACCTTTCTCAGAACACAATGTTCTGGAAAACTTTCGGGTGTCCGTGTACATAAACCGGCAGAGGTATTCACTCCATTTTCATTAGGGAACATCCGGTTGTGAACTATAATAATATATATCAGTTTCAAAAAATTTCATAAGCATTTAAGGGAGGAGGACAGACAGACAGTCACCATGGACAGACAGACGGGCAGACGAACAGACAGACAGATACACAAATTGAAATTATGTTCACATTTAAAAATTGTTAGAAAGTACTAAAAATACTTAATATAAACGAAAGTGCAATTCCAGCAAATTTTTATTAATATTTCTTAAAGGAACTGAATATTTTTGTGTGTCCCTGTAAGTTTAATACAAATATACAGAAAGCATTCTTTTGTGCATATGAATAACATATTTCAATTTCATTAAGCTTTGTGCAAAGTGAAGTTATTAAAATTTGGTTTACAGAAATACCTTTCATAGAATGCAATGCTTTGGAATAATTTCGGTGTCCCTGTATAGAAACCAGTGCTGGTATTTATTCCATTTTATATAAGAAACATCGGATAGTGAACTTGAATAGCATATTTCAATTTCATTAAGATTTGTGTACAGAAAAGGTATTAAAAGATGATTTATCGAAATACCTCCCATAGAGTATGAGCGCCGACTATGTGGGTGCTGTGGGTGCCGCGCCAACTGCATGGGTGATTTGGGTGCTGAAGCATCAAGAGATTTTGCCGTGGGTGCGAAGCCCCCCACAACAAAATTTCTCATGAGAGGATGGTTTTATATCACTTTTTATTGATTACAATGAAATTTGATATAATTATTTACTGACTGTTACAAAACACGATGTTTATATATAACTGAGGGAAAAAACGGGGAAGAACATGATATAAAAACCATCTTTTTCATTGCAAACTCCTCTCTCAATAGATACATTTAATTTTTACTATACTAGTTATTTTAGTACTAATAGATAACTTTACTAACTTTTGAGATATCGAAAAAAAAAAGGGTTGGATGATTGGGTTTTACGTCACACTAGTGCTGCGCAGACGGGCAATTGGCGACAGTCTAGGACACACCCCTAGAGGTGGTCGGGAGACATGCCATCACAATTTTGATCCTCCACGAAAGGGGAAAAAAAAAAGGATATAAAAATCTTCTTTTCCTCTACCTACCTCCGGAATATTTAGCCTTTGCTGTATTTTCTACCTAATTAATAGGTAACAACCGAAAAAGTTTAATTGCAATAAGTGAAAAAGTTATATATAATTATTTTTTCATTTCTATCGGATCTCTCCCCTCCTGTTAGTATATGTTATGTAAAAAAAAAAAAAAAAATATTATATTTAAAAAAAAAATAATCCTAGTAAAATAATTTGGATTTAAAATGAAAAGATAAGAATCAATATAAGTTTGCATTGAAAAATTATTTTTAGTTTAAAAAAATCTTTCTTTGGATGTTGGTGTTTGGGATAATTGAATATGCTTGAGTCCATGCCTGGTTGGGATGCCCACCGTGAGCGTTATTCGGAGGCAACCTAGCTCTCATCTATGCCAGTTCAGGAAAAAACCACGGAGAACGCTGAACAGCTGTGATGATGGTTGCGACCTGATTCGAGCCTGGCACCTCCCGTCTACTTTTTTTCTTTTTGATTAGGAAAACAATAGTTTTATAATGAATTAGGATATGCTGTGATAATTAAAGGAAAATATAATTTTCTTTTCTTATAAATGTATTACCTATCAACATTTTTATTCACTTTATTAAGAATATGTTGTTTTCCAGCTAGACGAAATTACAACATAAATTTATATATATATATATATTTATTTATTTATTTTTCTTTTTCCAACTAAAATCAGAAGCGGAAAAAAAAAAAAATAATAAACAAACAAATAATTTTCGGTTAAACGTAAATCTAAAGGAATATCTTTAAAAATCTAAGTTAGAAAATAAGTAAATAATTTATAAAGGAATAAATTATATTTGGAAGTTATATAAATTATATTTGGAAGTTATACTCATTTCATTATGAAATAAGTTTCATAATGAAATGAGAGGAATATTTCTAAGTACGTTCAAGTGGATGAAATAATTCATTCAAAAAGATTTGTTATGAATATTATAAAATAACACAAAAATACTTTGAAGATCATGATGCACATAGTTACTGAAATATGAATATATATATTGAAATTTTTAATAAATGTAAAAATATAGTTTTTTCCTCCCACTAGTGTATTTTTAAGATATGGCAAAATATGCGGAACAGGTAATAAAACTTTTAAAACATGTAAAAAAAAAAAAAAAATCTAAAACGAAGAGACTGGGGAGACAAGCAGTCTAGAAATAATTGAGTAAAAAACAGGTATTGTGTCCACTTGTAGTCAAATGATAAGAACAGCTTTACAAATCGTTCGGTCAAAGAGGTTAAATCTTCTAACCCTTTTGTCGTTTGGTAAACGTCCCATGAAGAAACAGCTTTCAACAATTAGCGGAATTCTCTTAAAGAACGTCCATCTGCAGCCACTTGAAGGATTAGTTGGAATGAAATAAGAAAAAGAGCACGAAAATAAAATATTTATTACTTTTTTAAATCCAGACGGAAATAATTCAAGTAAACTTGAATGAAAATGCAAGCCTTTATTTTGTTTATTTTCAAAATGTAATAACTTTTATAATTTGCCTCAACAATCGATTATAGACTTCTTGTGGTGTCGTCCTCTTGTTTGCTTTTCCTAAAGTCGGGGGGGGGGGGGGTACTTAACGCCTTTTGTTCCCTCTGTAACGTCATGTCAATAGAAATGTGCCAGAAATTTCTCACCGACAAACATAATTTTTCGATAAAGAAATTAATTTTTTGTTTGCTTTAATGTGTCATATTTGTGTTTGATTTGATGTGTCATATAAATATATACACATCAGGGCTAGGAAAAATCTAGTTTTAAAAGAAAAAGAAAGTACTCATCATTTTTCAGTATCCTGGAAAAAAAGGCATTTTTATAAAAATATATTTTCTTGAATTGATAATTGTGAAACGCAAATTTTAAAGAATGTTGCAAACGCTTTAGTGAATTAGGGATGCAAATGAAAAAAAGAAAGAAAAAGTTTTTTTATACTTTTTTTTTTAACCAATTTTAACCATCAACAAAATTTAGGACAACTGTTACTTAATAAGGGAAAAAACATAATGGGGGTTAAATATTTCTGAAGAAAACGAAAGAGAGAGAGAGAGAGGAAAAAAAAGTTGCTTATATATATATATATATATATATATATATATATATATATATACATATACTATTATTATTATTATTATTTTGTTTAATAGAGTCTAATTAAATTTTGTATAATTATCATTCACTAATTTAAGAAAATAAATGAATAAATAAATAAATAAATACTGTTGATGTAGATTACCTGGGGGGATCTAGAGCAGCATAAAAAAATAATATTAATATTTTTCATATTTTCCCCCTTTTCTTATGACACAATTTAATTTTATCTTTGCTCTCTATAATTATTTATCAATATATCACAGTATTCATTTTCATTTAAAATTAAATTTTCTGGAAATTCGGAACAGATGGCTTTACTAAAAATGAATTACTTCAGAAGCAATCTTTATTTGAAAATACAGAAGATTGGAAAGTATAGTTGAAGTTGCTATTCATAATATTATGTTTATTATACATTATTTCATTACATTCATAAAATTGTTTTACAGATAAAATTTTAAGATAACTTTTAGGCTGTCAAATAAATGCTTTTCTACAAAACCTTTAATGATTTTTTTTCTAAAAGTTTTGTTTAAGTAAACACTAGGGGGTTATGGTGCAGCTGAACAAGTTTTATGAATATAAATTAAAGCTTTTGGATTTCCTTCCAACATTTTAAAGAACTCTTCTTTTTCTTAAAATTGTATTTAAAATAAAAATACTTTAACTACAATCATGAGATGGTTTTCTTGTATGGTTGAAAATAAATTTTAAATGTTTTTTGATATAAATGTGGATCCCGGAAAAAAGGGCACTTTTCCAATTCGCAAATCGCAAAATAATAAATATTAAATAATGACTTTTAAAAATGACTTTCAAATTACATTTTTAGAAACTTCGATTGATTTGGTACAACATTTCCTTAGTATATACCTGGAGGAAGAGGGGGGGGGGACTAGGAGCAGATCGAAAGAAAACAATTGTTTTTATATAAATTCTTACCGATTTTAATGAAACTTTGTATAATCACGTACAATTTGTGAAACAATTGCAGTAAGTGCAAGGCAAACTTGGTGAGGGGAGGGTTAAAGAGGAGGGGGGGGGGGTGGAGCAGAGGAAAATAAAATTATCTTTTATATAATCATTTTACCGATTTAATGATATATTCTATAATTATCACTTTTTATGAAGATCATAATGAGTGCATTATATACTCTCAGTATATATTACTTAAAACTCTAATGATAATTAAACAAAGTTTCATTAATATCTTTAAAAAAATTATATATGTATTATTGTTTTCTTTCTATGCTCATTGTGGTCCCCTTTAGCCCCCCCCCCCCCATGTATATTTGAGCTTTAGTGGGTTTTTTGTCCGGTGGGGATTTTGTCCGATGGGGCTTTTGTCCGGGGGGATTTTGTCCGTGGGGATTTTGTCCGGTGGGGCTTTTGTCCGGGACCCTTTGTTCATAATTGGGTCTCAGCATTAAGAGCGGACAATACCTAATCTCGCCGGCAGCCTTCGCCCATGTTATTCTATGGGGAAATTTGTTTACATAATTACTCATTACCTAATGAATATTTTTCAATTCTGTTTTCACATTTAGAAAATTCATAAGCCTTAAATTAGTACTTGTTTTCCAAAAATTGATTTTTTAAAATTTTAGTATTTCATTTTGTGATTAGAAAATGAGAAAAATGCATTTTGTGAAAAATCGCATTTTTGAACTCAAAATTAAAATGCAAAAATTAAAAAAAAAAAAATGAATTTTTCATAAATGAGTACTCATTTAACGGTTATGAATTTTCTGACTGCGAAAACAGAATTTTAAAATATTCATTAGGTAATGTGTAATTGTAGCAACAAATTTTCCCATAGAATAACATAAGCGAAGGCTGCCGGCGAGATTAGGTATTGTCCCCTCTTAACCTTTTCCCAAAATGTCAGAAAAGTTTTCCATTTCCTACACAGTAAAAAATCTGTCTTATTTCTTTGACTCATAGCTGCTGGGTACTTAATTCTTTGTTGAAATAGGTGTGTAGAAATGCAATGGACATCACAAGCCCAGCCGCTTGCATCTTTAGAAGAAAGGTCGTTAGAGAAAACTATTCATGTCTTTCTCTAAATTCGTTATCATCAGTAAACACTTCGAAATACCTTCTCTGAACCCCTGTTAAATGCCCAGAGGGAAGGTTATGCCCAATGACAATTAAAAAAGAGTGTGTATCTTTACTACGTTTACGTTTTGCACTGAGAAATAATTCTAAAACTGACATCTAGATTCTAAATTATGGCTCTAGTAAAAATAGCTTCATGTCATCCTTATAAATTCTAGTGTCCTTTGAAAGCAAGTTCTAGAAACCCCTATTAGAATTCTAGAGTGTTTGTTAAATTATCGAAGAATCAAATTTATTTAAAAACTACTGAAATAAATGGGAATACAAGAGGCTCGTTTTAGCATCTATAATATCGGTTTCAGAAATTAGCTCTGAAAAACGCTCAATTTTTGTCCAAAATAATTGCTTTTTTAATCAAAATATAAAAATATTTCATACATTTAATACCATTTGAAACCATTTAGTACATTGAAACCATTTAATCGCAGCTAAATATTAAAATATTTAGCTGCGATTACATGGTTTCTTTTTCTTTTATTTTTTTCCTTCTTTTCTTTTTTCCTTTCCTTTCCTTTTTCTTTCTTTCTTTCTTTCTTTTTTTATTTTAGCTAGCTGTGAAATAGTTCCTCTTTTCAGCCGTGAACCACAGTAATATACTAATAGCAAAAAATGGATGAAACAAAATAAGTCAAACGTAAGTGATATGATCATGCAGTTAGGAAAGGGAGGATATCACTAATTATTGCAATCAGACATAAAAGCATGAACTTTGTTCACTTTTGATAAAGTGATGTGATTCAGAAATTAACTCTGAAAAACGTCCAATTTTTGTTAGTTACTGTAAAATAATTGATTATTTAACCCAAATATAAAAAGATTTCACACATTTTAATATTTAGCTGAGATTAAACGCTTTTTCTTTCTTTCTTTTCTCTCTTTTTTATTTTTTATTTTTTTTATTTTCTAGCTGTAAAATAGTTCCGCTTTTCAGCTGTGAACCACAGTTATATAATAATCCCAACGCGGGGTCCAGGACAAAATCCCCTCCTGTCAAAATCCACCCCGGACAAATTCCACTCTGGACAAAATCAACTCCGGACAAAATCCACCCGGACGAAATCCCTTCAGTACAAAAGCCTATTTCGGTAAAATTATTTAAGAAAGAGGAATTTTAAATAATTTATGTTCCCTACTAATCAAGCTCATGGATTGGGAAATTAATTGAGAAAGTAGTGAAAATTTACATCTGATTTCCACATGATATATATATATATATATATATTTTAGAAATGTTTTCTATAATATAAATTATTATTATTATTATTATTTATGCTGTGCCCCATCCCTTCACATTTTACTAAATAATGGATGAAAATATAAGAAGCTATTACTTTCTCAATGTCGGTATTTTATATCACTCGACGTCCCAGAATCTAATACAGTAAAACCTCTCTAAGTTGGACACCTACGGTTCCAAGAAAAAGTGTCCAACTTAGAGAGGTGTCCAACTTATAGGGGTTAGACATAATGTTAATGGATACATTCCGTTCCGAGAAAAAGCGTCCAACTTAGAGGGGTGTCCAACTTATAGGGGTGTCCAACTTGAGAGGTTTCACTGTAATATATTTAGCTTTACTGATAACAATAATTTTTTTTAATGAAATCATTCTTTGCTTACAACCCCCCCCTCCCCCTTACACATTACATATGTTTTTATAGATACCTATAAAAACATAATTACCAGTGTAGTGTATTGCATCTTTCTTAAAGTTTTATTAAAATATTTCAAATAGAATAAAAGCATCAAATACGCATTTTTTTTTTTTTTTTTTTTTTTTTTAGAAAGTTCTGTGTGTGTGTGACAAAAATTTGTGGCGACTATAACTCAGGAACTACAGCACAGAATTCCCTATCAATTTAAATGTAGTTGTATCTATCAAAGTTTGGAGCAAATCCCTCAACAGGTCAAGGAAAGTGCCTTTCGCGAGGTCTTTCTAAGTGGTTTAACTAGTATTTATGTAATTTTCGGAGAAAACTACAGAAAACTCCAAACGGAAAAGCCGACGAGCGCGACCTGGAATCGAGCATAGAACCTCACGTCAACCAGCTTTGAAAGAAAACCCTCTCAGAACTGTTGAAACTAATATATTTTTTAATTAAATTTAAATAAATAGAAAAGGTGAAAGAGAAATCTTTCATTCAGTAAATCCTTAATTTTAAAAATTTAAATATCAGTTGTTATTAATTTTATTTGTGACGGACTAGACTTTAAATTGCATTCTTGTCCAATTTTAATTACTAAATATCTATTTACCTTTATGGATTTTGGTGTGCTAGTGTATCTGCATGTCTTTCTTATAAATAATACAGAATTTTTACTTTAAGAAAAATAATTCACACTTAATAGGGTAATAATATAGCGTGAAAGACATGACAAATAACAGACACGATTTAAGTTATTCATTTTTATCACTCAATTGCTCTCAATTGAGTCATATCACTCAATTGATCATCATATCACTCAACTGAAACACATTTGAAGTTCAGAAATATTAATCTATATAAACAAGAGTCTCACCTGATCTTTTTTAAGTTTTAAATTTTTAATAAATATAACGTGATAGATCTGACATATGTAAAATTTTAGAATTACCGTTTGCGTACTGAATTTTAAAACTAAATTTTCTTTTTTTAAATTAATAATGTACAAAATAATAATAATAATAATAATAATGTTGAATGTGTTACATTATTTGATAGTTTAATAAGTTTTATATTTAGAAAATTTAAAAATAATTGAATTAGTTGTAAAGTGAAAAGTGGTCTTCTTGTTCACTCTCGACAGAATTAAACCCAATATGAAAATAAGTAACATACTGATAGACAAAGAATCGTCTACTTCCTCGCTGCCCTTTCCTCCTACTAAAGAAATATATGTAACACTTACTGATACACTTTAAAAAAAAATTGTAACTCAGCCGTAAGTGACATTTTTATACCATGTTCAGATAGAAATACATTTCATTTTGTTACCCCCATGAGGATAAATTCCTATAACTCTAAAGTTTTTTTTTTTTTTTTTTTTTTTTTTTTTTAGGACAGAGGACCACTATATCTGCGGATTTTTACGATGCCAGTTTTACAACAGTTGTACAATTATCGAAATCGAAAATTTATCGGAAATAGAATTGAATAATTTGAAAGCGATGTTATAACTTGGAAAAAGAAAAAAAAAAAAAAATAATAATAATAATCCGTCCTAAACTAAATCCTGCTTTTGACAGAATTTCATCAAAATCATTTTTTTTTTTTTTTTTTTTTTTTTTTCCAGAAAAAAGAAAAGAAAATGAATAATAATCAGTATTGATACAAACACTATCGAAAAAGTTTAACGGATCTAGGTTAATGCTATACAGTTTGTACTGTGGATTTTCTGTTGACAGCTATTATTGAAGCTGTGTTGTGTTTATATTAAACATATCTTCGTGGTGTAAGTGTTAGGGCCGATTGACAACATGAGGGTCCTACGCGTTGGGGGGAAATACCTTTCCGGGGGGAAGGGGTTTACATACTAAGAAGCCCCAGACTGTATTCACGCGGGTTTCGGAGAAAACCATAGAAAACTCCGAACGGCTAGATCAACGAGCGCGACCTGTTATCAAACCCGGAACTTTTAGTCTTCCAGCTTTGATAGCAGAACCGCTTCAACTGAAATATTTAAAAGTTTTAATTGATTAAAAGTTAAAAATTAAAAATTAAAAGTGCAAACTATAATAATTAAGCAATCTCAACAAAATTAGTTATTAAAAAGTATGTTTTAAATAAATAAATTTGTTTTCTTTAATTAGAATATTTTATTAAATAATTTTTAAACAGCTTTTCTTTATCTCTATATATTAAAAAAATGTTATTGTCTCTGGCGTCAAATTTTTTTTGTCTGCGACTGTATCTTCTAGCGGAGGCAGGGTCCTTCGCGTAATGAAAGGTATCAATGTGTTCCGAATACTCCAAGTAAGACATTTCAGCTGCTTAGAAATTTCTATCATTTTAAACTAAAAACGACAAGTTTATAAAGGTACTCAGTTTGCCATTTTTAAGAAAGTTTCTCAGAGTGACGTCTCTGAGAAATGACAGAGTGACGTCTCTTCTGTCATGAAGTCATTTTACATGGGGTTGCACGTAGGTAGATAGGTTCGATTTAACGTCGCACCAGTACTGCGCTACGGGTAATTGGCGACAGTCTGGGACGCACCCTAGAGATGTTCCGGTCACATGCCATCAAAATTTTGATCCTTCCCGCAAGGACCCCCCCCCCCCCTCCGCTTTGGAGATCCCCAGAGGTATAGTGCGGGAGGGAACATGGAGGACTTCGCGGTCACGACAGATTTAGGCTGGGATTGCGGTGCCTCGCTCAGCACTATCTTACGCACAAACTCTGTCTTAAGATGTAAACAAAACGCAAGTCGTATTGCAGTGCCTCACTATCTTACGACGACCTCAGAGCTATCTTAAGTCGAATCGTAACTGGATGCGTGCGCAATCACAACAGAGCTCGCTCTGCGTCTCCCATTGGCTGGCTGGCTTTCTCTTACGAGGACACGCGGAGGACTTACGCTTGAGGCACCGCAATACCAAGTTAAGATCGTTCTTAACCACGCCCTTCTACGAAAGTTCGTAAGATTTAAGATCAGACTTAAGAACGAGGCACCGCAATCCCAGCCTTTATGTGCACCAGCCACGATTTGTGTACACGACGGTCTTTGGCCGGCTCAAGTATCGAATCGGCAGTCTTCCAATTACGTGCTCGGCGCTTTACAGACTAGGGTACCGCGGCCCGAAACCATGGATGTAAAAAAGAAAGAATATAAATATCAACTTTTTTTCTCTACTTTTAGAAAATTAATTTTCTTACACGGGAAAATTAAAATATGATCCATGGTTGTAGGTAGGTAAGTAATTAGGTAGGTTGTGTTTGACGTCGCACCATTACTGCGCTATGGATAATGGCGACGGTCTGGGACGCACCCCTACGGTTGTTCCGGAGACATGTCACGACACCACAATTTTGGTCCACCACGATGGGGATGGTCCCCCGCTTCGGTGACCCCCAGAGGTATAATTTTGATTGAAACATGGAGAATATTGCAGCCACGACATATTTTACGTGCACTGGCCACCATTAGTGTACACGACGGTCTTTGGCCGGCTCGAGAATCGAACACGCAATCTTCTAATTACGAAGGGGTACCGCGGTCCGGATGTAAGGTTTTAAAAAATAAATAGAAAAGGGTCATATACTAAAGTTGTAATGCAAAATGGTCTAGATATTATGAATTTCTTTCTATTAAAAATATATATAAATATTAAATATTTCAATTTGACATTGAATATGAGGATTTCCATAATAATTTTCTGCTTTTGTCTTGTAATATGCACTATTAATATTCCTTTTCAGTGAAAGAAAACAGCGAAGGGAATAGGTGGGCAGAGCTTTGCATGTGTTTATGAGTAAAGTGAGTCGGGGGGGGGGAGGTGAAGCCTCCCTCGGGGGTTGGTGAGCGGAGCGTGCAGGGGGCAGAGCCCCCTAGTATATAAAAAAAATAATAATTAATAAACTTCTAATATTAAAAGTATTTTAAAACAAATATTTCTCTTAAAAACCGAAACAATAGTATTAAGTAGGGTAAGCGGAAAAGAAGGCACCCGGAAGAAAAGTCACTGAAATGAATTTCGGTCGTCTTCATAAATTAAATACAGCTTTTTAATAACTTTTAGTGGTACAGTAGAGCTTGGACAATTTGAAGTTGAAGGAACCAGAGAAAAATTCGAAATATCCAAAAATTCGAATTACATATACTATTTTGTCAAAAAAAAAAGAGGTATATTAAAAATTTGAACTTTATGATGAAAGATTTAACACATAAACTTTATTTCTAAGAAAACTGCTACTCCCCCCTCCCCCCATTAAATCAATATTTTTTACGAGCTTAATTATTCAACACTTTTTAAAAAATAGTCATATATATATATATTTTTTCTTCTTTAAGTACAATCTTCGTGTCATATCATATGGCTTTATACAAAAATAGAATCTACTAAATTAGACATGACTTTCAATTAAAAAAAAACGCGAAGTTCATGTATGTTCACCATACCATATCTTCTGATGCACTATAGCTAAGGGCTTCTCTTGTATTTCCTATCCTTCTTTTGAAAGACTATATAATGTACTTTAGCTGAGAAAAATCAAGGGAACAAATTTTAGAGAAATATTTTAAAGGTAATCGTATGAAAATTTTGAATTATTCAAAATAGAATTAGAATTATCCACGATTTTTCAGCATTATTTTAACATAAAACTCAAGGGACCAAGTAAAATGTTCGAATTATCCAGAATTTCAAATTAAACAAGTTCCTTTGCTTAACGTGCTATCGTCACACAAATTCGTTCACAAATATTACGGGGTCTGTATTAACATATCCTAAAGTTATAGGTCACTTCGTTCAGTTAACGATACAGGGTGATCCCAAATATTATTGATTTTGGTTAATTTGCTACCACCCCCCCAAATGTTGTCTTAAACCAATCGTCACTGAAAAACATGAGGAGGACATACTTCATCTCTCCAACGACATAGTGATCTCTTTTTCGGTAGTTTCTTACCTCTTGTTTATTTTATTTTATATATTTATATATTTATTTATTTATTTTTTATTTTCAATTTTTTGTATTTTTATTTGTTATTTTTTAAAGCAAAAATCTTAGGAGATATCCTTTATTTTATTTTATTAGTGCTAGAGGCCTGTTTCAGTCGCTACAGTTGTCGAATTTTTATACGTCACTCTTAATTAGTGCTAAGGGCCTATTTCAGTCGGTTTATTGAATGGGGATTTATTGAATGAGGTCCCCCCAAGGCCCAACTTTGACATGAGTCCCCCCTCCAGGCCCAACTTTGACATGAGTCTCCCCCAAGGTGCTCCTACTTCAGTGGGTACAGCGTTGTCCAATTTTTATAATACACTCTTAATTAGTGCTAAGGGACTATTTCAGTCGGTTTATTGAATGGGGATTTATTGAATGAGGTTCCCCCAAGGCCCAACTTTGACATGAGTCCCCCCCAAGGTGCGCCTATTTCAGTCGGTACAGCGTGGTCGAATTTTTATAATACACTCTTAATTAGTGCTAAGGGCCTATTTCAGTCGGTTTATTGAATGGGGATTTATTGAATGAGGTCCCCCCAAGGCCCAACTTTGACATGAGTCCCCCCCAAGGTGCCCCTATTTCAGTCGGTACAGCGTTGTCGAATTTTTATAATACACTCTTAATTAGTGCTAAGGGCCTATTTCAGTCGGTTTATTGAATGAGATCCCCCAAGGCCCAACTTTGACATGAGTCCTCCCCAGGCCCAACTTTGACATGAGTCCCCCCCAAGGTGTCCCTATTTCAGTCGGTACAGCGTTGTCGAATTTTTATAATACACTCTTAATAGTGCTAAGGGCCTATTTCAGTCGGTTTAATTGAATGGGGATTTATTGAATGAGGTCCCCCAAGGCACAACTTTGACATGAGTCCCCCCCCCAGGCCCAATTTTGACATGAGTCCCCCCCCAAGGTACAACTTTGACATGAGTCTCCCCAAGGCCCAACTTTGACATGAGTCCCCCCCCCCAAGGCCCAACTTTGACATGAGTCCCCCCCCAAGGTACAACTTTGACATGAGTCCCCCCCAAGGCACACCTTTGACATGAGTCCCCCCCCAAGGCACACCTCCCCCTCATTGGGAAAAAGAGAAAAAACGTTGTTTTGCGGCTATAAGACAGCTTGGACTTCCAACGTTATATCTTACAATACCTGCAGCTGAAACACATTGGTTTGATTTAATGAAAACTTTATCATGGAATTTAAATCGTCACGAATTAACTAAAGAAGAATTTGTCGATATTAACAAGTTTAGCAGTAGGCCTCTGGCACTAAATTAAAATCTGTCAATATCAGATTTTCAGGTTTTTTTATTTTATTTTATTTATTTTATTAATTTTTTCCTCATAAGAGATTTAATAAATCAGTTTTTAAAATTGAATTTCAGGTATTGATGTTTTTACATTTTTAAGTAAGACATTTCATTAAGATATAAAGGGACATAAAGATAAGACATTTTGCTACCCCCCCCCCCCCTTTTTTTTTTCTTTTTGAAGTGAGGATGTTCCCTTGAATGTTTTTAATATATTTTTTAATATAATTTGTAAATATGTTGAAAAAACTTTTGATTTCAAGTGTATTTTAAGCTTTTCAAACATGTGGGGCTTTTGTCCGGAATGGATTTTGCCCGCATGAGATTTTGAACGGAGTGCATCTTGTCCGGGATGGATATTGTCCGGAGGGTACTTTGTCCGAGGGAATTTTGTCCGCGTCCCGCTAAAGCGGAACAATGATAGCAAAATAATAATATTGCAATAATAACAAAAAATGGTGAGCAAGCTAAAACTAGTGGATATGCAGATCAGGAGCCTCAACATCCTATTTGCATCAGACATTATTCAATAGGTCATTTTTATTTATTCCTTATTATATAATAGTATATACTGATTCGATCGACTTGTTACGATAATCAGATACATTCCTGAGGGGGGCTGCCGCCCCCCTCAAACCCCCGCTGTATCCTTCTTTGTATACCTATTGGTATATCATATTAAGTGTTACGGAATTGTAAATAATTGCATTTATTTTTTGTATAAATTCTTTCACAGACGTTTAGTAAAGTTGATAAAATGCTAATTTTGTGCATTTCTAGTCGTTTTAGCATTAAAATAGCCTAATTTCCCTTAAAAACACTTTAAAAAAGCTCCAATAAGCGAAGAAATGGATTTGGCGACTGTTTCCCTCCTTGGCGATTTTTTTGGCGACCTTGGCGAGAAAATCCTTATAACGGGATATACCAAATATGGAAGCTCTAATCTCATTGGCTGATGAGATACGAGAATTTTCCAGAACAGACTGTGTTCGATAGAAAAGTATAAAAGGAGCATTTTTTCGCCAAGGCGGTCAGTCTCAGATCTGTGTCAGTTTCGGCAAATGCTTGCTTTACTTTGAGCCTCTTTGGATGAGATTTGATTTATGTGTTATTGCTAAACAGTTTGTGCTGTTGTTTTTCTGTTAACGGCTGTTGTTTAAGCTGTGTTTACTGGTTCAATTGAAGCTGATACTTGGTTTATAGACCTGTATTGTTCTGGAACTTTCTGTGAATAAATCACTGAATTTTTGCAAGTTTCGCCTTTCATTCTCGGATAACTTACGAACCTCCAAGAACGCAACAATATGTATTCTTAATAAACAACGGTCTTGTAGTATTTCCCTGAAATTCATAAATACCAAATTTTATAACTACCAAATTTCATACAAAAAAAAAATTACATAGCATATCGGAAATATTTCGCGTGACCTTTAAACTAATTTCCAATTCTATGCCCACAATTTTCAACAGGAAAACATGCTTTTAAAATTCTAATAAAATTTCATTATATTTGATGGGGCATAACTGTGATAAAATAAACTTTTAACAAATACCGACTATAGACCTTAATAGTGCGGAATTCTTTTATGTATCCCGGAAAAGTAGCCACAGTCATTATAAACGCCAATAATAAGAATAAACCTAATTAATTATAATTCATTAATTTTTTTAACTAATTTGATAGAAAAACTTTGGCGTGTCCCTGTACACGAATTACAAATGGAATACACACCTAAAACTATACAGCTAATTCCGTTGGGTTCATGAATATGTGTACCAAATAGCAAGTCAATAGCGTGAATTTTGTGGCTGCCATCGCGTGTCAGACAGACAAGACACAGACAGAGCCCAAAACCGATTTGAGTCTCAACAGAGGACCTCCACTGACGTTTCGGCAATGATTTACCGGCCATTCACGAATATTTTACAATTTCAATTTTAAGATTATAAAACACCTATCTAAACTTAATTCATTTTGAATTACTGAAATGCATATAGAATAATAAAATTCAACAGTGGTGCAATTTTTTTTTATGTGTAACTGATTGGTAAACTTATTTTTATTTTATTTTATTTTACTTTATATTTATTTTGCTTTTGTATTTATTTATATTCTTTCTTTCTTTCTTTATTATTATTTCTTAATAATTTGCAACGAGAACATAAGTATTAGTTCCCCATCATATTACGGGGAAATCATATTCGTGAAAATATATTCGACTTCGGTTTTGGACGTTTTTAAAAGTTTTGTAGTATAAGGAAATTAAATAAAATTACAAAATCGTTATTGTATTCGTCGGTAGCTTTGTCAATTTGTTAGTTAGTTATACTGTATAGAAAATATCTCAAACACGAATAGTCGTAAAATATGGTCAGACCAGTTTTAAAATATTTCTAACAATACCTTCAAGAACTTCTCCCCCACCCCACCCAACATTTGATTTTAATTTTGAAAATTTCATCACATATTTAAAAGTTGTAATTTTTCAAATTATAACATTTCGAAGTTAAAGTTATTTATTTTCACGAAAATTAAACTTAATTTTTTTTTTTTTTTTCTTTTTTTTTTTTTTTTTTTTTTTTAACATGCGTAGTAAAATGGCCAGCCAAATAAAAGGACAGGTACATATACGGCACTGTACGCTTTTTCAGTTTCGAAAGGGTAATTATGTACAGTCGTCAAAAAAAAAAAAAAAAAATATTGAAGCACACATCCATATTTTTCTCATTTTTATTTATCCAAATTAATATACGATTGATGAAATAGTCGAAAATTTTTTTAAAGTTATTTCTAGCGATGAAGACGATAGCGAGAAATTAATTTACTCATCTTTGGAAGGGGAATTAATATAAATAATGTTGAAACTCTCAGGAAATATTTTATGTCGTACGAGGAAATATTTTTTGAATTAAATTCGATAAATTATGATTTGCATCATACTCAGCATGGCCAACATCCCTTTCTCAAACATTAAAATCTTTAAGAATAATATAATTAACTGTTGTTTATGCATATTCAATCAAGAGAATAATATATTAATTTAATGAAGATAGGTTTTAATGAATAAATGACAATCAACGGAGTTTAAATTCGAATTAAAGGTATAATTTTTTTTCCGATTTTCTATATTTTTAACATCTAAGTGATGTGTGTATAAAATAGCAATTTAGCAGTGAAAAATTACTATTTTTATTTTATCTTTTTAAGTTATTTAAAATTTTATTTGAAAAGTATTTTTAGCGAACAGATGAAAAGAAAACCATCCAATGTATTAGATTTTTTATATCTCTCTTTATTATGTAATAGTGTGTTTAAAAAAAAAGTAGGTTGTACAATTTTTATTTATTTATTTATTCATTTAATTGATTTATTTGTTTCTTTACGAAAGGTCCCTTGAAAAATGCATAAACGATGCTTCATTGTATATAATATTGTATACTTTTTTTTTTTTTTTTTTTTCGCGTGCGTACATGTGAAGTATTTTGTCATTTACAGTATACATCGTTTCTCAAGATAATAATGTTTCTCCTCCCGCCTCAACCCCTCGGGTTGCAACAGATGTTTGTCGGACAAATCAAAGAGTGGCCAAGGTCAAATTCCAAACTTATTGATAAACCCCCTTCGAAAAATTATCTTTTTCTGTGCACACACAACGAAAATGAATTAGAGAAGGAAAAATATCCTGAAATCTGAAGAAGAAGAAAAAAAAATGTAATTTCAAAAGCAATTTCACCCCCTTTTTTTATACATGTTTTCGTTTAATTTAATTTAAAATTGTCTACATCAGTAAAATGAATAATAATAATGATAATAAGCAAGGGAAAAAAAAAAAAAAAAAAAAACGAGAAATACTCGAAAGATTTGATTAATTAACTTAGTAACCATTTGGCTATAATATAAAAAACTCTATCGTTTGGTTTAAAAGAAAACTTGAGACTATTTACAAGTTGAGTAATTTTAAATATTTCAACAATTGTATTGAGTAATATTTTATAATATTTAAAAACACCCATTAAAATTATTTTCAGTTTGATAATATACTTTAACTATTATATTAAAATCTTCGTACTTAAAAAAATAAATAAATAAATAAATAATACAGTGATATTAATTTAAACTTGTGTTACGTATCAACTACATTTATAACCACCATTTTAAAACTGAAATCATTATTTACATTCATAAATTTTAACATGTCGTATATTAATAATAAAGTTGTTTTATACTTCATTTCAAATAAGTTTTCAGAATGAAATATACATATATTCATTTATTCATATGATATTTTTATTTCTTCCTTTGAAATGTTTGAAACAGTTTCCAGATATAATAATAATAACAACATATCATTATAAATAAGTGTTAAATACCAGGAAGGAAGACTGAATTCATGAATAAATAATTACATATGGAAATGAAGCATTATACAACAAAAGATACTGGAAAAATTGACACAAAAATTAATACTGAAAAATAATATTGTATTATTCAGAAACTGCTCTGTCTTTATTAAAGCAATTACAGCAACAAGGTAATAAAAACTGAGTTGTTTCTGAGACAGCAATATATGAGTTCATGTAAAATCACTATCACTTCATCAAAAACTCAAAGATTACGACAGTGAATTTAAAGACATTTAAGATGTGGCGAAAAAAAAAAAAAAAAATACCCAACATCATCTTTTTTTATTTTCATTTACTGAAGTAAAAATAATTTAATAGTATTGTGCGCGATACAATATTAATGTAAGAGACTACATTAAACTTTAACATTGCGATAAAAGCAACAAACATTTAGACTGATAATCAATAAATATAATTAAGCAGAGAAAAATATAAAATTTTCTACTATAGAAGTAGTTACTGTACAACAACCATTTTCAATTGGATATGTCCAATATTTAGAAATGAGTTGGATAATTTTAAAGATATCAATAATTCCATTAGGTAATATATCACATCATTTAATAATACTAATTAATACTAATATTAAATAATATTTATATTCACAATGTCTTTCTGTTTCTTTTTTGGTTTTTTCCACTTCATAAGTTTGTTTATAAGTTGGTTTTTCCACATATTGTTTGCAATTATTTTTAAGTCTTTTAGATGACCTCGGGCATTGCATGTTGTAAATTTTTAGCAGTTTGCATACAGCATTACAGAATGATCACTTAATTTGCATACAACATTCATTCAATGCACTTGAAAAAGTGGTGAATTTGTATGCTTGAATTTCAGGTTGCTTATTTTTTCTTTTTGTCAACTTCCTTCATTTTTTCTTCATGTGTTACTTGGTTTCATATTATGCAATGTTTGAAAGGGTTTTCAATATGTATACATATATTTAATTAGAAAAATTAGCAAAAACTATTTTAAGCTATATTTTTCAGTTATATTTTTTCATAATTGTATCACTGTATTGAAAGTGTTTTCTTAATATTTGAAACGTGTATAATCATTTATTGTGCAAATTTATAAAATTGCTTATTGCAGGATAATATTTTAAAACAAAGGAATGTGTCAAGAATGTTTTCATTCAATATCATTTATAATTCTCAATGTGCTAAATAAAACGATAATCATAAAAATCCTCTAAAAGAAAGCGAGAAAAAAAAATAATAATAATCATTATTTATTTAAAAGTTTTGACGGGTTAAACAAATCTGAACTTTTAAACGGCTTTGATACGCCTATAAAATATTAATGAGTTTGGCAGAGACGAGAACAATTGTAAATAATGATGGAAAATGACAGAAAATGAAAATTATTTAATTATTTAAGGGGAAGTAATTTTTACATAGTTTTTTCAATAACATTTCTTTCCCATAAACATAGTGTAAAATAAAAAGATTCCTTTCTCAGAGTTCACTACCTGTTTCCGATTTCTAAAAAAACTTTTCAAAATAATGAAAAAGTATAGTATCTGTTTTATATATCTGGGTTTAGGAGAGCATAGGCAAAAAAAAAAAAAAAAAAAAGGAGGGGGGGGGGACTTTTTTATGACTTATTACTGATTTTAAAGAAACTTTGCATATTATAATAATTATTAACTGACAGAAAACACAGCAGAATTATAGTATACTTGGGGAGTAGGATAGGAGGGAGGGAGCTGCTATAAGTGTTTTTTTTTTTTTTTTTTTTTTTTTTTTAATTTCAATCAAATTTTGTATAATTTTTACATAGTAATTTACAAAATACATTGGTATAATTAAATTTATATGGAAGGGTCTTGGGGAAGAGCAAGTAGGAAATTGATTCTTTTTTTTTTCTTTTTTTTTAAACTTTATTTTGCGATTTCTATCAAACTGTGTACCTGGAATTATTACTTACTAATTCAGAAAGAAAAAGTGCGCTATCGGCTAAATATATTTAGGAGAGATAGGGCTGGAGGGGCGGAAGGGAAAAGAATGATTTTTATTTTATATTAAGTTTTACTAATTTTAACGAAATAAGAAAAATCGCTCCAAAGTGAGGTTTAAGAGGTAAGGCTGACAAGAAATATAAAAAATATGTTTTGCAATTTTTTCCCCCCTGCCTAAATGAAACATTGTATAGAAAGAAAAAAAGAAAGAGATTGTTAGATATATAAGAAAGAATTGGAGGGGTGTGTGTGCTTTATATATTTGTTTGACTGATTTCTATATAGTTTTATATAATTATCACCAAGCTATGTGAAAAAACACTCTAAATATAAAAGAGGATCAGAAGAAAGTGATATAAAAACAATATCTTTCTTTTCCACCACCTCCCTGGCAGCACCAGTGGCCGAGGAGTTCTGCACTAAAATCTGGTAAATGAAAAATGCAGGATTTAATCTCAGCTCACATTCATCGACCTAGCTATTAGGAGTTTTCCATGGTTTTCTCTGAAACTCGCGTAAATATGCTTAGAACACCTTAGAAAGACCCTTGAAGGGCTTTCCCTCTATAGGTCCAGTGGACGGAATTTAATCAAACTTTATATATTATTGGACCTAGACGTAAATCAAAGCTGATTACATTTGGGGATAAATTGCACAAAAGGTGACGCTGCCATATTTTTTACTTTTTTAATTTAATATAGCTGTATAAGAGAAAATTCTGCATAAACGTACATAAATAAGGAAATTTGTTTCTAACTTTTAATTATGAAAATTTAAAAAATATATAAATATTTATGATAGCAATATTCAACCAGGAAAAGTTTTTGCATGTGTACGGGCATCATTCTCCCCCCCCCCCCCCTACTCCTATCTCCATTCAGTGAAACCCTTGGAGTGTGTAAATTTTAAATATGGGTATCATTCAAAAGAACTCGTGAATACCTTTAAAAACGATGATTAAATTATAGATCTGTAATAATAAAATAAAATTTATCGAAGTTTTTCATTTTTAAGAATATATATTATATAACTTGTGGAAAATTGACTTTTTTCGACAATTAATGTTATACTTCTCTGCGAGGAAAATAGTCAACATTCATCATGAAAAATATTTTTATAAATAATTTGTAGTGAGTGAAACTGTATAGGAAACTGTAGAAGAAAGATTTGTGGTGAACACCTCATACTAGTTTTAATGATGAAATTATGGTCACGTCATCTCAAAATCTATAATTCCGTTGGCAACCTGGAAGTAGAAAATTTTTACGAATCCAATGCTTTCTACTTTGAAAACAAAACAAAGCAAAACAAAAATATTATTAGATTATTTTCTTTTATGGTAAATGTTAATAAATTTAATACTACTTAGAGTAATCTATACAAAAGACAATTATTATTTATTGTTTTAAAATGTAATAATTTTCTAAAAGTTTGCTGTGTTTATGGAATATATGCTAAAAACCATTCCCCCGCCAATTAAAAAAAATAAGTTAAAATAAGTGAACAAATATTTGGATGGCAGGGCAAGGAGGGGATATACAAAGCAGTAAGAAAGTAGAAAATATCATTATTATTATTATTTTTTTTTATTTGAAGGGGTGGAAAGGGGTGGATGCTGTGTTCAAAAGATCGAAAATTGGTCTAACATGGATTTTTCTCTACTAATATATATACGAAAAGACATATATACAAAAATGATATTTATTTTATATTTATAGGAAGTTTCTGATGTTCAAGGATACCATTTTTTTTTTCGTTTATTATTTTTTTCTGGGACCCCCCACGCATAACACTCATTGTGATTTTCATAAAAAGGTAAGGTATAAATATAATGAGGTTATGTTAAAAAAATATAATTTAATTTTCCCTTGCCACCCCTCAGCCCCCAAGTGTGTGCGACGCTGTAATTTTTTCATAAATAGTAAGTAACTGTTATATAAAGTTTCATTAAAATCTGTAAGAAGATGATTTAAAAACAATTATTTTCTTTTAATCTGCCCCTATTCTCCCCCCCCCAGGTATATACTAGGAATGTTGTACCAATTTAATTGAAATTTCTAAATATGTAATGTGAAAGTTCTTTAAATTCATTATTTGATATTTATTGTTCTTGCGATTTGCAAAATGCAAAAGTGCCTTTTTCCTGGTGCACTTTCTTTCTTTCGTGCATTTTTTTCCGGGATCCGCTTTTTTTTACCTCATAACGTTCCAAGGTTCATCTCTGTAAAGTAACCTTAGATTTGCTTTAGTCCAAAGGACTCCATATCACGGATTGGTATTCTAACATTTACTACTCTGTTAAACTTCATTACTAAGAAATTGTCTAATTGCATACAGGCGTTTCCCGTACTTTATATTCCTATAGCGTGTTGTCAGGATAATAAGGTGAGTTTAGAGCAAAAGAAGAAACACCTGTTAGGCAGGCTGCACACCAAAGAGGCAAGCGACAGCGGCATACGCGTCATGTCTCTGGAATCGCGGATGCGACTGAAGCAACTTGTCTTTTGACCCTTTTCCATCCGCACACCGAAGCGACAAACACATCCAACCAAGGAAGCGTTTTTGATCACAGGTGTTTGTTGACTTTTGAGATTTCAGATTTGTTTATAATAACAAGTTCGAGCTGCATAGTGGTGAGCGACCACCTCCCGTCTTAGAATCGTAGAATAACAAGTTCGAAATTTATTATAATTTCAAGTAAAAAAAAAAAAAAAAAAAAATTTTTTTTTTTTTTTTTTTTTTTTTTAAATAAAAGAATAATTTAGAAGAAAATAATTATTAAATTTAAAAACAGAATTTTTTTTGTTAAATTATTCAAATAATATATTAAACCTAAAAATAAAACACTCTTTTAATTTTCTTTGTTATTTAAGGGAAAGTAATTTTTATATCTTTGTGGGGGGAGGGATTAATGTTTTATTTAAATTTATAATTAACATCATTTGATAAACATGTCTAATAGAAAACACTAATCGCTTGCTTAATTATGTTATTATTGATGTGTAAAAATAAAGAGTCTATTAAATTATTAAAATATTTTATTTCAACTAAAAAAAAAAAAAAAAAAAAAAAAAAAAAATATTAAATAAATGAATAATTTAAGAGAAAAAAATTTTTGTATCGCATTTTTTATTTATCCTTTGTTGTTTTGTTTAATTCATATTAATTCAAATAAATGAATAAAATAAAAGTTTAATTTTTCTTATTTAAAAAATGTTTAATTTTTTAAAATAAAAATAAAAGCATAATTTACGAGAAAATAATTATTAAATTTAAAAACAAATTTTTCGTTGTTGAATCATTAAAGAATTTTAACTTAAAAAAATTATCATTTTACTTTATCATTTAAATAAATAAATAATTTAAGGGAAAATAATTTTAACATTTTATTTATTTTTGTTAAATCATTTATTTTGTTAATGTTTAAATTCAAATTTAAATTTAATATTTGACATCGTGTTTCTAGCAGAAAACAGTGCTCGTTTGCTTTAAGTTATTATTGACAAGTAAAATATATATTCTATTAAATTATTATTATTTTTTTTAACTAAAAAAAGTGTTTTTACTTACTTACTTATTTATTTATTGTTTATAATTTAAATAAATGAATAATTTAAGAGAAATAATTTTTACATCGTACTTTTTATTTATTTTTTAATGTTATATATAAATTTAAAATGACAGTTTCCAGATTAAAGCATTGCTTTTAAATGTGAACAATTATCAAGAAAAAATTGTAAACCGATATAAAAACTCAATAATTTCCATGAGGTTTTCAATCTTCAACGTTAAACAATATTGCAAAGAGAAATTTTGACAATATATATATGTATACATATTATATATATATATATATTTAAAACCTTTAATCATATATATACGTATTATACATATTAATAATTTTTTTAAAGGTAGTAAAAGCCGAGCAGCAAAAGATTTCAGACCCCTGAAACCACATAAACCAATAAGAAAAAAAATTCATTAAATTAAAATTACCTGTGAAGACTTGTTGTAAATTATTGAAATAAATAATTTTGATTTTTGAATGAATAAATTTTATTTATGGATTTTTTTATTTAATTTAACTTCAAACTTACCTTAATATTATTCCTAGACAGTTAGTTGCTAATTAAATTAAATTATATATGATTAACCAGGTACTAAATTTCTATATTTTAACATGATCATCTTCTTTTCAAATGAATAATTTCTCTTCTCTTTTCCTTTCTTTCAGTAGAGTATATATATATATATATATATATATATATATATATATATATATATAAATTATTTTCAAGCCTTTTAGGTGACCTCGGGCATTGCATGCTGTAAATTTTTAGCAGTTTGCATACAGCATGACTGAAAGATTAACTAATTTGCATACAACATTCATTCAATGCTCTTGAAAAGTAATGAATTTGAATGTTTCAATATCAAGTTACTTATATTTTTCTTTTCGTCAACTTTATTCATTTTTTATAGTTCTTCATGTGATACTTGGTTTCATAATATTTCCCTCCCATAAAAAAAAAAAAAAAAAGAAAGAAAAGAAAAGAAAAGAGAAAAAGAAAAAGAAAAACCCTAGTTAAATTTAATAATTATTTTTCTTACATTATTCATCTATAAAAAAAAAAATAAAAAAAAAAATAAAATAAAGAAGAAAGAACGAAACAAAAGAAAAAAGTTCTCGTCGGGAGATTTTTAACATTTATTTATTATTATTATTTTTTTAAAACATGAATAACTTTTCTGTCTTTTCCTTTATAATGTTTTTTTTTTTTTTTTTTTTTTTTTTTTAATAGAATATATGTCTTTAAATTTAATAATTATCTTTTTCTTAAATTATTTATCTATTTAGAAATATAAATAAAATTAAAAATTGCATGTAGGGTGCGCCACTAATTATTTTTAGGAAAGAAGCGAAGCATACACCTGGGCTATTTCTCAGGTTGTTTTCTGTATTAATGTATATGAATGATATGCTTTATATACTTAGCACCGATGTCATATGCAATCGAACTTAATATATATATATATGTGTGTGTGCATAGTCGCCGACTTTTGGTTTTCACTACGTGGGGAGAGATTTATTTCTTACACCCAACTGAAAGCGGGAGGGGGAGGTGGGAGGTAATATACTCCAAAAAAATTATTAAATATAATATCACATTATTAAAAGGATACTTGGCGCTGGATTATTAAAACCAGTAAAAACTACAACGTCAGAAACGCCAAAGAAAAATATTTTTCTATGGCGTTTCTGACGTTGTAGTTTTTACTGGTTTTAATAATATCACATTACCAGAAATAAATTAATAAGGAAAATAAAATTGCAATATAATAACCTTTATTTATTTCATATGTATATTATAAAGTGTTATTAGTAAACACAGTAATTTTTACAGAAAAAAAAAAAAAAAAAAAAAAAACAGGAATTACATAAATAAAAATTTAGAAATTTATTATTATTATTGTTATTATTTTATTTAAGAATTTTTATTTATTTATTTATTTATTTCTACAGTTTTCTATATTTTGTCACTAAATTTTTTTTGCAGCCATAAGAATATGTGTTATAACTTAATGGGTGGAAACACAATTTAAAGATTTACTACACTTATAAAGATCAAATAAATTTAAAATTTAAAATATTTTCTCAGTTATATTGGAAATGTCAAAGCACACTTTTAGCAAAAAACTGAAAAATCGATATCATCACTAAATTTTCTTTTGAAAGGTCCAGGGATAATTGCATACTAGTGCAGTAAAATGCATTGAAATGCTGTTCAAAAATGTAAAGAATAAAATCTTGGGATCACCATAAAATTTCAAGAAGTCGTATTAATCGTAACTGTACAAGACCATTTATCAGAAGAAAATTTATAGAAACCAGGCAGGATAAAAGCAGAAGCGCATTACATTTAGAACGTGCGTCAAGTCCATTCAAAGAGGGGGAAAAATAAATAAATAAAAATCCAGAAAACACTTACGTGTTTACTGATAAGTAGATGAATAATTCAACTTTTTAAAAAATGCACCATAAAAAGGTGAAAAGCCGTAGTTATTTTGGATAACAATAGTTTTAGATAAAAATTGTTATTTTGGATCTAAATAATTTAGTATTATCTTTCGCCAGGTGAAAAGTTAGGCACAAGCAAAGCTTGTTCCTACTTTAATATTTTAAGAACGTTGAATAAGGATCAAGTCTAACTATTTCTATTCGAAACAATCATTGTTTGGTTTTGGAATTTATGATGTTTCCGTACAAACTTTTCTTCATTATTTTAAAGTAATGTTATTTCTAAAATTTACACTTTCGAATCTATTTAAAAATTAAAAATCTTATTTAGAAAAATGTTAAATTATTTTAGAATATTGACAGATATGCTTTCATTTAAACACATTTATAGTCACCCAGTATTTTACTACTGACTCTTTTTTTACTATCACGGGTCTATTTTTTCATATCTGCAATTATGCAACGAAGATCATGTGTAATTTTCTTTTTTTTTTTTTTATTTATTATATTTTTATCATAAAGTTTTAATGAAGAATGAAGTTATAAAATTAACAATTTATGATTTCAACAAAAAGAAAAAAATTACTTTTTTTTTTTTTTTTTTTTTTTTTTTTTCTGTACACATTTTCTGTACAGGAAATTAATAACAAAAACCATTTTTTTTTTTTTTTTTTTTTTTTTTTTTTTTTTTACGAATAAGAAGCTTTAAGAATTTTTTTTCCTTATGACATATTTAATATTAAAACAGTAAAATAAAAATAATAATAATAATTAAATAATTAATTAAAAATCTTAGCAATTTACAGATTACAGTGCTAATGAGTAACTTTTATCCAGAGTTTCACACAAAATAAATTAATTATAAAAAATAAGATTATTTTTTCATTTTTATAAAATTGTATAAATTCTTCGATCAAATGCCAGATTTATTTTAACCTTAAGTTTAAGATAGCCTTTTATGCAAAATAATACAATAGTTGTAATAACATCTGCAAATAATATATATATTAGAATTAGACCGAATATTTGGTTAGCATTTGGTAGACAATAAGGAATATTTGGTTCGGATTGATATTTTAATATTCAGAAACTGAATGCTAAGAATAAAAACAAATTTTAAATAAATTAAAACATTGAAATGTTTTGATTAATACACTGGTGGACAAAATTAAAGCAACAAGACTGTTTTCTCGTTTTTTCTTTTGCACATAATTTTTAAAAGAAATAAACATATGAACATAAAATTTGGATGGCCTGTTCGTTATCATATTATTAACTGAATTTTATGTAAGTTAAGCATAAGAATATTTTTTTAAGCTAATAAATATTCATTTTTCACTCAAAAGTAAGCTTTGGAAAAAATGAAAAATTTCAATAATTTTTGGAAAGAACACTTAATGAAAGAATTATAAGATAAAAAAAAAAAAAAAAAAAAAAAAAATTATAAACCATGTTTTTAAATTTTCTGTTGAATCATATAAACGCTACTGAAGGCAGCCGGACCCCCAGCAATTGGATAAAAGTATTAAAAAAATTCCTTGCTATCGTCTTTTGAGCTATCATAAAAGTTTCAAATGGCTATCTAGCCGGGAAGTTAGTTAAAAGTTGTTGATTGTGATTCATTTAAAAATAGTGACCAGGGAAGCGGGTGTAGCTTTTCTTATTAAACACCACAATCCACAATATTGATAAATAAACATTTTCTTCTCCAATTTTAATCTACACAGATGGACAAAATTAAAGCAACATCCTGTTTTCTCGTTATCTTCTTTTGCACATAATTTTTAAACAAATAAACATATGAACATAAAATTTGGATGTATCAAAGTTCTCCATCAGTGAGCGGGCAGGCTCTCAGACCACAATTCGGTCTTTCAGTTTCAGAGTGAGCTCTTTGCCATCCTGAAGGCAGTTGAGTGGTCGGAAGAAAAATCTGTAGACTACAATCAAATCTCAATCTTCAGTGACAACTTCTCGAGCCTGCAGGCCATAACTCGCCACAAGAACAGACACCCACAAGTACTTGAAATTAAAATAAAGCTCTCAAAATTAAAAACTAAAATCTCCCTGGCACACGTTTCTGCCCGTAAGGGGTCGTCGGAAATGAATTAGCAGACACTCTTGCAAAATCAGCAACAGAATCTAGTGACATATCCTATTAACTCCCAGCTCTCTATTGTTACTTAAAATATTACCTAAATCATAAACTAATTAATGACTGGCAGGATCTCTGGAGCGTGTCTCCGAAAGGGAGATACACTCACGAGCTAATACCAAACGTCTCACTCAATATTTGGGACCTCTCACCGAAATCTCCGCCTTTCTGTCAGGTCATGGCCCCTTCCCCAAATACCGTCACAGATTTCATTGCCGACGATCAATCTTATGCTCATGCGGCGAGGAGGGGACTGCACAACACTACTACTTTCACTGTCAACTTACAACACTTTACCATTTAAGGAACCCTAGCCCTAGACCAGCAACTTGTCTGGACAATATAATAACTAGACAGCCCCTACGGCTCAAATTAAAGCGTATCTATACCTTCCTTCAGGGTTTATCAAACTCAACAAACTAATTTTTTTCTTCTATCTTTCCTCAATTTTCCTCCTTTCCTGCATGGCAAAAACTGGTCATACCTGATGCTGCAGCATTCCACAGAAATGTTCCCGGAAAGCAATTATCCAGCACATGCTGTTGTAATTTACCAGCATTTGTCAATGGCCAGTGCTTGACGAAAAATTTTCAACCAGCCAACCACTATACACCTCTACCCAAATATAAAATTTATAAATCTTCTTAGTATTGAAATATACAAAAAATCCATCTCAAAGTATATTGTTTCATTACAATTTGCATCCATCTACCACCCGTGCGCAGACTTTTAACATTGTACATAGATTGTGTGAACTTTGCATATATACTGTGTAAACTTTGTATATAACTTGTTTGAACTTTGTAAATAGACTACCAGTCACCATCTTTTCTCATCATTGGGTACAGTCCATGTAATCTCTTTTAACAAACCTTTTCAAGCGAGGGAGCAAGGCTCCCGTCCTCTTCCTCATTTTCATGTAACTTCGTTGTCGCCCTCTGTCACGTGAGAGCTCTGCTTTGGCGACCTTTGTTATTATTATTATTATTATTATTATTATTTTGTTTATGCAATAAACAACGGAGGAAGATTAACCTTTAGAGCCGGGCTCTTTTAAATATCCACAGTGCCATTAGAGCCCCTCTCTAAAGGTCGAAAACGCTCAAAACTGCTGCATAGTGGTGAGCGGCACCTTCGTCTTAGAATCTTAGAATATTTTTTCCCTTTTGAAAATATCTGCATTCGATTTATAAATCCTAAAAACCTACACGTACCAATTTTGAACGATCTAACTTTATTTCTATTGTTTTGCCCTCCCCCCCCCCCTTCCCAGCTCTCTTAAAAATTTTACAGATTCGAAAATATCCACAATTGATTTGTAGATATCAAAAACCTACATGTACCAATTTTGAACGATCTAACTCTATTTTTTTTTTTTTTTTTTTTTTTTTTTTTTTTTTAAACTCCACACCTTTTCCCGCCCCTCGTGATAATTTTACACTTTCGAAAATATCCTCACTCAACTTAGACCTCTAAAACCTATCTGTACCAATTTTGAGCAGTCTAATTGTATTCCTATTTTTTTGTGCCACCCTCCTGCCCCACCTGGGACGAATTTCTAAAATTTAAGAAACTGGTTTTCAGATATTTGTGTAAGCTGTATTTTACAGCGAAAATTTCATATATATCTTTTTTTTTTTTTCTTTTTGCATAGGATTATTTTAAATCATATTTTCACCTCTCCCCACTTTAGCGTCTAAATTTCTAACATTCCAGAAATTGGTTTTTAGGTATTTGTATTAGCTATATCTTAATAGCAGGAGACTTGGCGTTGGAATATTAAACCAGGAATAAACTACTACGTCAGAAACGCCAAAGAAAAATTATTGAGGTGCATACAGCTGTTTCGGTAGCCTAAAGCGTACCGTCATCAGTGCAAAAAGAATTCAGAATCTGGAGAAGTGCTCATATATATAGGAGAGGGACCGGATTTAGTTCAACCAATAGGATTACGGAAGAGGTGGGGAGTGTGGCCAATAGGAATTAAGGAATGTGTAGCTGTGTAAACTGTAGAAAAATTAAGGAAATGTGGACTGAATGTAAAATTTCCAACAATCAGACAAATAGGGAACAGCGAAATCACAATTTACAAGGTTTTTAAAATTTTTATAAATATGAAAAGCTTCAAAGAAATCGAGTTCATGAATGGATTTAGGTCTGCAAATTATTTTAGCTAAATTAAATTTGAAATTATGATTTTCCTCCCAGCAATGTTTAGAAATAGCCGATTTATTGGTTTCTTGTTTGCGGACGTAATTCATATGTTCTTTTAGACGAAATTTAAGACTGCGTTTAGTTTGGCCAATATATGATAAACCACACTGACAGGAAATACTATAAATGCCCCAAGAATTATGCATATCAATAGGATCTTTTAACTGAGAAAAGGTGAGTTTATTGGAAGGCGAAAATATTATTTTAAAATCATATTGTTTGAGAATTTTAGCTATGGTTTGACTGGTTTTAGAAAAATAGGGTAAAACAATACTGATATTAGATGTGACTGATTTAGTAGACGAAATACGAGGGAGTTGTAATTTTTGGATAGCTTTGTCTATAATGGAAGGGTCATAACCTCTGTCAATTGCGATGGCTTTCAGGTATTTAATTTCAGATTTCAATAAAATAGGATTTGAACAAATATTAAGGGCACGGTTTACAAAAGTATAGAAAGCAGCCATTTTTTGGTTAGGTGGGTGACATGAACGCGCATGGGGAGGAAGGGAGACTGCAAAATTTTTACGATAGACAGTGGTTGAAAATCCATTTACAGTGCGAGAGACGAGGGTATCAAGAAATGGAAGGGAGCCATTGTTTTCTATTTCATATGTAAACTGGATATTACTGTCAATTGAATTTAAGGTATCTAAGACATGGTCAATATTGTGATGAGATATGTCGATGAGTGTGAAGGTGTCGTCAACGTAACGGGTCCAAAAAGGAAAAGATATTTTCTTAAAAAGCTTGCTTTCGAAATAGTGCATGTAAATATCTGCGAGAATTGGGCAGAGAGGGGAACCCATGGCTAAACCTTCAGACTGACGATAGAATTTATTTTGGAAAGAAAAAGTGGTTTGTGATAAACAAATGCGGGTAAGAGAAATTAATTCTTGTATTTCGAAAGAGGTGAAATGAAACTCTTTTAATCTATTTTCGAGACAGCAGAGGGCGCCACTTATTGGAACATTAGTGAAAAGAGATTTTACATCGAAAGAAACCAATATTTCTGGTTCCAGTTTTGTAAACAAAGCAGTACTCAGGTCTCATTTTAATATTCTCCGAGCAGTTATTAAGGAAACTCGTACCAACATCGCCAAAATTGAAAAAGATTTATTGTTTCTCCACTTAAAGTTAGCTTTTGAACGTCCTAATTTTATGTTGATTGACCACAATTCCTGGATTCATTGTGACAACCGTTCTCGTAAACACTCAATTAAATTACATGATAAATTCACCCGTCTTCGTAATTCACAGAGTCCTATTCATTCGAACGACTTACCTGTTGTCAATAAAAATGCAATCGTTAATCTTTCCAGTACTGATATTTCCAATAGTCAATATTCTGTTCTCAAACTCAATTCAAATTTTGCCATTTCTAAACCTCCTTCTTTTCCTCAGTTAATTGCACCGGTTGAAAAAGCTTTCAAAAATTCTCGACTGACTGACCAACAGAAAGAAAATCTTCGTCATTTAATCCTTAATAATGCCAATTTCAACTCTAAAAATTTTAAATCAAATCTCAGCCCTGCAGAAAAAAACGCCTTGAAGGAATTAAAATCTAATGAAAATATCATCATTACTAAAGCTGATAAAGGTGGTCAGATTGTTATTTTGGATAAAAAACAATACATCGAAAGTGTTACCGAATTAATTAATGATGGCCCATACATTCCTCTGCCACGTGACCCCTCTCCTCAAGAATTAAATAAAATTAAATCTGCTATAAAATCTTGCCCCTTGTTATTGAACTCGACTAAATCCCATCTTATCCCTTCTATTGCTAATTGTGCCAGATTTTATGCTTTACCAAAAGTTCACAAACCCAATATTCCATTTCGTCCAATAGTCTCTAATATCGGTACTGCTTCCTATAATCTAGCTAAATTTCTCACCACAATTTTTGCTCCACTTCTTGCTGCTAATAGTTATACTGTTAAGAATTCTATAAATTTTGCAAAAAATATTCAAAACTGCCCTCACACTAATCTCACTATGGTTTCTTTCGATGTAAAATCTCTTTTCACTAATGTTCCAATAAGTGGCGCCCTCTGCTGTCTCGAAAATAGATTAAAAGAGTTTCATTTCACCTCTTTCGAAATACAAGAATTAATTTCTCTTACCCGCATTTGTTTATCACAAACCACTTTTTCTTTCCAAAATAAATTCTATCGTCAGTCTGAAGGTTTAGCCATGGGTTCCCCTCTCTCCCCAATTCTCGCAGATATTTACATGCACTATTTCGAAAGCAAGCTTTTTAAGAAAATATCTTTTCCTTTTTGGACCCGTTACGTTGACGACACCTTCACACTCATCGACATATCTCATCACAATATTGACCATGTCTTAGATACCTTAAATTCAATTGACAGTAATATCCAGTTTACATATGAAATAGAAAACAATGGCTCCCTTCCATTTCTTGATACCCTCGTCTCTCGCACTGTAAATGGATTTTCAACCACTGTCTATCGTAAAAATTTTGCAGTCTCCCTTCCTCCCCATGCGCGTTCATGTCACCCACCTAACCAAAAAATGGCTGCTTTCTATACTTTTGTAAACCGTGCCCTTAATATTTGTTCAAATCCTATTTTATTGAAATCTGAAATTAAATACCTGAAAGCCATCGCAATTGACAGAGGTTATGACCCTTCCATTATAGACAAAGCTATCCAAAAATTACAACTCCCTCGTATTTCGTCTACTAAATCAGTCACATCTAATATCAGTATTGTTTTACCCTATTTTTCTAAAACCAGTCAAACCATAGCTAAAATTCTCAAACAATATGATTTTAAAATAATATTTTCGCCTTCCAATAAACTCACCTTTTCTCAGTTAAAAGATCCTATTGATATGCATAATTCTTGGGGCATTTATAGTATTTCCTGTCAGTGTGGTTTATCATATATTGGCCAAACTAAACGCAGTCTTAAATTTCGTCTAAAAGAACATATGAATTACGTCCGCAAACAAGAAACCAATAAATCGGCTATTTCTAAACATTGCTGGGAGGAAAATCATAATTTCAAATTTAATTCAGCTAAAATAATTTGCAGACCTAAATCCATTCATGAACTCGATTTCTTTGAAGCTTTTCATATTTATAAAAATTTTAAAAACCTTGTAAATTGTGATTTCGCTGTTCCCTATTTGTCTGATTGTTGGAAATTTTACATTCAGTCCACATTTCCTTAATTTTTCTACAGTTTACACAGCTACACATTCCTTAATTCCTATTGGCCACACTCACCACCTCTTCCGTAATCCTATTGGTTGAACTAAATCCGGTCCCTCTCCTATATATATGAGCACTTCTCCAGATTCTGAATTCTTTTTGCACTGATGACGGTACGCTTTAGGCTACCGAAACAGCTGTATGCACCTCAATAATTTTTCTTTGGCGTTTCTGACGTAGTAGTTTATTCCTGGTTTAATAGCTATATCTTAGAGCAAAAAATTCACGTATATTTGTCTTTTTGTTTGAAATAAATAGGATTACGTGAAATCGAAATTACGTTCAAGAAATTGTTTTTTAGATATTTCTGTCAGCTATATTTTAAAACAAAAATTTTATAGATATCTGTTTTTTTTTTTTTGTTTTTTTTTCTGTTTGAGGTAGAAGAATTTTATGAAATCATGTTTTGCCCTTCCTCTCTTCATTGGGAGGCGAAATTTGTAAAATCGCTTCTTAATACCAACATAATAGAAGGAATATTGTCACAAAATTTCATGCTCCTAGGTCAGGGGTTTGGGCTAGAGACTATGAATCACTGACTCACTCACCTACTCACTCAGGACAAACGATTTTATATATATTATCACCATCATCAGCTATTTCATCCTTTATCAATCCACTGTAGGATGAAGGTCTGTGTGTTGTTTGGCTAGTTTGGTTGAGTGGGTTGTTAAACTTAATTAAGAAAAGAAGAATCACTGCATTTCAGTTATGTTTTAATTTTTGATCTTATATGTTCCGTACTGCAAATTTATTTGAATTGAAATATATTAAAACAATTTTACTATTAATTATTAACACTACTGTGTAATATTTATGGATTTAAAAACTATTTCAGTTTTAAACATTGGTTACAAATTTAATTGATATATAAGATAAGTTTAAATTAACAGAACGGTAATTGATTTTTTTTTTTTTTTAAATGCAAGGTGTGTTTAAGATAATAGTTACTGCATCAAATTAAAATTGAAGTGTCTTTAAATAATATGAAATGTTCCTAACATATTAGCTTAGAAATTTTTATTCATCAACCTTGAAAATTCTTTTCAGATAAATTGGAGTGGAAGGCTGATTTTTATACCAACTATGTGAAAAATACCAGAGCCGGGAATCGATCCTGGGCCCTCCGCTTAACGCGCGGATGCTCTATCACTGAGCTATCCTGCCTGGGGCAGAGCATCTGCGCGTTAAGCGGAGGGCCAGGGTTCGACTCCCGGCTCTGGTATTTTTCACATAGTTGGTATAAAAATCAGCCTTCCATTCCAATTTATCTGAAATAAATTTTCAAGGTTGATGAATAAAAATTTCGAAATAAAAATTTCGTGGTTTATTGGAGTTGTGTCACGATTTATATTGTCACTTGAAATAGCTGCGTTTGCAGACTCGGTGACCTTCTCAATGAATATTATGTGAGAAATGCCGAGTTGGTTATCAGCCAGGGTAGCTCAGTGGTAAAGCATTCGGGCGTTTAGCCCGTTCAGTTACCGGCTCTGGTATTTTTTATATAGTTAGTATAAAAATCAGCCTTCCACTTCAATTTATCTTCAACTTAAAACATTTTAAATTAATTTCAAGTTATAATCCATAAACATTCCACTATTTATCGCTGGAACAGTTACTGGAACAGTTATACTATAACATGCAAAACTCGCTTCTTATTTGTGAAATAAATAAACATATAAAGTGTCTTTTAAAAATTATTAAATTTACAAATACAGTAATTCTACTGTTTACAAATGCACAATATTACTTTTATTATATATTAAATATTAATATTTTTGCTCTTAAGAACAATATTTAACTGTATTTGCTTCTTTGTTTTTCTATATCACATGATTGAGCAGACGACACTTGGAAGAGCCCATTGTTGATATCTTTAAAATTATTCTGCCCTACCAGTTGCCGTGCAGCCATATAAGTGCACTATATAACTTTGGCTGGATTTGATTCATTATTTTGGATATTACCGGGATGGAAAATTTCCCATTATATATATATTTGGTATAAGAAATGAACACATATATTTAACCCCTTACCTGCCGACGAAAAATTGGAATGTTAGCTTCCCAGTGTCACCATTTTTCACGCAGGTGCGTGTAGTTATCTGTTTATTGTTCCCCAAATATTCACTTTCCGATTCCTCCCACAGTCCGCGGTAGCCCAGTCGGTAGAGCGCCGGCCTCGTAATTGAAAGATTGCGGGTTCGGTACTCGAGCCGGCCAAAGACCGTCGTGTACACTAATGGAGGCTGGTGCACGTAAAATCTGTCGTGGCGGCAATGTCTTCCACGTTCCCATCAAAATTTATACCTCTGGGGGGTCACCGAAGCGGGAGAGCCATCCCTTCCGTGGAGGATCAAAATTGTGATGGCATGTCTCTGGACCACCTCTAGGGGTGTGTCCCAGGCCGTCGCCAATTGCCCATCTGCGCAGCGCTAGTGCGACGTAAAACCCAACCATTCATCCATCTGATTCCTCCTACTCTTCACCTTCTCTGAAATAAGTAAACCCTTCGAAAACAATGTCATGCTCATTTAATTGCATTCCAAAAAAGTGAGACTAGTTTCACTGGTAGCAGTGTAACACAAAGGATCGTATTTCTGCAAGACGTATATATACGACCGAATAGTTAAGGGGTTAATATAAGAACTGAAAACTATGTGAAATAAGAGCAATATCTAAACAAATGAAACTAAAATTCTGAAGAAACAGAGTCCACCACATCTTAAGACAGGTGGAGCGGGTTAAACATGTTTTACTAAAACCAAACTTTGCTCGAAACTTCTGAAAATAAAAGCTAATATGGTATATATATATATATATATATATAATTGTTGATACTTATAAACGAACATTCTATGAATTAAATCATGTAAATATATATTTTGATTTAAAATAACTATTGGTACCGTTTGACTTGTATAAGGCTACAGTTCCATACGTCGTTGTTTGTTGATTAATCCAAGTCATCTTTCCTGATGCTTGATCATTGTAATGGTAAATTATATATATATATATAGAGAGAGAGAGAGAGAGATAGATAGATATAGCATACTGGATTTCTATGATTGATATAATCTTAAATTTGTATAGTGAATATAATTTAAATTCATTGGCCAACATCCATTGTATGAACAATGTTTTTTTTTTTTTTTTTTTTTTTCCTATGGCAATTCATATCCAATATATTTCTTAATTTAAATGAATTTATAGATTATGGATATAAATATGCTTGATGGAATTGAAGAGAATATTTCGTAAATCATAACCCATTCTTATTTGTATTATATGAGACTATTTAAATAATTTTAATAACAAAATTGTTAAAGCTTATTACTATATATGATTGCTTATTACTGTAACATGATTTTGACCTAGATTAATATATTGTCTGAAAAATTAAACTTGCTTGCTAAATAATTTTAATTTTACCAAATTTATTAAATTTTTTATATGTATTAATTTTTATTTTTTTGCAGTAATTATTATCTACATTTTTACTTTTTTTTTTCTATGTTATCATATGATCTTGCAATGGATTTTGGGAAAGATGGGCCCCATCAAACGGGTTTAATCCGCTCCACCCGTCTTAAGCTGTGGTGCTCTCTGCCCCTTCTTCTAGTTGTTATTATTATGTTCTGTTGTACATTTTTCAAATTTGCTATATATTATCTCATATTGTATTCTTAAGAAATGTTTCATTATATGTATATTTCAGTTGCATGTGCTAAGTCTGCATTCTCCGGGATATGCGGAAAGTCCGCATTTTCAGGAGTGCTTCGGACGTCCGCATTTTCAGGTGTGTTCCGGAGGTCCGCACTTTCAGGTGTGTTTTGGAGGTCCGCACTTTCAGGTGTGTTTTGGGGGTCCGCACTTTCAGGTGTGTTTGGGAGGTCCGCACTTTCAGGTGTGTTTGGGAGGTCCGCACTTTCAGGTGTGTTTCGGACGTCCGCACTTTCAGGTGTGTTTGGGAGGTCCGCACTTTCAGGTGTGTTTGGGAGGTCCGCACTTTCAGGTGTGTTTGGGAGGTCCGCACTTTCAGGTGTGTTTCGGACGTCCGCACTTTCAGGTGTGTTTGGGAGGTCCGCACTTTCAGGTGTGTTTGGGAGGTCCGCACTTTCAGGTGTGTTTGGGAGGTCCGCACTTTCAGGTGTGTTTCGGACGTCCGCACTTTCAGGTGTGTTTCGGACGTCCGCACTTTCAGGTGTGTTTCGGACGTCCGCACTTTCAGGTGTGTTTCGGAGGTCCGCATTTGCAGGTATATGACGTACGTGTTGACGTATGTCTGCATTTTCAGGTATATATCATCACATATCCGCATTTTCATGTTTTATGATGTGTCTGCATTTTCAGGTGTAAATAACATGTCCCATTTACCGCTGTTAGCCAGACGTTGTAATTTCCAGAGGTATGTCATATTTCGTATTTCACGTGTGCATCATACGTCCATATTTAAAAAAATAAAATAAAAAGTCATGATTTATAAATACAGTACAAGAGATAAATTTGATCTTAGTTTTGGGGTCAATACGGGCAGGAATAATAATTAGAATTTAGTTACCTCAAATGAGATTTGGACCAGTATCATGTAAATACTTATTCCAAGAACTATTCCAATGTTTATGAAATAATTCATCTAAAAGAAGCTTAACCTAGCTAGAATATTTTTACCATAAAATATGAATTAAAGTAATAATAAATATCGCTTAAGTTTTTTTTATTTATTTTTTTTTTCTCTATCTTTTAATAATTTGAAAATGGAATAAAACATAAAATAAAATGCACGATAGTATGAAGAGACATGAGGTCCATTGCGCCTAGGGAAGTATAATAATTTGCTACTGAAACAAACAAAAAGTAGACTGTTGTGAAGATCATTAAACTTTCCTCTAAATCATACTTTATAACAGAACTATTTACTATTGAACTTGCACAAAAGTTTAATCATAGCTTCTAACTATAAATATTTTACATGTGGAATTCGGTTAAATTTTAATCAACAGATGCTGAGATACAATCACACGTAAAATCATTAATGGTGAGTAATAGCAGCCCCATCTGTCGGCCGATATGCACCCAAATTGAATCAGCATACTGTTTCGTAACGGCCCACTCATATAGCAAGTTTTGTGCAATTATATACAATAGAATTCTGATATAGCTTTCGAGTCCACGTAGACTGAATGCAGCATGTCAGTGCCGAAGAAAATGGCAGCATAGCAACGCCACCTATCAGCCAATATGCACCCAAATTGAATCAGCATAATTTTCCATAAAGTTTCTCTCACATATCACGTTTTTATTAAATATACACAATAGAACCTGAAATGTAGCTTTCCCTTAAATGGGAGAAATCGCATTATGGCAGCGCCAAAAAATTAAGCGATTTGCACGAAAAGTTAAAAGGCACTAATTTATACTATATATAAATTTATCTGAAATTCTGCCTGAGATATAGTTTGCAAAAAATTTCTATCACACACACATATATAGATAAACAGATTTACTAAATCTTTCCAATAAGGTTTTGGACTTCTTAAAACGTAATAATCCATCGAAAACCGGTAGCTCAAAATTTTTACGAATACAATATTTTCTTGTATTAAAATATAGTAGAAAATTACAAAAAATGAAAAAAAAAAAAGAAAAAAAGAAATCAAAACTATCGCAAAAGTGTGATGTCCTCAATTTCCGGCATATATGCTTGTGTATATGAGGTCCGCATTTACCTTGCAAAAATAGGCATTCGAAATTTTTTAAATTTTGAAAAAATGAAGGTAACATACGTTTAACTGGTGATTTTTAAAAGAAAATATGAAATTTCATAACGATAGATAATTAATTTAAGCATGTCCGCAATTTGGCGGTTTACACACACCGTCCGCATTTTACCTCTAAGGGGAACATATGTGTGTGTTTATGTGTGTGAATTTTTTACTTTTTTTCTTAGAAGCTTTCAAATCAAGAGAAATTCGAGATATAAACTGTGGACAAACTGACTGCATTTTACTCGTATAGGCGAAATTCGATTCAGATTCTTATTTTTTTCTCTCCTACTTATTTTTTTTTCTTTTCAAAATTCTTTTTAAATAACTTACACCTAAGTCAAAATTGGATGCTTGTTCGGATTCATAAAGATGTGAGTTTGTCTTCACAGTTTACATCTCGTATTTCTCAAATTAAACAGCGCTCTCTCTCACATGAAATACTCTTCTTATTATAATAATATTGAAAACTAGGTGAGGCTTGGAACCGGAATTGGAAGGAGGAGCTGGTTAAAAAAGAAATTAATTTAATCCGATTTGAAACTTTTTAAAGAGAGAGTGGCTGATGCTTTTTTACTTAGACAGCAGATTTTCTTTTGTTGTTGTTGTTGTACGTGTGTGTTTATGTGTGTGAATTTTTTACTTCCTTTCTTAGAAGCTTTCAAATCAAGAGAAATTCGAGATATAAACTGTGGACAAACTGACTACATTTTACTCATATAGGCGAAATTCGATTCAGATTCTTATTTTTTTCTCTCATTCTTATTTTTTTTTCTTTTCAAAATTCAATTTAAATAACTTACACCTAAGTCAAAATTGGATGCTTGTTCGGATTCCTAAAGATGTGAGTTTGTCTTCACAGTTTACATCTCGTATTTCTCAAATTAAACAGCGCTCTCTCTCACATGAAATACTCTTCTTATTATAATAATATTGAAAACTAGGTGAGGCTTGGAACCGGAATTGGAAGGAGGAGCCGGTTAAAAAAAATTAATTTAATCCGATTTGAAACTTTTTAAAGAGAGAGTGGCTGATGCTTTTTTACTAAGACAGCAGATTTTCTTTTGTTGTTGTTGTTGTACGTGTGTGTTTATGTGTGTGAATTTTTTACTTCCTTTCTTAGAAGCTTTCAAATCAAGAGAAATTCGAGATATAAACTGTGGACAAACTGACTACATTTTACTCATATAGGCGAAATTTGATTCAGATTCTTATTTTTTTCTCTCCTTCTTATTTTTTTTTCTTTTCAAAATTCTATTTAAATAACTTACACCTAAGTCAAAATTGGATGCTTGTTCGGATTCATAAAGATGTGAGTTTGTCTTCACAGTTTATATCTAATATTTCTCAAATTAAACAGCGCTCTCTCTCACATGAAATACTCTTCTTATTATAATAATATTGAAAACTAGGTGAGGCTTGGAACCGGAAGGGGAAGGAGGAGCCGGTTAAAAAAAATTTAATTTAATCCGATTTGAAACTTTTTAAAGAGAGAGTGGCTGATGCTTTTTTACTTAGACAGCAGATTTTCTTTTGCTGTTGTTGTTGTATGTGTGTGTTTATGTGTGTGAATTTTTTACTTCCTTTCTTAGAAGCTTTCAAATCAAGAGAAATTAGAGATATAAACTGTGGACAAACTGACTACATTTTACTCATATAGGCGAAATTCGATTCAGATTCTTATTTTTTTCTCTCATTCTTATTTTTTTTTCTTTTCAAAATTCAATTTAAATAACTTACACCTAAGTCAAAATTGGATGCTTGTTCGGATTCCTAAAGATGTGAGTTTGTCTTCACAGTTTACATCTCGTATTTCTCAAATTAAACAGCGCTCTCTCTCACATGAAATACTCTTCTTATTATAATAATATTGAAAACTAGGTGAGGCTTGGAACCGGAATTGGAAGGAGGAGCCGGTTAAAAAAAAATTAATTTAATCCGATTTGAAACTTTTTAAAGAGAGAGTGGCTGATGCTTTTTTACTAAGACAGCAGATTTTCTTTTGTTGTTGTTGTTGTACGTGTGTGTTTATGTGTGTGAATTTTTTACTTCCTTTCTTAGAAGCTTTCAAATCAAGAGAAATTCGAGATATAAACTGTGGACAAACTGACTACATTTTACTCATATAGGCGAAATTTGATTCAGATTCTTATTTATTTCTCTCCTTCTTATTTTTTTTTTCTTTTCAAAATTCTATTTAAATAACTTACACCTAAGTCAAAATTGGATGCTTGTTCGGATTCATAAAGATGTGAGTTTGTCTTCACAGTTTATATCTAATATTTCTCAAATTAAACAGCGCTCTCTCTCACATGAAATACTCTTCTTATTATAATAATATTGAAAACTAGGTGAGGCTTGGAACCGGAAGGGGAAGGAGGAGCCGGTTAAAAAAAATTTAATTTAATCCGATTTGAAACTTTTTAAAGAGAGAGTGGCTGATGCTTTTTTACTTAGACAGCAGATTTTCTTTTGCTGTTGTTGTTGTATGTGTGTGTTTATGAGTGTGAATTTTTTACTTCCTTTCTTAGAAGCTTTCAAATCAAGAGAAATTAGAGATATAAACTGTGGACAAACTGACTTCATTTTACTCATATATGCGAAATTCGATTCAGATTCTTATTTTTTTCTCTACTTCTTATTTTTTTTCTTTTCAAAATTCTATTTAAATAACTTACACCTAAGTCCAAATTGGATGCTTGTTCGGATTCATAAAGATGTGAGTTTGTCTTCACAGTTTATATCTCCTATTTCTCAAATTAAACAGCGCTCTCTCTCACATGAAATACTCTTCTTATTATAATAATATTGAAAACTAGGTGAGGCTTGGAATCGGAAGGGGAAGGAGGAGCCAGTTAAAAAAAAAATTAATTTAATCCGATTTGAAACTTTTTAAAGAGAGAGTGGCTGATGCTTTTTTACTTAAACAGCATATTTTCTTTTGTTGTTGTTTTTGTATGTGTGTGTTTATGCGTGTGAATTTTTTACTTCCTTTCCAAGAAGCTTTTAAATCAAGAGAAATTCGAGATATAAACTGTGGACAAACGGACTACATTTTACTCATATAGGCGAAATTCGATTCAGATTCTTATTTTTTTCTCTCCTTCTTATTTTTTTTTTCTTTTCAATATTCTATTTAAATAACTTACACCTAAGTCAAAACTGGATGCTTGTTCAGATTCATAAAGATGTGACTTTGTCTCCACAGTTTATATCTAATATTTCTCAAATTAAACAGCGCTGTCTCTCACATGAAATACTCTTTTTATTATAATAATATTGAAAACTAGGTGAGGCTTGGAACCGGAAGGGGAAGGAGGAGCCGGTTAAAAAAAATTTAATTTAATCCGATTTGAATCTTTTTAAAGAGAGAGTGGCTGATGCTTTTTTACTTAGACAGCAGATTTCCTTTTGTTGTTGTTGTTGTATGTGTCTGTTTATGTGTGTGAATTTTTTACTTCCTTTCCAAGAAGCTTTCAAATCAAGAGAAATTCGAGATATAAACTGTGGACAAACTGACTACATTTTACTCATATAGGCGAAATTCGATTCAGATTCTTATTTTTTTCTCTCCTTCTTATTTTTTTTTTTTTTCCTTTCAAAATTCTATTTAAATAACTTACACCTAAGTCAAAATTGGATGCTTGTTCGGATTCATAAAGATGTGAGTTTGTCTTCACAGTTTATATCTCCTATTTCTCAAATTCAACAGCGCTCTCTCTCTCAAGAAATACTCTTCTTATTCTAAAATATTGAAAACTAGGTGAGGCTTGGAACCGGAAGGGGAAGGAGGAGCTGGTTAGAAAAAAATTTAATTTAATCCGATTTAAACTTTTTAAAGAGAGAGTGGCTGATGCTTTTTTACTTAGACAACAGATTTTCTTTTGTTGTTGTTGTTGTACGTGTGTGAATTTTTTACTTCCTTTCTTAGAAGCTTTCAAATCAAGAGAAATTCGAGATATAAACTGTGGACAAACTGACTACATTTTACTCATATAGGCGAAATTCGATTCAGATTCTTATTTTTTTCTCTCCTTCTTATTTTTTTTTTCTTTTCAAAATTCTATTTAAATAACTTACACCTAAGTCAAAATTGGATGCTTGTTCGGATTCATAAAGATGTGAGTTTGTCTTCACAGTTTATATCTAATATTTCTCAAATTAAACAGCGCTCTCTCTCACATGAAATACTCTTCTTATTATAATAATATTGAAAACTAGTTGAGGCTTGGAACCGGAAGGGGAAGGAGGAGCCGGTTAAAAAAAATTTAATTTAATCCGATTTGAAACTTTTTAAAGAGAGAGTGGCTGATGCTTTTTTACTTAGACAGCAGATTTTCTTTTGTTGTTGTTGTTGTATGTGTGTGTGAATTTTTTACTTCCTTTCTTAGAAGCTTTCAAATCAAGAGAAATTAGAGATATAAACTGTGGACAAACTGACTACATTTTACTCATATAGGCGAAATTCGATTCAGATTCTTATTTTTTTCTCTCCTTCTTATTTTTTTTTTCTTTTCAAAATTCTATTTAAATAACTTACACCTAAGTCAAAATTGGATGCTTTTTCGGATTCAACAAGATGTGAGTTTGCCTTCAAAGTTTATATCTCCTATTTCTCAAATTAAACAGCGCTCTCTTTCACATGAAATACTCTTCTTATTATAATAATATTGAAAACTAGGTGAGGCTTTAACCGGAAGGGGAAGGAGGAGCTGGTTAAAAAAAAATTAATTTAATCCGATTTGAAACTTTTTAAAGAGAGAGTTGCTGATGCTTTTTTACTTAGACAGCAGATTTTCTTTTGTTGTTGTTGTTGTATGTGTGTGAATTCTTTACTTCCTTTCTTAGAAGCTTTCAAATCAAGAGAAATTCGAGATGTAAACTGTGGACAAACTGACTACATTTTACTCATATAGGCGAAATTCGATTCAGATTCTTATTTTTTTCTCTCCTTCTTATTTTTTTTTCTTTTCAAAATTCTATTTAAATAACTTACACGTAAGTCAAAATTGAATTCTTGTTCGGATTCATAAAGATGTGAGTTTGTCTTCACAGTTTATATCTCCTATTTCTCTATTAAAACAGCGCTCTCTCTCTCACATGAAATACTCTTCTTATTATAAAATATTGAAAACTAGGTGAAGCTTGGAACCGGAATGGGAAGGAGGAGCCGGTTAAAAAAAATTAATTTAATCCGATTTGAAACTTTTTAAAGAGAGAGTGGCTGATGCTTTTTTTTTAGACAGCAGATTTTCTTTTGTTGTTGTTGTTGTATGTGTGTGTTTATGTGTGTGAATTTTTTACTTCCTTTCTTAGAAGCTTTCAAATCAAGAGAAATTCGAGATATAAACTGTGGACAAACTGACTACATTTTATTCATATAGGCGAAATTCGATTCAGATTCTTATTTTTTTCTTTCCTTCTTATTTTTTTTTTCTTTTCAAAATTCTGTTTAAATAACGTACACGTAAGTCAAAATTGGATGCTTGTTCGGATTCATAAAGATGTGAGTTTGTCTTCACAGTTTATATCTCCTATTTCTCAAATTAAACAGCGCTCTCTCTCACATGAAAAACACTTCTTATTCTAAAATATTCAAAACTAGGTGAGGCTTGGAACCGGAAAGGGAAGGAGGAGCCGGTTAAAAAAAAAATTAATTTAATCCGATTTGAAACTTTTTAAAGAGAGAGTGGCTGATGCTTTTTTACTTAGACAGCAGATTTTCCTTTGTTGTTGTTGTTGTATGTGTGTGTTTATGTGTGTGAATTTTTTACTTCCTTTCTTAGAAGCTTTCAAATCAAGAGAAATTCGAGATATAAACTGTGGACAAACTGACTACATTTTACTCATATAGGCGAAATTCGATTCAGATTCTTATTTTTTTCTCTCCTTATTTTTTTTTTTCTTTTCAAAATTCTATTTAAATAACTTACACCTAAGTCAAAATTGGATGCTTGTTCGGATTCATAAAGATGTGAGTTTGTCTTCACAGTTTATATCTCCTATTTCTCAAATTAAACAGCGCTCTCTCTCACATGAAAAACACTTCTTATTCTAAAATATTCAAAACTAGGTGAGGCTTGGAACCGGAAAGGGAAGGAGGAGCCGGTTAAAAAAAAAATTAATTTAATCCGATTTGAAACTTTTTAAAGAGAGAGTGGCTGATGCTTTTTTACTTAGACAGCAGATTTTCCTTTGTTGTTGTTGTTGTATGTGTGTGTTTATGTGTGTGAATTTTTTACTTCCTTTCTTAGAAGCTTTCAAATCAAGAGAAATTCGAGATATAAACTGTGGACAAACTGACTACATTTTACTCATATAGGCGAAATTCGATTCAGATTCTTATATTTTTCTCTCCTTATTTTTTTTTTTCTTTTCAAAATTCTATTTAAATAACTTACACCTAAGTCAAAATTGGATGCTTGTTCGGATTCATAAAGATGTGAGTTTGTCTTCACAGTTTATATCTCCTATTTCTCAAATTAAACAGCGCTCTCTCTCACATGAAATACTCTTCTTATTATAAAATATTGAAAACTAGGTGAGGCTTGGAACCGGAAGGGGAAGGAGGAGCCGGTTAAAAAAAAATTAATTTAATCCGATTTAAACTTTTTAAAGAGAGAGTGGCTGATGCTTTTTTACTTAGACAACAGATTTTCTTTTGTTGTTGTTGTTGTACGTGTGTGAATTTTTTACTTCCTTTCTTAGAAGCTTTCAAATCAAGAGAAATTCGAGATATAAACTGTGGACAAACTGACTACATTTTACTCATATAGGCGAAATTCGATTCAGATTCTTATTTTTTTCTCTCCTTCTTATTTTTTTTTCTTTTCAAAATTCTATTTAAATAACTTACACGTAAGTCAAAATTGAATTCTTGTTCGGATTCATAAAGATGTGAGTTTGTCTTCCCAGTTTATATCTCCTATTTCTCAAATTAAACAGCGCTCTCTCTCACATGAAATACTCTTTTTATTAAAATAATATTGAAAACTAGGTGAGGCTTGGAACCGGAAGGGGAAGGAGGAGCCGGTTAAAAAAAATTTAATTTAATCCGATTTGAAACATTTTAAAGAGAGAGTGGCTGATGCTTTTTTGCTTAGACAGCAGATTTTCTTATGTTGTTGTTGTTGTATGTGTGTGTTTATGTGTGTGAATTTTTTACTTCCTTTCTTAGAAGCTTTCAAATCAAGAGAAATTCGAGATATAAACTGTGGACAAACTGACTACATTTTACTCATATAGGCGAAATTCGATTCAGTTTCTTATTTTTTTCTCTCCTTATTTATTTTTTTTTCTTTTCAAAATTCTATTTAAATAACTTACACCTAAGTCAAAATTGGATGCTTGTTCGGATTCATAAAGATGTGAGTTTGTCTTCACAGTTTATATCTCCTATTTCTCAAATTAAACAGCGCTCTCTCTCACATGAAATACTCTTCTTATTATAAAATATTGAAAACTAGGTGAGGCTTGGAACCGGAAGGGGAAGGAAGAGCCGGTTAAAAAAAATTAATTTAATCCGATTTGAAACTTTTTAAAGAGAGAGTGGCTGATGCTTTTTTACGTAGACAGCAGAATTTCTTTTGTTGTTGTTGTTGTATGTGTGTGTTTATGTGTGTGAATTTTTTACTTCCTTTCCAAGAAGCTTTCAAATCAAGAGAAATTCGAGATATAAACTGTGGACAAACTGACTACATTTTACCCATATAGGCGAAATTCAATTCAGATTCTTATTTTTTTCTCTCCTTATTTTTTTTTCTTTTCAAAATTCTATTTAAATGACTTACACCTAAGTCAAAATTGGATGCTTGTTCGGATTCATAAAGATGTGAGTTTGTCTTCACAGTTTATATCTCCTATTTCTCAAATTAAACAGCGCTCTCTCTCACATGAAAAACACTTCTTATTCTAAAATATTGAAAACTAGGTGAGGCTTGGAACCGGACGGTGAAGGAGGAGCCCGTTAGAAAAAAATTTAATTTAATCCGATTTGAAACTTTTTAAAGAGAGTGTGGCTGATGGTTTTTTACTTAGACAGCAGATTTTCTTTTATTGTTGTTGTTGTATGTGTGTGTTTATTTGTGTGAATTTTTTACTTCCTTTCTTAGAAGCTTTCAAATCAAGAGAAATTCGAGATGTAAACTGTGGACAAACTGACTACATTTTACTCATATAGGCGAAATTCGATTCAGATTCTTATTTTTTTCTCTCCTTCTTATTTTTTTTTTCTTTTCAAAATTCTATTTAAATAACTTACACGTAAGTCAAAATTGGATGCTTGTTCGGATTCATAAAGATGTGAGTTTGTCTTCACAGTTTATATCTCCTATTTCTCAAATTAAACAGCGCTCTCTCTCACATGAAAAACACTTCTTATTCTAAAATATTCAAAACTAGATGAGGCTTGGAACCGGAAGGGAAAGGAGGAACCGGTTAAAAAAAAAAATTAATTTAATCCGATTTGAAACTTTTTAAAGAGAGAGTGGCTGATGCTTTTTTACTTAGACAGCAGATTATCTTTTGTTGTTGTTGTTGTATGTGTGTGTTTATGTGTGTGAATTTTTTACTTCCTTTCTTAGAAGCTTTCAAATCAAGAGAAATTCGAGATATAAACTGTGGACAAACTGACTTCATTTTACTCATATATGCGAAATTCGATTCAGATTCTTATTTTTTTCTCTACTTCTTATTTTTTTTCTTTTCAAAATTCTATTTAAATAACTTACACCTAAGTCAAAATTGGATGCTTGTTCGGATTCATAAAGATGTGAGTTTGTCTTCACAGTTTATATCTCCTATTTCTCAAATTAAACAGCGCTCTCTCTCACATGAAAAACACTTCTTATTCTAAAATATTCAAAACTAGGTGAGGCTTGGAACCGGAAAGGGAAGGAGGAGCCGGTTAAAAAAAAAAATTAATTTAATCCGATTTGAAACTTTTTAAAGAGAGAGTGGCTGATGCTTTTTTACGTAGACAGCAGAATTTCTTTTGTTGTTGTTGTTGTATGTGTGTGTTTATGTGTGTGAATTTTTTACTTCCTTTCCAAGAAGCTTTCAAATCAAGAGAAATTCGAGATATAAACTGTGGACAAACTGACTACATTTTACCCATATAGGCGAAATTCAATTCAGATTCTTATTTTTTTCTCTCCTTATTTTTTTTTTCTTTTCAAAATTCTATTTAAATGACTTACACCTAAGTCAAAATTGGATGCTTGTTCGGATTCATAAAGATGTGAGTTTGTCTTCACAGTTTGTATCTCCTATTTCTCAAATTAAACAGCGCTCTCTCTCACATGAAATACTCTTCTTATTATAATAATATTGAAAACTAGGTGAGGCTTGGAACCGGAAGGGGAAGGAGGAGCCGGTTAAAAAAAATTTAATTTAATCAGATTTGAAACTTTTTAAAGAGAGAGTGGCTGATGCATTTTTACTTAGACAGCAGATTTTTTGTTGTTGTTGTTGTTGTATGTGTGTGTTTATGTGTGTGAATTTTTTACTTCCTTTGTTAGAAGCTTTCAAATCAAGAGAAATTAGAGATATAAACTGTGGACAAAAAGACTACATTTTACTCATATAGGCGATATTCGATTCAGATTCTTATTTTTTTCTCTCCTTCTTATTTTTTTTTCTTTTCAAAATTGTATTTAAATAACTTACACCTAAGTCAAAATCGGATGCTTGTTCGAATTCATAAAGATGTCAGTTTGTCTTCACAGTTTATATCACCTATTTCTCAAATTAAACAGCGCTCTCTATCACATGAAATACTCTTCTTATTATAATAATATTGAAAACTAGGTGAGGCTTGGAACCGGACGGTGAAGGAGGAGCCCGTTAGAAAAAAATTTAATTTAATCCGATTTGAAACTTTTTAAAGAGAGTGTGGCTGATGGTTTTTTACTTAGACAGCAGATTTTCTTTTATTGTTGTTGTTGTATGTGTGTGTTTATTTGTGTGAATTTTTTACTTCCTTTCTTAGAAGCTTTCAAATCAAGAGAAATTCGAGATATAAACTGTGGACAAACTGACTACATTTTACTCATATAGGCGAAATTCGATTCAGATTCTTATTTTTTTCTCTCATTCTTATTTTTTTTTCTTTTCAAAATTGTATTTAAATAACTTACACCTAAGTCAAAATTGGATGCTTGTTCGGATTCATAAAGATGTGAGTTTGTCTTCACAGTTTATATCTCCTATTTCTCAAATTAAACAGCGCTCTCTCTCACATGAAAAACACTTCTTATTCTAAAATATTCAAAACTAGTTGAGGCTTGGAACCGGAAGGGAAAGGAAGAGCCGGTTAAAAAAAATTAATTTAATCCGATTTGAAACTTTTTAAAGAGAGAGTGGCTGATGCTTTTTTACGTAGACAGCAGAATTTCTTTTGTTGTTGTTGTTGTATGTGTGTGTTTATGTGTGTGAATTTTTTACTTCCTTTCTTAGAAGCTTTCAAATCAAGAGAAATTCGAGATATAAACTGTGGACAAACTGACTTCATTTTACTCATTTATGCGAAATTCGATTCAGATTCTTATTTTTTTCTCTACTTCTTATTTTTTTTCTTTTCAAAATTCTATTTAAATAACTTACACCTAAGTCAAAATTGGATGCTTGTTCGGATTCATAAAGATGTGAGTTTGTCTTCACAGTTTATATCTAATATTTCTCAAATTAAACAGCGCTCTCTCTCACATGAAATACTCTTCTTATTATAAAATATTGAAAACTAGGTGAGGCTTGGAACCGGAAGGGAAAGGAAGAGCCGGTTAAAAAAAATTAATTTAATCCGATTTAAACTTTTTAAAGAGAGAGTGGCTGATGCTTTTTTACGTAGACAGCAGAATTTCTTTTGTTGTTGTTGTTGTACGTGTGTGAATTTTTTACTTCCTTTCTTAGAAGCTTTCAAATCAAGAGAAATTCGAGATATAAACTGTGGACAAACTGACTACATTTTACTCATATAGGCGAAATTCGATTCAGATTCTTATTTTTTTCTCTCCTTCTTATTTTTTTTTCTTTTCAAAATTCTATTTAAATAACTTACACGTAAGTCAAAATTGAATTCTTGTTCGGATTCATAAAGATGTGAGTTTGTCTTCACAGTTTATATCTCCTATTTCTCAAATTAAACAGCGCTCTCTCTCACATGAAATACTCTTTTCATTAAAATAATATTGAAAACTAGGTGAGGCTTGGAACCGGAAGGGGAAGGAGGAGCCGGTTAAAAAAAATTTAATTTAATCCGATTTGAAACATTTTAAAGAGAGAGTGGCTGATGCTTTTTTGCTTAGACAGCAGATTTTCTTTTGTTGTTGTTGTTGTATGTGTGTGTTTATGTGTGTGAATTTTTTACTTCCTTTCTTAGAAGCTTTCAAATCAAGAGAAATTCGAGATATAAACTGTGGACAAACTGACTACATTTTACTCATATAGGCGAAATTCGATTCAGATTCTTATTTTTTTCTCTCCTTATTTTTTTTTTTTTTTTTTCTTTTCAAAATTCTATTTAAATAACTTACACCTAAGTCAAAATTGGATGCTTGTTCGGATTCATAAAGATGTGAGTTTGTCTTCACAGTTTATATCTCCTATTTCTCAAATTAAACAGCGCTCTCTCTCACATGAAATACTCTTCTTATTATAAAATATTGAAAACTAGGTGAGGCTTGGAACCGGAAGGGGAAGGAGGAGCCGGTTAAAAAAAATTTAACTTAATCCGATTTGAAACTTTTTAAAGAGAGAGTGGCTGATGCTTTTTTACTTAGACAGCAGATTTTCTTTTGTTGTTGTTGTTGTATGTGTGTGTTTATGTGTGTGAATTTTTTACTTCCTTTCTTAGAAGCTTTCAAATCAAGAGAAATTAGAGATATAAACTGTGGACAAACTGACTTCATTTTACTCATATATGCGAAATTCGATTCAGATTCTTACTTTTTTCTCTACTTCTTATTTTTTTTCTTTTCAAATTTCTATTTAAATAACTTACACCTAAGTCAAAATTGGATGCTTGTTCGGATTCATAAAGATGTGAGTTTGTCTTCACAGTTTATATCTCCTATTTCTCAAATTAAACAGCGCTCTCTCTCACATGAAATACTCTTCTTATTATAATAATATTGAAAACTAGGTGAGGCTTGGAATCGGAAGGGGAAGGAGGAGCCAGTTAAAAAAAAAATTAATTTAATCCGATTTGAAACTTTTTAAAGAGAGAGTGGCCGATGCTTTTTTACTTAAACAGCAGATTTTCTTTTGTTGTTGTTTTTGTATGTGTGTGTTTATGCGTGTGAATTTTTTACTTCCTTTCCAAGAAGCTTTTAAATCAAGAGAAATTCGAGATATAAACTGTGGACAAACGGACTACATTTTACTCATATAGGCGAAATTCGATTCAGATTCTTATTTTTTTCTCTCCTTCTTATTTTTTTTTTCTTTTCAATATTCTATTCAAATAACTTACACCTAAGTCAAAACTGGATGCTTGTTCAGATTCATAAAGATGTGACTTTGTCTCCACAGTTTATATCTAATATTTCTCAAATTAAACAGCGCTGTCCCTCACATGAAATACTCTTTTTATTATAATAATATTGAAAACTAGGTGAGGCTTGGAACCGGAAGGGGAAGGAGGAGCCGGTTAAAAAAAATTTAATTTAATCCGATTTGAATCTTTTTAAAGAGAGAGTGGCTGATGCTTTTTTATTTAGACAGCAGATTTCCTTTTGTTGTTGTTGTTGTATGTGTCTGTTTATGTGTGTGAATTTTTTACTTCCTTTCCAAGAAGCTTTCAAATCAAGAGAAATTCGAGATATAAACTGTGGACAAACTGACTACATTTTACTCATATAGGCGAAATTCGATTCAGATTCTTATTTTTTTCTCTCCTTCTTATTTTTTTTTTTTTCCTTTCAAAATTCTATTTAAATAACTTACACCTAAGTCAAAATTGGATGCTTGTTCGGATGCATAAAGATGTGAGTTTGTCTTCACAGTTTATATCTCCTATTTCTCAAATTGAACAGCGCTCTCTCTCTCAAGAAATACTCTTCTTATTCTAAAATATTGAAAACTAGGTGAGGCTTGGAACCGGAAGGGGAAGGAGGAGCCGGTTAGAAAAAAATTTAATTTAATCCGATTTAAACTTTTTAAAGAGAGAGTGGCTGATGCTTTTTTACTTAGACAACAGATTTTCTTTTGTTGTTGTTGTTGTACGTGTGTGAATTTTTTACTTCCTTTCTTAGAAGCTTTCAAATCAAGAGAAATTCGAGATATAAACTGTGGACAAACTGACTACATTTTACCCATATAGGCGAAATTCAATTCAGATTCTTATTTTTTTCTCTCCTTATTTTTTTTTTCTTTTCAAAATTCTATTTAAATAACTTACATGTAAGTCAAAATTGGATTCTTGTTCGGATTCATAAAGATGTGAGTTTGTCTTCACAGTTTATATCTCCTATTTCTCAAATTAAACAGCGCTCTCTCTCACATGAAATACTCTTCTTATTATAAAATATTGAAAACTAGGTGAAGCTTGGAACCGGAATGGGAAGGAGGTGCCGGTTAAAAAAAATTAATTTAATCCGATTTGAAACTTTTTAAAGAGAGAGTGGCTGATCCTTTTTTTTTAGACAGCAGATTTTCTTTTGTTGTTGTTGTTGTATGTGTGTGTTTATATGTGTGAATTTTTTACTTCCTTTCTTAGAAGCTTTCAAATCAAGAGAAATTCGAGATATAAACTGTGGACAAACTGACTACATTTTACTCCTCTAGGCGAAATTCGATTCAGATTCTTATTTTTTTCTCTCCTTCTTATTTTTTTTTTCTTTTCAAAATTCTATTTAAATAACTTACACCTAAGTCAAAATTGGATGCTTTTTCGGATTCAACAAGATGTGAGTTTGCCTTCAAAGTTTATGTCTCCTATTTCTCAAATTAAACAGCGCTCTCTCTCACATGAAATACTCTTCTTATTATAATAATATTGAAAACTAGATGAGGCTTGAAACCGGAAGGGGAAGGAGGAGCCGGTTAAAAATAAAATTAATTTAATCCGATTTGAAACTTTTTAAAGAGAGATTGGCTGATGATTTTTTACTTAGACAGCAGATTTTCTTTTGTTGTTGTTCTTGTACGTGCGTGTTTATGTGTGTGATTATTTTACTTCCTTTCTTAGAAGCTTTCAAATCAAGAGAAATTCGAGATATAAACTGTGGACGAACTGACTACATTTTACTCATATAGGCGAAATTCGATTCAGATTCTTATTTTTTTCCTCTCCTTCTTATTTTTTTTTCTTTTCAAAATTCTTTTTAAATAACTTACACCTAAGTCAAAATTGGATGCTTGTTCGGATTCATAATGATGTGAGTTTGTCTTCACAGTTTACATCTCCTATTTCTCAAATTAAACAGCGCTCTCTCTCACATGAAATACTCTTCTTATTATAATAATATTGAAAACTAGGTGAGGCTTGGAACCGGAAGGGGAAGGAGGAGCCGGTTAAAAAAAATTAAATTAATCCGATTTGAAACTTTTTAAAGAGAGAGTGGCTGATGCTTTTTTACTTAGACAGCAGATTTTCTTTTGTTGTTGTTGTTGTATGTGTGTGTTTATGTGTGTGAATTTTTTACTTCCTTTCTTAGAAGCTTTCAAATCAAGAGAAATTCGAGATATAAACTGTGGACAAACTGACTGCATTTTACTCATATAGGCGAAATTCGATTCAGATTCTTATTTTTTTCTCTCCTACTTATTTTTTTTTCTTTTCAAAATTCTTTTTAAATAACTTACACCTAAGTCAAAATTGGATGCTTGTTCGGATTCATAAAGATGTGAGTTTGTCTTCACAGTTTATATCTCCTATTTCTCAAATTAAACAGCGCTCTCTCTCACATGAAATACTCTTCTTATTATAATAATATTGAAAACTAGGTGAGGCTTGGAACCGGAATTGGAAGGAGGAGCCGGTTAAAAAAAAATTAATTTAATCCGATTTGAAACTTTTTAAAGAGAGAGTGGCTGATGCTTTTTTACTTAGACAGCAGATTTTCATTTGTTGTTGTTGTTGTACGTGCGTGTTTATGTGTGTGAATTTTTTACTTCCTTTCTTAGAAGCTTTCAAATCAAGAGAAATTCGAGATATAAACTGTGGACAAACTGACTACATTTTACTCATATAGGCGAAATTCGATTCAGATTCTTATTTTTTTCTCTCCTTCTTATTTTTTTTTCTTTTCAAAATTCTTTTTAAATAACTTACACCTAAGTCAAAATTGGATGCGTGTTCGGATTTCTAAAGATGTGAGTTTGTCTTCAAAGTTTACATCTCCTATTTCTCAAATTAAACAGCGCTCTCTCTCACATGAAATACTCTTCTTATTATAATAATATTGAAAACTAGGTGAGGCTTGGAACCGGAATGGGAAGGAGGAGCCGGTTAAAAAAAAATTACTTTAATCCGATTTGAAACTTTTTAAAGAGAGAGTGGCTGATGCTTTTTTACTTAGACAGCAGATTTTCTTTTGTTGTTGTTGTTGTACGTGTGTGTTTAATTGTGTGAATTTTTTACTTCCTTCCTTAGAAGCTTTCAAATCAAGAGAAATTCGAGATATAAACTGTGGACAAACTGACTACATTTTACTCATATAGGCGAAATTCGATTCAGATTCTTATTTTTTTCTCTCCTACTTATTTTTTTTTTTTTCTTTTCAAAATGCTTTTTAAATAACTTACACCTAAGTCAAAATTGGATGCTTGTTCGGATTTCTAAAGATGTGAGTTTGTCTTCACAGTTTACATCTCCTATTTCTCAAATTAAACAGCGCTCTCTCTCACATGAAATACTCTTCTTATTATAATAATATTGAAAACTAGGTGAGGCTTGGAACCGGAATGGGAAGGAGGAGCCGGTTAAAAAAAAATTACTTTAATCCGATTTGAAACTTTTTAAAGAGAGAGTAGCTGATGCTTTTTACTTAGACAGCAGATTTTCTTTAGTTGTTGTTGTTGTACGTGTGTGTTTATGTGTGTGAATTTTTTACTTCCTTTCTTAGAAGCTTTCAAATCAAGAGAAATTCGAGATATAAACTGTGGACAAACTGACTGCATTTTACTCATATAGTCGAAATTCGGTTCAGATTCTTATTTTTTTCTCTCCTACTTATTTTTTTTTCTTTTCAAAATTCTTTTTAAATAACTTACACCTAAGTCAAAATTGGATGCTTGTTCGGATTCATAAAGATGTGAGTTTGTCTTCACAGTTTATATCTCCTATTTCTCAAATTAAACAGCGCTCTCTCTCACATGAAATACTCTTCTTATTATAATAATATTGAAAACTAGGTGAGGCTTGGAACCGGAAGGGGAAGGAGGAGCCGGTTAAAAAAAATTAGTTTAATCCGATTTGAAACTTTTTAAAGAGAGAGTGGCTGATGCTTTTTTACTTAGACAGCAGATTTTCTTTTGTTGTTGTTGTTGTACGTGTGTGTTTATGAGTGTGAATTTTTTACTTCCTTTCTTAGAAGCTTTCAAATCAAGAGAAATTCGAGATATAAACTGTGGACGAACTGGCTACATTTTACTCATATAGGCGAAATTCGATTCAGATTCTTATTTTTTTCTCTCATTCTTATTTTTTTTTATTTTCAAAATTCTATTTAAATAACTTACACCTAAGTCAAAATTGGATGCTTGTTCGGATTCATAAAGATGTGAGTTTGTCTTCACAGTTTATATCTCCTATTTCTCAAATTAAACAGCGCTCTCTCTCACATGAAATACTCTTCTTATTATAATAATATTGAAAATTAGGTGAGGCTTGGAACCGGAAGGGGAAGGAGTAGCCGGTTAAAAAAAATTAATTTAATCCGATTTGTAACTTTTTTAAGAGAGAGTGGCTGATGCTTTTTTACTTAGACAGCAGATTTTCTTTTCTTTTTGTTGTTGTACATGTGTGTTTATGTGTGTGAATTTTTTACTTCCTTTCTTAGAAGCTTTCAAATCAAGAGAAATTCGAGATATAAACTGTGGACAAACTGACTGCATTTTACTCATATAAGCGAAATTCGATTCAGATTCTTATTTTTTTCTCTCCTACTTATTTTTTTTTTTTTTCAAAATTCTTTTTAAATAACTTACACCTAAGTCAAAATTGGATGCTTGTTGGGTTTCATAAAGATGTGAGTTTGTCTTCACAGTGTATATCTCCTATTTCTCAAATTAATCAGCGCTCTCTCTCACATGAAATACTCTTCTTATTATAATAATATTGAAAACTAGGTGAGGCTTGGAACCGGAAGGGGAAGGAGGAGCCGGTTAAAAGAAAATTAAATTAATCCGATTTGAAACTTTTTAAAGAGAGAGTGGCTGATGCTTTTTTACTTAGACAGCAGATTTTCTTTTGTTGTTGTTGTTGTACGTGTGTGTTTATGTGTGTGAATTTTTTACTTCCTTTCTTAGAAGCTTTCAAATCAAGAGAAATTCGAGATATAAACTGTGGACAAACTGACTGCAATTTACTCATATAGGCGAAATTCGATTCAGGTTCTTATTTATTTCTCTCCTACTTATTTTCTTTGTCTTTTCAAAATTCTTTTTAAATAACTTACACCTAAGTCAAAATTCGATGCTTGTTCGGATTCATAAAGATGTGAGTTTGTCTTCACAGTTTATATCTCCTATTTCTCAAAGTAAACAGCGCTCTCTCTCACATGAAATACTCTTCTTATTATAATAATATTGAAAACTAGGTGAGGCTTGGAACCGGAAAGGGAAGGAGGAGCCGGTTAAAAAAAAATTAATTTAATCCGATTTGAAACTTTTTAAAGAGAGAGTGGCTGATGCTTTTTTACTTAGACAGCAGATTTTCTTTTGTTGTTGTTGTTGTACGTGCGTGTTTATGTGTGTGATTACTTTACTTCCTTTCTTAGAAGCTTTCAAATCAAGAGAAATTCGAGATATAAACTGTGGACAAACTGACTACATTTTACTCATATAGGCGAAATTCGATTCAGATTCTTATTTTTTCTCTCCTTCTTATTTTATTTTTCTTTTCAAAATTCTATTTAAATAACTTACACCTAAGTCAAAATTGGATGCTTGTTCGGATTCATAAAGATGTGAGTTTGTCCTCACAGCTTATATCTCCTATTTCTCAAATTAAACAGCGCTCTCTCTCTCACATGAAATACTCTTCTTATTATAATAATATTGAAAACTAGGTGAGGCTTGGAACCGGAAGGGGAAGGAGGAGCCTTTAAAAAAAAATTAGTTTAATCCGATTTGAAACTTTTTAAAGAGAGAGTGGCTGATGCTTTTTTACTTAGACAGCAGATTTTCTTTTGTTATTGTTGTTGTACGTGTGTGTTTATGTGTGTGAATTTTTTACTTCCTTTCTTAGAAGCTTTCAAATCAAGAGAAATTCGAGATATAAACTGTGGACGAACTGGCTACAATTTACTCATATAGGCGAAATTCGATTCAGATTCTTATTTTTTTCTCTCATTCTTATTTTTTTTTCTTTTAAAAATTCTATTTAACCACTTGCCAGTTTTGCCCGAACGGCGTTCGGGTACTTGAAATGACATTTCCTTGATTTGACCGAGCGGCACTCGGGCAACTTTTTTTCTACTCTAATCCACTGATTTGCCGTATTTTTTTGCTTGTTTTGTGTGTAATGTTTCTAACAGATGACTCTAGTAGTTCCAGTAATGGTAGAAATGCAGAACAAGTTTAAAGCGGTTTAAAGATAAATTTTATTGCATTCTTGTATGAGAGTATAGTTGCGAATTTTCAACGAGGCAAAGCTTTGTGTGTTGCTCGAAAAGAAAAGATTTTAGCAAATGTATGAGGAAAGAAACGCGATATTTTTGTCCAGATTGTGATGTTGGACTATGCATAACTCCCATAACTTAACTTAAAATTCCCCAACCCCTTAATTTAAAATTTACCATACAAAAACTGAATTTTAAAACGATAATTATTGTAAGTACAACAAAACATTTTCGATTCTAACATCCATGTTTGTAAAGTGTTCTTTCCAGTTCGCCTATTGCTTCTTAGAAAAGCCATTTTTAAGGAAAAATGTATTTTTTTCAATGAAAATAAAAAATAGCATAATTCCTTAAATTCAATACTTGTGATAGTTCTGACTGCTAATTTGAGTTTATATAACCGATTTCACCAAAAAATTGTATATCAAAAATATGCTTATTTTTTTACATAATATGACGGAAAAAAGAAACAGTTAAGTGGTTAAATAACTTACACCTAAGTCAAAATTGGATGCTTGTTCGGATTCATAAAGATGTGAGTTTGTCTTCACAGTTTATATCTCCTATTTCTCAAATTAAACAGCGCTCTCTCTCACATGAAATACTCTTCTTATTATAATAATATTGAAAACTAGGTGAGGCTTGGAACCGGAAGGGGAAGAAGGAGACAGTTAAAAAAAAATTAAATTAATCCGATTTGAAACTTTTTAAAGAGAGAGTGGCTGATGCTTTTTTACTTAGACAGCAGATTTTCTTTCGTTGTTGTTGTTGTACGTGTGTGTTTATGTGTGTGAATTTTTTACTTCCTTTCTTAGAAGCTTTCAAATCAAGAGAAATTCGAGATATAAACTGTGGACAAACTGACTGCATTTTACTCATATAGGCGAAATTCGATTCAGATTCTTATTTTTTTCTCTCCTACTTATTTTTTTTGTCTTTTCAAAATTCTTTTTAAATAACTTACACCTAAGTCAAAATTGGATGCTTGTTCGGATTCATAAAGATGTCAGTTTGTCTTCACAGTTTATATCTCCTATTTCTCAAATTAAACAGCGCTCTCTCTCACATGAAATACTCTTCTTATTATAATAATATTGAAAACTAGGTGAGGCTTGGAACCGGAAGGGGAAGAAGGAGACAGTTAAAAAAAAATTAAATTAATCCGATTTGAAACTTTTTAAAGAGAGAGTGGCTGATGCTTTTTTACTTAGACAGCAGATTTTCTTTCGTTGTTGTTGTTGTACGTGTGTGTTTATGTGTGTGAATTTTTTACTTCCTTTCTTAGAAGCTTTCAAATCAAGAGAAATTCGAGATATAAACTGTGGACAAACTGACTGCATTTTACTCATATAGGCGAAATTCGATTCAGATTCTTATTATTTTCTCTCCTACTTATTGTTTTGTCTTTTCAAAATTCTTTTTAAATAACTTACACCTAAGTCAAAATTGGATGCTTGTTCGGATTCATAAAGATGTCAGTTTGTCTTCACAGTTTATATCTCCTATTTCTCAAATTAAACAGCGCTCTCTCTCACATGAAATACTCTTCTTATTATAATAATATTGAAAACTAGATGAGGCTTGAAACCGGAAGGGGAAGGAGGAGCCGGTTAAAAATAAAATTAATTTAATCCGATTTGAAACTTTTTAAAGAGAGATTGGCTGATGCTTTTTTACTTAGACAGCAGATTTTCTTTTGTTGTTGTCTTGTACGTGCGTGTTTATGTGTGTGATTATTTTACTTCCTTTCTTAGAAGCTTTCAAATCAGGAGAAATTCGAGATATAAACTGTGGACGAACTGACTACATTTTACTCATATAGGCGAAATTCGATTCAGATTCTTATTTTTTTCTCTCCTTCTTATTTTTTTTTTCTTTTCAAAATTCTTTTTAAATAACTTACACCTAAGTCAAAATTGGATGCTTGTTCGGATTCATAAAGATGTGAGTTTGTCTTCACAGTTTACATCTCCTATTTCTCAAATTAAACAGCGCTCTCTCTCACATGAAATACTCTTCTTATTATAATAATATTGAAAACTATGTGAGGCTTGGAACCGGAAGGGGAAGGAGGAGCCGGTTAAAAAAAATTAAATTAATCCGATTTGAAACTTTTTAAAGAGAGAGTGGCTGATGCTTTTTTACTTAGACAGCAGATTTTCTTTTGTTGTTGTTGTTGTTGTACGTGTGTGTTTATGTGTGTGAATTTTTTACTTCCTTTCTTAGAAGCTTTCAAATCAAGAGAAATTCGAGATATAAACTGTGGACAAACTGACTACATTTTACTCATATAGGCGAAATTCGATTCAGATTCTTATTTTTTTCTCTCCTACTTATTTTTTTTCCTTTTCAAAATTCTGTTTAAATAACTTACACCTAAGTCAAAATTGGATGCTTGTTGGGTTTCATAAAGATGTGAGTTTGTCTTCACAGTTTACATCTCGTATTTCTCAAATTAAACAGCGCTCTCTCTCACATGAAATACTCTTCTTATTATAATAATATTGAAAACTAGGTGAGGCTTGGAACCGGAAGGGGAAGGAGGAGCCGGTTAAAAAAAATTAATTTATTCCGATTTGAAACTTTTTAAAGAGAGAGTGGCTGATGCTTTTTTACTTAGACAGCAGATTTTCTTTTGTTGTTGTTGTTGTACGTGTGTGTTTATGTGTGTGAATTTTTTACTTCCTTTCTTAGAAGCTTTCAAATCAAGAGAAATTCGAGATATAAACTGTGGACAAACTGACTGCAATTTACTCATATAGGCGAAATTCGATTCAGGTTCTTATTTATTTCTCTCCTACTTATTTTCTTTGTCTTTTCAAAATTCTTTTTAAATAACTTACACCTAAGTCAAAATTCGATGCTTGTTCGGATTCATAAAGATGTGAGTTTGTCTTCACAGTTTATATCTCCTATTTCTCAAAGTAAACAGCGCTCTCTCTCACATGAAATACTCTTCTTATTATAATAATATTGAAAACTAGGTGAGGCTTGGAACCGGAAAGGGAAGGAGGAGCCGGTTAAAAAAAAATTAATTTAATCCGATTTGAAACTTTTTAAAGAGAGAGTGGCTGATGCTTTTTTACTTAGACAGCAGATTTTCTTTTGTTGTTGTTGTTGTACGTGCGTGTTTATGTGTGTGATTACTTTACTTCCTTTCTTAGAAGCTTTCAAATCAAGAGAAATTCGAGATATAAACTGTGGACGAACTGACTACATTTTACTCATATAGGCGAAATTCGATTCAGATTCTTATTTTTTCTCTCCTTCTTATTTTATTTTTCTTTTCAAAATTCTATTTAAATAACTTACACCTAAGTCAAAATTGGATGCTTGTTCGGATTCATAAAGATGTGAGTTTGTCCTCACAGCTTATATCTCCTATTTCTCAAATTAAACAGCGCTCTCTCTCTCACATGAAATACTCTTCTTATTATAATAATATTGAAAACTAGGTGAGGCTTGGAACCGGAAGGGGAAGGAGGAGCCTTTAAAAAAAAATTAGTTTAATCCGATTTGAAACTTTTTAAAGAGAGAGTGGCTGATACTTTTTTACTTAGACAGCAGATTTTCTTTTCTTGTTGTTGTTGTACGTGTGTGTTTATGTGTGTGAATTTTTTACTTCCTTTCTTAGAAGCTTTCAAATCAAGAGAAATTCGAGATATAAACTGTGGACAAACTGACTACATTTTACTCATATAGGCGAAATTCGATTCAGATTCTTATTTTTTTCTCTCCTTCTTATTTTTTTTTTTCTTTTCAATATTCTATTCAAATAACTTACACCTAAGTCAAAACTGGATGCTTGTTCAGATTCATAAAGATGTGACTTTGTCTCCACAGTTTATATCTAATATTTCTCAAATTAAACAGCGCTGTCCCTCACATGAAATACTCTTTTTATTATAATAATATTGAAAACTAGGTGAGGCTTGGAACCGGAAGGGGAAGGAGGAGCCGGTTAAAAAAAATTTAATTTAATCCGATTTGAATCTTTTTAAAGAGAGAGTGGCTGATGCTTTTTTATTTAGACAGCAGATTTCCTTTTGTTGTTGTTGTTGTATGTGTCTGTTTATGTGTGTGAATTTTTTACTTCCTTTCCAAGAAGCTTTCAAATCAAGAGAAATTCGAGATATAAACTGTGGACAAACTGACTACATTTTACTCATATAGGCGAAATTCGATTCAGATTCTTATTTTTTTCTCTCCTTCTTATTTTTTTTTTTTCCTTTCAAAATTCTATTTAAATAACTTACACCTAAGTCAAAATTGGATGCTTGTTCGGATGCATAAAGATGTGAGTTTGTCTTCACAGTTTATATCTCCTATTTCTCAAATTGAACAGCGCTCTCTCTCTCAAGAAATACTCTTCTTATTCTAAAATATTGAAAACTAGGTGAGGCTTGGAACCGGAAGGGGAAGGAGGAGCCGGTTAGAAAAAAATTTAATTTAATCCGATTTAAACTTTTTAAAGAGAGAGTGGCTGATGCTTTTTTACTTAGACAACAGATTTTCTTTTGTTGTTGTTGTTGTACGTGTGTGAATTTTTTACTTCCTTTCTTAGAAGCTTTCAAATCAAGAGAAATTCGAGATATAAACTGTGGACAAACTGACTACATTTTACCCATATAGGCGAAATTCAATTCAGATTCTTATTTTTTTCTCTCCTTATTTTTTTTTTCTTTTCAAAATTCTATTTAAATAACTTACATGTAAGTCAAAATTGGATTCTTGTTCGGATTCATAAAGATGTGAGTTTGTCTTCACAGTTTATATCTCCTATTTCTCAAATTAAACAGCGCTCTCTCTCACATGAAATACTCTTCTTATTATAAAATATTGAAAACTAGGTGAAGCTTGGAACCGGAATGGGAAGGAGGTGCCGGTTAAAAAAAATTAATTTAATCCGATTTGAAACTTTTTAAAGAGAGAGTGGCTGATCCTTTTTTTTTAGACAGCAGATTTTCTTTTGTTGTTGTTGTTGTATGTGTGTGTTTATATGTGTGAATTTTTTACTTCCTTTCTTAGAAGCTTTCAAATCAAGAGAAATTCGAGATATAAACTGTGGACAAACTGACTACATTTTACTCCTCTAGGCGAAATTCGATTCAGATTCTTATTTTTTTCTCTCCTTCTTATTTTTTTTTTCTTTTCAAAATTCTATTTAAATAACTTACACCTAAGTCAAAATTGGATGCTTTTTCGGATTCAACAAGATGTGAGTTTGCCTTCAAAGTTTATGTCTCCTATTTCTCAAATTAAACAGCGCTCTCTCTCACATGAAATACTCTTCTTATTATAATAATATTGAAAACTAGATGAGGCTTGAAACCGGAAGGGGAAGGAGGAGCCGGTTAAAAATAAAATTAATTTAATCCGATTTGAAACTTTTTAAAGAGAGATTGGCTGATGATTTTTTACTTAGACAGCAGATTTTCTTTTGTTGTTGTTCTTGTACGTGCGTGTTTATGTGTGTGATTATTTTACTTCCTTTCTTAGAAGCTTTCAAATCAAGAGAAATTCGAGATATAAACTGTGGACGAACTGACTACATTTTACTCATATAGGCGAAATTCGATTCAGATTCTTATTTTTTTCTCTCCTTCTTATTTTTTTTTCTTTTCAAAATTCTTTTTAAATAACTTACACCTAAGTCAAAATTGGATGCTTGTTCGGATTCATAATGATGTGAGTTTGTCTTCACAGTTTACATCTCCTATTTCTCAAATTAAACAGCGCTCTCTCTCACATGAAATACTCTTCTTATTATAATAATATTGAAAACTAGGTGAGGCTTGGAACCGGAAGGGGAAGGAGGAGCCGGTTAAAAAAAATTAAATTAATCCGATTTGAAACTTTTTAAAGAGAGAGTGGCTGATGCTTTTTTACTTAGACAGCAGATTTTCTTTTGTTGTTGTTGTTGTATGTGTGTGTTTATGTGTGTGAATTTTTTACTTCCTTTCTTAGAAGCTTTCAAATCAAGAGAAATTCGAGATATAAACTGTGGACAAACTGACTGCATTTTACTCATATAGGCGAAATTCGATTCAGATTCTTATTTTTTTCTCTCCTACTTATTTTTTTTTCTTTTCAAAATTCTTTTTAAATAACTTACACCTAAGTCAAAATTGGATGCTTGTTCGGATTCATAAAGATGTGAGTTTGTCTTCACAGTTTATATCTCCTATTTCTCAAATTAAACAGCGCTCTCTCTCACATGAAATACTCTTCTTATTATAATAATATTGAAAACTAGGTGAGGCTTGGAACCGGAATTGGAAGGAGGAGCCGGTTAAAAAAAAATTAATTTAATCCGATTTGAAACTTTTTAAAGAGAGAGTGGCTGATGCTTTTTTACTTAGACAGCAGATTTTCATTTGTTGTTGTTGTTGTACGTGCGTGTTTATGTGTGTGAATTTTTTACTTCCTTTCTTAGAAGCTTTCAAATCAAGAGAAATTCGAGATATAAACTGTGGACAAACTGACTACATTTTACTCATATAGGCGAAATTCGATTCAGATTCTTATTTTTTTCTCTCCTTCTTATTTTTTTTTCTTTTCAAAATTCTTTTTAAATAACTTACACCTAAGTCAAAATTGGATGCGTGTTCGGATTTCTAAAGATGTGAGTTTGTCTTCAAAGTTTACATCTCCTATTTCTCAAATTAAACAGCGCTCTCTCTCACATGAAATACTCTTCTTATTATAATAATATTGAAAACTAGGTGAGGCTTGGAACCGGAATGGGAAGGAGGAGCCGGTTAAAAAAAAATTACTTTAATCCGATTTGAAACTTTTTAAAGAGAGAGTGGCTGATGCTTTTTTACTTAGACAGCAGATTTTCTTTTGTTGTTGTTGTTGTACGTGTGTGTTTAATTGTGTGAATTTTTTACTTCCTTCCTTAGAAGCTTTCAAATCAAGAGAAATTCGAGATATAAACTGTGGACAAACTGACTACATTTTACTCATATAGGCGAAATTCGATTCAGATTCTTATTTTTTTCTCTCCTACTTATTTTTTTTTTTTTCTTTTCAAAATGCTTTTTAAATAACTTACACCTAAGTCAAAATTGGATGCTTGTTCGGATTTCTAAAGATGTGAGTTTGTCTTCACAGTTTACATCTCCTATTTCTCAAATTAAACAGCGCTCTCTCTCACATGAAATACTCTTCTTATTATAATAATATTGAAAACTAGGTGAGGCTTGGAACCGGAATGGGAAGGAGGAGCCGGTTAAAAAAAAATTACTTTAATCCGATTTGAAACTTTTTAAAGAGAGAGTAGCTGATGCTTTTTACTTAGACAGCAGATTTTCTTTAGTTGTTGTTGTTGTACGTGTGTGTTTATGTGTGTGAATTTTTTACTTCCTTTCTTAGAAGCTTTCAAATCAAGAGAAATTCGAGATATAAACTGTGGACAAACTGACTGCATTTTACTCATATAGTCGAAATTCGGTTCAGATTCTTATTTTTTTCTCTCCTACTTATTTTTTTTTCTTTTCAAAATTCTTTTTAAATAACTTACACCTAAGTCAAAATTGGATGCTTGTTCGGATTCATAAAGATGTGAGTTTGTCTTCACAGTTTATATCTCCTATTTCTCAAATTAAACAGCGCTCTCTCTCACATGAAATACTCTTCTTATTATAATAATATTGAAAACTAGGTGAGGCTTGGAACCGGAAGGGGAAGGAGGAGCCGGTTAAAAAAAATTAGTTTAATCCGATTTGAAACTTTTTAAAGAGAGAGTGGCTGATGCTTTTTTACTTAGACAGCAGATTTTCTTTTGTTGTTGTTGTTGTACGTGTGTGTTTATGAGTGTGAATTTTTTACTTCCTTTCTTAGAAGCTTTCAAATCAAGAGAAATTCGAGATATAAACTGTGGACGAACTGGCTACATTTTACTCATATAGGCGAAATTCGATTCAGATTCTTATTTTTTTCTCTCATTCTTATTTTTTTTTATTTTCAAAATTCTATTTAAATAACTTACACCTAAGTCAAAATTGGATGCTTGTTCGGATTCATAAAGATGTGAGTTTGTCTTCACAGTTTATATCTCCTATTTCTCAAATTAAACAGCGCTCTCGCTCACATGAAATACTCTTCTTATTATAATAATATTGAAAATTAGGTGAGGCTTGGAACCGGAAGGGGAAGGAGTAGCCGGTTAAAAAAAATTAATTTAATCCGATTTGTAACTTTTTTAAGAGAGAGTGGCTGATGCTTTTTTACTTAGACAGCAGATTTTCTTTTCTTTTTGTTGTTGTACATGTGTGTTTATGTGTGTGAATTTTTTACTTCCTTTCTTAGAAGCTTTCAAATCAAGAGAAATTCGAGATATAAACTGTGGACAAACTGACTGCATTTTACTCATATAAGCGAAATTCGATTCAGATTCTTATTTTTTTCTCTCCTACTTATTTTTTTTTTTTTTCAAAATTCTTTTTAAATAACTTACACCTAAGTCAAAATTGGATGCTTGTTGGGTTTCATAAAGATGTGAGTTTGTCTTCACAGTGTATATCTCCTATTTCTCAAATTAATCAGCGCTCTCTCTCACATGAAATACTCTTCTTATTATAATAATATTGAAAACTAGGTGAGGCTTGGAACCGGAAGGGGAAGGAGGAGCCGGTTAAAAGAAAATTAAATTAATCCGATTTGAAACTTTTTAAAGAGAGAGTGGCTGATGCTTTTTTACTTAGACAGCAGATTTTCTTTTGTTGTTGTTGTTGTACGTGTGTGTTTATGTGTGTGAATTTTTTACTTCCTTTCTTAGAAGCTTTCAAATCAAGAGAAATTCGAGATATAAACTGTGGACAAACTGACTGCAATTTACTCATATAGGCGAAATTCGATTCAGGTTCTTATTTATTTCTCTCCTACTTATTTTCTTTGTCTTTTCAAAATTCTTTTTAAATAACTTACACCTAAGTCAAAATTCGATGCTTGTTCGGATTCATAAAGATGTGAGTTTGTCTTCACAGTTTATATCTCCTATTTCTCAAAGTAAACAGCGCTCTCTCTCACATGAAATACTCTTCTTATTATAATAATATTGAAAACTAGGTGAGGCTTGGAACCGGAAAGGGAAGGAGGAGCCGGTTAAAAAAAAATTAATTTAATCCGATTTGAAACTTTTTAAAGAGAGAGTGGCTGATGCTTTTTTACTTAGACAGCAGATTTTCTTTTGTTGTTGTTGTTGTACGTGCGTGTTTATGTGTGTGATTACTTTACTTCCTTTCTTAGAAGCTTTCAAATCAAGAGAAATTCGAGATATAAACTGTGGACAAACTGACTACATTTTACTCATATAGGCGAAATTCGATTCAGATTCTTATTTTTTCTCTCCTTCTTATTTTATTTTTCTTTTCAAAATTCTATTTAAATAACTTACACCTAAGTCAAAATTGGATGCTTGTTCGGATTCATAAAGATGTGAGTTTGTCCTCACAGCTTATATCTCCTATTTCTCAAATTAAACAGCGCTCTCTCTCTCACATGAAATACTCTTCTTATTATAATAATATTGAAAACTAGGTGAGGCTTGGAACCGGAAGGGGAAGGAGGAGCCTTTAAAAAAAAATTAGTTTAATCCGATTTGAAACTTTTTAAAGAGAGAGTGGCTGATGCTTTTTTACTTAGACAGCAGATTTTCTTTTGTTATTGTTGTTGTACGTGTGTGTTTATGTGTGTGAATTTTTTACTTCCTTTCTTAGAAGCTTTCAAATCAAGAGAAATTCGAGATATAAACTGTGGACGAACTGGCTACAATTTACTCATATAGGCGAAATTCGATTCAGATTCTTATTTTTTTCTCTCATTCTTATTTTTTTTTCTTTTAAAAATTCTATTTAACCACTTGCCAGTTTTGCCCGAACGGCGTTCGGGTACTTGAAATGACATTTCCTTGATTTGACCGAGCGGCACTCGGGCAACTTTTTTTCTACTCTAATCCACTGATTTGCCGTATTTTTTTGCTTGTTTTGTGTGTAATGTTTCTAACAGATGACTCTAGTAGTTCCAGTAATGGTAGAAATGCAGAACAAGTTTAAAGCGGTTTAAAGGTAAATTTTATTGCATTCTTGTATGAGAGTATAGTTGCGAATTTTCAACGAGGCAAAGCTTTGTGTGTTGCTCGAAAAGAAAAGATTTTAGCAAATGTATGAGGAAAGAAACGCGATATTTTTGTCCAGATTGTGATGTTGGACTATGCATAACTCCCATAACTTAACTTAAAATTCCCCAACCCCTTAATTTAAAATTTACCATACAAAAACTGAATTTTAAAACGATAATTATTGTAAGTACAACAAAACATTTTCGATTCTAACATCCATGTTTGTAAAGTGTTCTTTCCAGTTCGCCTATTGCTTCTTAGAAAAGCCATTTTTAAGGAAAAATGTATTTTTTTCAATGAAAATAAAAAATAGCATAATTCCTTAAATTCAATACTTGTGATAGTTCTGACTGCTAATTTGAGTTTATATAACCGATTTCACCAAAAAATTGTATATCAAAAATATGCTTATTTTTTTACATAATATGACGGAAAAAAGAAACAGTTAAGTGGTTAAATAACTTACACCTAAGTCAAAATTGGATGCTTGTTCGGATTCATAAAGATGTGAGTTTGTCTTCACAGTTTATATCTCCTATTTCTCAAATTAAACAGCGCTCTCTCTCACATGAAATACTCTTCTTATTATAATAATATTGAAAACTAGGTGAGGCTTGGAACCGGAAGGGGAAGAAGGAGACAGTTAAAAAAAAATTAAATTAATCCGATTTGAAACTTTTTAAAGAGAGAGTGGCTGATGCTTTTTTACTTAGACAGCAGATTTTCTTTCGTTGTTGTTGTTGTACGTGTGTGTTTATGTGTGTGAATTTTTTACTTCCTTTCTTAGAAGCTTTCAAATCAAGAGAAATTCGAGATATAAACTGTGGACAAACTGACTGCATTTTACTCATATAGGCGAAATTCGATTCAGATTCTTATTTTTTTCTCTCCTACTTATTTTTTTTGTCTTTTCAAAATTCTTTTTAAATAACTTACACCTAAGTCAAAATTGGATGCTTGTTCGGATTCATAAAGATGTCAGTTTGTCTTCACAGTTTATATCTCCTATTTCTCAAATTAAACAGCGCTCTCTCTCACATGAAATACTCTTCTTATTATAATAATATTGAAAACTAGGTGAGGCTTGGAACCGGAAGGGGAAGAAGGAGACAGTTAAAAAAAAATTAAATTAATCCGATTTGAAACTTTTTAAAGAGAGAGTGGCTGATGCTTTTTTACTTAGACAGCAGATTTTCTTTCGTTGTTGTTGTTGTACGTGTGTGTTTATGTGTGTGAATTTTTTACTTCCTTTCTTAGAAGCTTTCAAATCAAGAGAAATTCGAGATATAAACTGTGGACAAACTGACTGCATTTTACTCATATAGGCGAAATTCGATTCAGATTCTTATTTTTTTCTCTCCTACTTATTGTTTTGTCTTTTCAAAATTCTTTTTAAATAACTTACACCTAAGTCAAAATTGGATGCTTGTTCGGATTCATAAAGATGTCAGTTTGTCTTCACAGTTTATATCTCCTATTTCTCAAATTAAACAGCGCTCTCTCTCACATGAAATACTCTTCTTATTATAATAATATTGAAAACTAGATGAGGCTTGAAACCGGAAGGGGAAGGAGGAGCCGGTTAAAAATAAAATTAATTTAATCCGATTTGAAACTTTTTAAAGAGAGATTGGCTGATGCTTTTTTACTTAGACAGCAGATTTTCTTTTGTTGTTGTCTTGTACGTGCGTGTTTATGTGTGTGATTATTTTACTTCCTTTCTTAGAAGCTTTCAAATCAGGAGAAATTCGAGATATAAACTGTGGACGAACTGACTACATTTTACTCATATAGGCGAAATTCGATTCAGATTCTTATTTTTTTCTCTCCTTCTTATTTTTTTTTTCTTTTCAAAATTCTTTTTAAATAACTTACACCTAAGTCAAAATTGGATGCTTGTTCGGATTCATAAAGATGTGAGTTTGTCTTCACAGTTTACATCTCCTATTTCTCAAATTAAACAGCGCTCTCTCTCACATGAAATACTCTTCTTATTATAATAATATTGAAAACTATGTGAGGCTTGGAACCGGAAGGGGAAGGAGGAGCCGGTTAAAAAAAATTAAATTAATCCGATTTGAAACTTTTTAAAGAGAGAGTGGCTGATGCTTTTTTACTTAGACAGCAGATTTTCTTTTGTTGTTGTTGTTGTTGTACGTGTGTGTTTATGTGTGTGAATTTTTTACTTCCTTTCTTAGAAGCTTTCAAATCAAGAGAAATTCGAGATATAAACTGTGGACAAACTGACTACATTTTACTCATATAGGCGAAATTCGATTCAGATTCTTATTTTTTTCTCTCCTACTTATTTTTTTTCCTTTTCAAAATTCTGTTTAAATAACTTACACCTAAGTCAAAATTGGATGCTTGTTCGGATTCCTAAAGATGTGAGTTTGTCTTCACAGTTTACATCTCGTATTTCTCAAATTAAACAGCGCTCTCTCTCACATGAAATACTCTTCTTATTATAATAATATTGAAAACAAGGTAAGGCTTGGAACCGGAAGGGGAAGGAGGAGCCGGTTAAAAAAAATTAATTTATTCCGATTTGAAACTTTTTAAAGAGAGAGTGGCTGATGCTTTTTTACTTAGACAGCAGATTTTCTTTTGTTGTTGTTGTTGTACGTGTGTGTTTATGTGTGTGAATTTTTTCCTTCCTTTCTTAGAAGCTTTCAAATCAAGAGAAATTCGAGATATAAACTGTGGACAAACTGACTGCATTTTACTCGTATAGGCGAAATTCGATTCAGATTCTTATTTTTTTCTCTCCTACTTATTTTTTTTTTCTTTTCAAAATTCTTTTTAAATAACTTACACCTAAGTCAAAATTGGATGCTTGTTCGGATTCATAAAGATGTGAGTTTGTCTTCACAGTTTATATCTCCTATTTCTCAAATTAAACAGCGCTCTCTCTCACATGAAATACTCTTCTTATTATAATAATATTGAAAACTAGGTGAGGCTTGGAACCGGAAGGGGAAGGAGGAGCCGGTTAAAAAAAATTAAATTAATCCGATTTGAAACTTTTTAAAGAGAGAGTGGCTGATGCTTTTTTACTTAGACAGCAGATTTTCTTTTGTTGTTGTTGTTGTTGTACGTGTGTGTTTATGTGTGTGAATTTTTTACTTCCTTTCTTAGAAGCTTTCAAATCAAGAGAAATTCGAGATATAAACTGTGGACAAACTGACTACATTTTACTCATATAGGCGAAATTCGATTCAGATTCTTATTTTTTTCTCTCCTACTTATTTTTTTTCCTTTTCAAAATTCTGTTTAAATAACTTACACCTAAGTCAAAATTGGATGCTTGTTGGGTTTCATAAAGATGTGAGTTTGTCTTCACAGTTTACATCTCGTATTTCTCAAATTAAACAGCGCTCTCTCTCACATGAAATACTCTTCTTATTATAATAATATTGAAAACTAGGTGAGGCTTGGAACCGGAAGGGGAAGGAGGAGCCGGTTAAAAAAAATTAATTTATTCCGATTTGAAACTTTTTAAAGAGAGAGTGGCTGATGCTTTTTTACTTAGACAGCAGATTTTCTTTTGTTGTTGTTGTTGTACGTGTGTGTTTATGTGTGTGAATTTTTTACTTCCTTTCTTAGAAGCTTTCAAATCAAGAGAAATTCGAGATATAAACTGTGGACAAACTGACTGCAATTTACTCATATAGGCGAAATTCGATTCAGGTTCTTATTTATTTCTCTCCTACTTATTTTCTTTGTCTTTTCAAAATTCTTTTTAAATAACTTACACCTAAGTCAAAATTCGATGCTTGTTCGGATTCATAAAGATGTGAGTTTGTCTTCACAGTTTATATCTCCTATTTCTCAAAGTAAACAGCGCTCTCTCTCACATGAAATACTCTTCTTATTATAATAATATTGAAAACTAGGTGAGGCTTGGAACCGGAAAGGGAAGGAGGAGCCGGTTAAAAAAAAATTAATTTAATCCGATTTGAAACTTTTTAAAGAGAGAGTGGCTGATGCTTTTTTACTTAGACAGCAGATTTTCTTTTGTTGTTGTTGTTGTACGTGCGTGTTTATGTGTGTGATTACTTTACTTCCTTTCTTAGAAGCTTTCAAATCAAGAGAAATTCGAGATATAAACTGTGGACGAACTGACTACATTTTACTCATATAGGCGAAATTCGATTCAGATTCTTATTTTTTCTCTCCTTCTTATTTTATTTTTCTTTTCAAAATTCTATTTAAATAACTTACACCTAAGTCAAAATTGGATGCTTGTTCGGATTCATAAAGATGTGAGTTTGTCCTCACAGCTTATATCTCCTATTTCTCAAATTAAACAGCGCTCTCTCTCTCACATGAAATACTCTTCTTATTATAATAATATTGAAAACTAGGTGAGGCTTGGAACCGGAAGGGGAAGGAGGAGCCTTTAAAAAAAAATTAGTTTAATCCGATTTGAAACTTTTTAAAGAGAGAGTGGCTGATACTTTTTTACTTAGACAGCAGATTTTCTTTTCTTGTTGTTGTTGTACGTGTGTGTTTATGTGTGTGAATTTTTTACTTCCTTTCTTAGAAGCTTTCAAATCAAGAGAAATTCGAGATATAAACTGTGGACAAACTGACTACATTTTACTCATATAGGCGAAATTCGATTCAGATTCTTATTTTTTTCTCTCCTTCTTATTTTTTTTTTTCTTTTCAATATTCTATTCAAATAACTTACACCTAAGTCAAAACTGGATGCTTGTTCAGATTCATAAAGATGTGACTTTGTCTCCACAGTTTATATCTAATATTTCTCAAATTAAACAGCGCTGTCCCTCACATGAAATACTCTTTTTATTATAATAATATTGAAAACTAGGTGAGGCTTGGAACCGGAAGGGGAAGGAGGAGCCGGTTAAAAAAAATTTAATTTAATCCGATTTGAATCTTTTTAAAGAGAGAGTGGCTGATGCTTTTTTATTTAGACAGCAGATTTCCTTTTGTTGTTGTTGTTGTATGTGTCTGTTTATGTGTGTGAATTTTTTACTTCCTTTCCAAGAAGCTTTCAAATCAAGAGAAATTCGAGATATAAACTGTGGACAAACTGACTACATTTTACTCATATAGGCGAAATTCGATTCAGATTCTTATTTTTTTCTCTCCTTCTTATTTTTTTTTTTTCCTTTCAAAATTCTATTTAAATAACTTACACCTAAGTCAAAATTGGATGCTTGTTCGGATGCATAAAGATGTGAGTTTGTCTTCACAGTTTATATCTCCTATTTCTCAAATTGAACAGCGCTCTCTCTCTCAAGAAATACTCTTCTTATTCTAAAATATTGAAAACTAGGTGAGGCTTGGAACCGGAAGGGGAAGGAGGAGCCGGTTAGAAAAAAATTTAATTTAATCCGATTTAAACTTTTTAAAGAGAGAGTGGCTGATGCTTTTTTACTTAGACAACAGATTTTCTTTTGTTGTTGTTGTTGTACGTGTGTGAATTTTTTACTTCCTTTCTTAGAAGCTTTCAAATCAAGAGAAATTCGAGATATAAACTGTGGACAAACTGACTACATTTTACCCATATAGGCGAAATTCAATTCAGATTCTTATTTTTTTCTCTCCTTATTTTTTTTTTCTTTTCAAAATTCTATTTAAATAACTTACATGTAAGTCAAAATTGGATTCTTGTTCGGATTCATAAAGATGTGAGTTTGTCTTCACAGTTTATATCTCCTATTTCTCAAATTAAACAGCGCTCTCTCTCACATGAAATACTCTTCTTATTATAAAATATTGAAAACTAGGTGAAGCTTGGAACCGGAATGGGAAGGAGGTGCCGGTTAAAAAAAATTAATTTAATCCGATTTGAAACTTTTTAAAGAGAGAGTGGCTGATCCTTTTTTTTTAGACAGCAGATTTTCTTTTGTTGTTGTTGTTGTATGTGTGTGTTTATATGTGTGAATTTTTTACTTCCTTTCTTAGAAGCTTTCAAATCAAGAGAAATTCGAGATATAAACTGTGGACAAACTGACTACATTTTACTCCTCTAGGCGAAATTCGATTCAGATTCTTATTTTTTTCTCTCCTTCTTATTTTTTTTTTCTTTTCAAAATTCTATTTAAATAACTTACACCTAAGTCAAAATTGGATGCTTTTTCGGATTCAACAAGATGTGAGTTTGCCTTCAAAGTTTATGTCTCCTATTTCTCAAATTAAACAGCGCTCTCTCTCACATGAAATACTCTTCTTATTATAATAATATTGAAAACTAGATGAGGCTTGAAACCGGAAGGGGAAGGAGGAGCCGGTTAAAAATAAAATTAATTTAATCCGATTTGAAACTTTTTAAAGAGAGATTGGCTGATGATTTTTTACTTAGACAGCAGATTTTCTTTTGTTGTTGTTCTTGTACGTGCGTGTTTATGTGTGTGATTATTTTACTTCCTTTCTTAGAAGCTTTCAAATCAAGAGAAATTCGAGATATAAACTGTGGACGAACTGACTACATTTTACTCATATAGGCGAAATTCGATTCAGATTCTTATTTTTTTCTCTCCTTCTTATTTTTTTTTCTTTTCAAAATTCTTTTTAAATAACTTACACCTAAGTCAAAATTGGATGCTTGTTCGGATTCATAATGATGTGAGTTTGTCTTCACAGTTTACATCTCCTATTTCTCAAATTAAACAGCGCTCTCTCTCACATGAAATACTCTTCTTATTATAATAATATTGAAAACTAGGTGAGGCTTGGAACCGGAAGGGGAAGGAGGAGCCGGTTAAAAAAAATTAAATTAATCCGATTTGAAACTTTTTAAAGAGAGAGTGGCTGATGCTTTTTTACTTAGACAGCAGATTTTCTTTTGTTGTTGTTGTTGTATGTGTGTGTTTATGTGTGTGAATTTTTTACTTCCTTTCTTAGAAGCTTTCAAATCAAGAGAAATTCGAGATATAAACTGTGGACAAACTGACTGCATTTTACTCATATAGGCGAAATTCGATTCAGATTCTTATTTTTTTCTCTCCTACTTATTTTTTTTTCTTTTCAAAATTCTTTTTAAATAACTTACACCTAAGTCAAAATTGGATGCTTGTTCGGATTCATAAAGATGTGAGTTTGTCTTCACAGTTTATATCTCCTATTTCTCAAATTAAACAGCGCTCTCTCTCACATGAAATACTCTTCTTATTATAATAATATTGAAAACTAGGTGAGGCTTGGAACCGGAATTGGAAGGAGGAGCCGGTTAAAAAAAAATTAATTTAATCCGATTTGAAACTTTTTAAAGAGAGAGTGGCTGATGCTTTTTTACTTAGACAGCAGATTTTCATTTGTTGTTGTTGTTGTACGTGCGTGTTTATGTGTGTGAATTTTTTACTTCCTTTCTTAGAAGCTTTCAAATCAAGAGAAATTCGAGATATAAACTGTGGACAAACTGACTACATTTTACTCATATAGGCGAAATTCGATTCAGATTCTTATTTTTTTCTCTCCTTCTTATTTTTTTTTCTTTTCAAAATTCTTTTTAAATAACTTACACCTAAGTCAAAATTGGATGCGTGTTCGGATTTCTAAAGATGTGAGTTTGTCTTCAAAGTTTACATCTCCTATTTCTCAAATTAAACAGCGCTCTCTCTCACATGAAATACTCTTCTTATTATAATAATATTGAAAACTAGGTGAGGCTTGGAACCGGAATGGGAAGGAGGAGCCGGTTAAAAAAAAATTACTTTAATCCGATTTGAAACTTTTTAAAGAGAGAGTGGCTGATGCTTTTTTACTTAGACAGCAGATTTTCTTTTGTTGTTGTTGTTGTACGTGTGTGTTTAATTGTGTGAATTTTTTACTTCCTTCCTTAGAAGCTTTCAAATCAAGAGAAATTCGAGATATAAACTGTGGACAAACTGACTACATTTTACTCATATAGGCGAAATTCGATTCAGATTCTTATTTTTTTCTCTCCTACTTATTTTTTTTTTTTCTTTTCAAAATGCTTTTTAAATAACTTACACCTAAGTCAAAATTGGATGCTTGTTCGGATTTCTAAAGATGTGAGTTTGTCTTCACAGTTTACATCTCCTATTTCTCAAATTAAACAGCGCTCTCTCTCACATGAAATACTCTTCTTATTATAATAATATTGAAAACTAGGTGAGGCTTGGAACCGGAATGGGAAGGAGGAGCCGGTTAAAAAAAAATTACTTTAATCCGATTTGAAACTTTTTAAAGAGAGAGTAGCTGATGCTTTTTACTTAGACAGCAGATTTTCTTTAGTTGTTGTTGTTGTACGTGTGTGTTTATGTGTGTGAATTTTTTACTTCCTTTCTTAGAAGCTTTCAAATCAAGAGAAATTCGAGATATAAACTGTGGACAAACTGACTGCATTTTACTCATATAGTCGAAATTCGGTTCAGATTCTTATTTTTTTCTCTCCTACTTATTTTTTTTTCTTTTCAAAATTCTTTTTAAATAACTTACACCTAAGTCAAAATTGGATGCTTGTTCGGATTCATAAAGATGTGAGTTTGTCTTCACAGTTTATATCTCCTATTTCTCAAATTAAACAGCGCTCTCTCTCACATGAAATACTCTTCTTATTATAATAATATTGAAAACTAGGTGAGGCTTGGAACCGGAAGGGGAAGGAGGAGCCGGTTAAAAAAAATTAGTTTAATCCGATTTGAAACTTTTTAAAGAGAGAGTGGCTGATGCTTTTTTACTTAGACAGCAGATTTTCTTTTGTTGTTGTTGTTGTACGTGTGTGTTTATGAGTGTGAATTTTTTACTTCCTTTCTTAGAAGCTTTCAAATCAAGAGAAATTCGAGATATAAACTGTGGACGAACTGGCTACATTTTACTCATATAGGCGAAATTCGATTCAGATTCTTATTTTTTTCTCTCATTCTTATTTTTTTTTATTTTCAAAATTCTATTTAAATAACTTACACCTAAGTCAAAATTGGATGCTTGTTCGGATTCATAAAGATGTGAGTTTGTCTTCACAGTTTATATCTCCTATTTCTCAAATTAAACAGCGCTCTCGCTCACATGAAATACTCTTCTTATTATAATAATATTGAAAATTAGGTGAGGCTTGGAACCGGAAGGGGAAGGAGTAGCCGGTTAAAAAAAATTAATTTAATCCGATTTGTAACTTTTTTAAGAGAGAGTGGCTGATGCTTTTTTACTTAGACAGCAGATTTTCTTTTCTTTTTGTTGTTGTACATGTGTGTTTATGTGTGTGAATTTTTTACTTCCTTTCTTAGAAGCTTTCAAATCAAGAGAAATTCGAGATATAAACTGTGGACAAACTGACTGCATTTTACTCATATAAGCGAAATTCGATTCAGATTCTTATTTTTTTCTCTCCTACTTATTTTTTTTTTTTTTCAAAATTCTTTTTAAATAACTTACACCTAAGTCAAAATTGGATGCTTGTTGGGTTTCATAAAGATGTGAGTTTGTCTTCACAGTGTATATCTCCTATTTCTCAAATTAATCAGCGCTCTCTCTCACATGAAATACTCTTCTTATTATAATAATATTGAAAACTAGGTGAGGCTTGGAACCGGAAGGGGAAGGAGGAGCCGGTTAAAAGAAAATTAAATTAATCCGATTTGAAACTTTTTAAAGAGAGAGTGGCTGATGCTTTTTTACTTAGACAGCAGATTTTCTTTTGTTGTTGTTGTTGTACGTGTGTGTTTATGTGTGTGAATTTTTTACTTCCTTTCTTAGAAGCTTTCAAATCAAGAGAAATTCGAGATATAAACTGTGGACAAACTGACTGCAATTTACTCATATAGGCGAAATTCGATTCAGGTTCTTATTTATTTCTCTCCTACTTATTTTCTTTGTCTTTTCAAAATTCTTTTTAAATAACTTACACCTAAGTCAAAATTCGATGCTTGTTCGGATTCATAAAGATGTGAGTTTGTCTTCACAGTTTATATCTCCTATTTCTCAAAGTAAACAGCGCTCTCTCTCACATGAAATACTCTTCTTATTATAATAATATTGAAAACTAGGTGAGGCTTGGAACCGGAAAGGGAAGGAGGAGCCGGTTAAAAAAAAATTAATTTAATCCGATTTGAAACTTTTTAAAGAGAGAGTGGCTGATGCTTTTTTACTTAGACAGCAGATTTTCTTTTGTTGTTGTTGTTGTACGTGCGTGTTTATGTGTGTGATTACTTTACTTCCTTTCTTAGAAGCTTTCAAATCAAGAGAAATTCGAGATATAAACTGTGGACAAACTGACTACATTTTACTCATATAGGCGAAATTCGATTCAGATTCTTATTTTTTCTCTCCTTCTTATTTTATTTTTCTTTTCAAAATTCTATTTAAATAACTTACACCTAAGTCAAAATTGGATGCTTGTTCGGATTCATAAAGATGTGAGTTTGTCCTCACAGCTTATATCTCCTATTTCTCAAATTAAACAGCGCTCTCTCTCTCACATGAAATACTCTTCTTATTATAATAATATTGAAAACTAGGTGAGGCTTGGAACCGGAAGGGGAAGGAGGAGCCTTTAAAAAAAAATTAGTTTAATCCGATTTGAAACTTTTTAAAGAGAGAGTGGCTGATGCTTTTTTACTTAGACAGCAGATTTTCTTTTGTTATTGTTGTTGTACGTGTGTGTTTATGTGTGTGAATTTTTTACTTCCTTTCTTAGAAGCTTTCAAATCAAGAGAAATTCGAGATATAAACTGTGGACGAACTGGCTACAATTTACTCATATAGGCGAAATTCGATTCAGATTCTTATTTTTTTCTCTCATTCTTATTTTTTTTTCTTTTAAAAATTCTATTTAACCACTTGCCAGTTTTGCCCGAACGGCGTTCGGGTACTTGAAATGACATTTCCTTGATTTGACCGAGCGGCACTCGGGCAACTTTTTTTCTACTCTAATCCACTGATTTGCCGTATTTTTTTGCTTGTTTTGTGTGTAATGTTTCTAACAGATGACTCTAGTAGTTCCAGTAATGGTAGAAATGCAGAACAAGTTTAAAGCGGTTTAAAGGTAAATTTTATTGCATTCTTGTATGAGAGTATAGTTGCGAATTTTCAACGAGGCAAAGCTTTGTGTGTTGCTCGAAAAGAAAAGATTTTAGCAAATGTATGAGGAAAGAAACGCGATATTTTTGTCCAGATTGTGATGTTGGACTATGCATAACTCCCATAACTTAACTTAAAATTCCCCAACCCCTTAATTTAAAATTTACCATACAAAAACTGAATTTTAAAACGATAATTATTGTAAGTACAACAAAACATTTTCGATTCTAACATCCATGTTTGTAAAGTGTTCTTTCCAGTTCGCCTATTGCTTCTTAGAAAAGCCATTTTTAAGGAAAAATGTATTTTTTTCAATGAAAATAAAAAATAGCATAATTCCTTAAATTCAATACTTGTGATAGTTCTGACTGCTAATTTGAGTTTATATAACCGATTTCACCAAAAAATTGTATATCAAAAATATGCTTATTTTTTTACATAATATGACGGAAAAAAGAAACAGTTAAGTGGTTAAATAACTTACACCTAAGTCAAAATTGGATGCTTGTTCGGATTCATAAAGATGTGAGTTTGTCTTCACAGTTTATATCTCCTATTTCTCAAATTAAACAGCGCTCTCTCTCACATGAAATACTCTTCTTATTATAATAATATTGAAAACTAGGTGAGGCTTGGAACCGGAAGGGGAAGAAGGAGACAGTTAAAAAAAAATTAAATTAATCCGATTTGAAACTTTTTAAAGAGAGAGTGGCTGATGCTTTTTTACTTAGACAGCAGATTTTCTTTCGTTGTTGTTGTTGTACGTGTGTGTTTATGTGTGTGAATTTTTTACTTCCTTTCTTAGAAGCTTTCAAATCAAGAGAAATTCGAGATATAAACTGTGGACAAACTGACTGCATTTTACTCATATAGGCGAAATTCGATTCAGATTCTTATTTTTTTCTCTCCTACTTATTTTTTTTGTCTTTTCAAAATTCTTTTTAAATAACTTACACCTAAGTCAAAATTGGATGCTTGTTCGGATTCATAAAGATGTCAGTTTGTCTTCACAGTTTATATCTCCTATTTCTCAAATTAAACAGCGCTCTCTCTCACATGAAATACTCTTCTTATTATAATAATATTGAAAACTAGGTGAGGCTTGGAACCGGAAGGGGAAGAAGGAGACAGTTAAAAAAAAATTAAATTAATCCGATTTGAAACTTTTTAAAGAGAGAGTGGCTGATGCTTTTTTACTTAGACAGCAGATTTTCTTTCGTTGTTGTTGTTGTACGTGTGTGTTTATGTGTGTGAATTTTTTACTTCCTTTCTTAGAAGCTTTCAAATCAAGAGAAATTCGAGATATAAACTGTGGACAAACTGACTGCATTTTACTCATATAGGCGAAATTCGATTCAGATTCTTATTTTTTTCTCTCCTACTTATTGTTTTGTCTTTTCAAAATTCTTTTTAAATAACTTACACCTAAGTCAAAATTGGATGCTTGTTCGGATTCATAAAGATGTCAGTTTGTCTTCACAGTTTATATCTCCTATTTCTCAAATTAAACAGCGCTCTCTCTCACATGAAATACTCTTCTTATTATAATAATATTGAAAACTAGATGAGGCTTGAAACCGGAAGGGGAAGGAGGAGCCGGTTAAAAATAAAATTAATTTAATCCGATTTGAAACTTTTTAAAGAGAGATTGGCTGATGCTTTTTTACTTAGACAGCAGATTTTCTTTTGTTGTTGTCTTGTACGTGCGTGTTTATGTGTGTGATTATTTTACTTCCTTTCTTAGAAGCTTTCAAATCAGGAGAAATTCGAGATATAAACTGTGGACGAACTGACTACATTTTACTCATATAGGCGAAATTCGATTCAGATTCTTATTTTTTTCTCTCCTTCTTATTTTTTTTTTCTTTTCAAAATTCTTTTTAAATAACTTACACCTAAGTCAAAATTGGATGCTTGTTCGGATTCATAAAGATGTGAGTTTGTCTTCACAGTTTACATCTCCTATTTCTCAAATTAAACAGCGCTCTCTCTCACATGAAATACTCTTCTTATTATAATAATATTGAAAACTATGTGAGGCTTGGAACCGGAAGGGGAAGGAGGAGCCGGTTAAAAAAAATTAAATTAATCCGATTTGAAACTTTTTAAAGAGAGAGTGGCTGATGCTTTTTTACTTAGACAGCAGATTTTCTTTTGTTGTTGTTGTTGTTGTACGTGTGTGTTTATGTGTGTGAATTTTTTACTTCCTTTCTTAGAAGCTTTCAAATCAAGAGAAATTCGAGATATAAACTGTGGACAAACTGACTACATTTTACTCATATAGGCGAAATTCGATTCAGATTCTTATTTTTTTCTCTCCTACTTATTTTTTTTCCTTTTCAAAATTCTGTTTAAATAACTTACACCTAAGTCAAAATTGGATGCTTGTTGGGTTTCATAAAGATGTGAGTTTGTCTTCACAGTGTATATCTCCTATTTCTCAAATTAATCAGCGCTCTCTCTCACATGAAATACTCTTCTTATTATAATAATATTGAAAACTAGGTGAGGCTTGGAACCGGAAGGGGAAGGAGGAGCCGGTTAAAAGAAAATTAAATTAATCCGATTTGAAACTTTTTAAAGAGAGAGTGGCTGATGCTTTTTTACTTAGACAGCAGATTTTCTTTTGTTGTTGTTGTTGTACGTGTGTGTTTATGTGTGTGAATTTTTTACTTCCTTTCTTAGAAGCTTTCAAATCAAGAGAAATTCGAGATATAAACTGTGGACAAACTGACTGCAATTTACTCGTATAGGCGAAATTCGATTCAGGTTCTTATTTATTTCTCTCCTACTTATTTTCTTTGTCTTTTCAAAATTCTTTTTAAATAACTTACACCTAAGTCAAAATTCGATGCTTGTTCGGATTCATAAAGATGTGAGTTTGTCTTCACAGTTTATATCTCCTATTTCTCAAAGTAAACAGCGCTCTCTCTCACATGAAATACTCTTCTTATTATAATAATATTGAAAACTAGGTGAGGCTTGGAACCGGAAAGGGAAGGAGGAGCCGGTTAAAAAAAAATTAATTTAATCCGATTTGAAACTTTTTAAAGAGAGAGTGGCTGATGCTTTTTTACTTAGACAGCAGATTTTCTTTTGTTGTTGTTGTTGTACGTGCGTGTTTATGTGTGTGATTACTTTACTTCCTTTCTTAGAAGCTTTCAAATCAAGAGAAATTCGAGATATAAACTGTGGACGAACTGACTACATTTTACTCATATAGGCGAAATTCGATTCAGATTCTTATTTTTTCTCTCCTTCTTATTTTATTTTTCTTTTCAAAATTCTATTTAAATAACTTACACCTAAGTCAAAATTGGATGCTTGTTCGGATTCATAAAGATGTGAGTTTGTCCTCACAGCTTATATCTCCTATTTCTCAAATTAAACAGCGCTCTCTCTCTCACATGAAATACTCTTCTTATTATAATAATATTGAAAACTAGGTGAGGCTTGGAACCGGAAGGGGAAGGAGGAGCCTTTAAAAAAAAATTAGTTTAATCCGATTTGAAACTTTTTAAAGAGAGAGTGGCTGATGCTTTTTTACTTAGACAGCAGATTTTCTTTTGTTATTGTTGTTGTACGTGTGTGTTTATGTGTGTGAATTTTTTACTTCCTTTCTTAGAAGCTTTCAAATCAAGAGAAATTCGAGATATAAACTGTGGACGAACTGGCTACAATTTACTCATATAGGCGAAATTCGATTCAGATTCTTATTTTTTTCTCTCATTCTTATTTTTTTTTCTTTTAAAAATTCTATTTAACCACTTGCCAGTTTTGCCCGAACGGCGTTCGGGTACTTGAAATGACATTTCCTTGATTTGACCGAGCGGCACTCGGGCAACTTTTTTTCTACTCTAATCCACTGATTTGCCGTATTTTTTTGCTTGTTTTGTGTGTAATGTTTCTAACAGATGACTCTAGTAGTTCCAGTAATGGTAGAAATGCAGAACAAGTTTAAAGCGGTTTAAAGGTAAATTTTATTGCATTCTTGTATGAGAGTATAGTTGCGAATTTTCAACGAGGCAAAGCTTTGTGTGTTGCTCGAAAAGAAAAGATTTTAGCAAATGTATGAGGAAAGAAACGCGATATTTTTGTCCAGATTGTGATGTTGGACTATGCATAACTCCCATAACTTAACTTAAAATTCCCCAACCCCTTAATTTAAAATTTACCATACAAAAACTGAATTTTAAAACGATAATTATTGTAAGTACAACAAAACATTTTCGATTCTAACATCCATGTTTGTAAAGTGTTCTTTCCAGTTCGCCTATTGCTTCTTAGAAAAGCCATTTTTAAGGAAAAATGTATTTTTTTCAATGAAAATAAAAAATAGCATAATTCCTTAAATTCAATACTTGTGATAGTTCTGACTGCTAATTTGAGTTTATATAACCGATTTCACCAAAAAATTGTATATCAAAAATATGCTTATTTTTTTACATAATATGACGGAAAAAAGAAACAGTTAAGTGGTTAAATAACTTACACCTAAGTCAAAATTGGATGCTTGTTCGGATTCATAAAGATGTGAGTTTGTCTTCACAGTTTATATCTCCTATTTCTCAAATTAAACAGCGCTCTCTCTCACATGAAATACTCTTCTTATTATAATAATATTGAAAACTAGGTGAGGCTTGGAACCGGAAGGGGAAGAAGGAGACAGTTAAAAAAAAATTAAATTAATCCGATTTGAAACTTTTTAAAGAGAGAGTGGCTGATGCTTTTTTACTTAGACAGCAGATTTTCTTTCGTTGTTGTTGTTGTACGTGTGTGTTTATGTGTGTGAATTTTTTACTTCCTTTCTTAGAAGCTTTCAAATCAAGAGAAATTCGAGATATAAACTGTGGACAAACTGACTGCATTTTACTCATATAGGCGAAATTCGATTCAGATTCTTATTTTTTTCTCTCCTACTTATTTTTTTTGTCTTTTCAAAATTCTTTTTAAATAACTTACACCTAAGTCAAAATTGGATGCTTGTTCGGATTCATAAAGATGTCAGTTTGTCTTCACAGTTTATATCTCCTATTTCTCAAATTAAACAGCGCTCTCTCTCACATGAAATACTCTTCTTATTATAATAATATTGAAAACTAGGTGAGGCTTGGAACCGGAAGGGGAAGAAGGAGACAGTTAAAAAAAAATTAAATTAATCCGATTTGAAACTTTTTAAAGAGAGAGTGGCTGATGCTTTTTTACTTAGACAGCAGATTTTCTTTCGTTGTTGTTGTTGTACGTGTGTGTTTATGTGTGTGAATTTTTTACTTCCTTTCTTAGAAGCTTTCAAATCAAGAGAAATTCGAGATATAAACTGTGGACAAACTGACTGCATTTTACTCATATAGGCGAAATTCGATTCAGATTCTTATTTTTTTCTCTCCTACTTATTGTTTTGTCTTTTCAAAATTCTTTTTAAATAACTTACACCTAAGTCAAAATTGGATGCTTGTTCGGATTCATAAAGATGTCAGTTTGTCTTCACAGTTTATATCTCCTATTTCTCAAATTAAACAGCGCTCTCTCTCACATGAAATACTCTTCTTATTATAATAATATTGAAAACTAGATGAGGCTTGAAACCGGAAGGGGAAGGAGGAGCCGGTTAAAAATAAAATTAATTTAATCCGATTTGAAACTTTTTAAAGAGAGATTGGCTGATGCTTTTTTACTTAGACAGCAGATTTTCTTTTGTTGTTGTCTTGTACGTGCGTGTTTATGTGTGTGATTATTTTACTTCCTTTCTTAGAAGCTTTCAAATCAGGAGAAATTCGAGATATAAACTGTGGACGAACTGACTACATTTTACTCATATAGGCGAAATTCGATTCAGATTCTTATTTTTTTCTCTCCTTCTTATTTTTTTTTTCTTTTCAAAATTCTTTTTAAATAACTTACACCTAAGTCAAAATTGGATGCTTGTTCGGATTCATAAAGATGTGAGTTTGTCTTCACAGTTTACATCTCCTATTTCTCAAATTAAACAGCGCTCTCTCTCACATGAAATACTCTTCTTATTATAATAATATTGAAAACTATGTGAGGCTTGGAACCGGAAGGGGAAGGAGGAGCCGGTTAAAAAAAATTAAATTAATCCGATTTGAAACTTTTTAAAGAGAGAGTGGCTGATGCTTTTTTACTTAGACAGCAGATTTTCTTTTGTTGTTGTTGTTGTTGTACGTGTGTGTTTATGTGTGTGAATTTTTTACTTCCTTTCTTAGAAGCTTTCAAATCAAGAGAAATTCGAGATATAAACTGTGGACAAACTGACTACATTTTACTCATATAGGCGAAATTCGATTCAGATTCTTATTTTTTTCTCTCCTACTTATTTTTTTTCCTTTTCAAAATTCTGTTTAAATAACTTACACCTAAGTCAAAATTGGATGCTTGTTCGGATTCCTAAAGATGTGAGTTTGTCTTCACAGTTTACATCTCGTATTTCTCAAATTAAACAGCGCTCTCTCTCACATGAAATACTCTTCTTATTATAATAATATTGAAAACAAGGTAAGGCTTGGAACCGGAAGGGGAAGGAGGAGCCGGTTAAAAAAAATTAATTTATTCCGATTTGAAACTTTTTAAAGAGAGAGTGGCTGATGCTTTTTTACTTAGACAGCAGATTTTCTTTTGTTGTTGTTGTTGTACGTGTGTGTTTATGTGTGTGAATTTTTTCCTTCCTTTCTTAGAAGCTTTCAAATCAAGAGAAATTCGAGATATAAACTGTGGACAAACTGACTGCATTTTACTCGTATAGGCGAAATTCGATTCAGATTCTTATTTTTTTCTCTCCTACTTATTTTTTTTTTCTTTTCAAAATTCTTTTTAAATAACTTACACCTAAGTCAAAATTGGATGCTTGTTCGGATTCATAAAGATGTGAGTTTGTCTTCACAGTTTATATCTCCTATTTCTCAAATTAAACAGCGCTCTCTCTCACATGAAATACTCTTCTTATTATAATAATATTGAAAACTAGGTGAGGCTTGGAACCGGAAGGGGAAGGAGGAGCCGGTTAAAAAAAAAGTAATTTAATCCGATTTGAAACTTTTTAAAGAGAGAGTGGCTGATGCTTTTTTACTTAGACAGCAGATTTTCTTTTGTTGTTGTTGTTGTACGTGCGTGTTTATGTGTGTGATTATTTTACTTCCTTTCTTAGAAGCTTTCAAATCAAGAGAAATTCGAGATATAAACTGTGGACGAACTGGCTACATTTTACTCATATAGGCGAAATTCGATTCAGATTCTTATTTTTTTCTCTCATTCTTATTTTTTTTTTCTTTTCAAAATTGTATTTAAATAACTTACACCTAAGTCAAAATTGGATGCTTGTTCGGATTCATAAAGATGTGAGTTTGTCTTCACAGTTTATATCTCCTATTTCTCAAATTAAACAGCGCTCTCTCTCACATGAAATACTCTTCTTATTATAATAATATTGAAAATTAGGTGAGGCTTGGAACCGGAAGGGGAAGGAGTAGCCGGTTAAAAAAAATTAATTTAATCCGATTTGAAACTTTTTTAAGAGAGAGTGGCTGATACTTTTTTACTTAGACAGCAGATTTTCTTTTCTTGTTGTTGTTGTACGTGTGTGTTTATGTGTGTGAATTTTTTACTTCCTTTCTTAGAAGCTTTCAAATCAAGAGAAATTCGAGATATAAACTGTGGACAAACTGACTGCATTTTACTCATATAAGCGAAATTCGATTCAGATTCTTATTTTTTTCTCTCCTACTTATTTTTTTTTTCTTTTCAAAATTCTTTTTAAATAATTTACACCTAAGTCAAAATTGGATGCTTGTTCGGATTCATAAAGATGTGAGTTTGTCTTCACAGATTATATCTCCTATTTCTCAAATTAAACAGCGCTCTCTCTCACATGAAATACTCTTCTTATTATAATAATATTGAAAACTAGATGAGGCTTGAAACCGGAAGGGGAAGGAGGAGCCGGTTAAAAATAAAATTAATTTAATCCGATTTGAAACTTTTTAAAGAGAGATTGGCTGATGCTTTTTTACTTAGACAGCAGATTTTCTTTTGTTGTTGTCTTGTACGTGCGTGTTTATGTGTGTGATTATTTTACTTCCTTTCTTAGAAGCTTTCAAATCAAGAGAAATTCGAGATATAAACTGTGGACGAACTGACTACATTTTACTCATATAAGCGAAATTCGATTCAGATTCTTATTTTTTTCTCTCCTTCTTATTTTTTTTTTCTTTTCAAAATTCTTTTTAAATAACTTACACCTAAGTCAAAATTGGATGCTTGTTCGGATTCATAAAGATGTGAGTTTGTCTTCACAGTTTACATCTCCTATTTCTCAAATTAAACAGCGCTCTCTCTCACATGAAATACTCTTCTTATTATAATAATATTGAAAATTAGGTGAGGCTTGGAACCGGAAGGGGAAGGAGTAGCCGGTTAAAAAAAATTAATTTAATCCGATTTGAAACTTTTTTAAGAGAGAGTGGCTGATACTTTTTTACTTAGACAGCAGATTTTCTTTTCTTGTTGTTGTTGTACGTGTGTGTTTATGTGTGTGAATTTTTTACTTCCTTTCTTAGAAGCTTTCAAATCAAGAGAAATTCGAGATATAAACTGTGGACAAACTGACTGCATTTTACTCATATAAGCGAAATTCGATTCAGATTCTTATTTTTTTCTCTCCTACTTATTTTTTTTTTTCTTTTCAAAATTCTTTTTAAATAATTTACACCTAAGTCAAAATTGGATGCTTGTTCGGATTCATAAAGATGTGAGTTTGTCTTCACAGATTATATCTCCTATTTCTCAAATTAAACAGCGCTCTCTCTCACATGAAATACTCTTCTTATTATAATAATATTGAAAACTAGATGAGGCTTGAAACCGGAAGGGGAAGGAGGAGCCGGTTAAAAATAAAATTAATTTAATCCGATTTGAAACTTTTTAAAGAGAGAGTGGCTGATGCTTTTTTACTTAGACAGCAGATTTTCTTTTGTTGTTGTTGTTGTATGTGTGTGTTTATGTGTGTGAATTTTTTACTTCCTTTCTTAGAAGCTTTCAAATCAAGAGAAATTAGAGATATAAACTGTGGACAAACTGACTTCATTTTACTCATATATGCGAAATTCGATTCAGATTCTTACTTTTTTCTCTCCTTCTTATTTTTTTTTTTTTCCTTTCAAAATTCTATTTAAATAACTTACACCTAAGTCAAAATTGGATGCTTGTTCGGATTCATAAAGATGTGAGTTTGTCTTCACAGTTTATATCTCCTATTTCTCAAATTGAACAGCGCTCTCTCTCTCAAGAAATACTCTTCTTATTCTAAAATATTGAAAACTAGGTGAGGCTTGGAACCGGAAGGGGAAGGAGGAGCCTGTTAGAAAAAAATTTAATTTATCCGATTTAAACTTTTTAAAGAGAGAGTGGCTGATGCTTTTTTACTTAGACAACAGATTTTCTTTTGTTGTTGTTGTTGTACGTGTGTGAATTTTTTACTTCCTTTCTTAGAAGCTTTCAAATCAAGAGAAATTCGAGATATAAACTGTGGACAAACTGACTACATTTTACTCATATAGGCGAAATTCGATTCAGATTCTTATTTTTTTCTCTCCTTCTTATTTTTTTTTCTTTTCAAAATTCTATTTAAATAACTTACATGTAAGTCAAAATTGGATGCTTGTTCGGATTCATAAAGATGTGAGTTTGTCCTCACAGCTTATATCTCCTATTTCTCAAATTAAACAGCGCTCTCTCTCTCACATGAAATACTCTTCTTATTATAATAATATTGAAAACTAGGTGAGGCTTGGAACCGGAAGGGGAAGGAGGAGCCTTAAAAAAAAAATTAGTTTAATCCGATTTGAAACTTTTTAAAGAGAGAGTGGCTGATGCTTTTTTACTTAGACAGCAGATTTTCTTTTGTTGTTGTTGTTGTACGTGTGTGTTTATGTGTGTGAATTTTTTACTTCCTTTCTTAGAAGCTTTCAAATCAAGAGAAATTCGAGATATAAACTGTGGACGAACTGGCTACATTTTACTCATATAGGCGAAATTCGATTCAGATTCTTATTTTTTTCTCTCATTCTTATTTTTTTTTCTTTTAAAAATTCTATTTAACCACTTGCCAGTTTTGCCCGAACGGCGTTCGGGTACTTGAAATGACATTTCCTTGATTTGCCCGAGCGGCACTCGGGCAACTTTTTTTCTACTCTAATCCACTGATTTGCCGTATTTTTTTGCTTGTTTTGTGTGTAATGTTTCTAACAGATGACTCTAGTAGTTCCAGTAATGGTAGAAATGCAGAACAAGTCTAAAGCGGTTTAAAGGTTAAATTTTATTGCATTCTTGTATGAGAGTATAGTTGCGAATTTTCAACGAGGCAAAGCTTTGTGTGTTGCTCGAAAAGAAAAGATTTTAGCAAATGTATGAGGAAAGAAACGCGATATTTTTGTCCAGATTGTGATGTTGGACTATGCTTAACTCCCATAACTTAACTTAAAATTCCCCAACCCCTTAATTTAAAATTTACCATACAAAAACTGAATTTTAAAACGATAATTATTGTAAGTACAACAAAACATTTTCGATTCTAACATCCATGTTTGTAAAGTGTTCTTTCCAGTTCGCCTATTGCTTCTTAGAAAAGCCATTTTTAAGGAAAAATGTATTTTTTTCAATGAAAATAAAAAATAGCATAAATCCTTAAATTCAATACTTGTGATAGTTCTGACTGCTAATTTGAGTTTATATAACCGATTTCACCAAAAAATTGTATATCAAAAATATGCTTATTTTTTTACATAATATGACGGAAAAAAGAAACAGTTAAGTGGTTAAATAACTTACACCTAAGTCAAAATTGGATGCTTGTTCGGATTCATAAAGATGTGAGTTTGTCTTCACAGTTTATATCTCCTATTTCTCAAATTAAACAGCGCTCTCTCTCACATGAAATACTCTTCTTATTATAATAATATTGAAAATTAGGTGAGGCATGGAACCGGAAGGGGAAGGAGTAGCCGGTTAAAAAAAATTAATTTAATCCGATTTGAAACTTTTTTAAGAGAGAGTGGCTGATACTTTTTTACTTAGACAGCAGATTTTCTTTTCTTGTTGTTGTTGTACGTGTGTGTTTATGTGTGTGAATTTTTTACTTCCTTTCTTAGAAGCTTTCAAATCAAGAGAAATTCGAGATATAAACTGTGGACAAACTGACTGCATTTTACTCATATAAGCGAAATTCGAGTCAGATTCTTATTTTTTTCTCTCCTACTTATTTTTTTTTTCTTTTCAAAATTCTTTTTAAATAATTTACACCTAAGTCAAAATTGGATGCTTGTTCGGATTCATAAAGATGTGAGTTTGTCTTCACAGTTTATATCTCCTATTTCTCAAATTAAACAGCGCTCTCTCTCACATGAAATACTCTTCTTATTATAATAATATTGAAAACTAGGTGAGGCTTGGAACCGGAAGGGGAAGAAGGAGCCGGTTAAAAAAAAATTAAATTAATCCGATTTGAAACTTTTTAAAGAGAGAGTGGCTGATGCTTTTTTACTTAGACAGCAGATTTTCTTTCGTTGTTGTTGTTGTACGTGTGTGTTTATGTGTGTGAATTTTTTACTTCCTTTCTTAGAAGCTTTCAAATCAAGAGAAATTCGAGATATAAACTGTGGACAAACTGACTGCATTTTACTCATATAGGAGAAATTCGATTCAGATTCTTATTTTTTTCTCTCCTACTTATTTTTTTTGTCTTTTCAAAATTCTTTTTAAATAACTTACACCTAAGTCAAAATTGGATGCTTGTTCGGATTCATAAAGATGTCAGTTTGTCTTCACAGTTTATATCTCCTATTTCTCAAATTAAACAGCGCTCTCTCTCACATGAAATACTCTTCTTATTATAATAATATTGAAAATTAGATGAGGCTTGAAACCGGAAGGGGAAGGAGGAGCCGGTTAAAAATAAAATTAATTTAATCCGATTTGAAACTTTTTAAAGAGAGATTGGCTGATGCTTTTTTACTTAGACAGCAGATTTTCTTTTGTTGTTGTCTTGTACGTGCGTGTTTATGTGTGTGATTATTTTACTTCCTTTCTTAGAAGCTTTCAAATCAGGAGAAATTCGAGATATAAACTGTGGACGAACTGACTACATTTTACTCATATAGGCGAAATTCGATTCAGATTCTTATTTTTTCTCTCCTTCTTATTTTTTTTTTTCTTTTCAAAATTCTTTTTAAATAACTTACACCTAAGTCAAAATTGGATGCTTGTTCGGATTCATAAAGATGTGAGTTTGTCTTCACAGTTTACATCTCCTATTTCTCAAATTAAACAGCGCTCTCTCTCACATGAAATACTCTTCTTATTATAATAATATTGAAAACTATGTGAGGCTTGGAACCGGAAGGGGAAGGAGGAGCCGGTTAAAAAAATTTAAATTAATCCGATTTGAAACTTTTTAAAGAGAGAGTGGCTGATGCTTTTTTACTTAGACAGCAGATTTTCTTTTGTTGTTGTTGTTGTACGTGTGTGTTTATGTGTGTGAATTTTTTACTTCCTTTCTTAGAAGCTTTCAAATCAAGAGAAATTCGAGATATAAACTGTGGACAAACTGACTACATTTTACTCATATAGGCGAAAATCGATTCAGATTCTTATTTTTTTCTCTCATTCTCATTTTTTTTTTCTTTTCAAAATTCTATTTAAATAACTTACACCTAAGTCAAAATTGGATGCTTGTTCGGATTCCTAAAGATGTGAGTTTGTCTTCACAGTTTACATCTCGTATTTCTCAAATTAAACAGCGCTCTCTCTCACATGAAATACTCTTCTTATTATAATAATATTGAAAACTAGGTGAGGCTTGGAACCGGAAGGGGAAGGAGGAGCCGGTTAAAAAAAAAGTAATTTAATCCGATTTGAAACTTTTTAAAGAGAGAGTGGCTGATGCTTTTTTGCTTAGACAGCAGATTTTCTTTTGTTGTTGTTGTTGTACGTGCGTGTTTATGTGTGTGATTATTTTACTTCCTTTCTTAGAAGCTTTCAAATCAAGAGAAATTCGAGATATAAACTGTGGACGAACTGGCTACATTTTACTCATATAGGCGAAATTCGATTCAGATTCTTATTTTTTTCTCTCATTCTTATTTTTTTTTTTCTTTTCAAAATTGTATTTAAATAACTTACACCTAAGTCAAAATTGGATGCTTGTTCGGATTCATAAAGATGTGAGTTTGTCTTCACAGTTTATATCTCCTATTTCTCAAATTAAACAGCGCTCTCTCTCACATGAAATACTCTTCTTATTATAATAATATTGAAAATTAGGTGAGGCTTGGAACCGGAAGGGGAAGGAGTAGCCGGTTAAAAAAAATTAATTTAATCCGATTTGAAACTTTTTTAAGAGAGAGTGGCTTATACTTTTTTACTTAGACAGCAGATTTTCTTTTCTTGTTGTTGTTGTACGTGTGTGTTTATGTGTGTGAATTTTTTACTTCCTTTCTTAGAAGCTTTCAAATCAAGAGAAATTCGAGATATAAACTGTGGACGAACTGACTACATTTTACTCATATAAGCGAAATTCGATTCAGATTCTTATTTTTTTCTCTCCTTCTTATTTTTTTTTTTCTTTTCAAAATTCTTTTTAAATAACTTACACCTAAGTCAAAATTGGATGCTTGTTCGGATTCATAAAGATGTGAGTTTGTCTTCACAGTTTACATCTCCTATTTCTCAAATTAAACAGCGCTCTCTCTCACATGAAATACTCTTCTTATTATAATAATATTGAAAATTAGGTGAGGCTTGGAACCGGAAGGGGAAGGAGTAGCCGGTTAAAAAAAATTAATTTAATCCGATTTGAAACTTTTTTAAGAGAGAGTGGCTGATACTTTTTTACTTAGACAGCAGATTTTCTTTTCTTGTTGTTGTTGTACGTGTGTGTTTATGTGTGTGAATTTTTTACTTCCTTTCTTAGAAGCTTTCAAATCAAGAGAAATTCGAGATATAAACTGTGGACAAACTGACTGCATTTTACTCATATAAGCGAAATTCGATTCAGATTCTTATTTTTTTCTCTCCTACTTATTTTTTTTTTTCTTTTCAAAATTCTTTTTAAATAATTTACACCTAAGTCAAAATTGGATGCTTGTTCGGATTCATAAAGATGTGAGTTTGTCTTCACAGATTATATCTCCTATTTCTCAAATTAAACAGCGCTCTCTCTCACATGAAATACTCTTCTTATTATAATAATATTGAAAACTAGATGAGGCTTGAAACCGGAAGGGGAAGGAGGAGCCGGTTAAAAATAAAATTAATTTAATCCGATTTGAAACTTTTTAAAGAGAGAGTGGCTGATGCTTTTTTACTTAGACAGCAGATTTTCTTTTGTTGTTGTTGTTGTATGTGTGTGTTTATGTGTGTGAATTTTTTACTTCCTTTCTTAGAAGCTTTCAAATCAAGAGAAATTAGAGATATAAACTGTGGACAAACTGACTTCATTTTACTCATATATGCGAAATTCGATTCAGATTCTTACTTTTTTCTCTACTTCTTATTTTTTTTCTTTTCAAATTTCTATTTAAATAACTTACACCTAAGTCAAAATTGGATGCTTGTTCGGATTCATAAAGATGTGAGTTTGTCTTCACAGTTTATATCTCCTATTTCTCAAATTAAACAGCGCTCTCTCTCACATGAAATACTCTTCTTATTATAATAATATTGAAAACTAGGTGAGGCTTGGAATCGGAAGGGGAAGGAGGAGCCAGTTAAAAAAAAATTAATTTAATCCGATTTGAAACTTTTTAAAGAAAGAGTGTCCGATGCTTTTTTACTTAAACAGCAGATTTTCTTTTGTTGTTGTTTTTGTATGTGTGTGTTTATGCGTGTGAATTTTTTACTTCCTTTCCAAGAAGCTTTTAAATCAAGAGAAATTCGAGATATAAACTGTGGACAAACTGACTACATTTTACTCATATATGCGAAATTCGATTCAGATTCTTACTTTTTTCTCTCCTTCTTATTTTTTTTTTTTTTCCTTTCAAAATTCTATTTAAATAACTTACACCTAAGTCAAAATTGGATGCTTGTTCGGATTCATAAAGATGTGAGTTTGTCTTCACAGTTTATATCTCCTATTTCTCAAATTGAACAGCGCTCTCTCTCTCAAGAAATACTCTTCTTATTCTAAAATATTGAAAACTAGGTGAGGCTTGGAACCGGAAGGGGAAGGAGGAGCCTGTTAGAAAAAAATTTAATTTATCCGATTTAAACTTTTTAAAGAGAGAGTGGCTGATGCTTTTTTACTTAGACAACAGATTTTCTTTTGTTGTTGTTGTTGTACGTGTGTGAATTTTTTACTTCCTTTCTTAGAAGCTTTCAAATCAAGAGAAATTCGAGATATAAACTGTGGACAAACTGACTACATTTTACTCATATAGGCGAAATTCGATTCAGATTCTTATTTTTTTCTCTCCTTCTTATTTTTTTTTCTTTTCAAAATTCTATTTAAATAACTTACATGTAAGTCAAAATTGGATTCTTGTTCGGATTCATAAAGATGTGAGTTTGTCTTCACAGTTTATATCTCCTATTTCTCAAATAAAACAGCGCTCTCTCTCACATGAAATACTCTTCTTATTATAAAATATTGAAAACTAGGTGAAGCTTGGAACCGGAATGGGAAGGAGGAGCCGGTTAAAAAAAATTAATTTAATCCGATTTGAAACTTTTTAAAGAGTGGCTGATCCTTTTTTTTTAGACAGCAGATTTTCTTTTGTTGTTGTTGTTGTATGTGTGTGTTTATGTGTGTGAATTTTTTACTTCCTTTCTTAGAAGCTTTCAAATCAAGAGAAATTCGAGATATAAACTGTGGACAAACTGACTACATTTTACTCATATAGGCGAAATTCGATTCAGATTCTTATTTTTTTTGTCTCCTTCTTATTTTTTTTTTCTTTTCAAAATTCTATTTAAATAACTTACACCTAAGTCAAAATTGGATGCTTGTTCGGATTCATAAAGATGTGAGTTTGTCTTCACAGTTTATATCTAATATTTCTCAAATTAAACAGCGCTCTCTCTCACATGAAATACTCTTCTTATTATAATAATATTGAAAACTAGGTGAAGCTTGGAACCGGAAGGGGAAGGAGGAGCCGGTTAAAAAAAATTTAATTTAATCCGATTTGAAACTTTTTAAAGAGAGAGTGGCTGATGCTTTTTTACTTAGACAGCAGATTTTCTTTTGTTGTTGTTGTTGTATGTGTGTGTTTATGTGTGTGAATTTTTTACTTCCTTTCTTAGAAGCTTTCAAATCAAGAGAAATTAGAGATATAAACTGTGGACAAACTGACTACATTTTACTCATATAGGCGGAATTCGATTCAGATTCTTATTTTTTTCTCTCCTTCTTATTTTTTTTTTCTTTTCAAAATTCTATTTAAATAACTTACACCTAAGTCAAAATTGGATGCTTTTTCGGATTCAACAAGATGTGAGTTTGCCTTCAAAGTTTATATCTTCTATTTCTCAAATTAAACAGCGCTCTCTTTCACATGAAATACTCTTCTTATTATAATAATATTGAAAACTAGGTGAGGCTTGGAACCGGAAGGGGAAGGAGGAGCTGGTTAAAAAAAAATTAATTTAATCCGATTTGAAACTTTTTAAAGAGAGAGTTGCTGATGCTTTTTTACTTAGACAGCAGATTTTCTTTTGTTGTTGTTGTTGTATGTGTGTGAATTCTTTACTTCCTTTATAGAAGCTTTCAAATCAAGAGAAATTCGAGATGTAAACTGTGGACAAACTGACTACATTTTACTCATATAGGCGAAATTCGATTCAGATTCTTATTTTTTTCTCTCCTTCTTATTATTATTATTTTTTTTTCCTTTCAAAATTCTATTTAAATAACTTACACCTAAGTCAAAATTGGATGCTTGTTCGGATTCATAAAGATGTGAGTTTGTCTTTACAGTTTATATCTCCTATTTCTCAAATTGAACAGCGCTCTCTCTCTCAAGAAATACTCTTCTTATTCTAAAATATTGAAAACTAGGTGAGGCTTGGAACCGGAAGGGGAAGGAGGAGCCGGTTAGAAAAAAATTTAATTTAATCCGATTTAAACTTTTTAAAGAGAGAGTGGCTGATGCTTTTTTACTTAGACAGCAGATTTTCTTTTGTTGTTGTTGTTGTATGTGTGTGAATTCTTTACTTCCTTTCTTAGAAGCTTTCAAATCAAGAGAAATTCGAGATGTAAACTGTGGACAAACTGACTACATTTTACTCATATAGGCGAAATTCGATTCAGATTCTTATTTTTTTCTCTCCTTCTTCTTCTTATTATTTTTTTTTCCTTTCAAAATTCTATTTAAATAACTTACACCTAAGTCAAAATTGGATGCTTGTTCGGATTCATAAAGATGTGAGTTTGTCTTCACAGTTTATATCTCCTATTTCTCAAATTAAACAGCGCTCTCTCTCACATGAAATACTCTTCTTATTATAATAATATTGAAAACTAGGTGAGGCTTGGAACCGGAAGGGGAAGAAGGAGCCGGTTAAAAAAAAATTAAATTAATCCGATTTGAAACTTTTTAAAGAGAGAGTGGCTGATGCTTTTTTACTTAGACAGCAGATTTTCTTTCGTTGTTGTTGTTGTACGTGTGTGTTTATGTGTGTGAATTTTTTACTTCCTTTCTTAGAAGCTTTCAAATCAAGAGAAATTCGAGATATAAACTGTGGACAAACTGACTGCATTTTACTCATATAGGCGAAAATCGATTCAGATTCTTATTTTTTTCTCTCATTCTCATTTTTTTTTTTCTTTTCAAAATTCTATTTAAATAACTTACACCTAAGTCAAAATTGGATGCTTGTTCGGATTCCTAAAGATGTGAGTTTGTCTTCACAGTTTACATCTCGTATTTCTCAAATTAAACAGCGCTCTCTCTCACATGAAATACTCTTCTTATTATAATAATATTGAAAACTAGGTGAGGCTTGGAACCGGAAGGGGAAGGAGGAGCCGGTTAAAAAAAAAGTAATTTAATCCGATTTGAAACTTTTTAAAGAGAGAGTGGCTGATGCTTTTTTACTTAGACAGCAGATTTTCTTTTGTTGTTGTTGTTGTACGTGCGTGTTTATGTGTGTGATTATTTTACTTCCTTTCTTAGAAGCTTTCAAATCAAGAGAAATTCGAGATATAAACTGTGGACGAACTGGCTACATTTTACTCATATTGGCGAAATTCGATTCAGATTCTTATTTTTTTCTCTCATTCTTATTTTTTTTTTCTTTTCAAAATTGTATTTAAATAACTTACACCTAAGTCAAAATTGGATGCTTGTTCGGATTCATAAAGATGTGAGTTTGTCTTCACAGTTTATATCTGCTATTTCTCAAATTAAACAGCGCTCTCTCTCACATGAAATACTCTTCTTATTATAATAATATTGAAAATTAGGTGAGGCTTGGAACCGGAAGGGGAAGGAGTAGCCGGTTAAAAAAAATTAATTTAATCCGATTTGAAACTTTTTTAAGAGAGAGTGGCTGATACTTTTTTACTTAGACAGCAGATTTTCTTTTCTTGTTGTTGTTGTACGTGTGTGTTTATGTGTGTGAATTTTTTACTTCCTTTCTTAGAAGCTTTCAAATCAAGAGAAATTCGAGATATAAACTGTGGACAAACTGACTGCATTTTACTCATATAAGCGAAATTCGATTCAGATTCTTATTTTTTTCTCTCCTACTTATTTTTTTTTTCTTTTCAAAATTCTTTTTAAATAATTTACACCTAAGTCAAAATTGGATGCTTGTTCGGATTCATAAAGATGTGAGTTTGTCTTCACAGTTTACATCTCCTATTTCTCAAATTAAACAGCGCTCTCTCTCACATGAAATACTCTTCTTATAATAATAATATGGAAAACTAGGTGAGGCTTGGAACCGGAAGGGGAAGGAGGAGCCGGTTAAAAAAAATTAAATTAATCCGATTTGAAACTTTTTAAGGAGAGAGTGGCTGATGCTTTTTTACTTAGACAGCAGATTTTCTTTTGTTGTTGTTGTTGTACGTGTGTGTTTATGTGTGTGAATTTTTTACTTCCTTTCTTAGAAGCTTTCAAATCAAGAGAAATTCGAGATATAAACTGTGGACGAACTGGCTACATTTTACTCATATAGGCGAAATTCGATTCAGATTCTTATTTTTTTCTCTCATTCTTATGTTTTTTTCTTTTCAAAATTGTATTTAAATAACTTACACCTAAGTCAAAATTGGATGCTTGTTCGGATTCATAAAGATGTGAGTTTGTCTTCACAGTTTATATCTCCTATTTCTCAAATTAAACAGCGCTCTCTCTCACATGAAATACTCTTCTTATTATAATAATATTGAAAATTAGGTGAGGCTTGAAACCGGAAGGGGAAGGAGTAGCCGGTTAAAAAAAATTAATTTAATCCGATTTGAAACTTTTTTAAGAGAGAGTGGCTGATACTTTTTTACTTAGACAGCAGATTTTCTTTTCTTGTTGTTGTTGTACGTGTGTGTTTATGTGTGTGAATTTTTTACTTCCTTTCTTAGAAGCTTTCAAATCAAGAGAAATTCGAGATATAAACTGTGGACAAACTGACTGCATTTTACTCATATAAGCGAAATTCGATTCAGATTCTTATTTTTTTCTCTCCTACTTATTTTTTTTTTCTTTTCAAAATTCTTTTTAAATAATTTACACCTAAGTCAAAATTGGATGCTTGTTCGGATTCATAAAGATGTGAGTTTGTCTTCACAGATTATATCTCCTATTTCTCAAATTAAACAGCGCTCTCTCTCACATGAAATACTCTTCTTATTATAATAATATTGAAAATTAGGTGAGGCTTGGAACCGGAAGGGGAAGGAGTAGCCGGTTAAAAAAAATTAATTTAATCCGATTTGAAACTTTTTTAAGAGAGAGTGGCTGATACTTTTTTACTTACACAGCAGATTTTCTTTTCTTGTTGTTGTTGTACGTGTGTGTTTATGTGTGTGAATTTTTTACTTCCTTTCTTAGAAGCTTTCAAATCAAGAGAAATTAGAAATATAAACTGTGGACAAACTGACTTCATTTTACTCATATATGCGAAATTCGATTCGGATTCTTACTTTTTTCTCTACTTCTTATTTTTTTTCTTTTCAAATTTCTATTTAAATAACTTACACCTAAGTCAAAATTGGATGCTTGTTCGGATTCATAAAGATGTGAGTTTGTCTTCACAGTTTATATCTCCTATTTCTCAAATTAAACAGCGCTCTCTCTCACATGAAATACTCTTCTTATTATAGTAATATTGAAAACTAGGTGAGGCTTGGAATCGGAAGGGGAAGGAGGAGCCAGTTAAAAAAAAAATTAATTTAATCCGATTTGAAACTTTTTAAAGAGAGAGTGGCCGATGCTTTTTTACTTAAACAGCAGATTTTCTTTTGTTGTTGTTTTTGTATGTGTGTGTTTATGCGTGTGAATTTTTTACTTCCTTTCCAAGAAGCTTTTAAATCAAGAGAAATTCGAGATATAAACTGTGGACAAACGGACTACATTTTACTGATATAGGCGAAATTCGATTCAGATTCTTATTTTTTTCTCTCCTTCTTATTTTTTTTTCTTTTCAATATTCTATTCAAATAACTTACACCTAAGTCAAAACTGGATGCTTGTTCAGATTCATAAAGATGTGACTTTGTCTCCACAGTTTATATCTAATATTTCTCAAATTAAACAGCGCTGTCCCTCACATGAAATACTCTTTTTATTATAATAATATTGAAAACTAGGTGAGGCTTGGAACCGGAAGGGGAAGGAGGAGCCGGTTAAAAAAAATTTAATTTAATCCGATTTGAATCTTTTTAAAGAGAGAGTGGCTGATGCTTTTTTACTTAGACAGCAGATTTCCTTTTGTTGTTGTTGTTGTATGTGTCTGTTTATGTGTGTGAATTTTTTACTTCCTTTCCAAGAAGCTTTCAAATCAAGAGAAATTCGAGATATAAACTGTGGACAAACTGACTACATTTTACTCATATAGGCGAAATTCGATTCAGATTCTTATTTTTTTCTCTCCTTCTTATTATTATTTTTTTTTTCCTTTCAAAATTCTATTTAAATAACTTACACCTAAGTCAAAATTGGATGCTTGTTCGGATTCATAAAGATGTGAGTTTGTCTTCACAGTTTATATCTCCTATTTCTCAAATTGAACAGCGCTCTCTCTCTCAAGAAATACTCTTCTTATTCTAAAATATTGAAAACTAGGTGAGGCTTGGAACCGGAAGGGGAAGGAGGAGCCGGTTAAAAAAAAATTAATTTAATCCGATTTAAACTTTTTAAAGAGAGAGTGGCTGATGCTTTTTTACTTAGACAACAGATTTTCTTTTGTTGTTGTTGTTGTACGTGTGTGAATTTTTTACTCTCTTTCTTAGAAGCTTTCAAATCAAGAGAAATTCGAGATATAAACTGTGGACAAACTGACTACATTTTACTCATATAGGCGAAATTCGATTCAGATTCTTATTTTTTTCTCTCCTTATTTTTTTTTCTTTTCAAAATTCTATTTAAATAACTTACACGTAAGTCAAAATTGAATTCTTGTTCGGATTCATAAAGATGTGAGTTTGTCTTCACAGTTTATATCTCCTATTTCTCAAATAAAACAGCGCTCTCTCTCTCACATGAAATACTCTTCTTATTATAAAATATTGAAAACTAGGTGAAGCTTGGAACCGGAATGGGAAGGAGGAGCCGGTTAAAAAAAATTAATTTAATCCGATTTGAAACTTTTTAAAGAGAGAGTGGCTGATGCTTTTTTTTTAGACAGCAGATTTTCTTTTGTTGTTGTTGTTGTATGTGTGTGTTTATGTGTGTGAATTTTTTACTTCCTTTCTTAGAAGCTTTCAAATCAAGAGAAATTCGAGATATAAACTGTGGACAAACTGACTACATTTTATTCATATAGGCGAAATTCGATTCAGATTCTTATTTTTTTCTTTCCTTCTTATTTTTTTTTTCTTTTCAAAATTCTGTTTAAATAACTTACACGTAAGTCAAAATTGGATGCTTGTTCGGATTCATAAAGATGTGAGTTTGTCTTCACAGTTTATATCTCCTATTTCTCAAATTAAACAGCGCTCTCTCTCACATGAAAAACACTTCTTATTCTAAAATATTCAAAACTAGGTGAGGCTTGGAACCGGAAAGGGAAGGAGGAGCCGGTTAAAAAAAAATTAATTTAATCCGATTTGAAACTTTTTAAAGAGAGAGTGGCTGATGCTTTTTTACTTAGACAGCAGATTTTCCTTTGTTGTTGTTGTATGTGTGTGTTTATGTGTGTGAATTTTTTACTTCCTTTCTTAGAAGCTTTCAAATCAAGAGAAATTCGAGATATATACTGTGGACAAACTGACTACATTTTACTCATATAGGCGAAATTCGATTCAGATTCTTATTTTTTTCTCTCTTTCTTATTTTTTTTTTCTTTTCAAAATTCTATTTAAATAACTTACATGTAAGTCAAAATTGGATTCTTGTTCGGATTCATAAAGATGTGAGTTTGTCTTCACAGTTTATATCTCCTATTTCTCAAATTAAACAGCGCTCTCTCTCACATGAAATACTCTTCTTATTATAAAATATTGAAAACTAGGTGAAGCTTGGAACCGGAATGGGAAGGAGGAGCCGGTTAAAAAAAATTAATTTAATCCGATTTGAAACTTTTTAAAGAGAGAGTGGCTGATCCTTTTTTTTTAGACAGCAGATTTTCTTTTGTTGTTGTTGTTGTATGTGTGTGTTTATGTGTGTGAATTTTTTACTTCCTTTCTTAGAAGCTTTCAAATCAAGAGAAATTCGAGATATAAACTGTGGACAAACTGACTACATTTTACTCATATAGGCGAAATTCGATTCAGATTCTTATTTTTTTCTCTCCTTCTTATTTTTTTTTTCTTTTCAAAATTCTATTTAAATAACTTACACCTAAGTCAAAATTGGATGCTTGTTCGGATTCATAAAGATGTGAGTTTGTCTTCACAGTTTATATCTAATATTTCTCAAATTAAACAGCGCTCTCTCTCACATGAAATACTCTTCTTATTTTAATAATATTGAAAACTAGGTGAGGCTTGGAACCGGAAGGGGAAGGAGGAGCCGGTTAAAAAAAATTTAATTTAATCCGATTTGAAACTTTTTAAAGAGAGAGTGGCTGATGCTTTTTTACTTAGACAGCAGATTTTCTTTTGTTGTTGTTGTTGTATGTGTGTGTTTATGTGTGTGAATTTTTTACTTCCTTTCTTAGAAGCTTTCAAATCAAGAGAAGTTAGAGATATAAACTGTGGACAAACTGACTACATTTTACTCATATAGGCGAAATTCGATTCAGATTCTTATTTTTTTCTCTCCTTCTTATTTTTTTTTTCTTTTCAAAATTCTATTTAAATAACTTACATGTAAGTCAAAATTGGATGCTTGTTCGGATTCATAAAGATGTGAGTTTGTCTTCACAGATTATATCTCCTATTTCTCAAATTAAACAGCGCTCTCTCTCACATGAAATACTCTTCTTATTATAATAATATTGAAAACTAGATGAGGCTTGAAACCGGAAGGGGAAGGAGGAGCCGGTTAAAAATAAAATTAATTTAATCCGATTTGAAACTTTTTAAAGAGAGAGTGGCTGATGCTTTTTTACTTAGACAGCAGATTTTCTTTTGTTGTTGTTGTTGTATTTGTGTGTTTATGTGTGTGAATTTTTTACTTCTTTTCTTAGAAGCTTTCAAATCAAGAGAAATTAGAGATATAAACTGTGGACAAACTGACTTCATTTTACTCATATATGCGAAATTCGATTCGGATTCTTACTTTTTTCTCTACTTCTTATTTTTTTTCTTTTCAAATTTCTATTTAAATAACTTACACCTAAGTCAAAATTGGATGCTTGTTCGGATTCATAAAGATGTGAGTTTGTCTTCACAGTTTATATCTCCTATTTCTCAAATTAAACAGCGCTCTCTCTCACATGAAATACTCTTCTTATTATAGTAATATTGAAAACTAGGTGAGGCTTGGAATCGGAAGGGGAAGGAGGAGCCAGTTAAAAAAAAAATTAATTTAATCCGATTTGAAACTTTTTAAAGAGAGAGTGGCCGATGCTTTTTTACTTAAACAGCAGATTTTCTTTTGTTGTTGTTTTTGTATGTGTGTGTTTATGCGTGTGAATTTTTTACTTCCTTTCCAAGAAGCTTTTAAATCAAGAGAAATTCGAGATATAAACTGTGGACAAACGGACTACATTTTACTGATATAGGCGAAATTCGATTCAGATTCTTATTTTTTTCTCTCCTTCTTATTTTTTTTTTCTTTTCAATATTCTATTCAAATAACTTACACCTAAGTCAAAACTGGATGCTTGTTCAGATTCATAAAGATGTGACTTTGTCTCCACAGTTTATATCTAATATTTCTCAAATTAAACAGCGCTGTCCCTCACATGAAATACTCTTTTTATTATAATAATATTGAAAACTAGGTGAGGCTTGGAACCGGAAGGGGAAGGAGGAGCCGGTTAAAAAAAATTTAATTTAATCCGATTTGAATCTTTTTAAAGAGAGAGTGGCTGATTCTTTTTTACTTAGACAGCAGATTTCCTTTTGTTGTTGTTGTTGTATGTGTCTGTTTATGTGTGTGAATTTTTTACTTCCTTTCCAAGAAGCTTTCAAATCAAGAGAAATTCGAGATATAAACTGTGGACAAACTGACTACATTTTACTCATATAGGCGAAATTCGATTCAGATTCTTATTTTTTTCTCTCCTTCTTCTTCTTATTTTTTTTTTTTCCTTTCAAAATTCTATTTAAATAACTTACACCTAAGTCAAAATTGGATGCTTGTTCGGATTCATAAAGATGTGAGTTTGTCTTCACAGTTTATATCTCCTATTTCTCAAATTGAACAGCGCTCTCTCTCTCAAGAAATACTCTTCTTATTCTAAAATATTGAAAACTAGGTGAGGCTTGGAACCGGAAGGGGAAGGAGGCGCCGGTTAGAAAAAAATTTAATTTAATCCGATTTAAATTTTTTAAAGAGAGAGTGGCTGATGCTTTTTTATTTAGACAACAGATTTTCTTTTGTTGTTGTTGTTGTACGTGTGTGAATTTTTTACTTCCTTTCTTAGAAGCTTTCAAATCAAGAGAAATTCGAGATATAAACTGTGGACAAACTGACTACATTTTACTCATATAGGCGAAATTCGATTCAGATTCTTATTTTTTTTCTCTCCTTCTTATTTTTTTTTCTTTTCAAAATTCTATTTAAATAACTTACACGTAAGTCAAAATTGAATTCTTGTTCGGATTCATAAAGATGTGAGTTTGTCTTCACAGTTTATATCTCCTATTTCTCAAATAAAACAGCGCTCTCTCTCTCACATGAAATACTCTTCTTATTATAAAATATTGAAAACTAGGTGAAGCTTGGAACCGGAATGGGAAGGAGGAGCCGGTTAAAAAAAATTAATTTAATCCGATTTGAAACTTTTTAAAGAGAGAGTGGCTGATGCTTTTTTTTTAGACAGCAGATTTTCTTTTGTTGTTGTTGTTGTATGTGTGTGTTTATGTGTGTGAATTTTTTACTTCCTTTCTTAGAAGCTTTCAAATCAAGAGAAATTCGAGATATAAACTGTGGACAAACTGACTACATTTTATTCATATAGGCGAAATTCGATTCAGATTCTTATTTTTTTCTTTCCTTCTTATTTTTTTTTTTCTTTTCAAAATTCTGTTTAAATAACTTACACGTAAGTCAAAATTGGATGCTTGTTCGGATTCATAAAGATGTGAGTTTGTCTTCACAGTTTATATCTCCTATTTCTCAAATTAAACAGCGCTCTCTCTCACATGAAAAACACTTCTTATTCTCAAATATTCAAAACTAGGTGAGGCTTGGAACCGGAAAGGGAAGGAGGAGCCGGTTAAAAAAAAATTAATTTAATCCGATTTGAAACTTTTTAAAGAGAGAGTGGCTGATGCTTTTTTACTTAGACAGCAGATTTTCCTTTGTTGTTGTTGTATGTGTGTGTTTATGTGTGTGAATTTTTTACTTCCTTTCTTAGAAGCTTTCAAATCAAGAGAAATTCGAGATATAAACTGTGGACAAACTGACTACATTTTACTCATATAGGCGAAATTCGATTCAGATTCTTATTTTTTTCTCTCTTTCTTATTTTTTTTTTTCTTTTCAAAATTCTATTTAAATAACTTACATGTAAGTCAAAATTGGATTCTTGTTCGGATTCATAAAGATGTGAGTTTGTCTTCACAGTTTATATCTCCTATTTCTCAAATTAAACAGCGCTCTCTCTCACATGAAATACTCTTCTTATTATAAAATATTGAAAACTAGGTGAAGCTTGGAACCGGAATGGGAAGGAGGAGCCGGTTAAAAAAAATTAATTTAATCCGATTTGAAACTTTTTAAAGAGAGAGTGGCTGATCCTTTTTTTTTAGACAGCAGATTTTCTTTTGTTGTTGTTGTTGTATGTGTGTGTTTATGTGTGTGAATTTTTTACTTCCTTTCTTAGAAGCTTTCAAATCAAGAGAAATTCGAGATATAAACTGTGGACAAACTGACTACATTTTACTCATATAGGCGAAATTCGATTCAGATTCTTATTTTTTTCTCTCCTTCTTATTTTTTTTTTCTTTTCAAAATTCTATTTAAATAACTTACACCTAAGTCAAAATTGGATGCTTGTTCGGATTCATAAAGATGTGAGTTTGTCTTCACAGTTTATATCTAATATTTCTCAAATTAAACAGCGCTCTCTCTCACATGAAATACTCTTCTTATTATAATAATATTGAAAACTAAGTGAGGCTTGGAACCGGAAGGGGAAGGAGGAGCCGGTTAAAAAAAATTTAATTTAATCGGATTTGAAACTTTTTAAAGAGAGAGTGGCTGATGCTTTTTTACTTAGACAGCAGATTTTCTTTTGTTGTTGTTGTTGTATGTGTGTGTTTATGTGTGTGAATTTTTTACTTCCTTTCTTAGAAGCTTTCAAATCAAGAGAAATTAGAGATATAAACTGTGGACAAACTGACTACATTTTACTCATATAGGCGAAATTCGATTCAGATTCTTATTTTTTTCTCTCCTTCTTATTTTTTTTTTTCTTTTCAAAATTCTATTTAAATAACTTACACGTAAGTCAAAATTGGATGCTTTTTCGGATTCAACAAGATGTGAGTTTGCCTTCAAAGTTTATATCTCCTATTTCTCAAATTAAACAGCGCTCTCTTTCACATGAAATACTCTTCTTATTATAATAATATTGAAAACTAGGTGAGGCTTGGAACCGGAAGGGGAAGGAGGAGCTGGTTAAAAAAAAATTAATTTAATCCGATTTGAAACTTTTTAAAGAGAGAGTTGCTGATGCTTTTTTACTTAGACAGCAGATTTTCTTTTGTTGTTGTTGTTGTATGTGTGTGAATTCTTTACTTCCTTTCTTAGAAGCTTTCAAATCAAGAGAAATTCGAGATGTAAACTGTGGACAAACTGACTACATTTTACTCATATAGGCGAAATTCGATTCAGATTCTTATTTTTTTCTCTCCTTCTTCTTCTTTTTTTTTTTTTTTTTCCTTTCAAAATTCTATTTAAATAACTTACACCTAAGTCAAAATTGGATGCTTGTTCGGATTCATAAAGATGTGAGTTTGTCTTCACAGTTTATATCTCCTATTTCTCAAATTGAACAGCGCTCTCTCTCTCAAGAAATACTCTTCTTATTCTAAAATATTGAAAACTAGGTGAGGCTTGGAACCGGAAGGGGAAGGAGGAGCCGGTTAGAAAAAAATTTAATTTAATCCGATTTAAACTTTTTAAAGAGAGAGTGGCTGATGCTTTTTTACTTAGACAACAGATTTTCTTTTGTTGTTGTTGTTGTACGTGTGTGAATTTTTTACTTCCTTTCTTAGAAGCTTTCAAATCAAGAGAAATTCGAGATATAAACTGTGAACAAACTGACTACATTTTACTCATATAGGCGAAATTCGATTCAGATTCTTATTTTTTTCTCTCCTTCTTATTTTTTTTTCTTTTCAAAATTCTATTTAAATAACTTACATGTAAGTCAAAATTGGATTCTTGTTCGGATTCATAAAGATGTGAGTTTGTCTTCACAGTTTATATCTCCTATTTCTCAAATTAAACAGCGCTCTCTCTCACATGAAATACTCTTCTTATTATAAAATATTGAAAACTAGGTGAAGCTTGGAACCGGAATGGGAAGGAGGAGCCGGTTAAAAAAAATTAATTTAATCCGATTTGAAAATTTTTAAAGAGAGAGTGGCTGATCCTTTTTTTTTAGACAGCAGATTTTCTTTTGTTGTTGTTGTTGTATGTGTGTGTTTATGTGTGTGAATTTTTTACTTCCTTTCTTAGAAGCTTTCAAATCAAGAGAAATTAGAGATATAAACTGTGGACAAACTGACTACATTTTACTCATATAGGCGAAATTCGATTCAGATTCTTATTTTTTTCTCTCCTTCTTATTTTTTTTTTCTTTTCAAAATTCTATTTAAATAACTTACACCTAAGTCAAAATTGGATGCTTTTTCGGATTCAACAAGATGTGAGTTTGCCTTCAAAGTTTATATCTCCTATTTCTCAAATTAAACAGCGCTCTCTTTCACATGAAATACTCTTCTTATTATAATAATATTGAAAACTAGGTGAGGCTTGGAACCGGAAGGGGAAGGAGGAGCTGGTTAAAAAAAAATTAATTTAATCCGATTTGAAACTTTTTAAAGAGAGAGTTGCTGATGCTTTTTTACTTAGACAGCAGATTTTCTTTTGTTGCTGTTGTTGTATGTGTGTGAATTCTTTACTTCCTTTCTTAGAAGCTTTCAAATCAAGAGAAATTCGAGATGTAAACTGTGGACAAACTGACTACATTTTACTCATATAGGCGAAATTCGATTCAGATTCTTATTTTTTTCTCTCCTTCTTCTTATTTTTTTTTTTTTTCCTTTCAAAATTCTATTTAAATAACTTACACCTAAGTCAAAATTGGATGCTTGTTCGGATTCATAAAGATGTGAGTTTGTCTTCACAGTTTATATCTCCTATTTCTCAAATTGAACAGCGCTCTCTCTCTCAAGAAATACTCTTCTTATTCTAAAATATTGAAAACTAGGTGAGGCTTGGAACCGGAAGGGGAAGGAGGAGCCGGTTAGAAAAAAATTTAATTTAATCCGATTTAAACTTTTTAAAGAGAGAGTGGCTGATGCTTTTTTACTTAGACAACAGATTTTCTTTTGTTGTTGTTGTTGTACGTGTGTGAATTTTTTACTTCCTTTCTTAGAAGCTTTCAAATCAAGAGAAATTCGAGATATAAACTGTGGACAAACTGACTACATTTTACTCATATAGGCGAAATTCGATTCAGATTCTTATTTTTTTCTCTCCTTCTTATTTTTTTTTCTTTTCAAAATTCTATTTAAATAACTTACATGTAAGTCAAAATTGGATTCTTGTTCGGATTCATAAAGATGTGAGTTTGTCTTCACAGTTTATATCTCCTATTTCTCAAATTAAACAGCGCTCTCTCTCACATGAAATACTCTTCTTATTATAAAATATTGAAAACTAGGTGAAGCTTGGAACCGGAATGGGAAGGAGGAGCCGGTTAAAAAAAATTAATTTAATCCGATTTGAAACTTTTTAAAGAGAGAGTGGCTGATCCTTTTTTTTTAGACAGCAGATTTTCTTTTGTTGTTGTTGTTGTATGTGTGTGTTTATGTGTGTGAATTTTTTACTTCCTTTCTTAGAAGCTTTCAAATCAAGAGAAATTCGAGATATAAACTGTGGACAAACTGACTACATTTTACTCATATAGGCGAAATTCGATTCAGATTCTTATTTTTTTCTCTCCTTCTTATTTTTTTTTTTCTTTTCAAAATTCTATTTAAATAACTTACACCTAAGTCAAAATTGGATGCTTGTTCGGATTCATAAAGATGTGAGTTTGTCTTCACAGTTTATATCTAATATTTCTCAAATTAAACAGCGCTCTCTCTCACATGAAATACTCTTCTTATTATAATAATATTGAAAACTAGGTGAGGCTTGGAACCGGAAGGGGAAGGAGGAGCCGGTTAAAAAAAATTTAATTTAATCCGATTTGAAACTTTTTAAAGAGAGAGTGGCTGATGCTTTTTTACTTAGACAGCAGATTTTCTTTTGTTGTTGTTGTTGTATGTGTGTGTTTATGTGTGTGAATTTTTTACTTCCTTTCTTAGAAGCTTTCAAATCAAGAGAAGTTAGAGATATAAACTGTGGACAAACTGACTACATTTTACTCATATAGGCGAAATTCGATTCAGATTCTTATTTTTTTCTCTCCTTCTTATTTTTTTTTTCTTTTCAAAATTCTATTTAAATAACTTACACCTAAGTCAAAATTGGATGCTTTTTCGGATTCAACAAGATGTGAGTTTGCCTTCAAAGTTTATATCTCCTATTTCTCAAATTAAACAGCGCTCTCTTTCACATGAAATACTCTTCTTATTATAATAATATTGAAAACTAGGTGAGGCTTGGAACCGGAAGGGGAAGGAGGAGCTGGTTAAAAAAAAATTAATTTAATCCGATTTGAAACTTTTTAAAGAGAGAGTTGCTGATGCTTTTTTACTTAGACAGCAGATTTTCTTTTGTTGTTGTTGTTGTATGTGTGTGAATTCTTTACTTCCTTTCTTAGAAGCTTTCAAATCAAGAGAAATTCGAGATGTAAACTGTGGACAAACTGACTATATTTTACTCATATAGGCGAAATTCGATTCAGATTCTTATTTTTTTCTCTCCTTCTTCTTCTTATTTTTTTTTTTTTTTTCCTTTCAAAATTCTATTTAAATAACTTACACCTAAGTCAAAATTGGATGCTTGTTCGGATTCATAAAGATGTGACTTTGTCTTCACAGTTTATATCTCCTATTTCTCAAATTGAACAGCGCTCTCTCTCTCAAGAAATACTCTTCTTATTCTAAAATATTGAAAACTAGGTGAGGCTTGGAACCGGAAGGGGAAGGAGGAGCCGGTTAGAAAAATATTTAATTTAATCCGATTTAAACTTTTTAAAGAGAGAGTGGCTGATGCTTTTTTACTTAGACAACAGATTTTCTTTTGTTGTTGTTGTTGTACGTGTGTGAATTTTTTACTTCCTTTCTTAGAAGCTTTCAAATCAAGAGAAATTCGAGATATAAACTATGGACAAACTGACTACATTTTACTCATATAGGCGAAATTCGATTCAGATTCTTATTTTTTTTTCTTTTTAAAATTCTATTTAAATAACTTACACGTAAGTCAAAATTGAATTCTTGTTCGGATTCATAAAGATGTGAGTTTGTCTTCACAGTTTATATCTTCTATTTCTCAAATAAAACAGCGCTCTCTCTCTCACATGAAATACTCTTCTTATTATAAAATATTGAAAACTAGGTGAGGCTTGGAACCGGAAGGGGAAGGAGGAGCCGGTTAAAAAAAGTTTAATTTAATCCGATTTGAAACTTTTTAAAGAGAGAGTGGCTGATGCTTTTTTACTTAGACAGCAGATTTTCGTTTGTTGTTGTTGTTGTATGTGTGTGTTTATGTGTGTGAATTTTTTACTTCCTTTCTTAGAAGCTTTCAAATCAAGAGAAATTAGAGATATAAACTGTGGACAAACTGACTACATTTTACTCATATAGGCGAAATTCGATTCAGATTCTTATTTTTTTCTCTCCTTCTTATTTTTTTTTTTTTTTTTTCAAAATTCTATTTAAATAACTTACACCTAAGTCAAAATTGGATGCTTTTTCGGATTCAACAAGATGTGAGTTTGCCTTCAAAGTTTATATCTCCTATTTCTCAAATTAAACAGCGCTCTCTTTCACATGAAATACTCTTCTTATTATAATAATATTGAAAACTAGGTGAGGCTTGGAACCGGAAGGGGAAGGAGGAGCTGGTTAAAAAAAAATTAATTTAATCCGATTTGAAACTTTTTAAAGAGAGAGTTGCTGATGCTTTTTTACTTAGACAGCAGATTTTCTTTTGTTGTTGTTGTTGTATGTGTGTGAATTCTTTACTTCCTTTCTTAGAAGCTTTCAAATCAAGAGAAATTCGAGATGTAAACTGTGGACAAACTGACTACATTTTACTCATATAGGCGAAATTCGATTCAGATTCTTATTTTTTTCTCTCCTTCTTCTTATTTTTTTTTTTTTTTCCTTTCAAAATTCTATTTAAATAACTTACACCTAAGTCAAAATTGGATGCTTGTTCGGATTCATAAAGATGTGAGTTTGTCTTCACAGTTTATATCTCCTATTTCTCAAATTGAACAGCGCTCTCTCTCTCAAGAAATACTCTTCTTATTCTAAAATACTGAAAACTAGGTGAGGCTTGGAACCGGAAGGGGAAGGAGGAGCCGGTTAGAAAAAAATTTAATTTAATCCGATTTAAACTTTTTAAAGAGAGAGTGGCTGATGCTTTTTTACTTAGACAACAGATTTTCTTTTGTTGTTGTTGTTGTACGTGTGTGAATTTTTTACTTCCTTTCTTAGAAGCTTTCAAATCAAGAGAAATTCGAGATATAAACTGTGGACAAACTGACTACATTTTACTCATATAGGCGAAATTCGATTCAGATTCTTATTTTTTTCTCTCCTTCTTATTTTTTTTTCTTTTCAAAATTCTATTTAAATAACTTACATGTAAGTCAAAATTGGATTCTTGTTCGGATTCATAAAGATGTGAGTTTGTCTTCACAGTTTATATCTCCTATTTCTCAAATTAAACAGCGCTCTCTCTCACATGAAATACTCTTCTTATTATAAAATATTGAAAACTAGGTGAAGCTTGGAACCGGAATGGGAAGGAGGAGCCGGTTAAATAAAATTAATTTAATCCGATTTGAAACTTTTTAAAGAGAGAGTGGCTGATCCTTTTTTTTTAGACAGCAGATTTTCTTTTGTTTTTGTTGTTGTATGTGTGTGTTTATGTGTGTGAATTTTTTACTTCCTTTCTTAGAAGCTTTCAAATCAAGAGAAATTCGAGATATAAACTGTGGACAAACTGACTACATTTTACTCATATAGGCGAAATTCGATTCAGATTCTTATTTTTTTTTCTCCTTCTTATTTTTTTTTTTCTTTTCAAAATTCTATTTAAATAACTTACACCTAAGTCAAAATTGGATGCTTGTTCGGATTCATAAAGATGTGAGTTTGTCTTCACAGTTTATATCTAATATTTCTCAAATTAAACAGCGCTCTCTCTCACATGAAATACTCTTCTTCTTATAATAATATTGAAAACTAGGTGAGGCTTGGAACCGGAAGGGGAAGGAGGAGCCGGTTAAAAAAAATTTAATTTAATCCGATTTGAAACTTTTTAAAGAGAGAGTGGCTGATGCTTTTTTACTTAGACAGCAGATTTTCTTTTGTTGTTGTTGTTGTATGTGTGTGTTTATGTGTGTGAATTTTTTACTTCCTTTCTTAGAAGCTTTCAAATCAAGAGAAATTAGAGATATAAACTGTGGACAAACTGACTACATTTTACTCATATAGGCGAAATTCGATTCAGATTCTTATTTTTTTCTCTCCTTCTTATTTTTTTTTTTCTTTTCAAAATTCTATTTAAATAACTTACACCTAAGTCAAAATTGGATGCTTTTTCGGATTCAACAAGATGTGAGTTTGCCTTCAAAGTTTATATCTCCTATTTCTCAAATTAAACAGCGCTCTCTTTCACATGAAATACTCTTCTTATTATAATAATATTGAAAACTAGGTGAGGCTTGGAACCGGAAGGGGAAGGAGGAGCTGGTTAAAAAAAAATTAATTTAATCCGATTTGAAACTTTTTAAAGAGAGAGTTGCTGATGCTTTTTTACTTAGACAGCAGATTTTCTTTTGTTGTTGTTGTTGTATGTGTGTGAATTCTTTACTTCCTTTCTTAGAAGCTTTCAAATCAAGAGAAATTCGAGATGTAAACTGTGGACAAACTGATTACATTTTACTCATATAGGCGAAATTCGATTCAGATTCTTATTTTTTTCTCTCCTTCTCCTTCTTCTTCTTATTTTTTTTTTTTCCTTTCAAAATTCTATTTAAATAACTTACACCTAAGTCAAAATTGGATGCTTGTTCGGATTCATAAAGATGTGAGTTTGTCTTCACAGTTTATATCTCCTATTTCTCAAATTGAACAGCGCTCTCTCTCTCAAGAAATACTCTTCTTATTCTAAAATATTGAAAACTAGGTGAGGCTTGGAACCGGAAGGGGAAGGAGGAGCCGGTTAGAAAAAAATTTAATTTAATCCGATTTAAACTTTTTAAAGAGAGAGTGGCTGATGCTTTTTTACTTAGACAACAGATTTTCTTTTGTTGTTGTTGTTGTACGTGTGTGAATTTTTTACTTCCTTTCTTAGAAGCTTTCAAATCAAGAGAAATTCGAGATATAAACTGTGGACAAACTGACTACATTTTACTCATATAGGCGAAATTCGATTCAGATTCTTATTTTTTTCTCTCCTTCTTATTTTTTTTTCTTTTTAAAATTCTATTTAAATAACTTACACGTAAGTCAAAATTGAATTCTTGTTCGGATTCATAAAGATGTGAGTTTGTCTTCACAGTTTATATCTCCTATTTCTCAAATAAAACAGCGCTCTCTCTCTCACATGAAATACTCTTCTTATTATAAAATATTGAAAACTAGGTGAAGCTTGGAACCGGAATGGGAAGGAGGAGCCGGTTAAAAAAAATTAATTTAATCCGATTTGAAACTTTTTAAAGAGAGAGTGGCTGATGCTTTTTTGCTTAGACAGCAGATTTTCTTTTGTTGTTGTTGTTGTATGTGTGTGTTTATGTGTGTGAATTTTTTACTTCCTTTCTTAGAAGCTTTCAAATCAAGAGAAATTCGAGATATAAACTGTGGACAAACTGACTATATTTTACTCATATAGGCGAAATTCGATTCAGATTCTTATTTTTTTCTCTCCTTATTTTTTTTTTTTTTTCTTTTCAAAATTCTATTTAAATAACTTACACCTAAGTCAAAATTGGATGCTTGTTCGGATTCATAAAGATGTGAGTTTGTCTTCACAGTTTATATCTCCTATTTCTCAAATTAAACAGCGCTCTCTCTCACATGAAAAACACTTCTTATTCTAAAATTTTCAAAACTAGGTGAGGCTTCGAACCGGAAAGGGAAGGAGGAGCCGGTAAAAAAAAAAAAAAATAATTTAATCCGATTTGAAACTTTTTAAAGAGAGAGTGGCTGATGCTTTTTTACTTAGACAGCAGATTTTCTTTTGTTGTTGTTGTTGTATGTGTGTGTTTATGTGTGTGAATTTTTTACTTCCTTTCTTAGAAGCTTTCAAATCAAGAGAAATTCGAGGTATAAACTGTGGACAAACTGACTACATTTTACTCATATAGGCGAAATTCGATTCAGATTCTTATTTTTTTCTCTGATTCTTATTTTTTTTTCTTTTCAAAATTCTATTTAAATAACTTACACCTAAGTCAAAATTCGATGCTTGTTCGGATTCATAAAGATGTGAGTTTGTCTTCACAGTTTACGTCTCGTATTTCTCAAATTAAACAGCGCTCTCTCTCACATGAAATACTCTTCTTATTATAATAATATTGAAAACTAGGTGAGGCTTGGAATCGGAAGCGGAAGGAGGAGCCAGTTAAAAAAAAAATTAATTTAATCCGATTTGAAACTTTTTAAAGAGAGAGTGGCTGATGCTTTTTTACTTAAACAGCAGATTTTCTTTTGTTGTTGTTTTTGTATGTGTGTGTTTATGCGTGTGAATTTTTTACTTCCTTTCCAAGAAGCTTTTAAATCAAGAGAAATTCGAGATATAAACTGTGGACAAACGGACTACATTTTACTCATATAGGCAAAATTCGATTCAGATTCTTATTTTTTTCTCTCCTTCTTATTTTTTTTTTTTTCTTTTCAATATTCTATTCAAATAACTTCCACCTAAGTCAAAACTGGATGCTTGTTCAGATTCATAAAGATGTGACTTTGTCTCCACAGTTTATATCTAATATTTCTCAAATTAAACAGCGCTGTCCCTCACATGAAATACTCTTTTTATTATAATAATATTGAAAACTAGGTGAGGCTTGGAACCGGAAGGGGAAGGAGGAGCCGGTTAAAAAAAATTTAATTTAATCCGATTTGAATCTTTTTAAAGAGAGAGTGGCTGATGCTTTTTTACTTAGACAGCAGATTTCCTTTTGTTGTTGTTGTTGTATGTGTCTGTTTATGTGTGTGAATTTTTTACTTCCTTTCCAAGAAGCTTTCAAATCAAGAGAAATTCGAGATATAAACTGTGGACAAACTGACTACATTTTACTCATATAGGCGAAATTCGATTCAGATTCTTATTTTTTTCTCTCCTTCTTATTTTTTTTTTTTTCCTTTCAAAATTCTATTTAAATAACTTACACCTAAGTATAAATTGGATGCTTGTTCGGATTCATAAAGATGTGAGTTTGTCTTCACAGTTTATATCTCCTATTTCTCAAATTGAACAGCGCTCTCTCTCTCAAGAAATACTCTTCTTATTCTAAAATATTGAAAACTAGGTGAGGCTTGGAACCGGAATTGGAAGGAGGAGCCGGTTAAAAAAAAAATTAATTTAATCCGATTTGAAACTTTTTAAAGAGAGAGTGGCTGATGCTTTTTTACTTAGACAGCTGATTTTCTTTTGTTGTTGTTGTTGTACGTGCGTGTTTATGTGTGTGAATTTTTTACTTCCTTTCTTAGAAGCTTTCAAATCAAGAGAAATTCGAGATATAAACTGTGGACAAACTGACTACATTTTACTTATATAGTCGAAATTCGATTCAGATTCTTATTTTTTTCTCTCCTTCTTATTTTTTTTTTCTTTTCAAAATTCTTTATAAATAACTTACACCTAAGTCAAAATTGGATGCTTGTTGGGATTCATAAAGATGTGAGTTTGTCTTCACAGTTTATATCTCCTATTTCTCAAATTAAACGGCGCTCTCTCCCACATGAAATACTCTTCTTATTATAATAATATTGAAAACTAGGTGAGGGTTGGAACCGGAAGGGGAAGGAGGAGCCGGTTAAAAAAAAAATAATTTATTCCGATTTGAAATTTTTAAAGAGAGAGTGGCTGATGCTTTTTTACTTAGACAGCAGATTTTCATTTGTTGTTGTTGTTGTACGTGCGTGTTTATGTGTGTGAATTTTTTACTTCCATTCTTAGAAGCTTTCAAATCAAGAGAAATTCGAGATATAAACTGTGGACAAACTGACTACATTTTACTCATATAGGTGAAATTCGATTCAGATTCTTATTTTTTTCTCTCCTACTTATTTTTTTTTTTCTTTTCAAAATGCTTTTTAAATAACTTACACCTAAGTCAAAATTGGATGCTTGTTCGGATTTCTAAAGATGTGAGTTTGTCTTCACAGTTTACATCTCCTATTTCTCAAATTAAACAGCGCTCTCTCTCACATGAAATACTCTTCTTATTATAATAATATTGAAAACTAGGTGAGGCTTGGAACCGGAATGGGAAGGAGGAGCCGGTTAAAAAAAAATTACTTTAATCCGATTTGAAACTTTTTAAAGAGAGAGTAGCTGATGCTTTTTTACTTAGACAGCAGATTTTCTTTAGTTGTTGTTGTTGTACGTGTGTGTTTATGTGTGTGAATTTTTTACTTCCTTTCTTAGAAGCTTTCAAATCAAGAGAAATTCGAGATATAAACTGTGGACAAACTGACTGCATTTTACTCATATAGTCGAAATTCGGTTCAGATTCTTATTTTTTTCTCTCCTACTTATTTTTTTTTTCTTTTCAAAATTCTTTTTAAATAACTTACACCTAAGTCAAAATTGGATGCTTGTTCGGATTCATAAAGATGTGAGTTTCTCTTCACAGTTTATATCTCCTATTTCTCAAATTAAACAGCGCTCTCTCTCACATGAAATACTCTTCTTATTATAATAATATTGAAAACTAGGTGAGGCTTGGAACCGGAAGGGGAAGGAGGAGCCGGTTAAAAAAAAATTAGTTTAATCCGATTTGAAACTTTTTAAAGAGAGAGTGGCTGATGCTTTTTTACTTAGACAGCAGATTTTCTTTTGTTGTTGTTGTTGTACGTGTGTGTTTATGTGTGTGAATTTTTTACTTCCTTTCTTAGAAGCTTTCAAATCAAGAGAAATTCGAGATATAAACATTGGACGAACTGGCTACATTTTACTCATATAGGCGAAATTCGATTCAGATTCTTATTTTTTTCTCTCATTCTTATTTTTTTTTCTTTTCAAAATTCTATTTAAATAACTTACACCTAAGTCAAAATTGGATGCTTGTTCGGATTCCTAAAGATGTGAGTTTGTCTTCACAGTTTACATCTCGTATTTCTCAAATTAAACAGCGCTCTCTCTCACATGAAATACTCTTCTTATTATAATAATATTGAAAACTAGGTGAGGCTTGGAACCGGAAGGGGAAGGAGGAGCCGGTTAAAAAAAAGTAATTTAATCCGATTTGAAACTTTTTAAAGAGAGAGTGGCTGATGCTTTTTTACTTAGACAGCAGATTTTCTTTTGTTGTTGTTGTTGTACGTGCGTGTTTATGTGTGTGATTATTTTACTTCCTTTCTTAGAAGCTTTCAAATCAAGAGAAATTCGAGATATAAACTGTGGACGAACTGGCTACATTTTACTCATATAGGCGAAATTCGATTCAGATTCTTATTTTTTTCTCTCATTCTAATTTTTTTTTTTTTTCAAAATTGTATTTAAATAACTTACACCTAAGTCAAAATTGGATGCTTGTTCGGATTCATAAAGATGTGAGTTTGTCTTCACAGTTTATATCTTCTATTTCTCAAATTAAACAGCGCTCTCTCTCACATGAAATACTCTTCTTATTATAATAATATTGAAAACAAGGTGAGGCTTGGAACCGGAAGGGGAAGAAGGAGCCGGTTAAAAAAAAATTAAATTAATCCGATTTGAAACTTTTTAAAGAGAGAGTGGCTGATGCTTTTTTACTTAGACAGCAGATTTTCTTTTGTTGTTGTTGTTGTACGTGTGTGTTTATGTGTGTGAATTTTTTACTTCCTTTCTTAGAAGCTTTCAAATCAAGAGAAATTCGAGATATAAACTGTGGACAAACTGACTGCAATTTACTCATATAGGCGAAATTCGATTCAGGTTCTTATTTATTTCTCTCCTACTTATTTTCTTTGTCTTTTCAAAATTCTTTTTAAATAACTTACACCTAAGTCAAAATTGGATGCTTGTTCGGATTCATAAAGATGTGAGTTTGTCTTCACAGTTTATATCTCCTATTTCTCAAAGTAAACAGCGCTCTCTCTCACATGAAATACTCTTCTTATTATAATAATATTGAAAACTAGGTGAGGCTTGGAACCGGAAAGGGAAGGAGGAGCCGGTTAAAAAAAAATTAATTTAATCCGATTTGAAACTTTTTAAAGAGAGAGTGGCTGATGCTTTTTTACTTAGACAGCAGAATTTCTTTTGTTGTTGTTGTTGTATGTGTGTGTTTATGTGTGTGAATTTTTTACTTCCTTTCTTAGAAGCTTTCAAATCAAGAGAAATTCGAGATATAAACTGTGGACAAACTGACTACATTTTACTCATATAGGCAAAATTCGATTCAGATTCTTATTTTTTTCTCTCCTTCTTATTTTTTTTTCTTTTCAAAATTCTATTTAAATAACGTACACCTAAGTCAAAATTGGATGCTTGTTCGGATTCATAAAGATGTGAGTTTGTCTTCACAGTTTATATCTAATATTTCTCAAATTAAACAGCGCTCTCTCTCACATGAAATACTCTTCTTATTATAATAATATTGAAAACTAGGTGAGGCTTGGAACCGGAAGGGGAAGGAGGAGCCGGTTAAAAAAAATTTAATTTAATCCGATTTGAAACTTTTTAAAGAGAGAGTGGCTGATGCTTTTTTACTTAGACAGCAGATTTTCTTTTGTTGTTGTTGTTGTATGTGTGTGTTTATGTGTGTGAATTTTTTACTTCCTTTCTTAGAAGCTTTCAAATCAAGAGAAATTAGAGATATAAACTGTGGACAAACTGACTTCATTTTACTCATATATGCGAAATTCGATTCAGATTCTTACTTTTTTCTCTACTTCTTATTTTTTTTCTTTTCAAATTTCTATTTAAATAACTTACACCTAAGTCAAAATTGGATGCTTGTTCGGATTCATAAAGATGTGAGTTTGTCTTCACAGTTTATATCTCCTATTTCTCAAATTAAACAGCGCTCTCTCTCACATGAAATACTCTTCTTATTATAATAATATTGAAAACTAGGTGAGGCTTGGAATCGGAAGGGGAAGGAGGAGCCAGTTAAAAAAAAAATTAATTTAATCCGATTAGAAACTTTTTAAAGAGAGAGTGGCCGATGCTTTTTTACTTAAACAGCAGATTTTCTTTTGTTGTTGTTTTTGTATGTGTGTGTTTATGCGTGTGAATTTTTTACTTCCTTTCCAAGAAGCTTTTAAATCAAGAGAAATTCGAGATATAAACTGTGGACAAACGGACTACATTTTACTCATATAGGCGAAATTCGATTCAGATTCTTATTTTTTTCTCTCCTTCTTATTTTTTTTTCTTTTCAATATTCTATTCAAATAACTTACACCTAAGTCAAAACTGGATGCTTGTTCAGATTCATAAAGATGTGACTTTGTCTCCACAGTTTATATCTAATATTTCTCAAATTAAACAGCGCTGTCCCTCACATGAAATACTCTTTTTATTATAATAATATTGAAAACTAGGTGAGGCTTGGAACCGGAAGGGGAAGGAGGAGCCGGTTAAAAAAAATTTCATTTAATCCGATTTGAATCTTTTTAAAGAGAGAGTGGCTGATGCTTTTTTACTTAGACAGCAGATTTCCTTTTGTTGTTGTTGTTGTATGTGTCTGTTTATGTGTGTGAATTTTTTACTTCCTTTCCAAGAAGCTTTCAAATCAAGAGAAATTCGAGATATAAACTGTGGACAAACTGACTACATTTTACTCATATAGGCGAAATTCGATTCAGATTCTTATTTTTTTCTCTCCTTCTTATTTTTTTTTTTTTTCCTTTCAAAATTCTATTTAAATAACTTACACCTAAGTCAAAATTGGATGCTTGTTCGGATTCATAAAGATGTGAGTTTGTCTTCACAGTTTATATCTCCTATTTCTCAAATTGAACAGCGCTCTCTCTCTCAAGAAATACTCTTCTTATTCTAAAATATTGAAAACTAGGTGAGGCTTGGAACCGGAAGGGGAAGGAGGAGCCGGTTAGAAAAAAATTTAATTTAATCCGATTTAAACTTTTTAAAGAGAGAGTGGCTGATGCATTTTTACTTAGACAACAGATTTTCTTTTGTTGTTGTTGTTGTACGTGTGTGAATTTTTTACTTCCTTTCTTAGAAGCTTTCAAATCAAGAGAAATTCGAGATATAAACTGTGGACAAACTGACTACATTTTACTCATATAGGCGAAATTCGATTCAGATTCTTATTTTTTTCTCTCCTTCTTATTTTTTTTTCTTTTCAAAATTCTATTTAAATAACTTACATGTAAGTCAAAATTGGATTCTTGTTCGGATTCATAAAGATGTGAGTTTGTCTTCACAGTTTATATCTCCTATTTCTCAAATTAAACAGCGCTCTCTCTCACATGAAATACTCTTCTTATTATAAAATATTGAAAACTAGGTGAAGCTTGGAACCGGAATGGGAAGGAGGAGCCGGTTAAAAAAAATTAATTTAATCCGATTTGAAACTTTTTAAAGAGAGAGTGGCTGATCCTTTTTTTTTAGACAGCAGATTTTCTTTTGTTGTTGTTGTTGTATGTGTGTGTTTATGTGTGTGAATTTTTTACTTCCTTTCTTAGAAGCTTTCAAATCAAGAGAAATTCGAGATATAAACTGTGGACAAACTGACTACATTTTACTCATATAGGCGAAATTCGATTCAGATTCTTATTTTTTTCTCTCCTTCTTATTTTTTTTTTCTTTTCAAAATTCTATTTAAATAACTTACACCTAAGTCAAAATTGGATGCTTTTTCGGATTCAACAAGATGTGAGTTTGCCTTCAAAGTTTATATCTCCTATTTCTCAAATTAAACAGCGCTCTCTCTCACATGAAATACTCTTCTTATTATAATAATATTGAAAACTAGATGAGGCTTGAAACCGGAAGGGGAAGGAGGAGCCGGTTAAAAATAAAATTAATTTAATCCGATTTGAAACTTTTTAAAGAGAGATTTGCTGATGATTTTTTACTTAGACAGCAGATTTTCTTTTGTTGTTGTTCTTGTACGTGCGTGTTTATGTGTGTGATTATTTTACTTCCTTTCTTAGAAGCTTTCAAATCAAGAGAAATTCGAGATATAAACTGTGGACGAACTGACTACATTTTACTCATATAGGCGAAATTCGATTCAGATTCTTATTTTTTTCTCTCCTTCTTATTTTTTTTTCTTTTCAAAATTCTTTTTAAATAACTTACACCTAAGTCAAAATTGGATGCTTGTTCGGATTCATAATGATGTGAGTTTGTCTTCACAGTTTATATCTCCTATTTCTCAAATTAAACAGCGCTCTCTCTCACATGAAATACTCTTCTTATTATAAAATATTGAAAACTAGGTGAAGCTTGGAACCGGAATGGGAAGGAGGAGCCGGTTAAAAAAAATTAATTTAATCCGATTTGAAACTTTTTAAAGAGAGAGTGGCTGATCCTTTTTTTTTAGACAGCAGATTTTCTTTTGTTGTTGTTTTTGTATGTGTGTGTTTATGCGTGTGAATTTTTTACTTCCTTTCCAAGAAGCTTTTAAATCAAGAGAAATTCGAGATATAAACTGTGGACAAACGGACTACATTTTACTCATATAGGCGAAATTCGATTCAGATTCTTATTTTTTTCTCTCCTTCTTATTTTTTTTTCTTTTCAATATTCTATTCAAATAACTTACACCTAAGTCAAAACTGGATGCTTGTTCAGATTCATAAAGATGTGACTTTGTCTCTACAGTTTATATCTAATATTTCTCAAATTAAACAGCGCTGTCCCTCACATGAAATACTCTTTTTATTATAATAATATTGAAAACTAGGTGAGGCTTGGAACCGGAAGGGGAAGGAGGAGCCGGTTAAAAAAAATTTAATTTAATCCGATTTGAATCTTTTTAAAGAGAGAGTGGCTGATGCTTTTTTACTTAGACAGCAGATTTCCTTTTGTTGTTGTTGTTGTATGTGTCTGTTTATGTGTGTGAATTTTTTACTTCCTTTCCAAGAAGCTTTCAAATCAAGAGAAATTCGAGATATAAACTGTGGACAAACTGACTACATTTTACTCATATAGGCGAAATTCGATTCAGATTCTTATTTTTTTCTCTCCTTCTTATTTTTTTTTTTTTTCCTTTCAAAATTCTATTTAAATAACTTACACCTAAGTCAAAATTGGATGCTTGTTCGGATTCATAAAGATGTGAGTTTGTCTTCACAGTTTATATCTCCTATTTCTCAAATTGAACAGCGCTCTCTCTCTCAAGAAATACTCTTCTTATTCTAAAATATTGAAAACTAGGTGAGGCTTGGAACCGGAAGGGGAAGGAGGAGACGGTTAGAAAAAAATTTAATTTAATCCGATTTAAACTTTTTAAAGAGAGAGTGGCTGATGCTTTTTTACTTAGACAACAGATTTTCTTTTGTTGTTGTTGTTGTACGTGTGTGAATTTTTTACTTCCTTTCTTAGAAGCTTTCAAATCAAGAGAAATTCGAGATATAAACTGTGGACAAACTGACTACATTTTACTCATATAGGCGAAATTCGATTCAGATTCTTATTTTTTTCTCTCCTTCTTATTTTTTTTTCTTTTCAAAATTCTATTTAAATAACTTACATGTAAGTCAAAATTGGATTCTTGTTCGGATTCATAAAGATGTGAGTTTGTCTTCACAGTTTATATCTCCTATTTCTCAAATTAAACAGCGCTCTCTCTCACATGAAATACTCTTCTTATTATAAAATATTGAAAACTAGGTGAAGCTTGGAACCGGAATGGGAAGGAGGAGCCGGTTAAAAAAAATTAATTTAATCCGATTTGAAACTTTTTAAAGAGAGAGTGGCTGATCCTTTTTTTTTAGACAGCAGATTTTCTTTTGTTGTTGTTGTTGTATGTGTGTGTTTATGTGTGTGAATTTTTTACTTCCTTTCTTAGAAGCTTTCAAATCAAGAGAAATTCGAGATATAAACTGTGGACAAACTGACTACATTTTACTCATATAGGCGAAATTCGATTCAGATTCTTATTTTTTTCTCTCCTTCTTATTTTTTTTTTCTTTTCAAAATTCTATTTAAATAACTTACACCTAAGTCAAAATTGGATGCTTTTTCGGATTCAACAAGATGTGAGTTTGCCTTCAAAGTTTATATCTCCTATTTCTCAAATTAAACAGCGCTCTCTCTCACATGAAATACTCTTCTTATTATAATAATATTGAAAACTAGATGAGGCTTGAAACCGGAAGGGGAAGGAGGAGCCGGTTAAAAATAAAATTAATTTAATCCGATTTGAAACTTTTTAAAGAGAGATTTGCTGATGATTTTTTACTTAGACAGCAGATTTTCTTTTGTTGTTGTTCTTGTACGTGCGTGTTTATGTGTGTGATTATTTTACTTCCTTTCTTAGAAGCTTTCAAATCAAGAGAAATTCGAGATATAAACTGTGGACGAACTGACTACATTTTACTCATATAGGCGAAATTCGATTCAGATTCTTATTTTTTTCTCTCCTTCTTATTTTTTTTTCTTTTCAAAATTCTTTTTAAATAACTTACACCTAAGTCAAAATTGGATGCTTGTTCGGATTCATAATGATGTGAGTTTGTCTTCACAGTTTACATCTCCTATTTCTCAAATTAAACAGCGCTCTCTCTCACATGAAATACTCTTCTTATTATAATAATATTGAAAACTAGGTGAGGCTTGGAACCGGAAGGGGAAGGAGGAGCCGGTTAAAAAAAATTAAATTAATCCGATTTGAAACTTTTTAAAGAGAGAGTGGCTGATGCTTTTTTACTTAGACAGCAGATTTTCTTTTGTTGTTGTTGTTGTATGTGTGTGTTTATGTGTGTGAATTTTTTACTTCCTTTCTTAGAAGCTTTCAAATCAAGAGAAATTCGAGATATAAACTGTGGACAAACTGACTGCATTTTACTCATATAGGCGAAATTCGATTCAGATTCTTATTTTTTTCTCTCCTACTTATTTTTTTTTCTTTTCAAAATTCTTTTTAAATAACTTACACCTAAGTCAAAATTGGATGCTTGTTCGGATTCATAAAGATGTGAGTTTGTCTTCACAGTTTATATCTCCTATTTCTCAAATTAAACAGCGCTCTCTCTCACATGAAATACTCTTCTTATTATAATAATATTGAAAACTAGGTGAGGCTTGGAACCGGAATTGGAAGGAGGAGCCGGTTAAAAAAAAATTAATTTAATCCGATTTGAAACTTTTTAAAGAGAGAGTGGCTGATGCTTTTTTACTTAGACAGCAGATTTTCTTTTGTTGCTGTTGTTGTACGTGCGTGTTTATGTGTGTGAATTTTTTACTTCCTTTCTTAGAAGCTTTCAAATCAAGAGAAATTCGAGATATAAACTGTGGACAAACTGACTACATTTTACTTATATAGTCGAAATTCGATTCAGATTCTTATTTTTTTCTCTCCTTCTTATTTTTTTTTTCTTTTCAAAATTCTTTATAAATAACTTACACCTAAGTCAAAATTGGATGCTTGTTGGGATTTATAAAGATGTGAGTTTGTCTTCACAGTTTATATCTCCTATTTCTCAAATTAAACAGCGCTCTCTCCCACATGAAATACTCTTCTTATTATAATAATATTGAAAACTAGGTGAGGGTTGGAACCGGAAGGGGAAGGAGGAGCCGGTTAAAAAAAAAAATAATTTATTCCGATTTGAAATTTTTAAAGAGAGAGTGGCTGATGCTTTTTTACTTAGACAGCAGATTTTCATTTGTTGTTGTTGTTGTACGTGCGTGTTTATGTGTGTGAATTTTTTACTTCCTTTCTTAGAAGCTTTCAAATCAAGAGAAATTCGAGATATAAACTGTGGACAAACTGACTACATTTTACTCATATAGGCGAAATTCGATTCAGATTCTTATTTTTTTCTCTCCTTCTTATTTTTTTTTCTTTTCAAAATTCTTTTTAAATAACTTACACCTAAGTCAAAATTGGATGCGTGTTCGGATTTCTAAAGATGTGAGTTTGTCTTCAAAGTTTACATCTCCTATTTCTCAAATTAAACAGCGCTCTCTCTCACATGAAATACTCTTCTTATTATAATAATATTGAAAACTAGGTGAGGCTTGGAACCGGAATGGGAAGGAGGAGCCGGTTAAAAAAAAATTACTTTAATCCGATTTGAAACTTTTTAAAGAGAGAGTGGCTGATGCTTTTTTACTTAGACAGCAGATTTTCTTTTGTTGTTGTTGTTGTACGTGTGTGTTTAATTGTGTGAATTTTTTACTTCCTTCCTTAGAAGCTTTCAAATCAAGAGAAATTCGAGATATAAACTGTGGACAAACTGACTACATTTTACTCATATAGGCGAAATTCGATTCAGATTCTTATTTTTTTCTCTCCTACTTATTTTTTTTTTCTTTTCAAAATGCTTTTTAAATAACTTACACCTAAGTCAAAATTGGATGCTTGTTCGGATTTCTAAAGATGTGAGTTTGTCTTCACAGTTTACATCTCCTATTTCTCAAATTAAACAGCGCTCTCTCTCACATGAAATACTCTTCTTATTATAATAATATTGAAAACTAGGTGAGGCTTGGAACCGGAATGGGAAGGAGGAGCCGGTTAAAAAAAAATTACTTTAATCCGATTTGAAACTTTTTAAAGAGAGAGTAGCTGATGCTTTTTACTTAGACAGCAGATTTTCTTTAGTTGTTGTTGTTGTACGTGTGTGTTTATGTGTGTGAATTTTTTACTTCCTTTCTTAGAAGCTTTCAAATCAAGAGAAATTCGAGATATAAACTGTGGACAAACTGACTGCATTTTACTCATATAATCGAAATTCGGTTCAGATTCTTATTTTTTTCTCTCCTACTTATTTTTTTTTCTTTTCAAAATTCTTTTTAAATAACTTACACCTAAGTCAAAATTGGATGCTTGTTCGGATTCATAAAGATGTGAGTTTGTCTTCACAGTTTATATCTCCTATTTCTCAAATTAAACAGCGCTCTCTCTCACATGAAATACTCTTCTTATTATAATAATATTGAAAACTAGGTGAGGCTTGGAACCGGAAGGGGAAGGAGGAGCCGGTTAAAAAAAAATTAGTTTAATCCGATTTGAAACTTTTTAAACAGAGAGTGGCTGATGCTTTTTTACTTAGACAGCAGATTTTCTTTTGTTGTTGTTGTTGTACGTGTGTGTTTATGAGTGTGAATTTTTTACTTCCTTTCTTAGAAGCTTTCAAATCAAGAGAAATTCGAGATATAAACTGTGGACAAACTGACTGCATTTTACTCATATAAGCGAAATTCGATTCAGATTCTTATTTTTTTCTCTCCTACTTATTTTTTTTTTCTTTTTAAAATTCTTTTTAAATAACTTACACCTAAGTCAAAATTGGATGCTTGTTGGGTTTCATAAAGATGTGAGTTTGTCTTCACAGTGTATATCTCCTATTTCTCAAATTAAACAGCGCTCTCTCTCAAGAAATACTCTTCTTATTCTAAAATATTGAAAACTAGGTGAGGCTTGGAACCGGAAGGGGAAGGAAGAGTCTGTTAGAAAAAAATTTAATTTAATCCGATTTAAACTTTTTAAAGAGAGAGTGGCTGATGCTTTTTTACTTAGACAACAGATTTTCTTTTGTTGTTGTTGTTGTACGTGTGTGAATTTTTTACTTCCTTTCTTAGAAGCTTTCAAATCAAGAGAAATTCGAGATATAAACTGTGGACAAACTGACTACATTTCTCAAATTAAACAGCGCTCTCTCTCACATGAAATATTCTTCTTATTATAATAATATTGAAAACTAGGTGAGGCTTGGAACCGGAAGGGGAAGGAGGAGCCTTTAAAAAAAAAAAATAATAATTTAATCCGATTTGAAACTTTTTAAGGAGAGAGTGGCTGATGCTTTTTTACTTAGACAGCAGATTTTCTTTTGTTGTTGTTGTTGTACGTGTGTGTTTATGTGTGTGAATTTTTTACTTCCTTTCTTAGAAGCTTTCAAATCAAGAGAAATTCGAGATATAAACTGTGGACAAACTGACTGCATTTTACTCATATAGGCGAAAATCGATTCAGATTCTTATTTTTTTCTCTCATTCTCATTTTTTTTTTCTTTTCAAAATTCTATTTAAATAACTTACACCTAAGTCAAAATTGGATGCTTGTTCGGATTCCTAAAGATGTGAGTTTGTCTTCACAGTTTACATCTCGTATTTCTCAAATTAAACAGCGCTCTCTCTCACATGAAATACTCTTCTTATTATAATAATATTGAAAACTAGGTGAGGCTTGGAACCGGAAGGGGAAGGAGGAGCCGGTTAAAAAAAAAGTAATTTAATCCGATTTGAAACTTTTTAAAGAGAGAGTGGCTGATGCTTTTTTACTTAGACAGCAGATTTTCTTTTGTTGTTGTTGTACGTGCGTGTTTATGTGTGTGATTATTTTACTTCCTTTCTTAGAAGCTTTCAAATCAAGAGAAATTCGAGATATAAACTGTGGACGAACTGGCTACATTTTACTCATATAGGCGAAATTCGATTCAGATTCTTATTTTTTTCTCTCATTCTTATTTTTTTTTCTTTTGAAAATTGTATTTAAATAGCTTACACCTAAGTCAAAATTGGATGCTTGTTCGGATTCATAAAGATGTGAGTTTGTCTTCACAGTTTATATCTCCTATTTCTCAAATTAAACAGCGCTCTCTCTCACATGAAATACTCTTCTTATTATAATAATATTGAAAATTAGGTGAGGCTTGGAACCGGAAGGGGAAGGAGTAGCCGGTTAAAAAAAATTAATTTAATCCGATTTGAAACTTTTTTAAGAGAGAGTGGCTGATACTTTTTTACTTAGACAGCAGATTTTCTTTTCTTGTTGTTGTTGTACGTGTGTGTTTATGTGTGTGAATTTTTTACTTCCTTTCTTAGAAGCTTTCAAATCAAGAGAAATTCGAGATATAAACTGTGGACAAACTGACTGCATTTTACTCATATAAGCGAAATTCGATTCAGATTCTTACTTTTTTCTCTACTTCTTATTTTTTTTCTTTTCAAATTTCTATTTAAATAACTTACACCTAAGTCAAAATTGGATGCTTGTTCGGATTCATAAAGATGTGAGTTTGTCTTCACAGTTTATATCTCCTATTTCTCAAATTAAACAGCGCTCTCTCTCACATGAAATACTCTTCTTATTATAATAATATTGAAAACTAGGTGAGGCTTGGAATCGGAAGGGGAAGGAGGAGCCAGTTAAAAAAAAAAATTAATTTAATCCGATTTGAAACTTTTTAAAGAGAGAGTGGCCGATGCTTTTTTACTTAAACAGCAGATTTTCTTTTGTTGTTGTTTTTGTATGTGTGTGTTTATGCGTGTGAATTTTTTACTTCCTTTCCAAGAAGCTTTTAAATCAAGAGAAATTCGAGATATAAACTGTGGACAAACGGACTACATTTTACTCATATAGGCGAAATTCGATTCAGATTCTTAATTTTTTCTCTCCTTCTTATTTTTTTTTTCTTTTCAATATTCTATTCAAATAACTTACACCTAAGTCAAAACTGGATGCTTGTTCAGATTCATAAAGATGTGACTTTGTCTCCACAGTTTATATCTAATATTTCTCAAATTAAACAGCGCTGTCCCTCACATGAAATACTCTTTTTATTATAATAATATTGAAAACTAGGTGAGGCTTGGAACCGGAAGGGGAAGGAGGAGCCGGTTAAAAAAAATTTAATTTAATCCGATTTGAATCTTTTTAAAGAGAGAGTGGCTGATGCTTTTTTACTTAGACAGCAGATTTCCTTTTGTTGTTGTTGTTGTATGTGTCTGTTTATGTGTGTGAATTTTTTACTTCCTTTCCAAGAAGCTTTCAAATCAAGAGAAATTCGAGATATAAACTGTGGACAAACTGACTACATTTTACTCATATAGGCGAAATTCGATTCAGATTCTTATTTTTTTCTCTCCTTCTTATTTTTTTTTTTTTTTCCTTTCAAAATTCTATTTAAATAACTTACACCTAAGTCAAAATTGGATGCTTGTTCGGATTCATAAAGATGTGAGTTTGTCTTCACAGTTTATATCTCCTATTTCTCAAATTGAACAGCGCTCTCTCTCTCAAGAAATACTCTTCTTATTCTAAAATATTGAAAACTAGGTGAGGCTTGGAACCGGAAGGGGAAGGAGGAGCCTGTTAGAAAAAAATTTAATTTAATCCGATTTAAACTTTTTAAAGAGAGAGTGGCTGATGCTTTTTTACTTAGACAACAGATTTTCTTTTGTTGTTGTTGTTGTACGTGTGTGAATTTTTTACTTCCTTTCTTAGAAGCTTTCAAATCAAGAGAAATTCGAGATATAAACTGTGGACAAACTGACTACATTTTACTCATATAGGCGAAATTCGATTCAGATTCTTATTTTTTTCTCTCCTTCTTATTTTTTTTTCTTTTCAAAATTCTATTTAAATAACTTACATGTAAGTCAAAATTGGATTCTTGTTCGGATTCATAAAGATGTGAGTTTGTCTTCACAGTTTATATCTCCTATTTCTCAAATTAAACAGCGCTCTCTCTCACATGAAATACTCTTCTTATTATAAAATATTGAAAACTAGGTGAAGCTTGGAACCGGAATGGGAAGGAGGAGCCGGTTAAAAAAAATTAATTTAATCCGATTTGAAACTTTTTAAAGAGTGGCTGATCCTTTTTTTTTAGACAGCAGATTTTCTTTTGTTGTTGTTGTTGTATGTGTGTGTTTATGTGTGTGAATTTTTTACTTCCTTTCTTAGAAGCTTTCAAATCAAGAGAAATTCGAGATATAAACTGTGGACAAACTGACTACATTTTACTCTTATAGGCGAAATTCGATTCAGATTCTTATTTTTTTCTCTCCTTCTTATTTTTTTTTTCTTTTCAAAATTCTATTTAAATAACTTACACCTAAGTCAAAATTGGATGCTTTTTCGGATTCAACAAGATGTGAGTTTGCCTTCAAAGTTTATATCTCCTATTTCTCAAATTAAACAGCGCTCTCTTTCACATGAAATACTCTTCTTATTATAATAATATTGAAAACTAGGTGAGGCTTGGAACCGGAAGGGGAAGGAGGAGCTGGTTAAAAAAAAATTAATTTAATCCGATTTGAAACTTTTTAAAGAGAGAGTGGCTGATGCTTTTTTACTTAGACAGCAGATTTTCTTTTGTTGTTGTTGTTGTATGTGTGTGTTTATGTGTGTGAATTTTTTACTTCCTTTCTTAGAAGCTTTCAAATCAAGAGAAATTCGAGATATAAACTGTGGACAAACTGACTGCATTTTACTCATATAGGCGAAATTCGATTCAGATTCTTATTTTTTTCTCTCCTACTTATTTTTTTTTCTTTTCAAAATTCTTTTTAAATAACTTACACCTAAGTCAAAATTGGATGCTTGTTCGGATTCATAAAGATGTGAGTTTGTCTTCACAGTTTATATCTCCTATTTCTCAAATTAAACAGCGCTCTCTCTCACATGAAATACTCTTCTTATTATAATAATATTGAAAACTAGGTGAGGCTTGGAACCGGAATTGGAAGGAGGAGCCGGTTAAAAAAAAATTAATTTAATCCGATTTGAAACTTTTTAAAGAGAGAGTGGCTGATGCTTTTTTACTTAGACAGCAGATTTTCATTTGTTGTTGTTGTTGTACGTGCGTGTTTATGTGTGTGAATTTTTTACTTCCTTTCTTAGAAGCTTTCAAATCAAGAGAAATTCGAGATATAAACTGTGGACAAACTGACTACATTTTACTCATATAGGCGAAATTCGATTCAGATTCTTATTTTTTTCTCTCCTTCTTATTTTTTTTTCTTTTCAAAATTCTTTTTAAATAACTTACACCTAAGTCAAAATTGGATGCGTGTTCGGATTTCTAAAGATGTGAGTTTGTCTTCAAAGTTTACATCTCCTATTTCTCAAATTAAACAGCGCTCTCTCTCACATGAAATACTCTTCTTATTATAATAATATTGAAAACTAGGTGAGGCTTGGAACCGGAATGGGAAGGAGGAGCCGGTTAAAAAAAAATTACTTTAATCCGATTTGAAACTTTTTAAAGAGAGAGTGGCTGATGCTTTTTTACTTAGACAGCAGATTTTCTTTTGTTGTTGTTGTTGTACGTGTGTGTTTAATTGTGTGAATTTTTTACTTCCTTCCTTAGAAGCTTTCAAATCAAGAGAAATTCGAGATATAAACTGTGGACAAACTGACTACATTTTACTCATATAGGCGAAATTCGATTCAGATTCTTATTTTTTTCTCTCCTACTTATTTTTTTTTTCTTTTCAAAATGCTTTTTAAATAACTTACACCTAAGTCAAAATTGGATGCTTGTTCGGATTTCTAAAGATGTGAGTTTGTCTTCACAGTTTACATCTCCTATTTCTCAAATTAAACAGCGCTCTCTCTCACATGAAATACTCTTCTTATTATAATAATATTGAAAACTAGGTGAGGCTTGGAACCGGAATGGGAAGGAGGAGCCGGTTAAAAAAAAATTACTTTAATCCGATTTGAAACTTTTTAAAGAGAGAGTAGCTGATGCTTTTTACTTAGACAGCAGATTTTCTTTAGTTGTTGTTGTTGTACGTGTGTGTTTATGTGTGTGAATTTTTTACTTCCTTTCTTAGAAGCTTTCAAATCAAGAGAAATTCGAGATATAAACTGTGGACAAACTGACTGCATTTTACTCATATAGTCGAAATTCGTTTCAGATTCTTATTTTTTTCTCTCCTACTTATTTTTTTTTCTTTTCAAAATTCTTTTTAAATAACTTACACCTAAGTCAAAATTGGATGCTTGTTCGGAATCATAAAGATGTGAGTTTGTCTTCACAGTTTATATCTCCTATTTCTCAAATTAAACAGCGCTCTCTCTCACATGAAATACTCTTCTTATTATAATAATATTGAAAACTAGGTGAGGCTTGGAACCGGAAGGGGAAGGAGGAGCCGGTTAAAAAAAAATTAGTTTAATCCGATTTGAAACTTTTTAAACAGAGAGTGGCTGATGCTTTTTTACTTAGACAGCAGATTTTCTTTTGTTGTTGTTGTTGTACGTGTGTGAATTTTTTACTTCCTTTCTTAGAAGCTTTCAAATCAAGAGAAATTCGAGATATAAACTGTGGACAAACTGACTACATTTCTCAAATTAAACAGCGCTCTCTCTCACATGAAATATTCTTCTTATTATAATAATATTGAAAACTAGGTGAGGCTTGGAACCGGAAGGGGAAGGAGGAGCCTTTAAAAAAAAAAAAAAATTTAATCCGATTTGAAACTTTTTAAGGAGAGAGTGGCTGATGCTTTTTTACTTAGACAGCAGATTTTCTTTTGTTGTTGTTGTTGTACGTGTGTGTTTATGTGTGTGAATTTTTTACTTCCTTTCTTAGAAGCTTTCAAATCAAGAGAAATTCGAGATATAAACTGTGGACAAACTGACTGCATTTTACTCATATAGGCGAAAATCGATTCAGATTCTTATTTTTTTCTCTCATTCTCATTTTTTTTTTCTTTTCAAAATTCTATTTAAATAACTTACACCTAAGTCAAAATTGGATGCTTGTTCGGATTCCTAAAGATGTGAGTTTGTCTTCACAGTTTACATCTCGTATTTCTCAAATTAAACAGCGCTCTCTCTCACATGAAATACTCTTCTTATTATAATAATATTGAAAACTAGGTGAGGCTTGGAACCGGAAGGGGAAGGAGGAGCCGGTTAAAAAAAATTTAATTTAATCCGATTTGAATCTTTTTAAAGAGAGAGTGGCTGATGCTTTTTTACTTAGACAGCATATTTCCTTTTGTTGTTGTTGTTGTATGTGTCTGTTTATGTGTGTGAATTTTTTACTTCCTTTCCAAGAAGCTTTCAAATCAAGAGAAATTCGAGATATAAACTGTGGACAAACTGACTACATTTTACTCATATAGGCGAAATTCGATTCAGATTCTTATTTTTTTCTCTCCTTCTTATTTTTTTTTTTTTTCCCTTTCAAAATTCTATTTAAATAACTTACACCTAAGTCAAAATTGGATGCTTGTTCGGATTCATAAAGATGTGAGTTTGTCTTCACAGTTTATATCTCCTATTTCTCAAATTGAACAGCGCTCTCTCTCTCAAGAAATACTCTTCTTATTCTAAAATATTGAAAACTAGGTGAGGCTTGGAACCGGAAGGGGAAGGAGGAGCCTGTTAGAAAAAAATTTAATTTAATCCGATTTAAACTTTTTAAAGAGAGAGTGGCTGATGCTTTTTTACTTAGACAACAGATTTTCTTTTGTTGTTGTTGTTGTACGTGTGTGAATTTTTTACTTCCTTTCTTAGAAGCTTTCAAATCAAGAGAAATTCGAGATATAAACTGTGGACAAACGGACTACATTTTACTCATATAGGCGAAATTCGATTCAGATTCTTAATTTTTTCTCTCCTTCTTATTTTTTTTTTCTTTTCAATATTCTATTCAAATAACTTACACCTAAGTCAAAACTGGATGCTTGTTCAGATTCATAAAGATGTGACTTTGTCTCCACAGTTTATATCTAATATTTCTCAAATTAAACAGCGCTGTCCCTCACATGAAATACTCTTTTTATTATAATAATATTGAAAACTAGGTGAGGCTTGGAACCGGAAGGGGAAGGAGGAGCCGGTTAAAAAAAATTTAATTTAATCCGATTTGAATCTTTTTAAAGAGAGAGTGGCTGATGCTTTTTTACTTAGACAGCAGATTTCCTTTTGTTGTTGTTGTTGTATGTGTCTGTTTATGTGTGTGAATTTTTTACTTCCTTTCCAAGAAGCTTTCAAATCAAGAGAAATTCGAGATATAAACTGTGGACAAACTGACTACATTTTACTCATATAGGCGAAATTCGATTCAGATTCTTATTTTTTTCTCTCCTTCTTATTTTTTTTTTTTCCCTTTCAAAATTCTATTTAAATAACTTACACCTAAGTCAAAATTGGATGCTTGTTCGGATTCATAAAGATGTGAGTTTGTCTTCACAGTTTATATCTCCTATTTCTCAAATTGAACAGCGCTCTCTCTCTCAAGAAATACTCTTCTTATTCTAAAATATTGAAAACTAGGTGAGGCTTGGAACCGGAAGGGGAAGGAGGAGCCTGTTAGAAAAAAATTTAATTTAATCCGATTTAAACTTTTTAAAGAGAGAGTGGCTGATGCTTTTTTACTTAGACAGCAGATTTTCTTTTGTTGTTGTTGTTGTATGTGTGTGTTTATGTGTGTGAATTTTTTACTTCCTTTCTTAGAAGCTTTCAAATCAAGAGAAATTCGAGATATAAACTGTGGACAAACTGACTACATTTTACTCTTATAGGCGAAATTCGATTCAGATTCTTATTTTTTTCTCTCCTTCTTATTTTTTTTTTTCTTTTCAAAATTCTATTTAAATAACTTACACCTAAGTCAAAACTGGATGCTTGTTCAGATTCATAAAGATGTGACTTTGTCTCCACAGTTTATATCTAATATTTCTCAAATTAAACAGCGCTGTCCCTCACATGAAATACTCTTCTTATTATAATAATATTGAAAACTAGGTGAGGCTTGGAACCGGAAGGGGAAGGAGGAGCTGGTTAAAAAAAAATTAATTTAATCCGATTTGAAACTTTTTAAAGAGAGAGTTGCTGATGCTTTTTTACTTAGACAGCAGATTTTCTTTTGTTGTTGTTGTTGTATGTGTGTGAATTCTTTACTTCCTTTATAGAAGCTTTCAAATCAAGAGAAATTCGAGATGTAAACTGTGGACAAACTGACTACATTTTACTCATATAGGCGAAATTCGATTCAGATTCTTATTTTTTTCTCTCCTTCTTCTTCTTATTATTTTTTTTTCCTTTCAAAATTCTATTTAAATAACTTACACCTAAGTCAAAATTGGATGCTTGTTCGGATTCATAAAGATGTGAGTTTGTCTTCACAGTTTATATCTCCTATTTCTCAAATTGAACAGCGCTCTCTCTCTCAAGAAATACTCTTCTTATTCTAAAATATTGAAAACTAGGTGAGGCTTGGAACCGGAAGGGGAAGGAGGAGCCGGTTAGAAAAAAATTTAATTTAATCCGATTTAAACTTTTTAAAGAGAGAGTGGCTGATGCTTTTTTACTTAGACAGCAGATTTTCTTTTGTTGTTGTTGTTGTATGTGTGTGAATTCTTTACTTCCTTTCTTAGAAGCTTTCAAATCAAGAGAAATTCGAGATGTAAACTGTGGAAAAACTGACTACATTTTACTCATATAGGCGAAATTCGATTCAGATTCTTATTTTTTTCTCTCCTTCTTCTTATTATTATTTTTTTTCCTTTCAAAATTCTATTTAAATAACTTACACCTAAGTCAAAATTGGATGCTTGTTCGGATTCATAAAGATGTGAGTTTGTCTTCACAGTTTATATCTCCTATTTCTCAAATTAAACAGCGCTCTCTCTCACATGAAATACTCTTCTTATTATAATAATATTGAAAACTAGGTGAGGCTTGGAACCGGAAAGGGAAGAAGGAGCCGGTTAAAAAAAAATTAAATTAATCCGATTTGAAACTTTTTAAAGAGAGAGTGGCTGATGCTTTTTTACTTAGAGAGCAGATTTTCTTTCGTTGTTGTTGTTGTACGTGTGTGTTTATGTGTGTGAATTTTTTACTTCCTTTCTTAGAAGCTTTCAAATCAAGAGAAATTCGAGATATAAACTGTGGACAAACTGACTGCATTTTACTCATATAGGCGAAAATCGATTCAGATTCTTATTTTTTTCTCTCATTCTCATTTTTTTTTTCTTTTCAAAATTCTATTTAAATAACTTACAACTAAGTCAAAATTGGATGCTTGTTCGGATTCCTAAAGATGTGAGTTTGTCTTCACAGTTTACATCTCGTATTTCTCAAATTAAACAGCGCTCTCTCTCACATGAAATACTCTTCTTATTATAATAATATTGAAAACTAGGTGAGGCTTGGAACCGGAAGGGGAAGGAGGAGCCCGTTAAAAAAAAGTAATTTAATCCGATTTGAAACTTTTTAAAGAGAGAGTGGCTGATGCTTTTTTACTTAGACAGCAGATTTTCTTTTGTTGTTGTTGTTGTACGTGCGTGTTTATGTGTGTGATTATTTTACTTCCTTTCTTAGAAGCTTTCAAATCAAGAGAAAATCGAGATATAAACTGTGGACGAACTGGCTACATTTTACTCATATAGGCGAAATTCGATTCAGATTCTTATTTTTTTCTCTCATTCTTATTTTTTTTTTCTTTTCAAAATTGTATTTAAATAACTTACACCTAAGTCAAAATTGGATGCTTGTTCGGATTCATAAAGATGTGAGTTTGTCTTCACAGTTTATATCTCCTATTTCTCAAATTAAACAGCGCTCTCTCTCACATGAAATACTCTTCTTATTATAATAATATTGAAAATTAGGTGAGGCTTGGAACCGGAAGGGGAAGGAGTAGCCGGTTAAAAAAAATTAATTTAATCCGATTTGAAACTTTTTAAAGAGAGAGTTGCTGATGCTTTTTTACTTAGACAGCAGATTTTCTTTTGTTGTTGTTGTTGTATGTGTGTGAATTCTTTACTTCCTTTATAGAAGCTTTCAAATCAAGAGAAAATCGAGATATAAACTGTGGACAAACTGACTACATTTTACTCATATAGGCGAAATTCGATTCAGATTCTTATTTTTTTCTCTCCTTCTTATTATTATTATTTTTTTTTCCTTTCAAAATTCTATTTAAATAACTTACACCTAAGTCAAAATTGGATGCTTGTTCGGATTCATAAAGATGTGAGTTTGTCTTCACAGTTTATATCTCCTATTTCTCAAATTGAACAGCGCTCTCTCTCTCAAGAAATACTCTTCTTATTCTAAAATATTGAAAACTAGGTGAGGCTTGGAACCGGAAGGGGAAGGAGGAGCCGGTTAGAAAAAAATTTAATTTAATCCGATTAAACTTTTTAAAGAGAGAGTGGCTGATGCTTTTTTACTTAAACAGCAGATTTTCTTTTGTTGTTGTTGTTGTATGTGTGTGAATTCTTTACTTCCTTTCTTAGAAGCTTTCAAATCAAGAGAAATTCGAGATGTAAACTGTGGACAAACTGACTACATTTTACTCATATAGGCGAAATTCGATTCAGATTCTTATTTTTTTCTCTCCTTCTTATTATTATTATTTTTTTTTTCCTTTCAAAATTCTATTTAAATAACTTACACCTAAGTCAAAATTGGATGCTTGTTCGGATTCATGAAGATGTGAGTTTGTCTTCACAGTTTATATCTCCTATTTCTCAAATTAAACAGCGCTCTCTCTCACATGAAATACTCTTCTTATTATAATAATATTGAAAACTAGGTGAGGCTTGGAACCGGAAAGGGAAGAAGGAGCCGGTTAAAAAAAAATTAAATTAATCCGATTTGAAACTTTTTAAAGAGAGAGTGGCTGATGCTTTTTTACTTAGACAGCAGATTTTCTTTCGTTGTTGTTGTTGTACGTGTGTGTTTAAGTGTGTGAATTTTTTACTTCCTTTCTTAGAAGCTTTCAAATCAAGAGAAATTCGAGATATAAACTGTGGACAAACTGACTGCATTTTACTCATATAGGCGAAAATCGATTCAGATTCTTATTTTTTTCTCTCATTCTCATTTTTTTTTTCTTTTAAAAATTCTATTTAAATAACTTACACCTAAGTCAAAATTGGATGCTTGTTCGGATTCCTAAAGATGTGAGTTTGTCTTCACAGTTTACATCTCGTATTTCTCAAATTAAACAGCGCTCTCTCTCACATGAAATACTCTTCTTATTATAATAATATTGAAAACTAGGTGAGGCTTGGAACCGGAAGGGGAAGGAGGAGCCCGTTAAAAAAAAAGTAATTTAATCCGATTTGAAGCTTTTTAAAGAGAGAGTGGCTGATGCTTTTTTACTTAGACAGCAGATTTTCTTTTGTTGTTGTTGTTGTACGTGCGTGTTTATGTGTGTGATTATTTTACTTCCTTTCTTAGAAGCTTTCATATCAAGAGAAAATCGAGATATAAACTGTGGACGAACTGGCTACATTTTACTCATATAGGCGAAATTCGATTCAGATTCTTATTTGTTTCTCTCATTCTTATTTTTTTTTCTTTTCAAAATTGTATTTAAATAACTTACACCTAAGTCAAAATTGGATGCTTGTTCGGATTCATAAAGATGTGAGTTTGTCTTCACAGTTTATATCTCCTATTTCTCAAATTAAACAGCGCTCTCTCTCACATGAAATACTCTTCTTATTATAATAATATTGAAAATTAGGTGAGGCTTGGAACCGGAAGGGGAAGGAGTAGCCGGTTAAAAAAAATTAATTTAATCCGATTTGAAACTTTTTTAAGAGAGAGTGGCTGATACTTTTTTACTTAGACAGCCGATTTTCTTTTCTTGTTGTTGTTGTACGTGTGTGTTTATGTGTGTGAATTTTTTACTTCCTTTCTTAGAAGCTTTCAAATCAAGAGAAATTCGAGATATAAACTGTGGACAAACTGACTGCATTTTACTCATATAAGCGAAATTCCATTCAGATTCTTATTTTTTTCTCTCCTACTTATTTTTTTTTTCTTTTCAAAATTCTTTTTAAATAATTTACACCTAAGTCAAAATTGGATGCTTGTTCGGATTCATAAAGATGTGAGTTTGTCTTCACAGTTTACATCTCCTATTTCTCAAATTAAACAGCGCTCTCTCTCACATGAAATACTCTTCTTATTATAATAATATTGAAAACTAGGTGAGGCTTGGAACCGGAAGGGGAAGGAGGAGCCGGTTAAAAAAAATTAAATTAATCCGATTTGAAACTTTTTAAGGAGAGAGTGGCTGATGCTTTTTTACTTAGACAGCAGATTTTCTTTTGTTGTTGTTGTTGTACGTGTGTGTTTATGTGTGTGAATTTTTTACTTCCTTTCTTAGAAGCTTTCAAATCAAGAGAAATTCGAGATATAAACTGTGGACGAACTGGCTACATTTTACTCATATAGGCGAAATTCGATTCAGATTCTTATTTTTTTCTCTCATTCTTATTTTTTTTTCTTTTCAAAATTGTATTTAAATAACTTACACCTAAGTCAAAATTGGATGCTTGTTCGGATTCATAAAGATGTGAGTTTGTCTTCACAGTTTATATCTCCTATTTCTCAAATTAAACAGCGCTCTCTCTCACATGAAATACTCTTCTTATTATAATAATATTGAAAATTAGGTGAGGCTTGGAACCGGAAGGGGAAGGAGTATCCGGTTAAAAAAAATTAATTTAATCCGATTTGAAACTTTTTTAAGAGAGAGTGGCTGATACTTTTTTACTTAGACAGCAGATTTTCTTTTCTTGTTGTTGTTGTACGTGTGTGTTTATGTGTGTGAATTTTTTACTTCCTTTCTTAGAAGCTTTCAAATCAAGAGAAATTCAAGATACAAACTGTGGACAAACTGACTGCATTTTACTCATATAAGCGAAATTCGATTCAGATTCTTATTTTTTTCTCTCCTACTTATTTTTTTTTTTCTTTTCAAAATTCTTTTTAAATAATTTACACCTAAGTCAAAATTGGATGCTTGTTCGGATTCATAAAGATGTGAGTTTGTCTTCACAGATTATATCTCCTATTTCTCAAATTAAACAGCGCTCTCTCTCACATGAAATACTCTTCTTATTATAATAATATTGAAAACTAGATGAGGCTTGTAACCGGAAGGGGAAGGAGGAGCCGGTTAAAAAAAATTAAATTAATCCGATTTGAAACTTTTTAAGGAGAGAGTGGCTGATGCTTTTTTACTTAGACAGCAGATTTTCTTTTGTTGTTGTTGTTGTACGTGTGTGTTTATGTGTGTGAATTTTTTACTTCCTTTCTTAGAAGCTTTCAAATCAAGAGAAATTCGAGATATAAACTGTGGACGAACTGGCTACATTTTACTCATATAGGCGAAATTCGATTCAGATTCTTATTTTTTTCTCTCATTCTTATTTTTTTTTCTTTTCAAAATTGTATTTAAATAACTTACACCTAAGTCAAAATTGGATGCTTGTTCGGATTCATAAAGATGTGAGTTTGTCTTCACAGTTTATATCTCCTATTTCTCAAATTAAACAGCGCTCTCTCTCACATGAAATACTCTTCTTATTATAATAATATTGAAAATTAGGTGAGGCTTGGAACCGGAAGGGGAAGGAGTATCCGGTTAAAAAAAATTAATTTAATCCGATTTGAAACTTTTTTAAGAGAGAGTGGCTGATACTTTTTTACTTAGACAGCAGATTTTCTTTTCTTGTTGTTGTTGTACGTGTGTGTTTATGTGTGTGAATTTTTTACTTCCTTTCTTAGAAGCTTTCAAATCAAGAGAAATTCAAGATACAAACTGTGGACAAACTGACTGCATTTTACTCATATAAGCGAAATTCGATTCAGATTCTTATTTTTTTCTCTCCTACTTATTTTTTTTTTTCTTTTCAAAATTCTTTTTAAATAATTTACACCTAAGTCAAAATTGGATGCTTGTTCGGATTCATAAAGATGTGAGTTTGTCTTCACAGATTATATCTCCTATTTCTCAAATTAAACAGCGCTCTCTCTCACATGAAATACTCTTCTTATTATAATAATATTGAAAACTAGATGAGGCTTGTAACCGGAAGGGGAAGGAGGAGCCGGTTAAAAATAAAATTAATTTAATCCGATTTGAAACTTTTTAAAGAGAGAGTGGCTGATGCTTTTTTACTTAGACAGCAGATTTTCTTTTGTTGTTGTTGTTGTATGTGTGTGTTTATGTGTGTGAATTTTTTACTTCCTTTCTTAGAAGCTTTCAAATCAAGAGAAATTAGAGATATAAACTGTGGACAAACTGACTTCATTTTACTCATATATGCGAAATTCGATTCGGATTCTTACTTTTTTCTCTACTTCTTATTTTTTTTCTTTTCAAATTTCTATTTAAATAACTTACACCTAAGTCAAAATTGGATGCTTGTTCGGATTCATAAAGATGTGAGTTTGTCTTCACAGTTTATATCTCCTATTTCTCAAATTAAACAGCGCTCTCTCTCACATGAAATACTCTTCTTATTATAGTAATATTGAAAACTAGGTGAGGCTTGGAATCGGAAGGGGAAGGAGGAGCCAGTTAAAAAAAAAATTAATTTAATCCGATTTGAAACTTTTTAAAGAGAGAGTGGCGGATGCTTTTTTACTTAAACAGCAGATTTTCTTTTGTTGTTGTTTTTGTATGTGTGTGTTTATGCGTGTGAATTTTTTACTTCCTTTCCAAGAAGCTTTTAAATCAAGAGAAATTCGAGATATAAACTGTGGACAAACTGACTACATTTTACTCTTATAGGCGAAATTCGATTCAGATTCTTATTTTTTTCTCTCCTTCTTATTTTTTTTTTTCTTTTCAAAATTCTATTTAAATAACTTACACCTAAGTCAAAACTGGATGCTTGTTCAGATTCATAAAGATGTGACTTTGTCTCCACAGTTTATATCTAATATTTCTCAAATTAAACAGCGCTGTCCCTCACATGAAATACTCTTCTTATTATAATAATATTGAAAACTAGGTGAGGCTTGGAACCGGAAGGGGAAGGAGGAGCTGGTTAAAAAAAAATTAATTTAATCCGATTTGAAACTTTTTAAAGAGAGAGTTGCTGATGCTTTTTTACTTAGACAGCAGATTTTCTTTTGTTGTTGTTGTTGTATGTGTGTGAATTCTTTACTTCCTTTATAGAAGCTTTCAAATCAAGAGAAATTCGAGATGTAAACTGTGGACAAACTGACTACATTTTACTCATATAGGCGAAATTCGATTCAGATTCTTATTTTTTTCTCTCCTTCTTCTTATTATTATTTTTTTTTCCTTTCAAAATTCTATTTAAATAACTTACACCTAAGTCAAAATTGGATGCTTGTTCGGATTCATAAAGATGTGAGTTTGTCTTCACAGTTTATATCTCCTATTTCTCAAATTGAACAGCGCTCTCTCTCTCAAGAAATACTCTTCTTATTCTAAAATATTGAAAACTAGGTGAGGCTTGGAACCGGAAGGGGAAGGAGGAGCCGGTTAGAAAAAAATTTAATTTAATCCGATTTAAACTTTTTAAAGAGAGAGTGGCTGATGCTTTTTTACTTAGACAGCAGATTTTCTTTTGTTGTTGTTGTTGTATGTGTGTGAATTCTTTACTTCCTTTCTTAGAAGCTTTCAAATCAAGAGAAATTCGAGATGTAAACTGTGGAAAAACTGACTACATTTTACTCATATAGGCGAAATTCGATTCAGATTCTTATTTTTTTCTCTCCTTCTTCTTATTATTATTTTTTTTCCTTTCAAAATTCTATTTAAATAACTTACACCTAAGTCAAAATTGGATGCTTGTTCGGATTCATAAAGATGTGAGTTTGTCTTCACAGTTTATATCTCCTATTTCTCAAATTAAACAGCGCTCTCTCTCACATGAAATACTCTTCTTATTATAATAATATTGAAAACTAGGTGAGGCTTGGAACCGGAAAGGGAAGAAGGAGCCGGTTAAAAAAAAATTAAATTAATCCGATTTGAAACTTTTTAAAGAGAGAGTGGCTGATGCTTTTTTACTTAGAGAGCAGATTTTCTTTCGTTGTTGTTGTTGTACGTGTGTGTTTATGTGTGTGAATTTTTTACTTCCTTTCTTAGAAGCTTTCAAATCAAGAGAAATTCGAGATATAAACTGTGGACAAACTGACTGCATTTTACTCATATAGGCGAAAATCGATTCAGATTCTTATTTTTTTCTCTCATTCTCATTTTTTTTTTCTTTTCAAAATTCTATTTAAATAACTTACAACTAAGTCAAAATTGGATGCTTGTTCGGATTCCTAAAGATGTGAGTTTGTCTTCACAGTTTACATCTCGTATTTCTCAAATTAAACAGCGCTCTCTCTCACATGAAATACTCTTCTTATTATAATAATATTGAAAACTAGGTGAGGCTTGGAACAGGAAGGGGAAGGAGGAGCCCGTTAAAAAAAAGTAATTTAATCCGATTTGAAACTTTTTAAAGAGAGAGTGGCTGATGCTTTTTTACTTAGACAGCAGATTTTCTTTTGTTGTTGTTGTTGTACGTGCGTGTTTATGTGTGTGATTATTTTACTTCCTTTCTTAGAAGCTTTCAAATCAAGAGAAAATCGAGATATAAACTGTGGACGAACTGGCTACATTTTACTCATATAGGCGAAATTCGATTCAGATTCTTATTTTTTTCTCTCATTCTTATTTTTTTTTCTTTTCAAAATTGTATTTAAATAACTTACACCTAAGTCAAAATTGGATGCTTGTTCGGATTCATAAAGATGTGAGTTTGTCTTCACAGTTTATATCTCCTATTTCTCAAATTAAACAGCGCTCTCTCTCACATGAAATACTCTTCTTATTATAATAATATTGAAAATTAGGTGAGGCTTGGAACCGGAAGGGGAAGGAGTAGCCGGTTAAAAAAAATTAATTTAATCCGATTTGAAACTTTTTAAAGAGAGAGTTGCTGATGCTTTTTTACTTAGACAGCAGATTTTCTTTTGTTGTTGTTGTTGTATGTGTGTGAATTCTTTACTTCCTTTATAGAAGCTTTCAAATCAAGAGAAAATCGAGATATAAACTGTGGACAAACTGACTACATTTTACTCATATAGGCGAAATTCGATTCAGATTCTTATTTTTTTCTCTCCTTCTTATTATTATTATTTTTTTTTCCTTTCAAAATTCTATTTAAATAACTTACACCTAAGTCAAAATTGGATGCTTGTTCGGATTCATAAAGATGTGAGTTTGTCTTCACAGTTTATATCTCCTATTTCTCAAATTGAACAGCGCTCTCTCTCTCAAGAAATACTCTTCTTATTCTAAAATATTGAAAACTAGGTGAGGCTTGGAACCGGAAGGGGAAGGAGGAGCCGGTTAGAAAAAAATTTAATTTAATCCGATTAAACTTTTTAAAGAGAGAGTGGCTGATGCTTTTTTACTTAAACAGCAGATTTTCTTTTGTTGTTGTTGTTGTATGTGTGTGAATTCTTTACTTCCTTTCTTAGAAGCTTTCAAATCAAGAGAAATTCGAGATGTAAACTGTGGACAAACTGACTACATTTTACTCATATAGGCGAAATTCGATTCAGATTCTTATTTTTTTCTCTCCTTCTTATTATTATTATTTTTTTTTTCCTTTCAAAATTCTATTTAAATAACTTACACCTAAGTCAAAATTGGATGCTTGTTCGGATTCATGAAGATGTGAGTTTGTCTTCACAGTTTATATCTCCTATTTCTCAAATTAAACAGCGCTCTCTCTCACATGAAATACTCTTCTTATTATAATAATATTGAAAACTAGGTGAGGCTTGGAACCGGAAAGGGAAGAAGGAGCCGGTTAAAAAAAAATTAAATTAATCCGATTTGAAACTTTTTAAAGAGAGAGTGGCTGATGCTTTTTTACTTAGACAGCAGATTTTCTTTCGTTGTTGTTGTTGTACGTGTGTGTTTAAGTGTGTGAATTTTTTACTTCCTTTCTTAGAAGCTTTCAAATCAAGAGAAATTCGAGATATAAACTGTGGACAAACTGACTGCATTTTACTCATATAGGCGAAAATCGATTCAGATTCTTATTTTTTTCTCTCATTCTCATTTTTTTTTTCTTTTAAAAATTCTATTTAAATAACTTACACCTAAGTCAAAATTGGATGCTTGTTCGGATTCCTAAAGATGTGAGTTTGTCTTCACAGTTTACATCTCGTATTTCTCAAATTAAACAGCGCTCTCTCTCACATGAAATACTCTTCTTATTATAATAATATTGAAAACTAGGTGAGGCTTGGAACCGGAAGGGGAAGGAGGAGCCCGTTAAAAAAAAAGTAATTTAATCCGATTTGAAGCTTTTTAAAGAGAGAGTGGCTGATGCTTTTTTACTTAGACAGCAGATTTTCTTTTGTTGTTGTTGTTGTACGTGCGTGTTTATGTGTGTGATTATTTTACTTCCTTTCTTAGAAGCTTTCATATCAAGAGAAAATCGAGATATAAACTGTGGACGAACTGGCTACATTTTACTCATATAGGCGAAATTCGATTCAGATTCTTATTTGTTTCTCTCATTCTTATTTTTTTTTCTTTTCAAAATTGTATTTAAATAACTTACACCTAAGTCAAAATTGGATGCTTGTTCGGATTCATAAAGATGTGAGTTTGTCTTCACAGTTTATATCTCCTATTTCTCAAATTAAACAGCGCTCTCTCTCACATGAAATACTCTTCTTATTATAATAATATTGAAAATTAGGTGAGGCTTGGAACCGGAAGGGGAAGGAGTAGCCGGTTAAAAAAAATTAATTTAATCCGATTTGAAACTTTTTTAAGAGAGAGTGGCTGATACTTTTTTACTTAGACAGCCGATTTTCTTTTCTTGTTGTTGTTGTACGTGTGTGTTTATGTGTGTGAATTTTTTACTTCCTTTCTTAGAAGCTTTCAAATCAAGAGAAATTCGAGATATAAACTGTGGACAAACTGACTGCATTTTACTCATATAAGCGAAATTCCATTCAGATTCTTATTTTTTTCTCTCCTACTTATTTTTTTTTTCTTTTCAAAATTCTTTTTAAATAATTTACACCTAAGTCAAAATTGGATGCTTGTTCGGATTCATAAAGATGTGAGTTTGTCTTCACAGTTTACATCTCCTATTTCTCAAATTAAACAGCGCTCTCTCTCACATGAAATACTCTTCTTATTATAATAATATTGAAAACTAGGTGAGGCTTGGAACCGGAAGGGGAAGGAGGAGCCGGTTAAAAAAAATTAAATTAATCCGATTTGAAACTTTTTAAGGAGAGAGTGGCTGATGCTTTTTTACTTAGACAGCAGATTTTCTTTTGTTGTTGTTGTTGTACGTGTGTGTTTATGTGTGTGAATTTTTTACTTCCTTTCTTAGAAGCTTTCAAATCAAGAGAAATTCGAGATATAAACTGTGGACGAACTGGCTACATTTTACTCATATAGGCGAAATTCGATTCAGATTCTTATTTTTTTCTCTCATTCTTATTTTTTTTTCTTTTCAAAATTGTATTTAAATAACTTACACCTAAGTCAAAATTGGATGCTTGTTCGGATTCATAAAGATGTGAGTTTGTCTTCACAGTTTATATCTCCTATTTCTCAAATTAAACAGCGCTCTCTCTCACATGAAATACTCTTCTTATTATAATAATATTGAAAATTAGGTGAGGCTTGGAACCGGAAGGGGAAGGAGTATCCGGTTAAAAAAAATTAATTTAATCCGATTTGAAACTTTTTTAAGAGAGAGTGGCTGATACTTTTTTACTTAGACAGCAGATTTTCTTTTCTTGTTGTTGTTGTACGTGTGTGTTTATGTGTGTGAATTTTTTACTTCCTTTCTTAGAAGCTTTCAAATCAAGAGAAATTCAAGATACAAACTGTGGACAAACTGACTGCATTTTACTCATATAAGCGAAATTCGATTCAGATTCTTATTTTTTTCTCTCCTACTTATTTTTTTTTTTCTTTTCAAAATTCTTTTTAAATAATTTACACCTAAGTCAAAATTGGATGCTTGTTCGGATTCATAAAGATGTGAGTTTGTCTTCACAGATTATATCTCCTATTTCTCAAATTAAACAGCGCTCTCTCTCACATGAAATACTCTTCTTATTATAATAATATTGAAAACTAGATGAGGCTTGAAACCGGAAGGGGAAGGAGGAGCCGGTTAAAAATAAAATTAATTTAATCCGATTTGAAACTTTTTAAAGAGAGAGTGGCTGATGCTTTTTTACTTAGACAGCAGATTTTCTTTTGTTGTTGTTGTTGTATGTGTGTGTTTATGTGTGTGAATTTTTTACTTCCTTTCTTAGAAGCTTTCAAATCAAGAGAAATTAGAGATATAAACTGTGGACAAACTGACTTCATTTTACTCATATATGCGAAATTCGATTCGGATTCTTACTTTTTTCTCTACTTCTTATTTTTTTTCTTTTCAAATTTCTATTTAAATAACTTACACCTAAGTCAAAATTGGATGCTTGTTCGGATTCATAAAGATGTGAGTTTGTCTTCACAGTTTATATCTCCTATTTCTCAAATTAAACAGCGCTCTCTCTCACATGAAATACTCTTCTTATTATAGTAATATTGAAAACTAGGTGAGGCTTGGAATCGGAAGGGGAAGGAGGAGCCAGTTAAAAAAAAAATTAATTTAATCCGATTTGAAACTTTTTAAAGAGAGAGTGGCGGATGCTTTTTTACTTAAACAGCAGATTTTCTTTTGTTGTTGTTTTTGTATGTGTGTGTTTATGCGTGTGAATTTTTTACTTCCTTTCCAAGAAGCTTTTAAATCAAGAGAAATTCGAGATATAAACTGTGGACAAACGGACTACATTTTACTGATATAGGCGAAATTTGATTCAGATTCTTATTTTTTTCTCTCCTTCTTATTTTTTTTTTCTTTTCAATATTCTATTCAAATAACTTACACCTAAGTCAAAACTGGATGCTTGTTCAGATTCATAAAGATGTGACTTTGTCTCCACAGTTTATATCTAATATTTCTCAAATTAAACAGCGCTGTCCCTCACATGAAATACTCTTTTTATTATAATAATATTGAAAACTAGGTGAGGCTTGGAACCGGAAGGGGAAGGAGGAGCCGGTTAGAAAAAAATTTAATTTAATCCGATTTAAACTTTTTAAAGAGAGAGTGGCTGATGCTTTTTTACTTAGACAACAGATTTTCTTTTGTTGTTGTTGTTGTACGTGTGTGAATTTTTTACTTCCTTTCTTAGAAGCTTTCAAATCAAGAGAAATTCGAGATATAAACTGTGGACAAACTGACTACATTTTACTCATATAGGCGAAATTCGATTCAGATTCTTATTTTTTTCTCTCCTTCTTATTTTTTTTTCTTTTCAAAATTCTATTTAAATAACTTACATGTAAGTCAAAATTGGATTCTTGTTCGGATTCATAAAGATGTGAGTTTGTCTTCACAGTTTATATCTCCTATTTCTCAAATTAAACAGCGCTCTCTCTCACATGAAATACTCTTCTTATTATAAAATATTGAAAACTAGGTGAAGCTTGGAACCGGAATGGGAAGGAGGAGCCGGTTAAAAAAAATTAATTTAATCCGATTTGAAACTTTTTAAAGAGAGAGTGGCTGATGCTTTTTTACTTAGACAGCAGATTTCCTTTTGTTGTTGTTGTTGTATGTGTCTGTTTATGTGTGTGAATTTTTTACTTCCTTTCCAAGAAGCTTTCAAATCAAGAGAAATTCGAGATATAAACTGTGGACAAACTGACTACATTTTACTCATATAGGCGAAATTCGATTCAGATTCTTATTTTTTTCTCTCCTTCTTATTATTTTTTTTTTCCTTTCAAAATTCTATTTAAATAACTTACACCTAAGTCAAAATTGGATGCTTGTTCGGATTCATAAAGATGTGAGTTTGTCTTCACAGTTTATATCTCCTATTTCTCAAATTGAACAGCGCTCTCTCTCTCAAGAAATACTCTTCTTATTCTAAAATATTGAAAACTAGGTGAGGCTTGGAACCGGAAGGGGAAGGAGGCGCCGGTTAGAAAAAAATTTAATTTAATCCGATTTAAATTTTTTAAAGAGAGAGTGGCTGATGCTTTTTTACTTAGACAACAGATTTTCTTTTGTTGTTGTTGTTGTACGTGTGTGAATTTTTTACTTCCTTTCTTAGAAGCTTTCAAATCAAGAGAAATTCGAGATATAAACTGTGGACAAACTGACTACATTTTACTCATATAGGCGAAATTCGATTCAGATTCTTATTTTTTTCTCTCCTTCTTATTTTTTTTTCTTTTCAAAATTCTATTTAAATAACTTACACGTAAGTCAAAATTGAATTCTTGTTCGGATTCATAAAGATGTGAGTTTGTCTTCACAGTTTATATCTCCTATTTCTCAAATAAAACAGCGCTCTCTCTCTCACATGAAATACTCTTCTTATTATAAAATATTGAAAACTAGGTGAAGCTTGGAACCGGAATGGGAAGGAGGAGCCGGTTAAAAAAAATTAATTTAATCCGATTTGAAACTTTTTAAAGAGAGAGTGGCTGATGCTTTTTTTTTAGACAGCAGATTTTCTTTTGTTGTTGTTGTTGTATGTGTGTGTTTATGTGTGTGAATTTTTTACTTCCTTTCTTAGAAGCTTTCAAATCAAGAGAAATTCGAGATATAAACTGTGGACAAACTGACTACATTTTATTCATATAGGCGAAATTCGATTCAGATTCTTATTTTTTTCTTTCCTTCTTATTTTTTTTTTCTTTTCAAAATTCTGTTTAAATAACTTACACGTAAGTCAAAATTGGATTCTTGTTCGGATTCATAAAGATGTGAGTTTGTCTTCACAGTTTATATCTCCTATTTCTCAAATTAAACAGCGCTCTCTCTCACATGAAATACTCTTCTTATTATAAAATATTGAAAACTAGGTGAAGCTTGGAACCGGAATGGGAAGGAGGAGCCGGTTAAAAAAAATTAATTTAATCCGATTTGAAACTTTTTAAAGAGAGAGTGGCTGATCCTTTTTTTTTAGACAGCAGATTTTCTTTTGTTGTTGTTTTTGTATGTGTGTGTTTATGCGTGTGAATTTTTTACTTCCTTTCCAAGAAGCTTTTAAATCAAGAGAAATTCGAGATATAAACTGTGGACAAACGGACTACATTTTACTGATATAGGCGAAATTTGATTCAGATTCTTATTTTTTTCTCTCCTTCTTATTTTTTTTTTCTTTTCAATATTCTATTCAAATAACTTACACCTAAGTCAAAACTGGATGCTTGTTCAGATTCATAAAGATGTGACTTTGTCTCCACAGTTTATATCTAATATTTCTCAAATTAAACAGCGCTGTCCCTCACATGAAATACTCTTTTTATTATAATAATATTGAAAACTAGGTGAGGCTTGGAACCGGAAGGGGAAGGAGGAGCCGGTTAGAAAAAAATTTAATTTAATCCGATTTAAACTTTTTAAAGAGAGAGTGGCTGATGCTTTTTTACTTAGACAACAGATTTTCTTTTGTTGTTGTTGTTGTACGTGTGTGAATTTTTTACTTCCTTTCTTAGAAGCTTTCAAATCAAGAGAAATTCGAGATATAAACTGTGGACAAACTGACTACATTTTACTCATATAGGCGAAATTCGATTCAGATTCTTATTTTTTTCTCTCCTTCTTATTTTTTTTTCTTTTCAAAATTCTATTTAAATAACTTACATGTAAGTCAAAATTGGATTCTTGTTCGGATTCATAAAGATGTGAGTTTGTCTTCACAGTTTATATCTCCTATTTCTCAAATTAAACAGCGCTCTCTCTCACATGAAATACTCTTCTTATTATAAAATATTGAAAACTAGGTGAAGCTTGGAACCGGAATGGGAAGGAGGAGCCGGTTAAAAAAAATTAATTTAATCCGATTTGAAACTTTTTAAAGAGAGAGTGGCTGATGCTTTTTTACTTAGACAGCAGATTTCCTTTTGTTGTTGTTGTTGTATGTGTCTGTTTATGTGTGTGAATTTTTTACTTCCTTTCCAAGAAGCTTTCAAATCAAGAGAAATTCGAGATATAAACTGTGGACAAACTGACTACATTTTACTCATATAGGCGAAATTCGATTCAGATTCTTATTTTTTTCTCTCCTTCTTATTATTTTTTTTTTCCTTTCAAAATTCTATTTAAATAACTTACACCTAAGTCAAAATTGGATGCTTGTTCGGATTCATAAAGATGTGAGTTTGTCTTCACAGTTTATATCTCCTATTTCTCAAATTGAACAGCGCTCTCTCTCTCAAGAAATACTCTTCTTATTCTAAAATATTGAAAACTAGGTGAGGCTTGGAACCGGAAGGGGAAGGAGGCGCCGGTTAGAAAAAAATTTAATTTAATCCGATTTAAATTTTTTAAAGAGAGAGTGGCTGATGCTTTTTTACTTAGACAACAGATTTTCTTTTGTTGTTGTTGTTGTACGTGTGTGAATTTTTTACTTCCTTTCTTAGAAGCTTTCAAATCAAGAGAAATTCGAGATATAAACTGTGGACAAACTGACTACATTTTACTCATATAGGCGAAATTCGATTCAGATTCTTATTTTTTTCTCTCCTTCTTATTTTTTTTTCTTTTCAAAATTCTATTTAAATAACTTACACGTAAGTCAAAATTGAATTCTTGTTCGGATTCATAAAGATGTGAGTTTGTCTTCACAGTTTATATCTCCTATTTCTCAAATAAAACAGCGCTCTCTCTCTCACATGAAATACTCTTCTTATTATAAAATATTGAAAACTAGGTGAAGCTTGGAACCGGAATGGGAAGGAGGAGCCGGTTAAAAAAAATTAATTTAATCCGATTTGAAACTTTTTAAAGAGAGAGTGGCTGATGCTTTTTTTTTAGACAGCAGATTTTCTTTTGTTGTTGTTGTTGTATGTGTGTGTTTATGTGTGTGAATTTTTTACTTCCTTTCTTAGAAGCTTTCAAATCAAGAGAAATTCGAGATATAAACTGTGGACAAACTGACTACATTTTATTCATATAGGCGAAATTCGATTCAGATTCTTATTTTTTTCTTTCCTTCTTATTTTTTTTTCTTTTCAAAATTCTGTTTAAATAACTTACACGTAAGTCAAAATTGGATTCTTGTTCGGATTCATAAAGATGTGAGTTTGTCTTCACAGTTTATATCTCCTATTTCTCAAATTAAACAGCGCTCTCTCTCACATGAAATACTCTTCTTATTATAAAATATTGAAAACTAGGTGAAGCTTGGAACCGGAATGGGAAGGAGGAGCCGGTTAAAAAAAATTAATTTAATCCGATTTGAAACTTTTTAAAGAGAGAGTGGCTGATCCTTTTTTTTTAGACAGCAGATTTTCTTTTGTTGTTGTTGTTGTATGTGTGTGTTTATGTGTGTGAATTTTTTACTTCCTTTCTTAGAAGCTTTCAAATCAAGAGAAATTCGAGATATAAACTGTGGACAAACTGACTACATTTTACTCATATAGGCGAAATTCGATTCAGATTCTTATTTTTTTCTCTCCTTCTTATTTTTTTTTTCTTTTCAAAATTCTATTTAAATAACTTACACCTAAGTCAAAATTGGATGCTTGTTCGGATTCATAAAGATGTGAGTTTGTCTTCACAGTTTATATCTAATATTTCTCAAATTAAACAGCGCTCTCTCTCACATGAAATACTCTTCTTATTATAATAATATTGAAAACTAAGTGAGGCTTGGAACCGGAAGGGGAAGGAGGAGCCGGTTAAAAAAAATTTAATTTAATCCGATTTGAAACTTTTTAAAGAGAGAGTGGCTGATGCTTTTTTACTTAGACAGCAGATTTTCTTTTGTTGTTGTTGTTGTATGTGTGTGTTTATGTGTGTGAATTTTTTACTTCCTTTCTTAGAAGCTTTCAAATCAAGAGAAATTACAGATATAAACTGTGGACAAACTGACTACATTTTACTCATATAGGCGAAATTCGATTCAGATTCTTATTTTTTTCTCTCCTTCTTATTTTTTTTTTTCTTTTCAAAATTCTATTTAAATAACTTACACCTAAGTCAAAATTGGATGCTTTTTCGGATTCAACAAGATGTGAGTTTGCCTTCAAAGTTTATATCTCCTATTTCTCAAATTAAACAGCGCTCTCTTTCACATGAAATACTCTTCTTATTATAATAATATTGAAAACTAGGTGAGGCTTGGAACCGGAAGGGGAAGGAGGAGCTGGTTAAAAAAAAATTAATTTAATCCGATTTGAAACTTTTTAAAGAGAGAGTTGCTGATGCTTTTTTACTTAGACAGCAGATTTTCTTTTGTTGTTGTTGTTGTATGTGTGTGAATTCTTTACTTCCTTTCTTAGAAGCTTTCAAATCAAGAGAAATTCGAGATGTAAACTGTGGACAAACTGACTACATTTTACTCATATAGGCGAAATTCGATTCAGATTCTTATTTTTTTCTCTCCTTCTTCTTATTTTTTTTTTTTTTTTTCCTTTCAAAATTCTATTTAAATAACTTACACCTAAGTCAAAATTGGATGCTTGTTCGGATTCATAAAGATGTGAGTTTGTCTTCACAGTTTATATCTCCTATTTCTCAAATTGAACAGCGCTCTCTCTCTCAAGAAATACTCTTCTTATTCTAAAATATTGAAAACTAGGTGAGGCTTGGAACCGGAAGGGGAAGGAGGAGCCGGTTAGAAAAAAATTTAATTTAATCCGATTTAAACTTTTTAAAGAGAGAGTGGCTGATGCTTTTTTACTTAGACAACAGATTTTCTTTTGTTGTTGTTGTTGTACGTGTGTGAATTTTTTACTTCCTTTCTTAGAAGCTTTCAAGTCAAGAGAAATTCGAGATGTAAACTGTGGACAAACTGACTACATTTTACTCATATAGGCGAAATTCGATTCAGATTCTTATTTTTTTCTCTCCTTCTTATTTTTTTTTCTTTTCAAAATTCTATTTAAATAACTTACATGTAAGTCAAAATTGGATTCTTGTTCAGATTCATAAAGATGTGAGTTTGTCTTCACAGTTTATATCTCCTATTTCTCAAATTAAACAGCGCTCTCTCTCACATGAAATACTCTTCTTATTATAAAATATTGAAAACTAGGTGAAGCTTGGAACCGGAATGGGAAGGAGGAGCCGGTTAAAAAAAATTAATTTAATCCGATTTGAAACTTTTTAAAGAGAGAGTGGCTGATCCTTTTTTTTTAGACAGCAGATTTTCTTTTGTTGTTGTTGTTGTACGTGTGTGAATTTTTTACTTCCTTTCTTAGAAGCTTTCAAGTCAAGAGAAATTCGAGATGTAAACTGTGGACAAACTGACTACATTTTACTCATATAGGCGAAATTCGATTCAGATTCTTATTTTTTTCTCTCCTTCTTATTTTTTTTTCTTTTCAAAATTCTATTTAAATAACTTACATGTAAGTCAAAATTGGATTCTTGTTCAGATTCATAAAGATGTGAGTTTGTCTTCACAGTTTATATCTCCTATTTCTCAAATTGAACAGCGCTCTCTCTCTCAAGAAATACTCTTCTTATTCTAAAATATTGAAAACTAGGTGAGGCTTGGAACCGGAAGGGGAAGGAGGCGCCGGTTAGAAAAAAATTTAATTTAATCCGATTTAAATTTTTTAAAGAGAGAGTGGCTGATGCTTTTTTACTTAGACAACAGATTTTCTTTTGTTGTTGTTGTTGTACGTGTGTGAATTTTTTACTTCCTTTCTTAGAAGCTTTCAAATCAAGAGAAATTCGAGATATAAACTGTGGACAAACTGACTACATTTTACTCATATAGGCGAAATTCGATTCAGATTCTTATTTTTTTCTCTCCTTCTTATTTTTTTTTCTTTTCAAAATTCTATTTAAATAACTTACACGTAAGTCAAAATTGAATTCTTGTTCGGATTCATAAAGATGTGAGTTTGTCTTCACAGTTTATATCTCCTATTTCTCAAATAAAACAGCGCTCTCTCTCTCACATGAAATACTCTTCTTATTATAAAATATTGAAAACTAGGTGAAGCTTGGAACCGGAATGGGAAGGAGGAGCCGGTTAAAAAAAATTAATTTAATCCGATTTGAAACTTTTTAAAGAGAGAGTGGCTGATGCTTTTTTTTTAGACAGCAGATTTTCTTTTGTTGTTGTTGTTGTATGTGTGTGTTTATGTGTGTGAATTTTTTACTTCCTTTCTTAGAAGCTTTCAAATCAAGAGAAATTCGAGATATAAACTGTGGACAAACTGACTACATTTTATTCATATAGGCGAAATTCGATTCAGATTCTTATTTTTTTCTTTCCTTCTTATTTTTTTTTTCTTTTCAAAATTCTGTTTAAATAACTTACACGTAAGTCAAAATTGGATTCTTGTTCGGATTCATAAAGATGTGAGTTTGTCTTCACAGTTTATATCTCCTATTTCTCAAATTAAACAGCGCTCTCTCTCACATGAAATACTCTTCTTATTATAAAATATTGAAAACTAGGTGAAGCTTGGAACCGGAATGGGAAGGAGGAGCCGGTTAAAAAAAATTAATTTAATCCGATTTGAAACTTTTTAAAGAGAGAGTGGCTGATCCTTTTTTTTTAGACAGCAGATTTTCTTTTGTTGTTGTTGTTGTATGTGTGTGTTTATGTGTGTGAATTTTTTACTTCCTTTCTTAGAAGCTTTCAAATCAAGAGAAATTCGAGATATAAACTGTGGACAAACTGACTACATTTTACTCATATAGGCGAAATTCGATTCAGATTCTTATTTTTTTCTCTCCTTCTTATTTTTTTTTTCTTTTCAAAATTCTATTTAAATAACTTACACCTAAGTCAAAATTGGATGCTTGTTCGGATTCATAAAGATGTGAGTTTGTCTTCACAGTTTATATCTAATATTTCTCAAATTAAACAGCGCTCTCTCTCACATGAAATACTCTTCTTATTATAATAATATTGAAAACTAAGTGAGGCTTGGAACCGGAAGGGGAAGGAGGAGCCGGTTAAAAAAAATTTAATTTAATCCGATTTGAAACTTTTTAAAGAGAGAGTGGCTGATGCTTTTTTACTTAGACAGCAGATTTTCTTTTGTTGCTGTTGTTGTATGTGTGTGTTTATGTGTGTGAATTTTTTACTTCCTTTCTTAGAAGCTTTCAAATCAAGAGAAATTAGAGATATAAACTGTGGACAAACTGACTACATTTTACTCATATAGGCGAAATTCGATTCAGATTCTTATTTTTTTCTCTCCTTCTTATTTTTTTTTTTTTCTTTTCAAAATTCTATTTAAATAACTTACACCTAAGTCAAAATTGGATGCTTTTTCGGATTCAACAAGATGTGAGTTTGCCTTCAAAGTTTATATCTCCTATTTCTCAAATTAAACAGCGCTCTCTTTCACATGAAATACTCTTCTTATTATAATAATATTGAAAACTAGGTGAGGCTTGGAACCGGAAGGGGAAGGAGGAGCTGGTTAAAAAAAAATTAATTTAATCCGATTTGAAACTTTTTAAAGAGAGAGTTGCTGATGCTTTTTTACTTAGACAGCAGATTTTCTTTTGTTGTTGTTGTTGTATGTGTGTGAATTCTTTACTTCCTTTCTTAGAAGCTTTCAAATCAAGAGAAATTCGAGATGTAAACTGTGGACAAACTGACTACATTTTACTCATATAGGCGAAATTCGATTCAGATTCTTATTTTTTTCTCTCCTTCTTCTTATTTTTTTTTTTTTTTCCTTTCAAAATTCTATTTAAATAACTTACACCTAAGTCAAAATTGGATGCTTGTTCGGATTCATAAAGATGTGAGTTTGTCTTCACAGTTTATATCTCCTATTTCTCAAATTGAACAGCGCTCTCTCTCTCAAGAAATACTCTTCTTATTCTAAAATATTGAAAACTAGGTGAGGCTTGGAACCGGAAGGGGAAGGAGGAGCCGGTTAGAAAAAAATTTAATTTAATCCGATTTAAACTTTTTAAAGAGAGAGTGGCTGATGCTTTTTTACTTAGACAACAGATTTTCTTTTGTTGTTGTTGTTGTACGTGTGTGAATTTTTTACTTCCTTTCTTAGAAGCTTTCAAGTCAAGAGAAATTCGAGATGTAAACTGTGGACAAACTGACTACATTTTACTCATATAGGCGAAATTCGATTCAGATTCTTATTTTTTTCTCTCCTTCTTATTTTTTTTTCTTTTCAAAATTCTATTTAAATAACTTACATGTAAGTCAAAATTGGATTCTTGTTCAGATTCATAAAGATGTGAGTTTGTCTTCACAGTTTATATCTCCTATTTCTCAAATTAAACAGCGCTCTCTCTCACATGAAATACTCTTCTTATTATAAAATATTGAAAACTAGGTGAAGCTTGGAACCGGAATGGGAAGGAGGAGCCGGTTAAAAAAAATTAATTTAATCCGATTTGAAACTTTTTAAAGAGAGAGTGGCTGATCCTTTTTTTTTAGACAGCAGATTTTCTTTTGTTGTTGTTGTTGTACGTGTGTGAATTTTTTACTTCCTTTCTTAGAAGCTTTCAAGTCAAGAGAAATTCGAGATGTAAACTGTGGACAAACTGACTACATTTTACTCATATAGGCGAAATTCGATTCAGATTCTTATTTTTTTCTCTCCTTCTTATTTTTTTTTCTTTTCAAAATTCTATTTAAATAACTTACATGTAAGTCAAAATTGGATTCTTGTTCAGATTCATAAAGATATGAGTTTGTCTTCACAGTTTATATCTCCTATTTCTCAAATTGAACAGCGCTCTCTCTCTCAAGAAATACTCTTCTTATTCTAAAATATTGAAAACTAGGTGAGGCTTGGAACCGGAAGGGGAAGGAGGCGCCGGTTAGAAAAAAATTTAATTTAATCCGATTTAAATTTTTTAAAGAGAGAGTGGCTGATGCTTTTTTACTTAGACAACAGATTTTCTTTTGTTGTTGTTGTTGTACGTGTGTGAATTTTTTACTTCCTTTCTTAGAAGCTTTCAAATCAAGAGAAATTCGAGATATAAACTGTGGACAAACTGACTACATTTTACTCATATAGGCGAAATTCGATTCAGATTCTTATTTTTTTCTCTCCTTCTTATTTTTTTTTCTTTTCAAAATTCTATTTAAATAACTTACACGTAAGTCAAAATTGAATTCTTGTTCGGATTCATAAAGATGTGAGTTTGTCTTCACAGTTTATATCTCCTATTTCTCAAATAAAACAGCGCTCTCTCTCTCACATGAAATACTCTTCTTATTATAAAATATTGAAAACTAGGTGAAGCTTGGAACCGGAATGGGAAGGAGGAGCCGGTTAAAAAAAATTAATTTAATCCGATTTGAAACTTTTTAAAGAGAGAGTGGCTGATGCTTTTTTTTTAGACAGCAGATTTTCTTTTGTTGTTGTTGTTGTATGTGTGTGTTTATGTGTGTGAATTTTTTACTTCCTTTCTTAGAAGCTTTCAAATCAAGAGAAATTCGAGATATAAACTGTGGACAAACTGACTACATTTTATTCATATAGGCGAAATTCGATTCAGATTCTTATTTTTTTCTTTCCTTCTTATTTTTTTTTTCTTTTCAAAATTCTGTTTAAATAACTTACACGTAAGTCAAAATTGGATTCTTGTTCGGATTCATAAAGATGTGAGTTTGTCTTCACAGTTTATATCTCCTATTTCTCAAATTAAACAGCGCTCTCTCTCACATGAAATACTCTTCTTATTATAAAATATTGAAAACTAGGTGAAGCTTGGAACCGGAATGGGAAGGAGGAGCCGGTTAAAAAAAATTAATTTAATCCGATTTGAAACTTTTTAAAGAGAGAGTGGCTGATCCTTTTTTTTTAGACAGCAGATTTTCTTTTGTTGTTGTTGTTGTATGTGTGTGTTTATGTGTGTGAATTTTTTACTTCCTTTCTTAGAAGCTTTCAAATCAAGAGAAATTCGAGATATAAACTGTGGACAAACTGACTACATTTTACTCATATAGGCGAAATTCGATTCAGATTCTTATTTTTTTCTCTCCTTCTTATTTTTTTTTCTTTTCAAAATTCTATTTAAATAACTTACACCTAAGTCAAAATTGGATGCTTGTTCGGATTCAACAAGATGTGAGTTTGCCTTCAAAGTTTATATCTCCTATTTCTCAAATTAAACAGCGCTCTCTTTCACATGAAATACTCTTCTTATTATAATAATATTGAAAACTAGGTGAGGCTTGGAACCGGAAGGGGAAGGAGGAGCTGGTTAAAAAAAAATTAATTTAATCCGATTTGAAACTTTTTAAAGAGAGAGTTGCTGATGCTTTTTTACTTAGACAGCAGATTTTCTTTTGTTGTTGTTGTTGTATGTGTGTGAATTCTTTACTTCCTTTCTTAGAAGCTTTCAAATCAAGAGAAATTCGAGATGTAAACTGTGGACAAACTGACTACATTTTACTCATATAGGCGAAATTCGATTCAGATTCTTATTTTTTTCTCTCCTTCTTCTTATTTTTTTTTTTTTTTTTCCTTTCAAAATTCTATTTAAATAACTTACACCTAAGTCAAAATTGGATGCTTGTTCGGATTCATAAAGATGTGAGTTTGTCTTCACAGTTTATATCTCCTATTTCTCAAATTGAACAGCGCTCTCTCTCTCAAGAAATACTCTTCTTATTCTAAAATATTGAAAACTAGGTGAGGCTTGGAACCGGAAGGGGAAGGAGGAGCCGGTTAGAAAAAAATTTAATTTAATCCGATTTAAACTTTTTAAAGAGAGAGTGGCTGATGCTTTTTTACTTAGACAACAGATTTTCTTTTGTTGTTGTTGTTGTACGTGTGTGAATTTTTTACTTCCTTTCTTAGAAGCTTTCAAGTCAAGAGAAATTCGAGATGTAAACTGTGGACAAACTGACTACATTTTACTCATATAGGCGAAATTCGATTCAGATTCTTATTTTTTTCTCTCCTTCTTATTTTTTTTTCTTTTCAAAATTCTATTTAAATAACTTACATGTAAGTCAAAATTGGATTCTTGTTCAGATTCATAAAGATGTGAGTTTGTCTTCACAGTTTATATCTCCTATTTCTCAAATTAAACAGCGCTCTCTCTCACATGAAATACTCTTCTTATTATAAAATATTGAAAACTAGGTGAAGCTTGGAACCGGAATGGGAAGGAGGAGCCGGTTAAAAAAAATTAATTTAATCCGATTTGAAACTTTTTAAAGAGAGAGTGGCTGATGCTTTTTTTTTAGACAGCAGATTTTCTTTTGTTGTTGTTGTTGTATGTGTGTGTTTATGTGTGTGAATTTTTTACTTCCTTTCTTAGAAGCTTTCAAATCAAGAGAAATTCGAGATATAAACTGTGGACAAACTGACTACATTTTATTCATATAGGCGAAATTCGATTCAGATTCTTATTTTTTTCTTTCCTTCTTATTTTTTTTTTCTTTTCAAAATTCTGTTTAAATAACTTACACGTAAGTCAAAATTGGATTCTTGTTCGGATTCATAAAGATGTGAGTTTGTCTTCACAGTTTATATCTCCTATTTCTCAAATTAAACAGCGCTCTCTCTCACATGAAATACTCTTCTTATTATAAAATATTGAAAACTAGGTGAAGCTTGGAACCGGAATGGGAAGGAGGAGCCGGTTAAAAAAAATTAATTTAATCCGATTTGAAACTTTTTAAAGAGAGAGTGGCTGATCCTTTTTTTTTAGACAGCAGATTTTCTTTTGTTGTTGTTGTTGTATGTGTGTGTTTATGTGTGTGAATTTTTTACTTCCTTTCTTAGAAGCTTTCAAATCAAGAGAAATTCGAGATATAAACTGTGGACAAACTGACTACATTTTACTCATATAGGCGAAATTCGATTCAGATTCTTATTTTTTTCTCTCCTTCTTATTTTTTTTTCTTTTCAAAATTCTATTTAAATAACTTACACCTAAGTCAAAATTGGATGCTTGTTCGGATTCAACAAGATGTGAGTTTGCCTTCAAAGTTTATATCTCCTATTTCTCAAATTAAACAGCGCTCTCTTTCACATGAAATACTCTTCTTATTATAATAATATTGAAAACTAGGTGAGGCTTGGAACCGGAAGGGGAAGGAGGAGCTGGTTAAAAAAAAATTAATTTAATCCGATTTGAAACTTTTTAAAGAGAGAGTTGCTGATGCTTTTTTACTTAGACAGCAGATTTTCTTTTGTTGTTGTTGTTGTATGTGTGTGAATTCTTTACTTCCTTTCTTAGAAGCTTTCAAATCAAGAGAAATTCGAGATGTAAACTGTGGACAAACTGACTACATTTTACTCATATAGGCGAAATTCGATTCAGATTCTTATTTTTTTCTCTCCTTCTTCTTATTTTTTTTTTTTTTTTTCCTTTCAAAATTCTATTTAAATAACTTACACCTAAGTCAAAATTGGATGCTTGTTCGGATTCATAAAGATGTGAGTTTGTCTTCACAGTTTATATCTCCTATTTCTCAAATTGAACAGCGCTCTCTCTCTCAAGAAATACTCTTCTTATTCTAAAATATTGAAAACTAGGTGAGGCTTGGAACCGGAAGGGGAAGGAGGAGCCGGTTAGAAAAAAATTTAATTTAATCCGATTTAAACTTTTTAAAGAGAGAGTGGCTGATGCTTTTTTACTTAGACAACAGATTTTCTTTTGTTGTTGTTGTTGTACGTGTGTGAATTTTTTACTTCCTTTCTTAGAAGCTTTCAAGTCAAGAGAAATTCGAGATGTAAACTGTGGACAAACTGACTACATTTTACTCATATAGGCGAAATTCGATTCAGATTCTTATTTTTTTCTCTCCTTCTTATTTTTTTTTCTTTTCAAAATTCTATTTAAATAACTTACATGTAAGTCAAAATTGGATTCTTGTTCAGATTCATAAAGATGTGAGTTTGTCTTCACAGTTTATATCTCCTATTTCTCAAATTAAACAGCGCTCTCTCTCACATGAAATACTCTTCTTATTATAAAATATTGAAAACTAGGTGAAGCTTGGAACCGGAATGGGAAGGAGGAGCCGGTTAAAAAAAATTAATTTAATCCGATTTGAAACTTTTTAAAGAGAGAGTGGCTGATCCTTTTTTTTTAGACAGCAGATTTTCTTTTGTTGTTGTTGTTGTATGTGTGTGTTTATGTGTGTGAATTTTTTACTTCCTTTCTTAGAAGCTTTCAAATCAAGAGAAATTCGAGATATAAACTGTGGACAAACTGACTACATTTTACTCATATAGGCGAAATTCGATTCAGATTCTTATTTTTTTCTCTCCTTCTTATTTTTTTTTCTTTTCAAAATTCTATTTAAATAACTTACACCTAAGTCAAAATTGGATGCTTGTTCGGATTCATAAAGATGTGAGTTTGTCTTCACAGTTTATATCTAATATTTCTCAAATTAAACAGCGCTCTCTCTCACATGAAATACTCTTTTTATTAAAATAATATTGAAAACTAGGTGAGGCTTGGAACCGGAAGGGGAAGGAGGAGCCGGTTAAAAAAAATTTAATTTAATCCGATTTGAAATTTTTTAAAGAGAGAGTGGCTGATGCTTTTTTACTTAGACAGCAGATTTTCTTTTGTTGTTGTTGTTGTATGTGTGTGTTTATGTGTGTGAATTTTTTACTTCCTTTCTTAGAAGCTTTCAAATCAAGAGAAATTAGAGATATAAACTGTGGACAAACTGACTACATTTTACTCATATAGGCGAAATTCGATTCAGATTCTTATTTTTTTCTCTCCTTCTTCTTATTTTTTTTTTTTTTTTTCCTTTCAAAATTCTATTTAAATAACTTACACCTAAGTCAAAATTGGATGCTTGTTCGGATTCATAAAGATGTGAGTTTGTCTTCACAGTTTATATCTCCTATTTCTCAAATTGAACAGCGCTCTCTCTCTCAAGAAATACTCTTCTTATTCTAAAATATTGAAAACTAGGTGAGGCTTGGAACCGGAAGGGGAAGGAGGAGCCGGTTAGAAAAAAATTTAATTTAATCCGATTTAAACTTTTTAAAGAGAGAGTGGCTGATGCTTTTTTACTTAGACAACAGATTTTCTTTTGTTGTTGTTGTTGTACGTGTGTGAATTTTTTACTTCCTTTCTTAGAAGCTTTCAAATCAAGAGAAATTCGAGATATAAACTGTGGACAAACTGACTACATTTTACTCATATAGGCGAAATTCGATTCAGATTCTTATTTTTTTCTCTCCTTCTTATTTTTTTTTTCTTTTCAAAATTCTATTTAAATAACTTACATGTAAGTCAAAATTGGATTCTTGTTCGGATTCATAAAGATGTGAGTTTGTCTTCACAGTTTATATCTCCTATTTCTCAAATTAAACAGCGCTCTCTCTCACATGAAATACTCTTCTTATTATAAAATAATGAAAACTAGGTGAAGCTTGGAACCGGAATGGGAAGGAGGCGCCGGTTAAAAAAAATTAATTTAATCCGATTTGAAACTTTTTAAAGAGAGAGTGGCTGATCCTTTTTTTTTAGACAGCAGATTTTCTTTTGTTGTTGTTGTTGTAAAGAGAGAGTTGCTGATGCTTTTTTACTTAGACAGCAGATTTTCTTTTGTTGTTGTTGTTGTATGTGTGTGAATTCTTTACTTCCTTTCTTAGAAGCTTTCAAATCAAGAGAAATTCGAGATGTAAACTGTGGACAAACTGACTACATTTTACTCATATAGGCGAAATTCGATTCAGATTCTTATTTTTTTCTTTCCTTCTTATTTTTTTTTTCTTTTCAAAATTCTGTTTAAATAACTTACACGTAAGTCAAAATTGGATTCTTGTTCGGATTCATAAAGATGTGAGTTTGTCTTCACAGTTTATATCTCCTATTTCTCAAATTAAACAGCGCTCTCTCTCACATGAAATACTCTTCTTATTATAAAATATTGAAAACTAGGTGAAGCTTGGAACCGGAATGGGAAGGAGGAGCCGGTTAAAAAAAATTAATTTAATCCGATTTGAAACTTTTTAAAGAGAGAGTGGCTGATCCTTTTTTTTTAGACAGCAGATTTTCTTTTGTTGTTGTTGTTGTATGTGTGTGTTTATGTGTGTGAATTTTTTACTTCCTTTCTTAGAAGCTTTCAAATCAAGAGAAATTCGAGATATAAACTGTGGACAAACTGACTACATTTTATTCATATAGGCGAAATTCGATTCAGATTCTTATTTTTTTCTTTCCTTCTTATTTTTTTTTTCTTTTCAAAATTCTGTTTAAATAACTTACACGTAAGTCAAAATTGGATTCTTGTTCGGATTCATAAAGATGTGAGTTTGTCTTCACAGTTTATATCTCCTATTTCTCAAATTAAACAGCGCTCTCTCTCACATGAAATACTCTTCTTATTATAAAATATTGAAAACTAGGTGAAGCTTGGAACCGGAATGGGAAGGAGGAGCCGGTTAAAAAAAATTAATTTAATCCGATTTGAAACTTTTTAAAGAGAGAGTGGCTGATCCTTTTTTTTTAGACAGCAGATTTTCTTTTGTTGTTGTTGTTGTATGTGTGTGTTTATGTGTGTGAATTTTTTACTTCCTTTCTTAGAAGCTTTCAAATCAAGAGAAATTCGAGATATAAACTGTGGACAAACTGACTACATTTTACTCATATAGGCGAAATTCGATTCAGATTCTTATTTTTTTCTCTCCTTCTTATTTTTTTTTCTTTTCAAAATTCTATTTAAATAACTTACACCTAAGTCAAAATTGGATGCTTGTTCGGATTCAACAAGATGTGAGTTTGCCTTCAAAGTTTATATCTCCTATTTCTCAAATTAAACAGCGCTCTCTTTCACATGAAATACTCTTCTTATTATAATAATATTGAAAACTAGGTGAGGCTTGGAACCGGAAGGGGAAGGAGGAGCTGGTTAAAAAAAAATTAATTTAATCCGATTTGAAACTTTTTAAAGAGAGAGTTGCTGATGCTTTTTTACTTAGACAGCAGATTTTCTTTTGTTGTTGTTGTTGTATGTGTGTGAATTCTTTACTTCCTTTCTTAGAAGCTTTCAAATCAAGAGAAATTCGAGATGTAAACTGTGGACAAACTGACTACATTTTACTCATATAGGCGAAATTCGATTCAGATTCTTATTTTTTTCTCTCCTTCTTCTTATTTTTTTTTTTTTTTTTCCTTTCAAAATTCTATTTAAATAACTTACACCTAAGTCAAAATTGGATGCTTGTTCGGATTCATAAAGATGTGAGTTTGTCTTCACAGTTTATATCTCCTATTTCTCAAATTGAACAGCGCTCTCTCTCTCAAGAAATACTCTTCTTATTCTAAAATATTGAAAACTAGGTGAGGCTTGGAACCGGAAGGGGAAGGAGGAGCCGGTTAGAAAAAAATTTAATTTAATCCGATTTAAACTTTTTAAAGAGAGAGTGGCTGATGCTTTTTTACTTAGACAACAGATTTTCTTTTGTTGTTGTTGTTGTACGTGTGTGAATTTTTTACTTCCTTTCTTAGAAGCTTTCAAGTCAAGAGAAATTCGAGATGTAAACTGTGGACAAACTGACTACATTTTACTCATATAGGCGAAATTCGATTCAGATTCTTATTTTTTTCTCTCCTTCTTATTTTTTTTTCTTTTCAAAATTCTATTTAAATAACTTACATGTAAGTCAAAATTGGATTCTTGTTCAGATTCATAAAGATGTGAGTTTGTCTTCACAGTTTATATCTCCTATTTCTCAAATTAAACAGCGCTCTCTCTCACATGAAATACTCTTCTTATTATAAAATATTGAAAACTAGGTGAAGCTTGGAACCGGAATGGGAAGGAGGAGCCGGTTAAAAAAAATTAATTTAATCCGATTTGAAACTTTTTAAAGAGAGAGTGGCTGATCCTTTTTTTTTAGACAGCAGATTTTCTTTTGTTGTTGTTGTTGTATGTGTGTGTTTATGTGTGTGAATTTTTTACTTCCTTTCTTAGAAGCTTTCAAATCAAGAGAAATTCGAGATATAAACTGTGGACAAACTGACTACATTTTACTCATATAGGCGAAATTCGATTCAGATTCTTATTTTTTTCTCTCCTTCTTATTTTTTTTTCTTTTCAAAATTCTATTTAAATAACTTACACCTAAGTCAAAATTGGATGCTTGTTCGGATTCATAAAGATGTGAGTTTGTCTTCACAGTTTATATCTAATATTTCTCAAATTAAACAGCGCTCTCTCTCACATGAAATACTCTTTTTATTAAAATAATATTGAAAACTAGGTGAGGCTTGGAACCGGAAGGGGAAGGAGGAGCCGGTTAAAAAAAATTTAATTTAATCCGATTTGAAATTTTTTAAAGAGAGAGTGGCTGATGCTTTTTTACTTAGACAGCAGATTTTCTTTTGTTGTTGTTGTTGTATGTGTGTGTTTATGTGTGTGAATTTTTTACTTCCTTTCTTAGAAGCTTTCAAATCAAGAGAAATTAGAGATATAAACTGTGGACAAACTGACTACATTTTACTCATATAGGCGAAATTCGATTCAGATTCTTATTTTTTTCTCTCCTTCTTCTTATTTTTTTTTTTTTTTTTCCTTTCAAAATTCTATTTAAATAACTTACACCTAAGTCAAAATTGGATGCTTGTTCGGATTCATAAAGATGTGAGTTTGTCTTCACAGTTTATATCTCCTATTTCTCAAATTGAACAGCGCTCTCTCTCTCAAGAAATACTCTTCTTATTCTAAAATATTGAAAACTAGGTGAGGCTTGGAACCGGAAGGGGAAGGAGGAGCCGGTTAGAAAAAAATTTAATTTAATCCGATTTAAACTTTTTAAAGAGAGAGTGGCTGATGCTTTTTTACTTAGACAACAGATTTTCTTTTGTTGTTGTTGTTGTACGTGTGTGAATTTTTTACTTCCTTTCTTAGAAGCTTTCAAATCAAGAGAAATTCGAGATATAAACTGTGGACAAACTGACTACATTTTACTCATATAGGCGAAATTCGATTCAGATTCTTATTTTTTTCTCTCCTTCTTATTTTTTTTTTCTTTTCAAAATTCTATTTAAATAACTTACATGTAAGTCAAAATTGGATTCTTGTTCGGATTCATAAAGATGTGAGTTTGTCTTCACAGTTTATATCTCCTATTTCTCAAATTAAACAGCGCTCTCTCTCACATGAAATACTCTTCTTATTATAAAATAATGAAAACTAGGTGAAGCTTGGAACCGGAATGGGAAGGAGGCGCCGGTTAAAAAAAATTAATTTAATCCGATTTGAAACTTTTTAAAGAGAGAGTGGCTGATCCTTTTTTTTTAGACAGCAGATTTTCTTTTGTTGTTGTTGTTGTAAAGAGAGAGTTGCTGATGCTTTTTTACTTAGACAGCAGATTTTCTTTTGTTGTTGTTGTTGTATGTGTGTGAATTCTTTACTTCCTTTCTTAGAAGCTTTCAAATCAAGAGAAATTCGAGATGTAAACTGTGGACAAACTGACTACATTTTACTCATATAGGCGAAATTCGATTCAGATTCTTATTTTTTTCTCTCCTTCTTCTTCTTATTTTTTTTTTTTTTCCTTTCAAAATTCTATTTAAATAACTTACACCTAAGTCAAAATTGGATGCTTGTTCGGATTTATAAAGATGTGAGTTTGTCTTCACAGTTTATATCTCCTATTTCTCAAATTGAACAGCGCTCTCTCTCTCAAGAAATACTCTTGTTATTCTAAAATATTGAAAACTAGGTGAGGCTTGGAACCGGAAGGGGAAGGAGGAGCCGGTTAGAAAAAAATTTAATTTAATCCGATTTAAACTTTTTAAAGAGAGAGTGGCTGATGCTTTTTTACTTAGACAACAGATTTTCTTTTGTTGTTGTTGTTGTACGTGTGTGAATTTTTTACTTCCTTTCTTAGAAGCTTTCAAATCAAGAGAAATTCGAGATATAAACTGTGGACAAACTGACTACATTTTACTCATATAGGCGAAATTCGATTCAGATTCTTATTTTTTTCTCTCCTTCTTATTTTTTTTTCTTTTCAAAATTCTATTTAAATAACTTACACGTAAGTCAAAATTGAATTCTTGTTCGGATTCATAAAGATGTGAGTTTGTCTTCACAGTTTATATCTCCTATTTCTCAAATTAAACAGCGCTCTCTCTCACATGAAATACTCTTTTTATTAAAATAATATTGAAAACTAGGTGAGGCTTGGAACCGGAAGGGGAAGGAGGAGCCGGTTAAAAAAAATTTAATTTAATCCGATTTGAAACATTTTAAAGAGAGAGTGGCTGATGCTTTTTTGCTTAGACAGCAGATTTTCTTTTGTTGTTGTTGTTGTATGTGTGTGTTTATGTGTGTGAATTTTTTACTTCCTTTCTTAGAAGCTTTCAAATCAAGAGAAATTCGAGATATAAACTGTGGACAAACTGACTACATTTTACTCATATAGGCGAAATTCGATTCAGATTCTTATTTTTTTCTCTGATTCTTATTTTTTTTTCTTTTCAAAATTCTATTTAAATAACTTACACCTAAGTCAAAATTGGATGCTTGTTCGGATTCATAAAGATGTGAGCTTGTCTTCACAGTTTACGTCTCGTATTTCTCAAATTAAACAGCGCTCTCTCTCACATGAAATACTCTTCTTATTATAATAATATTGAAAACTAGGTGAGGCTTGGAATCGGAAGGGGAAGGAGGAGCCAGTTAAAAAAAAAATTAATTTAATCCGATTTGAAACTTTTTAAAGAGAGAGTGGCTGATGCTTTTTTACTTAAACAGCAGATTTTCTTTTGTTGTTGTTTTTGTATATGTGTGTTTATGCGTGTGAATTTTTTACTTCCTTTCCAAGAAGCTTTTAAATCAAGAGAAATTCGAGATATAAACTGTGGACAAACGGACTACATTTTACTCATATAGGCGAAATTCGATTCAGATTCTTATTTTTTTCTCTCCTTCTTATTTTTTTTTTCTTTTCAATATTCTATTCAAATAACTTACACCTAAGTCAAAACTGGATGCTTGTTCAGATTCATAAAGATGTGACTTTGTCTCCACAGTTTATATCTAATATTTCTCAAATTAAACAGCGCTGTCCCTCACATGAAATACTCTTTTTATTATAATAATATTGAAAACTAGGTGAGGCTTGGAACCGGAAGGGGAAGGAGGAGCCGGTTAAAAAAAATTTAATTTAATCCGATTTGAATCTTTTTAAAGAGAGAGTGGCTGATGCTTTTTTACTTAGACAGCAGATTTCCTTTTGTTGTTGTTGTTGTATGTGTCTGTTTATGTGTGTGAATTTTTTACTTCCTTTCCAAGAAGCTTTCAAATCAAGAGAAATTCGAGATATAAACTGTGGACAAACTGACTACATTTTACTCATATAGGCGAAATTCGATTCAGATTCTTATTTTTTTCTCTCCTTCTTATTTTTTTTTTTTTTTCCTTTCAAAATTCTATTTAAATAACTTACACCTAAGTCAAAATTGGATGCTTGTTCGGATTCATAAAGATGTGAGTTTGTCTTCACAGTTTATATCTCCTATTTCTCAAATTGAACAGCGCTCTCTCTCTCAAGAAATACTCTTCTTATTCTAAAATATTAAAAACTAGGTGAGGCTTGGAACCGGAATTGGAAGGAGGAGCCGGTTAAAAAAAAAAATTAATTTAATCCGATTTGAAACTTTTTAAAGAGATTGGCTGATGCTTTTTTACTTAGACAGCAGATTTTCTTTTGTTGTTGTTGTTGTACGTGCGTGTTTATGTGTGTGAATTTTTTACTTCCTTTCTTAGAAGCTTTCAAATCAAGAGAAATTCGAGATATAAACTGTGGACAAACTGACTACATTTTACTTATATAGTCGAAATTCGATTCAGATTCTTATTTTTTTCTCTCCTTCTTATTTTTTTTTTCTTTTCAAAATTCTTTATAAATAACTTACACCTAAGTCAAAATTGGATGCTTGTTGGGATTCATAAATATGTGAGTTTGTCTTCACAGTTTATATCTCCTATTTCTCAAATTAAACGGCGCTCTCTCCCACATGAAATACTCTTCTTATTATAATAATATTGAAAACTAGGTGAGGGTTGGAACCGGAAGGGGAAGGAGGAGCCGGTTAAAAAAAAAAATAATTTATTCCGATTTGAAATTTTTAAAGAGAGAGTGGCTGATGCTTTTTTGCTTAAACAGCAGATTTTCATTTGTTGTTGTTGTTGTACGTGCGTGTTTATGTGTGTGAATTTTTTACTTCCTTTCTTAGAAGCTTTCAAATCAAGAGAAATTCGAGATATAAACTGTGGACAAACTGACTACATTTTACTCATATAGGCGAAATTCGATTCAGATTCTTATTTTTTTCTCTCCTACTTATTTTTTTTTTTTTTCTTTTCAAAATGCTTTTTAAATAACTTACACCTAAGTCAAAATTGGATGCTTGTTCGGATTTCTAAAGATGTGAGTTTGTCTTCACAGTTTACATCTCCTATTTCTCAAATTAAACAGCGCTCTCTCTCACATGAAATACTCTTCTTATTATAATAATATTGAAAACTAGGTGAGGCTTGGAACCGGAAGGGGAAGGAGGAGCCGGTTAAAAAAAAATTAGTTTAATCCGATTTGAAACTTTTTAAAGAGAGAGTGGCTGATGCTTTTTTACTTAGACAGCAGATTTTCTTTTGTTGTTGTTGTTGTACGTGTGTGTTTATGTGTGTGAATTTTTTACTTCCTTTCTTAGAAGCTTTCAAATCAAGAGAAATTCGAGATATAAACTGTGGACGAACTGGCTACATTTTACTCATATAGGCGAAATTCGATTCAGATTCTTATTTTTTTCTCTCATTCTTATTTTTTGTTCTTTTCAAAATTCTATTTAAATAACTTACACCTAAGTCAAAATTGGATGCTTGTTCGGATTCATAAAGATGTGAGTTTGTCTTCACAGTTTACGTCTCGTATTTCTCAAATTAAACAGCGCTCTCTCTCACATGAAATACTCTTCTTATTATAATAATATTGAAAACTAGGTGAGGCTTGGAACCGGAAGGGGAAGGAGGAGCCGGTTAAAAAAAAATAATTTTAATCCGATTTGAAACTTTTTAAAGAGAGAGTAGCTGATGCTTTTTTACTTAGACAGCAGATTTTCTTTAGTTGTTGTTGTTGTACGTGTGTGTTTATGTGTGTGAATTTTTTACTTCCTTTCTTAGAAGCTTTCAAATCAAGAGAAATTCGAGATATAAACTGTGGACAAACTGACTGCATTTTACTCATATAGTCGAAATTCGGTTCAGATTCTTATTTTTTTCTCTCCTACTTATTTTTTTTTTTCTTTTCAAAATTCTTTTTAAATAACTTACACCTAAGTCAAAATTGGATGCTTGTTCGGATTCATAAAGATGTGAGTTTCTCTTCACAGTTTATATCTCCTATTTCTCAAATTAAACAGCGCTCTCTCTAACATGAAATACTCTTCTTATTATAATAATATTGAAAACTAGGTGAGGCTTGGAACCGGAAGGGGAAGGAGGACCCGGTTAAAAAAAAATTAGTTTAATCCGATTTGAAACTTTTTAAAGAGAGAGTGGCTGATGCTTTTTTACTTAGACAGCAGATTTTCTTTTGTTGTTGTTGTTGTACGTGTGTGTTTATGTCTGTGAATTTTTTACTTCCTTTCTTAGAAGCTTTCAAATCAAGAGAAATTCGAGATATAAACTGTGGACGAACTGGCTACATTTTACTCATATAGGCGAAATTCGATTCAGATTCTTATTTTTTTCTCTCATTCTTATTTTTTTTTCTTTTCAAAATTCTATTTAAATAACTTACACCTAAGTCAAAATTGGATGCTTGTTCGGATTCATAAAGATGTGAGTTTGTCTTCACAGTTTATATCTCCTATTTCTCAAATTAAACAGCGCTCTCTCTCACATGAAATACTCTACTTATTATAATAATATTGAAAATTAGGTGAGGCTTGGAACCGGAAGGGGAAGGAGTAGCCGGTTAAAAAAAATTAATTTAATCCGATTTGAAACTTTTTTAAGAGAGAGTGGCTGATATTTTTTACTTAGACAGCAGATTTTCTTTTCTTGTTGTTGTTGTACGTGTGTGTTTATGTGTGTGAATTTTTTACTTCCTTTCTTAGAAGCTTTCAAATCAAGAGAAATTCGAGATATAAACTGCGGACAAACTGACTGCATTTTACTCATATAAGCGAAATTCGATTCAGATTCTTATTTTTTTCTCTCCTACTTATTTTTTTTTTCTTTTCAAAATTCTTTTTAAATAATTTACACCTAAGTCAAAATTGGATGCTTGTTCGGATTCATAAAGATGTGAGTTTGTCTTCACAGTTTATATCTCCTATTTCTCAAATTAAACAGCGCTCTCTCAGGCATGAAATACTCTTCTTATTATAATAATATTGAAAACTAGGTGAGGCTTGGAACCGGAAGGGGAAGGAGGAGCCGGTTAAAAAAAAATTAAATTAATCCGATTTGAAACTTTTTAAAGAGAGAGTGGCTGATGCATTTTTACTTAGACAGCAGATTTTCTTTCGTTGTTGTTGTTGTACGTGTGTGTTTATGTGTGTGAATCTTTTACTTCCTTTCTTAGAAGCTTTCAAATCAAGAGAAATTCGAGATATAAACTGTGGACAAACTGACTGCATTTTACTCATATAGGCGAAATTCGATTCAGATTCTTATTTTTTTCTCTCCTACTTATTTTTTTTGTCTTTTCAAAATTCTTTTTAATTAACTTACACCTAAGTCAAAATTGGATGCTTGTTCGGATTCATAAAGATGTGAGTTTGTCTTCACAGTTTATATCTCCTATTTCTCAAATTAAACAGCGCTCTCTCAGGCATGAAATACTCTTCTTATTATAATAATATTGAAAACTAGGTGAGGCTTGGAACCGGAAGGGGAAGGAGGAGCCGGTTAAAAAAAAATTAAATTAATCCGATTTGAAACTTTTTAAAGAGAGAGTGGCTGATGCATTTTTACTTAGACAGCAGATTCTCTTTCGTTGTTGTTGTTGTACGTGTGTGTTTATGTGTGTGAATCTTTTACTTCCTTTCTTAGAAGCTTTCAAATCAAGAGAAATTCGAGATATAAACTGTGGACAAACTGACTGCATTTTACTCATATAGGCGAAATTCGATTCAGATTCTTATTTTTTTCTCTCCTTCTTATTTTTTTTTCTTTTCAAAATTCTTTTTAAATAACTTACACCTAAGTCAAAATTGGATGCTTGTTCGGATTCATAATGATGTGAGTTTGTCTTCACAGTTTACATCTCCTATTTCTCAAATTAAACAGCGCTCTCTCTCACATGAAATACTCTTCTTATTATAATAATATTGAAAACTAGGTGAGGCTTGGAACCGGAAGGGGAAGGAGGAGCCGGTTAAAAAAAATTAAATTAATCCGATTTGAAACTTTTTAAAGAGAGAGTGGCTGATGCTTTTTTACTTAGACAGCAGATTTTCTTTTGTTGTTGTTGTTGTACGTGTGTGTTTATGTGTGTGAATTTTTTACTTCCTTTCTTAGAAGCTTTCAAATCAAGAGAAATTCGAGATATAAACTGTGGACAAACTGACTACATTTTACTCATATAGGCGAAATTCGATTCAGATTCTTATTTTTTTCTCTCCTTCTTATTTTTTTTTCTTTTCAAAATTCTATTTAAATAACTTACACGTAAGTCAAAATTGAATTCTTGTTCGGATTCATAAAGATGTGAGTTTGTCTTCACAGTTTATATCTCCTATTTCTCAAATAAAACAGCGCTCTCTCTCTCACATGAAATACTCTTCTTATTATAAAATATTGAAAACTAGGTGAAGCTTGGAACCGGAATGGGAAGGAGGAGCCGGTTAAAAAAAATTAATTTAATCCAATTTGAAACTTTTTAAAGAGAGAGTGGCTGATGCTTTTTTTTTAGACAGCAGATTTTCTTTTGTTGTTGTTGTTGTATGTGTGTGTTTATGTGTGTGAATTTTTTACTTCCTTTCTTAGAAGCTTTCAAATCAAGAGAAATTCGAGATATAAACTGTGGACAAACTGACTACATTTTATTCATATAGGCGAAATTCGATTCAGATTCTTATTTTTTTCTCTCCTTCTTATTTTTTTTTTTTTTTCCTTTCAAAATTCTATTTAAATAACTTACACCTAAGTCAAAATTGGATGCTTGTTCGGATTCATAAAGATGTGAGTTTGTCTTCACAGTTTATATCTCCTATTTCTCAAATTGAACAGCGCTCTCTCTCTCAAGAAATACTCTTCTTATTCTAAAATATTAAAAACTAGGTGAGGCTTGGAACCGGAATTGGAAGGAGGAGCCGGTTAAAAAAAAAATTAATTTAATCCGATTTGAAACTTTTTAAAGAGATTGGCTGATGCTTTTTTACTTAGACAGCAGATTTTCTTTTGTTGTTGTTGTTGTACGTGCGTGTTTATGTGTGTGAATTTTTTACTTCCTTTCTTAGAAGCTTTCAAATCAAGAGAAATTCGAGATATAAACTGTGGACAAACTGACTACATTTTACTTATATAGTCGAAATTCGATTCAGATTCTTATTTTTTTCTCTCCTTCTTATTTTTTTTTTCTTTTCAAAATTTTTTATAAATAACTTACACCTAAGTCAAAATTGGATGCTTGTTGGGATTCATAAATATGTGAGTTTGTCTTCACAGTTTATATCTCCTATTTCTCAAATTAAACGGCGCTCTCTCCCACATGAAATACTCTTCTTATTATAATAATATTGAAAACTAGGTGAGGGTTGGAACCGGAAGGGGAAGGAGGAGCCGGTTAAAAAAAAAAAAAATTTATTCCGATTTGAAATTTTTAAAGAGAGAGTGGCTGATGCTTTTTTGCTTAAACAGCAGATTTTCATTTGTTGTTGTTGTTGTACGTGCGTGTTTATGTGTGTGAATTTTTTACTTCCTTTCTTAGAAGCTTTCAAATCAAGAGAAATTCGAGATATAAACTGTGGACAAACTGACTACATTTTACTCATATAGGCGAAATTCGATTCAGATTCTTATTTTTTTCTCTCCTACTTATTTTTTTTTTTTTTCTTTTCAAAATGCTTTTTAAATAACTTACACCTAAGTCAAAATTGGATGCTTGTTCGGATTTCTAAAGATGTGAGTTTGTCTTCACAGTTTACATCTCCTATTTCTCAAATTAAACAGCGCTCTCTCTCACATGAAATACTCTTCTTATTATAATAATATTGAAAACTAGGTGAGGCTTGGAACCGGAATGGGAAGGAGGAGCCGGTTAAAAAAAAATTACTTTAATCCGATTTGAAACTTTTTAAAGAGAGAGTAGCTGATGCTTTTTTACTTAGACAGCAGATTTTCTTTAGTTGTTGTTGTTGTACGTGTGTGTTTATGTGTGTGAATTTTTTACTTCCTTTCTTAGAAGCTTTCAAATCAAGAGAAATTCGAGATATAAACTGTGGACAAACTGACTGCATTTTACTCATATAGTCGAAATTCGGTTCAGATTCTTATTTTTTTCTCTCCTACTTATTTTTTTTTTTCTTTTCAAAATTCTTTTTAAATAACTTACACCTAAGTCAAAATTGGATGCTTGTTCGGATTCATAAAGATGTGAGTTTCTCTTCACAGTTTATATCTCCTATTTCTCAAATTAAACAGCGCTCTCTCTCACATGAAATACTCTTCTTATTATAATAATATTGAAAACTAGGTGAGGCTTGGAACCGGAAGGGGAAGGAGGAGCCGGTTAAAAAAAATTAGTTTAATCCGATTTGAAACTTTTTAAAGAGAGAGTGGCTGATGCTTTTTTACTTAGACAGCAGATTTTCTTTTGTTGTTGTTGTTGTACGTGTGTGTTTATGTGTGTGAATTTTTTACTTCCTTTCTTAGAAGCTTTCAAATCAAGAGAAATTCGAGATATAAACTGTGGACGAACTGGCTACATTTTACTCATATAGGCGAAATTCGATTCAGATTCTTATTTTTTTCTCTCATTCTTATTTTTTTTTCTTTTCAAAATTCTATTTAAATAACTTACACCTAAGTCAAAATTGGATGCTTGTTCGGATTCATAAAGATGTGAGTTTGTCTTCACAGTTTATATCTCCTATTTCTCAAATTAAACAGCGCTCTCTCTCACATGAAATACTCTACTTATTATAATAATATTGAAAATTAGGTGAGGCTTGGAACCGGAAGGGGAAGGAGTAGCCGGTTAAAAAAAATTAATTTAATCCGATTTGAAACTTTTTTAAGAGAGAGTGGCTGATATTTTTTACTTAGACAGCAGATTTTCTTTTCTTGTTGTTGTTGTACGTGTGTGTTTATGTGTGTGAATTTTTTACTTCCTTTCTTAGAAGCTTTCAAATCAAGAGAAATTCGAGATATAAACTGTGGACAAACTGACTGCATTTTACTCATATAAGCGAAATTCGATTCAGATTCTTATTTTTTTCTCTCCTACTTATTTTTTTTTTCTTTTCAAAATTCTTTTTAAATAATTTACACCTAAGTCAAAATTGGATGCTTGTTCGGATTCATAAAGATGTGAGTTTGTCTTCACAGTTTATATCTCCTATTTCTCAAATTAAACAGCGCTCTCTCAGGCATGAAATACTCTTCTTATTATAATAATATTGAAAACTAGGTGAGGCTTGGAACCGGAAGGGGAAGGAGGAGCCGGTTAAAAAAAAATTAAATTAATCCGATTTGAAACTTTTTAAAGAGAGAGTGGCTGATGCATTTTTACTTAGACAGCAGATTTTCTTTCGTTGTTGTTGTTGTACGTGTGTGTTTATGTGTGTGAATCTTTTACTTCCTTTCTTAGATGCTTTCAAATCAAGAGAAATTCGAGATATAAACTGTGGACAAACTGACTGCATTTTACTCATATAGGCGAAATTCGATTCAGATTCTTATTTTTTTCTCTCCTACTTATTTTTTTTGTCTTTTCAAAATTCTTTTTAATTAACTTACACCTAAGTCAAAATTGGATGCTTGTTCGGATTCATAAAGATGTGAGTTTGTCTTCACAGTTTACATCTCCTATTTCTCAAATTAAACAGCGCTCTCTCTCACATGAAATACTCTTCTTATTATAATAATATTGAAAACTAGGTGAGGCTTGGAACCGGAATGGGAAGGAGGAGCCGGTTAAAAAAAAATTACTTTAATCCGATTTGAAACTTTTTAAAGAGAGAGTAGCTGATGCTTTTTTACTTAGACAGCAGATTTTCTTTAGTTGTTGTTGTTGTACGTGTGTGTTTATGTGTGTGAATTTTTTACTTCCTTTCTTAGAAGCTTTCAAATCAAGAGAAATTCGAGATATAAACTGTGGACAAACTGACTGCATTTTACTCATATAGTCGAAATTCGGTTCAGATTCTTATTTTTTTCTCTCCTACTTATTTTTTTTTTTCTTTTCAAAATTCTTTTTAAATAACTTACACCTAAGTCAAAATTGGATGCTTGTTCGGATTCATAAAGATGTGAGTTTCTCTTCACAGTTTATATCTCCTATTTCTCAAATTAAACAGCGCTCTCTCTCACATGAAATACTCTTCTTATTATAATAATATTGAAAACTAGGTGAGGCTTGGAACCGGAAGGGGAAGGAGGAGCCGGTTAAAAAAAAATTAGTTTAATCCGATTTGAAACTTTTTAAAGAGAGAGTGGCTGATGCTTTTTTACTTAGACAGCAGATTTTCTTTTGTTGTTGTTGTTGTACGTGTGTGTTTATGTGTGTGAATTTTTTACTTCCTTTCTTAGAAGCTTTCAAATCAAGAGAAATTCGAGATATAAACTGTGGACGAACTGGCTACATTTTACTCATATAGGCGAAATTCGATTCAGATTCTTATTTTTTTCTCTCATTCTTATTTTTTTTTCTTTTCAAAATTCTATTTAAATAACTTACACCTAAGTCAAAATTGGATGCTTGTTCGGATTCATAAAGATGTGAGTTTGTCTTCACAGTTTATATCTCCTATTTCTCAAATTAAACAGCGCTCTCTCTCACATGAAATACTCTACTTATTATAATAATATTGAAAATTAGGTGAGGCTTGGAACCGGAAGGGGAAGGAGTAGCCGGTTAAAAAAAATTAATTTAATCCGATTTGAAACTTTTTTAAGAGAGAGTGGCTGATATTTTTTACTTAGACAGCAGATTTTCTTTTCTTGTTGTTGTTGTACGTGTGTGTTTATGTGTGTGAATTTTTTACTTCCTTTCTTAGAAGCTTTCAAATCAAGAGAAATTCGAGATATAAACTGCGGACAAACTGACTGCATTTTACTCATATAAGCGAAATTCGATTCAGATTCTTATTTTTTTCTCTCCTACTTATTTTTTTTTTCTTTTCAAAATTCTTTTTAAATAATTTACACCTAAGTCAAAATTGGATGCTTGTTCGGATTCATAAAGATGTGAGTTTGTCTTCACAGTTTATATCTCCTATTTCTCAAATTAAACAGCGCTCTCTCAGGCATGAAATACTCTTCTTATTATAATAATATTGAAAACTAGGTGAGGCTTGGAACCGGAAGGGGAAGGAGGAGCCGGTTAAAAAAAAATTAAATTAATCCGATTTGAAACTTTTTAAAGAGAGAGTGGCTGATGCATTTTTACTTAGACAGCAGATTTTCTTTCGTTGTTGTTGTTGTACGTGTGTGTTTATGTGTGTGAATCTTTTACTTCCTTTCTTAGAAGCTTTCAAATCAAGAGAAATTCGAGATATAAACTGTGGACAAACTGACTGCATTTTACTCATATAGGCGAAATTCGATTCAGATTCTTATTTTTTTCTCTCCTACTTATTTTTTTTGTCTTTTCAAAATTCTTTTTAATTAACTTACACCTAAGTCAAAATTGGATGCTTGTTCGGATTCATAAAGATGTGAGTTTGTCTTCACAGTTTATATCTCCTATTTCTCAAATTAAACAGCGCTCTCTCAGGCATGAAATACTCTTCTTATTATAATAATATTGAAAACTAGGTGAGGCTTGGAACCGGAAGGGGAAGGAGGAGCCGGTTAAAAAAAAATTAAATTAATCCGATTTGAAACTTTTTAAAGAGAGAGTGGCTGATGCATTTTTACTTAGACAGCAGATTCTCTTTCGTTGTTGTTGTTGTACGTGTGTGTTTATGTGTGTGAATCTTTTACTTCCTTTCTTAGAAGCTTTCAAATCAAGAGAAATTCGAGATATAAACTGTGGACAAACTGACTGCATTTTACTCATATAGGCGAAATTCGATTCAGATTCTTATTTTTTTCTCTCCTTCTTATTTTTTTTTCTTTTCAAAATTCTTTTTAAATAACTTACACCTAAGTCAAAATTGGATGCTTGTTCGGATTCATAATGATGTGAGTTTGTCTTCACAGTTTACATCTCCTATTTCTCAAATTAAACAGCGCTCTCTCTCACATGAAATACTCTTCTTATTATAATAATATTGAAAACTAGGTGAGGCTTGGAACCGGAAGGGGAAGGAGGAGCCGGTTAAAAAAAATTAAATTAATCCGATTTGAAACTTTTTAAAGAGAGAGTGGCTGATGCTTTTTTACTTAGACAGCAGATTTTCTTTTGTTGTTGTTGTTGTACGTGTGTGTTTATGTGTGTGAATTTTTCACTTCCTTTCTTAGAAGCTTTCAAATCAAGAGAAATTCGAGATATAAACTGTGGACAAACTGACTACATTTTACTCATATAGGCGAAATTCGATTCAGATTCTTATTTTTTTCTCTCCTTCTTATTTTTTTTTCTTTTCAAAATTCTATTTAAATAACTTACACGTAAGTCAAAATTGAATTCTTGTTCGGATTCATAAAGATGTGAGTTTGTCTTCACAGTTTATATCTCCTATTTCTCAAATAAAACAGCGCTCTCTCTCTCACATGAAATACTCTTCTTATTATAAAATATTGAAAACTAGGTGAAGCTTGGAACCGGAATGGGAAGGAGGAGCCGGTTAAAAAAAATTAATTTAATCCGATTTGAAACTTTTTAAAGAGAGAGTGGCTGATGCTTTTTTTTTAGACAGCAGATTTTCTTTTGTTGTTGTTGTTGTATGTGTGTGTTTATGTGTGTGAATTTTTTACTTCCTTTCTTAGAAGCTTTCAAATCAAGAGAAATTCGAGATATAAACTGTGGACAAACTGACTACATTTTATTCATATAGGCGAAATTCGATTCAGATTCTTATTTTTTTTCTTTCCTTCTTATTTTTTTTTTCTTTTCAAAATTCTGTTTAAATAACTTACACGTAAGTCAAAATTGGATGCTTGTTCGGATTCATAAAGATGTGAGTTTGTCTTCACAGTTTATATCTCCTATTTCTCAAATTAAACAGCGCTCTCTCTCACATGAAAAACACTTCTTATTCTAAAATATTCAAAACTAGGTGAGGCTTGGAACCGGAAAGGGAAGGAGGAGCCGGTTAAAAAAAAATTAATTTAATCCGATTTGAAACTTTTTAAAGAGAGAGTGGCTGATGCTTTTTCACTTAGACAGCAGATTTTCCTTTGTTGTTGTTGTATGTGTGTGTTTATGTGTGTGAATTTTTTACTTCCTTTCTTAGAAGCTTTCAAATCAAGAGAAATTCGAGATATAAACTGTGGACAAACTGACTACATTTTACTCATATAGGCGAAATTCGATTCAGATTCTTATTTTTTTCTCTCCTTCTTATTTTTTTTTCTTTTCAAAATTCTATTTAAATAACTTACACGTAAGTCAAAATTGAATTCTTGTTCGGATTCATAAAGATGTGAGTTTGTCTTCACAGTTTATATCTCCTATTTCTCAAATTAAACAGCGCTCTCTCTCACATGAAATATGTTTTTTATTAAAATAATATTGAAAACTAGGTGAGGCTTGGAACCGGAAGGGGAAGGAGGAGCCGGTTAAAAAAAATTTAATTTAATCCGATTTGAAACATTTTAAAGAGAGAGTGGCTGATGCTTTTTTGCTTAGACAGCAGATTTTCTTTTGTTGTTGTTGTTGTATGTGTGTGTTTATGTGTGTGAATTTTTTACTTCCTTTCTTAGAAGCTTTCAAATCAAGAGAAATTCGAGATATAAACTGTGGACAAACTGACTACATTTTACTCATATAGGCGAAATTCGATTCAGATTCTTATTTTTTTCTCTCCTTATTTTTTTTTTTTCTTTTCAAAATTCTATTTAAATAACTTACACCTAAGTCAAAATTGGATGCTTGTTCGGATTCATAAAGATGTGAGTTTGTCTTCACAGTTTATATCTCCTATTTCTCAAATTAAACAGCGCTCTCTCTCACATGAAAAACACTTCTTATTCTAAAATATTCAAAACTAGGTGAGGCTTGGAACCGGAAAGGGAAGGAGGAGCCGATAAAAAAAAAAAAAAATAATTTAATCCGATTTGAAACTTTTTAAAGAGAGAGTGGCTGATGCTTTTTTACTTAGACAGCAGATTTTCTTTTGTTGTTGTTGTTGTATGTGTGTGTTTATGTGTGTGAATTTTTTATTTCCTTTCTTAGAAGCTTTCAAATCAAGAGAAATTCGAGATATAAACTGTGGACAAACTGACTACATTTTACTCATATAGGCGAAATTCGATTCAGATTCTTATTTTTTTCTCTGATTCTTATTTTTTTTTTTCTTTTCAAAATTCTATTTAAATAACTTACACCTAAGTCAAAATTGGATGCTTGTTCGGATTCATAAAGATGTGAGTTTGTCTTCACAGTTTACATCTCGTATTTCTCAAATTAAACAGCGCTCTCTCTCACATGAAATACTCTTCTTATTATAAAATATTGAAAACTAGGTGAGGCTTGGAACCGGAAGGGGAAGGAAGAGCCGGTTAAAAAAAATTAATTTAATCCGATTTGAAACTTTTTAAAGAGAGAGTGGCTGATGCTTTTTTACGTAGACAGCAGAGTTTCTTTTGTTGTTGTTGTTGTATGTGTGTGTTTATGTGTGTGAATTTTTTACTTCCTTTCTTAGAAGCTTTCAAATCAAGAGAAATTCGAGATATAAACTGTGGACAAACTGACTACATTTTACTCATATAGGCAAAATTCGATTCAGATTCTTATTTTTTTTCTCTCCTTCTTATTTTTTTTTTCTTTTCAAAATTCTATTTAAATAACTTACACCTAAGTCAAAATTGGATGCTTGTTCGGATTCATAAAGATGTGAGTTTGTCTTCACAGTTTATATCTAATATTTCTCAAATTAAACAGCGCTCTCTCTCACATGAAATACTCTTCTTATTATAATAATATTGAAAACTAGGTGAGGCTTGGAACCGGAAGGGGAAGGAGGAGCCGGTTAAAAAAAATTTAATTTAATCCGATTTGAAACTTTTTAAAGAGAGAGTGGCTGATGCTTTTTTACTTAGACAGCAGATTTTCTTTTGTTGTTGTTGTTGTATGTGTGTGTTTATGTGTGTGAATTTTTTACTTCCTTTCCAAGAAGCTTTTAAATCAAGAGAAATTCGAGATATAAACTGTGGACAAACGGACTACATTTTACTCATATAGGCGAAATTCGATTCAGATTCTTATTTTTTTCTCTCCTTCTTATTTTTTTTTTTCTTTTCAATATTCTATTCAAATAACTTACACCTAAGTCAAAACTGGATGCTTGTTCAGATTCATAAAGATGTGACTTTGTCTCCACAGTTTATATCTAATATTTCTCAAATTAAACAGCGCTCTCTCTCACATGAAATACTCTTCTTATTATAATAATATTGAAAACTAGGTGAGGCTTGGAATCGGAAGGGGAAGGAGGAGCCAGTTAAAAAAAAAATTAATTTAATCCGATTTGAAACTTTAAGAGAGAGTGGCTGATGCTTTTTTACTTAAACAGCAGATTTTCTTTTGTTGTTGTTTTTGTATGTGTGTGTTTATGTGTGTGAATTTTTTACTTCCTTTCCAAGAAGCTTTCAAATCAAGAGAAATTCGAGATATAAACTGTGGACAAACTGACTACATTTTACTCATATAGGCGAAATTCGATTCAGATTCTTATTTTTTTCTCTCCTTCTTATTTTTTTTTCTTTTCAAAATTCTATTTAAATAACTTACACGTAAGTCAAAATTGAATTCTTGTTCGGATTCATAAAGATGTGAGTTTGTCTTCACAGTTTATATCTCCTATTTCTCAAATTAAACAGCGCTCTCTCTCACATGAAATATGTTTTTTATTAAAATAATATTGAAAACTAGGTGAGGCTTGGAACCGGAAGGGGAAGGAGGAGCCGGTTAAAAAAAATTTAATTTAATCCGATTTGAAACATTTTAAAGAGAGAGTGGCTGATGCTTTTTTGCTTAGACAGCAGATTTTCTTTTGTTGTTGTTGTTGTATGTGTGTGTTTATGTGTGTGAATTTTTTACTTCCTTTCTTAGAAGCTTTCAAATCAAGAGAAATTCGAGATATAAACTGTGGACAAACTGACTACATTTTACTCATATAGGCGAAATTCGATTCAGATTCTTATTTTTTTCTCTCCTTATTTTTTTTTTTTCTTTTCAAAATTCTATTTAAATAACTTACACCTAAGTCAAAATTGGATGCTTGTTCGGATTCATAAAGATGTGAGTTTGTCTTCACAGTTTATATCTCCTATTTCTCAAATTAAACAGCGCTCTCTCTCACATGAAAAACACTTCTTATTCTAAAATATTCAAAACTAGGTGAGGCTTGGAACCGGAAAGGGAAGGAGGAGCCGATAAAAAAAAAAAAAAATAATTTAATCCGATTTGAAACTTTTTAAAGAGAGAGTGGCTGATGCTTTTTTACTTAGACAGCAGATTTTCTTTTGTTGTTGTTGTTGTATGTGTGTGTTTATGTGTGTGAATTTTTTATTTCCTTTCTTAGAAGCTTTCAAATCAAGAGAAATTCGAGATATAAACTGTGGACAAACTGACTACATTTTACTCATATAGGCAAAATTCGATTCAGATTCTTATTTTTTTTCTCTCCTTCTTATTTTTTTTTTCTTTTCAAAATTCTATTTAAATAACTTACACCTAAGTCAAAATTGGATGCTTGTTCGGATTCATAAAGATGTGAGTTTGTCTTCACAGTTTATATCTAATATTTCTCAAATTAAACAGCGCTCTCTCTCACATGAAATACTCTTCTTATTACAATAATATTGAAAACTAGGTGAGGCTTGGAACCGGAAGGGGAAGGAGGAGCCGGTTAAAAAAAATTTAATTTAATCCGATTTGAAACTTTTTAAAGAGAGAGTGGCTGATGCTTTTTTACTTAGACAGCAGATTTTCTTTTGTTGTTGTTGTTGTATGTGTGTGTTTATGTGTGTGAATTTTTTACTTCCTTTCCAAGAAGCTTTTAAATCAAGAGAAATTCGAGATATAAACTGTGGACAAACGGACTACATTTTACTCATATAGGCGAAATTCGATTCAGATTCTTATTTCTTTCTCTCCTTCTTATTTTTTTTTTCTTTTCAATATTCTATTCAAATAACTTACACCTAAGTCAAAACTGGATGCTTGTTCAGATTCATAAAGATGTGACTTTGTCTCCACAGTTTATATCTAATATTTCTCAAATTAAACAGCGCTCTCTCTCACATGAAATACTCTTCTTATTATAATAATATTGAAAACTAGGTGAGGCTTGGAATCGGAAGGGGAAGGAGGAGCCAGTTAAAAAAAAAATTAATTTAATCCGATTTGAAACTTTAAGAGAGAGTGGCTGATGCTTTTTTACTTAAACAGCAGATTTTCTTTTGTTGTTGTTTTTGTATGTGTGTGTTTATGTGTGTGAATTTTTTACTTCCTTTCCAAGAAGCTTTCAAATCAAGAGAAATTCGAGATATAAACTGTGGACAAACTGACTACATTTTACTCATATAGGCGAAATTCGATTCAGATTCTTATTTTTTTCTCTCCTTCTTATTTTTTTTTTTTTTTCCTTTCAAAATTCTATTTAAATAACTTACACCTAAGTCAAAATTGGATGCTTGTTCGGATTCATAAAGATGTGAGTTTGTCTTCACAGTTTATATCTCCTATTTCTCAAATTGAACAGCGCTCTCTCTCTCAAGAAATACTCTTCTTATTCTAAAATATTGAAAACTAGGTGAGGCTTGGAACCGGAATTGGAAGGAGGAGCCGGTTAAAAAAAAATTAATTTAATCCGATTTGAAACTTTTTAAAGAGAGAGTGGCTGATGCTTTTTTACTTAGACAGCAGATTTTCTTTTGTTGTTGTTGTTGTACGTGAGTGTTTATGTGTGTGAATTTTTTACTTCCTTTCTTAGAAGCTTTCAAATCAAGAGAAATTCGAGATATAAACTGTGGACAAACTGACTACATTTTACTTATATAGTCGAAATTCGATTCAGATTCTTATTTTTTTCTCTCCTTCTTATTTTTTTTTTCTTTTCAAAATTCTTTATAAATAACTTACACCTAAGTCAAAATTGGATGCTTGTTGGGATTCATAAAGATGTGAGTTTGTCTTCACAGTTTATATCTCCTATTTCTCAAATTAAACGGCGCTCTCTCCCACATGAAATACTCTTCTTATTATAATAATATTGAAAACTAGGTGAGGGTTGGAACCGGAAGGGGAAGGAGGAGCCGGTTAAAAAAAAAATAATTTATTCCGATTTGAAATTTTTAAAGAGAGAGTGGCTGATGCTTTTTTACTTAGACAGCAGATTTTCATTTGTTGTTGTTGTTGTACGTGCGTGTTTATGTGTGTGAACTTTTTACTTCCTTTCTTAGAAGCTTTCAAATCAAGAGAAATTCGAGATATAAACTGTGGACAAACTGACTACATTTTACTCATATAGGCGAAATTCGATTCAGATTCTTATTTTTTTCTCTCCTACTTATTTTTTTTTTTTTCTTTTCAAAATGCTTTTTAAATAACTTACACCTAAGTCAAAATTGGATGCTTGTTCGGATTCATAAAGATGTGAGTTTCTCTTCACAGTTTATATCTCCTATTTCTCAAATTAAACAGCGCTCTCTCTCACATGAAATACTCTTCTTATTATAATAATATTGAAAACTAGGTGAGGCTTGTAACCGGAAGGGGAAGGAGGAGCCGGTTAAAAAAAAATTAGTTTAATCCGATTTGAAACTTTTTAAAGAGAGAGTGGCTGATGCTTTTTTACTTAGACAGCAGATTTTCTTTTGTTGTTGTTGTTGTACGTGTGTGTTTATGTGTGTGAATTTTTTACTTCCTTTCTTAGAAGCTTTCAAATCAAGAGAAATTCGAGATATAAACTGTGGACGAACTGGCTACATTTTACTCATATAGGCGAAATTCGATTCAGATTCTTATTTTTTTCTCTCATTCTTATTTTTTTTTTCTTTTCAAAATTCTATTTAAATAACTTACACCTAAGTCAAAATTGGATGCTTGTTCGGATTCATAAAGATGTGAGTTTGTCTTCACAGTTTATATCTCCTATTTCTCAAATTAAACAGCGCTCTCTCTCACATGAAATACTCTTCTTATTATAATAATATTGAAAACTAGGTGAGGCTTGAAATCGGAAGGGGAAGGAGGAGCCAGTTAAAAAAAAAATTAATTTAATCCGATTTGAAACTTTTTAAAGAGAGAGTGGCTGATGCTTTTTTACTTAAACAGCAGATTTTCTTTTGTTGTTGTTTTTGTATGTGTGTGTTTATGCGTGTGAATTTTTTACTTCCTTTCCAAGAAGCTTTTAAATCAAGAGAAATTCGAGATATAAACTGTGGACAAACGGACTACATTTTACTCATATAGGCGAAATTCGATTCAGATTCTTATTTTTTTCTCTCCTACTTATTTTTTTTTTTTTCTTTTCAAAATGCTTTTTAAATAACTTACACCTAAGTCAAAATTGGATGCTTGTTCGGATTCATAAAGATGTGAGTTTCTCTTCACAGTTTATATCTCCTATTTCTCAAATTAAACAGCGCTCTCTCTCACATGAAATACTCTTCTTATTATAATAATATTGAAAACTAGGTGAGGCTTGGAACCGGAAGGGGAAGGAGGAGCCGGTTAAAAAAAAATTAGTTTAATTCGATTTGAAACTTTTTAAAGAGAGAGTGGCTGATGCTTTTTTACTTAGACAGCAGATTTTCTTTTGTTGTTGTTGTTGTACGTGTGTGTTTATGTGTGTGAATTTTTTACTTCCTTTCTTAGAAGCTTTCAAATCAAGAGAAATTCGAGATATAAACTGTGGACGAACTGGCTACATTTTACTCATATAGGCGAAATTCGATTCAGATTCTTATTTTTTTCTCTCATTCTTATTTTTTTTTCTTTTCAAAATTCTATTTAAATAACTTACACCTAAGTCAAAATTGGATGCTTGTTCGGATTCATAAAGATGTGAGTTTGTCTTCACAGTTTATATCTCCTATTTCTCAAATTAAACAGCGCTCTCTCTCACATGAAATACTCTTCTTATTATAATAATATTGAAAACTAGGTGAGGCTTGGAATCGGAAGGGGAAGGAGGAGCCAGTTAAAAAAAAATTAATTTAATCCGATTTGAAACTTTTTAAAGAGAGAGTGGCTGATGCTTTTTTACTTAAACAGCAGATTTTCTTTTGTTGTTGTTTTTGTATGTGTGTGTTTATGCGTGTGAATTTTTTACTTCCTTTCCAAGAAGCTTTTAAATCAAGAGAAATTCGAGATATAAACTGTGGACAAACGGACTACATTTTACTCATATAGGCGAAATTCGATTCAGATTCTTATTTTTTTCTCTCCTTCTTATTTTTTTTTTTTTCCTTTCAAAATTCTATTTAAATAACTTACACCTAAGTCAAAATTGGATGCTTGTTCGGATTCATAAAGATGTGAGTTTGTCTTCACAGTTTATATCTCCTATTTCTCAAATTGAACAGCGCTCTCTCTCTCAAGAAATACTCTTCTTATTCTAAAATATTGAAAACTAGGTGAGGCTTGGAACCGGAATTGGAAGGAGGAGCCGGTTAAAAAAAAATTAATTTAATCCGATTTGAAACTTTTTAAAGAGAGAGTGGCTGATGCTTTTTTACTTAGACAGCAGATTTTCATTTGTTGTTGTTGTTGTACGTGCGTGTTTATGTGTGTGAATTTTTTACTTCCTTTCTTAGAAGCTTTCAAATCAAGAGAAATTCGAGATATAAACTGTGGACAAACTGACTACATTTTACTCATATAGGCGAAATTCGATTCAGATTCTTATTTTTTTCTCTGCTACTTATTTTTTTTTTTTTCTTTTCAAAATGCTTTTTAAATAACTTACACCTAAGTCAAAATTGGATGCTTGTTCGGATTTCTAAAGATGTGAGTTTGTCTTCACAGTTTACATCTCCTATTTCTCAAATTAAACAGCGCTCTCTCTCACATGAAATACTCTTCTTATTATAATAATATTGAAAACTAGGTGAGGCTTGGAACCGGAATGGGAAGGAGGAGCCGGTTAAAAAAAATTACTTTAATCCGATTTGAAACTTTTTAAAGAGAGAGTAGCTGATGCTTTTTTACTTAGACAGCAGATTTTCTTTAGTTGTTGTTGTTGTACGTGTGTGTTTATGTGTGTGAATTTTTTACTTCCTTTCTTAGAAGCTTTCAAATCAAGAGAAATTCGAGATATAAACTGTGGACAAACTGACTGCATTTTACTCATATAGTCGAAATTCGGTTCAGATTCTTATTTTTTTCTCTCCTACTTATTTTTTTTTTCTTTTCAAAATTCTTTTTAAATAACTTACACCTAAGTCAAAATTGGATGCTTGTTCGGATTCATAAAGATGTGAGTTTCTCTTCACAGTTTATATCTCCTATTTCTCAAATTAAACAGCGCTCTCTCTCACATGAAATACTCTTCTTATTATAATAATATTGAAAACTAGGTGAAGCTTGGAACCGGAAGGGGAAGGAGGAGCCGGTTAAAAAAAAATTAGTTTAATCCAATTTGAAACTTTTTAAAGAGAGAGTGGCTGATGCTTTTTTACTTAGACAGCAGATTTTCTTTTGTTGTTGTTGTTGTACGTGTGTGTTTATGTGTGTGAATTTTTTACTTCCTTTCTTAGAAGCTTTCAAATCAAGAGAAATTCGAGATATAAACTGTGGACGAACTGGCTACATTTTACTCATATAGGCGAAATTCGATTCAGATTCTTATTTCTTTCTCTCATTCTTATTTTTTTTTCTTTTCAAAATTCTATTTAAATAACTTACACCTAAGTCAAAATTGGATGCTTGTTCGGATTCATAAAGATGTGAGTTTGTCTTCACAGTTTATATCTCCTATTTCTCAAATTAAACAGCGCTCTCTCTCACATGAAATACTCTACTTATTATAATAATATTGAAAATTAGGTGAGGCTTGGAACCGGAAGGGGAAGGAGTAGCCGGTTAAAAAATATTAATTTAATCCGATTTGAAACTTTTTTAAGAGAGAGTGGCTGATACTTTTTTACTTAGACAGCAGATTTTCTTTTCTTGTTGTTGTTGTACGTGTGTGTTTATGTGTGTGAATTTTTTACTTCCTTTCTTAGAAGCTTTCAAATCAAGAGAAATTCGAGATATAAACTGTGGACAAACTGACTGCATTTTACTCATATAAGCGAAATTCGATTCAGATTCTTATTTTTTTCTCTCCTACTTATTTTTTTTTTCTTTTCAAAATTCTTTTTAAATAATTTACACCTAAGTCAAAATTGGATGCTTGTTCGGATTCATAAAGATGTGAGTTTGTCTTCACAGTTTATATCTCCTATTTCTCAAATTAAACAGCGCTCTCTCAGGCATGAAATACTCTTCTTATTATAATAATATTGAAAACTAGGTGAGGCTTGGAACCGGAAGGGGAAGGAGGAGCCGGTTAAAAAAAAATTAAATTAATCCGATTTGAAACTTTTTAAAGAGAGAGTGGCTGATGCATTTTTACTTAGACAGCAGATTTTCTTTCGTTGTTGTTGTTGTACGTGTGTGTTTATGTGTGTGAATCTTTTACTTCCTTTCTTAGAAGCTTTCAAATCAAGAGAAATTCGAGATATAAACTGTGGACAAACTGACTGCATTTTACTCATATAGGCGAAATTCGATTCAGATTCTTATTTTTTTCTCTCCTACTTATTTTTTTTGTCTTTTCAAAATTCTTTTTAAATAACTTACACCTAAGTCAAAATTGGATGCTTGTTCGGATTCATAAACATGTGAGTTTGTCTTCACAGTTTATATCTCCTATTTCTCAAATTAAACAGCGCTCTCTCTCACATGAAATACTCTTCTTATTATAATAATATTGAAAACTAGATGAGGCTTGAAACCGGAAGGGGAAGGAGGAGCCGGTTAAAAATAAAATTAATTTAATCCGATTTGAAACTTTTTAAAGAGAGATTGGCTGATGATTTTTTACTTAGACAGCAGATTTTCTTTTGTTGTTGTTCTTGTACGTGCGTGTTTATGTGTGTGATTATTTTACTTCCTTTCTTAGAAGCTTTTAAATCAAGAGAAATTCGAGATATAAACTGTGGACGAACTGACTACATTTTACTCATATAGGCGAAATTCGATTCAGATTCTTATTTTTTTCTCTCCTTCTTATTTTTTTTTCTTTTCAAAATTCTTTTTAAATAACTTACACCTAAGTCAAAATTGGATGCTTGTTCGGATTCATAATGATGTGAGTTTGTCTTCACAGTTTACATCTCCTATTTCTCAAATTAAACAGCGCTCTCTCTCACATGAAATACTCTTCTTATTATAATAATATTGAAAACTAGGTGAGGCTTGGAACCGGAAGGGGAAGGAGGAGCCGGTTAAAAAAAATTAAATTAATCCGATTTGAAACTTTTTAAAGAGAGAGTGGCTGATGCTTTTTTACTTAGACAGCAGATTTTCTTTTGTTGTTGTTGTTGTACGTGTGTGTTTATGTGTGTGAATTTTTCACTTCCTTTCTTAGAAGCTTTCAAATCAAGAGAAATTCGAGATATAAACTGTGGACAAACTGACTGCATTTTACTCGTGTAGGCGAAATTCGATTCAGATTCTTATTTTTTTCTCTCCTACTTATTTTTTTTTCTTTTCAAAATTCTTTTTAAATAACTTACACCTAAGTCAAAATTGGATGCTTGTTCGGATTCATAAAGATGTGAGTTTGTCTTCACAGTTTATATCTCCTATTTCTCAAATTAAACAGCGCTCTCTCCCACATGAAATACTCTTCTTATTATAATAATATTGAAAACTAGGTGAGGGTTGGAACCGGAAGGGGAAGGAGGAGCCGGTTAAAAAAAAAATAATTTATTCCGATTTGAAATTTTTAAAGAGAGAGTGGCTGATGCTTTTTTACTTAGACAGCAGATTTTCATTTGTTGTTGTTGTTGTACGTGCGTGTTTATGTGTGTGAATTTTTTACTTCCTTTCTTAGAAGCTTTCAAATCAAGAGAAATTCGAGATATAAACTGTGGACAAACTGACTACATTTTACTCATATAGGCGAAATTCGATTCAGATTCTTATTTTTTTCTCTCCTTCTTATTTTTTTTTTTTTTCAAAATTCTTTTTAAATAACTTACACCTAAGTCAAAATTGGATGCGTGTTCGGATTTCTAAAGATGTGAGTTTGTCTTCAAAGTTTACATCTCCTATTTCTCAAATTAAACAGCGCTCTCTCTCACATGAAATACTCTTCTTATTATAATAATATTGAAAACTAGGTGAGGCTTGGAACCGGAATGGGAAGGAGGAGCCGGTTAAAAAAAAATTACTTTAATCCGATTTGAAACTTTTTAAAGAGAGAGTGGCTGATGCTTTTTTACTTAGACAGCAGATTTTCTTTTGTTGTTGTTGTTGTACGTGTGTGTTTAATTGTGTGAATTTTTTACTTCCTTCCATAGAAGCTTTCAAATCAAGAGAAATTCGAGATATAAACTGTGGACAAACTGACTACATTTTACTCATATAGGCGAAATTCGATTCAGATTCTTATTTTTTTCTCTCCTACTTATTTTTTTTTCTTTTCAAAATTCTTTTTAAATAACTTACACCTAAGTCAAAATTGGATGCTTGTTCGGATTCATAAAGATGTGAGTTTGTCTTCACAGTTTATATCTCCTATTTCTCAAATTAAACAGCGCTCTCTCTCACATGAAATACTCTTTTTATTATAATAATATTGAAAACTAGGTGAGGCTTGGAACCGGAAGGGGAAGGAGGAGCCGGTTAAAAAAAAATTAGTTTAATCCGATTTGAAACTTTTTAAAGAGAGAGTGGCTGATGCTTTTTTACTTAGACAGCAGATTTTCTTTTGTTGTTGTTGTTGTACGTGTGTGTTTATGTGTGTGAATTTTTTACTTCCTTTCTTAGAATCTTTCAAATCAAGAGAAATTAGAGATATAAACTGTGGACAAACTGACTTTATTTTACTCATATATGCGAAATTCGATTCAGATTCTTATTTTTTTCTCTCCTTCTTATTTTTTTTTTTTTCCTTTCAAAATTCTATTTAAATAACTTACACCTAAGTCAAAATTGGATGCTTGTTCGGATTCATAAAGATGTGAGTTTGTCTTCACAGTTTATATCTCCTATTTCTCAAATTGAACAGCGCTCTCTCTCTCAAGAAATACTCTTCTTATTCTAAAATATTGAAAACTAGGTGAGGCTTGGAACCGGAAGGGGAAGGAGGAGCCGGTTAGAAAAAAATTTAATTTAATCCGATTTAAACTTTTTAAAGAGAGAGTGGCTGATGCTTTTTTACTTAGACAACAGATTTTCTTTTGTTGTTGTTGTTGTACGTGTGTGAATTTTTTACTTCCTTTCTTAGAAGCTTTCAAATCAAGAGAAATTCGAGATATAAACTGTGGACAAACTGACTACATTTTACTCATATAGGCGAAATTCGATTCAGATTCTTATTTTTTTCTCTCCTACTTATTTTTTTTTTTTTTCTTTTCAAAATGCTTTTTAAATAACTTACACCTAAGTCAAAATTGGATGCTTGTTCGGATTTCTAAAGATGTGAGTTTGTCTTCACAGTTTACATCTCCTATTTCTCAAATTAAACAGCGCTCTCTCTCACATGAAATACTCTTCTTATTATAATAATATTGAAAACTAGGTGAGGCTTGGAACCGGAATGGGAAGGAGGAGCCGGTTAAAAAAAATTACTTTAATCCGATTTGAAACTTTTTAAAGAGAGAGTAGCTGATGCTTTTTTACTTAGACAGCAGATTTTCTTTAGTTGTTGTTGTTGTACGTGTGTGTTTATGTGTGTGAATTTTTTACTTCCTTTCTTAGAAGCTTTCAAATCAAGAGAAATTCGAGATATAAACTGTGGACAAACTGACTGCATTTTACTCATATAGTCGAAATTCGGTTCAGATTCTTATTTTTTTCTCTCCTACTTATTTTTTTTTCTTTTCAAAATTCTTTTTAAATAACTTACACCTAAGTCAAAATTGGATGCTTGTTCGGATTCATAAAGATGTGAGTTTGTCTTCACAGTTTATATCTCCTATTTCTCAAATTAAACAGCGCTCTCTCTCACATGAAATACTCTTCTTATTATAATAATATTGAAAACTAGGTGAGGCTTGGAACCGGAAGGGGAAGGAGGAGCCGGTTAAAAAAAAATTAGTTTAATCCGATTTGAAACTTTTTAAAGAGAGAGTGGCTGGTGCTTTTTTACTTAGACAGCAGATTTTCTTTTGTTGTTGTTGTTGTACGTGTGTGTTTATGTGTGTGTATTTTTTACTTCCTTTCTTAGAATCTTTCAAATCAAGAGAAATTAGAGATATAAACTGTGGACAAACTGACTTCATTTTACTCATATATGCGAAATTCGATTCAGATTCTTATTTTTTTCTCTCCTTCTTATTTTTTTTTTTTTCCTTTCAAAATTCTATTTAAATAACTTACACCTAAGTCAAAATTGGATGCTTGTTCGGATTCATAAAGATGTGAGTTTGTCTTCACAGTTTATATCTCCTATTTCTCAAATTGAACAGCGCTCTCTCTCTCAAGAAATACTCTTCTTATTCTAAAATATTGAAAACTAGGTGAGGCTTGGAACCGGAAGGGGAAGGAGGAGCCGGTTAGAAAAAAATTTAATTTAATCCGATTTAAACTTTTTAAAGAGAGAGTGGCTGATGCTTTTTTACTTAGACAACAGATTTTCTTTTGTTGTTGTTGTTGTACGTGTGTGAATTTTTTACTTCCTTTCTTAGAAGCTTTCAAATCAAGAGAAATTCGAGATATAAACTGTGGACAAACTGACTACATTTTACTCATATAGGCGAAATTCGATTCAGATTCTTATTTTTTTCTCTCCTACTTATTTTTTTTTTTCTTTTCAAAATGCTTTTTAAATAACTTACACCTAAGTCAAAATTGGATGCTTGTTCGGATTTCTAAAGATGTGAGTTTGTCTTCACAGTTTACATCTCCTATTTCTCAAATTAAACAGCGCTCTCTCTCACATGAAATACTCTTCTTATTATAATAATATTGAAAACTAGGTGAGGCTTGGAACCGGAATGGGAAGGAGGAGCCGGTTAAAAAAAATTAGTTTAATCCGATTTGAAACTTTTTAAAGAGAGAGTGGCTGATGCTTTTTTACTTAGACAGCAGATTTTCTTTTGTTGTTGTTGTTGTACGTGTGTGTTTATGTGTGTGAATTTTTTACTTCCTTTCTTAGAATCTTTCAAATCAAGAGAAATTAGAGATATAAACTGTGGACAAACTGACTTCATTTTACTCATATATGCGAAATTCGATTCAGATTCTTATTTTTTTCTCTCCTTCTTATTTTTTTTTTCCTTTCAAAATTCTATTTAAATAACTTACACCTAAGTCAAAATTGGATGCTTGTTCGGATTCATAAAGATGTGAGTTTGTCTTCACAGTTTATATCTCCTATTTCTCAAATTGAACAGCGCTCTCTCTCTCAAGAAATACTCTTCTTATTCTAAAATATTGAAAACTAGGTGAGGCTTGGAACCGGAAGGGGAAGGAGGAGCCGGTTAGAAAAAAATTTAATTTAATCCGATTTAAACTTTTTAAAGAGAGAGTGGCTGATGCTTTTTTACTTAGACAACAGATTTTCTTTTGTTGTTGTTGTTGTACGTGTGTGAATTTTTTACTTCCTTTCTTAGAAGCTTTCAAATCAAGAGAAATTCGAGATATAAACTGTGGACAAACTGACTACATTTTACTCATATAGGCGAAATTCGATTCAGATTCTTATTTTTTTCTCTCCTACTTATTTTTTTTTTTTCTTTTCAAAATGCTTTTTAAATAACTTACACCTAAGTCAAAATTGGATGCTTGTTCGGATTTCTAAAGATGTGAGTTTGTCTTCACAGTTTACATCTCCTATTTCTCAAATTAAACAGCGCTCTCTCTCACATGAAATACTCTTCTTATTATAATAATATTGAAAACTAGGTGAGGCTTGGAACCGGAATGGGAAGGAGGAGCCGGTTAAAAAAAATTACTTTAATCCGATTTGAAACTTTTTAAAGAGAGAGTAGCTGATGCTTTTTTACTTAGACAGCAGATTTTCTTTAGTTGTTGTTGTTGTACGTGTGTGTTTATGTGTGTGAATTTTTTACTTCCTTTCTTAGAAGCTTTCAAATCAAGAGAAATTCGAGATATAAACTGTGGACAAACTGACTGCATTTTACTCATATAGTCGAAATTCGGTTCAGATTCTTATTTTTTTCTCTCCTACTTATTTTTTTTTCTTTTCAAAATTCTTTTTAAATAACTTACACCTAAGTCAAAATTGGATGCTTGTTCGGATTCATAAAGATGTGAGTTTGTCTTCACAGTTTATATCTCCTATTTCTCAAATTAAACAGCGCTCTCTCTCACATGAAATACTCTTCTTATTATAATAATATTGAAAACTAGGTGAGGCTTGGAACCGGAAGGGGAAGGAGGAGCCGGTTAAAAAAAAATTAGTTTAATCCGATTTGAAACTTTTTAAAGAGAGAGTGGCTGATGCTTTTTTACTTAGACAGCAGATTTTCTTTTGTTGTTGTTGTTGTACGTGTGTGTTTATGTGTGTGAATTTTTTACTTCCTTTCTTAGAATCTTTCAAATCAAGAGAAATTAGAGATATAAACTGTGGACAAACTGACTTCATTTTACTCATACATGCGAAATTCGATTCAGATTCTTATTTTTTTCTCTCCTTCTTATTTTTTTTTTTTCCTTTCAAAATTCTATTTAAATAACTTACACCTAAGTCAAAATTGGATGCTTGTTCGGATTCATAAAGATGTGAGTTTGTCTTCACAGTTTATATCTCCTATTTCTCAAATTGAACAGCGCTCTCTCTCTCAAGAAATACTCTTCTTATTCTAAAATATTGAAAACTAGGTGAGGCTTGGAACCGGAAGGGGAAGGAGGAGCCGGTTAGAAAAAAATTTAATTTAATCCGATTTAAACTTTTTAAAGAGAGAGTGGCTGATGCTTTTTTACTTAGACAGCAGATTTTCTTTTGTTGTTGTTGTTGTACGTGTGTGTTTATGTGTGTGAATAATTTACTTCCTTTCTTAGAATCTTTCAAATCAAGAGAAATTCGAGATATAAACTGTGGACAAACTGACTACATTTTACTCATATAGGCGAAATTCGATTCAGATTCTTATTTTTTTCTCTCCTTCTTATTTTTTTTTCTTTTCAAAATTCTATTTAAATAACTTACATGTAAGTCAAAATTGGATTCTTGTTCGGATTCATAAAGATGTGAGTTTGTCTTCACAGTTTATATCTCCTATTTCTCATATTAAACAGCGCTCTCTCTCACATGAAATACTCTTCTTATTATAAAATATTGAAAACTAGGTGAAGCTTGGAACCGGAATGGGAAGGAGGAGCCGGTTAAAAAAAATTAATTTAATCCGATTTGAAACTTTTTAAAGAGAGAGTGGCTGATCCTTTTTTTTTAGACAGCAGATTTTCTTTTGTTGTTGTTGTTGTATGTGTGTGTTTATGTGTGTGAATTTTTTACTTCCTTTCTTAGAAGCTTTCAAATCAAGAGAAATTCGAGATATAAACTGTGGACAAACTGACTACATTTTACTCATATAGGCGAAATTCGATTCAGATTCTTATTTTTTTCTCTCCTTCTTATTTTTTTTTTTCTTTTCAAAATTCTATTTAAATAACTTACACCTAAGTCAAAATTGGATGCTTGTTCGGATTCATAAAGATGTGAGTTTGTCTTCACAGTTTATATCTAATATTTCTCAAATTAAACAGCGCTCTCTCTCACATGAAATACTCTTCTTATTATAATAATATTGAAAACTAGGTGAGGCTTGGAACCGGAAGGGGAAGGAGGAGCCGGTTAAAAAAAATTTAATTTAATCCGATTTGAAACTTTTTAAAGAGAGAGTGGCTGATGCTTTTTTACTTAGACAGCAGATTTTCTTTTGTTGTTGTTGTTGTATGTGTGTGTTTATGTGTGTGAATTTTTTACTTACTTTCTTAGAAGCTTTCAAATCAAGAGAAATTAGAGATATAAACTGTGGACAAACTGACTACATTTTACTCATATAGGCGAAATTCGATTCAGATTCTTATTTTTTTCTCTCCTTCTTCTTCTTATTTTTTTTTTTTTCCTTTCAAAATTCTATTTAAATAACTTACATCTAAGTCAAAATTGGATGCTTGTTCGGATTCATAAAGATGTGAGTTTGTCTTCACAGTTTATATCTCCTATTTCTCAAATTGAACAGCGCTCTCTCTCTCAAGAAATACTCTTCTTATTCTAAAATATTGAAAACTAGGTGAGGCTTGGAACCGGAAGGGGAAGGAGGAGCCGGTTAGAAAAAAATTTAATTTAATCCGATTTAAACTTTTTAAAGAGAGAGTGGCTGATGCTTTTTTACTTAGACAGCAGATTTTCTTTTGTTGTTGTTGTTGTATGTGTGTGAATTCTTTACTTCCTTTCTTAGAAGCTTTCAAATCAAGAGAAATTCGAGATGTAAACTGTGGACAAACTGACTACATTTTACTCATATAGGCGAAATTCGATTCAGATTCTTATTTTTTTCTCTCCTTCTTCTTATTTTTTTTTTTCCTTTCAAAATTCTATTTAAATAACTTACACCTAAGTCAAAATTGGATGCTTGTTCGGATTCATAAAGATGTGAGTTTGTCTTCACAGTTTATATCTCCTATTTCTCAAATTGAACAGCGCTCTCTCTCTCAAGAAATACTCTTCTTATTCTAAAATATTGGAAACTAGGTGAGGCTTGGAACCGGAAGGGGAAGGAGGAGCCGGTTAGAAAAAAATTTAATTTAATCCGATTTAAACTTTTTAAAGAGGCTTTTTTACTTAGACAACAGATTTTCTTTTGTTGTTGTTGTTGTACGTGTGTGAATTTTTTACTTCCTTTCTTAGAAGCTTTCAAATCAAGAGAAATTCGAGATATAAACTGTGGACAAACTGACTACATTTTACTCATATAGGCGAAATTCGATTCAGATTCTTATTTTTTTCTCTCCTTCTTATTTTTTTTTCTTTTCAAAATTCTATTTAAACAACTTACACGTAAGTCAAAATTGAATTCTTGTTCGGATTCATAAAGACGTGAGTTTGTCTTCACAGTTTATATCTCCTATTTCTCAAATAAAACAGCGCTCTCTCTCTCACATGAAATACTCTTCTTATTATAAAATATTGAAAACTAGGTGAAGCTTGGAACCGGAATGGGAAGGAGGAGCCGGTTAAAAAAAATTAATTTAATCCGATTTGAAACTTTTTAAAGAGAGAGTGGCTGATGCTTTTTTTTTAGACAGCAGATTTTCTTTTGTTGTTGTTGTTGTATGTGTGTGTTTATGTGTGTGAATTTTTTACTTCCTTTCTTAGAAGCTTTCAAATCAAGAGAAATTCGAGATCTAAACTGTGGACAAACTGACTACATTTTATTCATATAGGCGAAATTCGATTCAGATTCTTATTTTTTTCTTTCCTTCTTATTTTTTTTTTTCTTTTCAAAATTCTGTTTAAATAACTTACACGTAAGTCAAAATTGGATGCTTGTTCGGATTCATAAAGATGTGAGTTTGTCTTCACAGTTTATATCTCCTATTTCTCAAATTAAACAGCGCTCTCTCTCACATGAAAAACACTTCTTATTCTAAAATATTCAAAACTAGGTGAGGCTTGGAACCGGAAAGGGAAGGAGGAGCCGGTTAAAAAAAAATTAATTTAATCCGATTTGAAACTTTTTAAAGAGAGAGTGGCTGATGCTTTTTTACTTAGACAGCAGATTTTCCTTTGTTGTTGTTGTATGTGTGTGTTTATGTGTGTGAATTTTTTACTTCCTTTCTTAGAAGCTTTCAAATCAAGAGAAATTCGAGATATAAACTGTGGACAAACTGACTACATTTTACTCATATAGGCGAAATTCGATTCAGATTCTTATTTTTTTCTCTCCTTCTTATTTTTTTTTCTTTTCAAAATTCTATTTAAATAACTTACATGTAAGTCAAAATTGGATTCTTGTTCGGATTCATAAAGATGTGAGTTTGTCTTCACAGTTTATATCTCCTATTTCTCAAATTAAACAGCGCTCTCTCTCACATGAAATACTCTTCTTATTATAAAATATTGAAAACTAGGTGAAGCTTGGAACCGGAATGGGAAGGAGGAGCCGGTTAAAAAAAATTAATTTAATCCGATTTGAAACTTTTTAAAGAGAGAGTGGCTGATCCTTTTTTTTTTAGACAGCAGATTTTCTTTTGTTGTTGTTTTTGTATGTGTGTGTTTATGTGTGTGAATTTTTTACTTCCTTTCTTAGAAGCTTTCAAATCAAGAGAAATTCGAGATATAAACTGTGGACAAACTGACTACATTTTACTCATATAGGCGAAATTCGATTCAGATTCTTATTTTTTTCTCTCCTTCTTATTTTTTTTTTCTTTTCAAAATTCTATTTAAATAACTTACACCTAAGTCAAAATTGGATGCTTGTTCGGATTCATAAAGATGTGAGTTTGTCTTCACAGTTTATATCTAATATTTCTCAAATTAAACAGCGCTCTCTCTCACATGAAATACTCTTCTTATTATAATAATATTGAAAACTAGGTGAGGCTTGGAACCGGAAGGGGAAGGAGGAGCCGGTTAAAAAAAATTTAATTTAATCCGATTTGAAACTTTTTAAAGAGAGAGTGGCTGATGCTTTTTTACTTAGACAGCAGATTTTCTTTTGTTGTTGTTGTTGTATGTGTGTGTTTATGTGTGTGAATTTTTTACTTCCTTTCTTAGAAGCTTTCAAATCAAGAGAAATTAGAGATATAAACTGTGGACAAACTGACTACATTTTACTCATATAGGCGAAATTCGATTCAGATTCTTATTTCTTTCTCTCCTTCTTATTTTTTTTTTTCTTTTCAAAATTCTATTTAAATAACTTACACCTAAGTCAAAATTGGATGCTTTTTCGGATTCAACAAGATGTGAGTTTGCCTTCAAAGTTTATATCTCCTATTTCTCAAATTAAACAGCGCTCTCTTTCACATGAAATACTCTTCTTATTATAATAATATTGAAAACTAGGTGAGGCTTGGAACCGGAAGGGGAAGGAGGAGCTGGTTAAAAAAAAATTAATTTAATCCGATTTGAAACTTTTTAAAGAGAGAGTTGCTGATGCTTTTTTACTTAGACAGCAGATTTTCTTTTGTTGTTGTTGTTGTATGTGTGTGAATTCTTTACTTCCTTTCTTAGAAGCTTTTAAATCAAGAGAAATTCGAGATGTAAACTGTGGACAAACTGACTACATTTTACTCATATAGGCGAAATTCGATTCAGATTCTTATTTTTTTCTCTCCTTCTTCTTATTTTTTTTTTTCCTTTCAAAATTCTATTTAAATAACTTACACCTAAGTCAAAATTGGATGCTTGTTCGGATTCATAAAGATGTGAGTTTGTCTTCACAATTTATATCTCCTATTTCTCAAATTGAACAGCGCTCTCTCTCTCAAGAAATACTCTTCTTATTCTAAAATATTGAAAACTAGGTGAGGCTTGGAACCGGAAGGGGAAGGAGGAGCCGGTTAGAAAAAAATTTAATTTAATCCGATTTAAACTTTTTAAAGAGAGAGTGGCTGATGCTTTTTTACTTAGACAGCAGATTTTCTTTTGTTGTTGTTGTTGTATGTGTCTGAATTCTTTACTTCCTTTCTTAGAAGCTTTCAAATCAAGAGAAATTCGAGATGTAAACTGTGGACAAACTGACTACATTTTACTCATATAGGCGAAATTCGATTCAGATTCTTATTTTTTTCTCTCCTTCTTATTATTTTTTTTTTTTCCTTTCAAAATTCTATTTAAATAACTTACACCTAAGTCAAAATTGGATGCTTGTTCGGATTCATAAAGATGTGAGTTTGTCTTCACAGTTTATATCTCCTATTTCTCAAATTGAACAGCGCTCTCTCTCTCAAGAAATACTCTTCTTATTCTAAAATATTGAAAACTAGGTGAGGCTTGGAACCGGAAGGGGAAGGAGGAGCCGGTTAGAAAAAAATTTAATTTAATCCGATTTAAACTTTTTAAAGAGAGAGTGGCTGATGCTTTTTTACTTAGACAACAGATTTTCTTTTGTTGTTGTTGTTGTACGTGTGTGAATTTTTTACTTCCTTTCTTAGAAGCTTTCAAATCAAGAGAAATTCGAGATATAAACTGTGGACAAACTGACTACATTTTACTCATATAGGCGAAATTCGATTCAGATTCTTATTTTTTTCTCTCCTTCTTATTTTTTTTTCTTTTCAAAATTCTATTTAAACAACTTACACGTAAGTCAAAATTGAATTCTTGTTCGGATTCATAAAGACGTGAGTTTGTCTTCACAGTTTATATCTCCTATTTCTCAAATAAAACAGCGCTCTCTCTCTCACATGAAATACTCTTCTTATTATAAAATATTGAAAACTAGGTGAAGCTTGGAACCGGAATGGGAAGGTGGAGCCGGTTAAAAAAAATTAATTTAATCCGATTTGAAACTTTTTAAAGAGAGAGTGGCTGATGCTTTTTTTTTAGACAGCAGATTTTCTTTTGTTGTTGTTGTTGTATGTGTGTGTTTATGTGTGTGAATTTTTTACTTCCTTTCTTAGAAGCTTTCAAATCAAGAGAAATTCGAGATCTAAACTGTGGACAAACTGACTACATTTTATTCATATAGGCGAAATTCGATTCAGATTCTTATTTTTTTCTTTCCTTCTTATTTTTTTTTTTCTTTTCAAAATTCTGTTTAAATAACTTACACGTAAGTCAAAATTGGATGCTTGTTCGGATTCATAAAGATGTGAGTTTGTCTTCACAGTTTATATCTCCTATTTCTCAAATTAAACAGCGCTCTCTCTCACATGAAAAACACTTCTTATTCTAAAATATTCAAAACTAGGTGAGGCTTGGAACCGGAAAGGGAAGGAGGAGCCGGTTAAAAAAAAATTAATTTAATCCGATTTGAAACTTTTTAAAGAGAGAGTGGCTGATGCTTTTTTACTTAGACAGCAGATTTTCCTTTGTTGTTGTTGTATGTGTGTGTTTATGTGTGTGAATTTTTTACTTCCTTTCTTAGAAGCTTTCAAATCAAGAGAAATTCGAGATATAAACTGTGGACAAACTGACTACATTTTACTCATATAGGCGAAATTCGATTCAGATTCTTATTTTTTTCTCTCCTTCTTATTTTTTTTTCTTTTCAAAATTCTATTTAAATAACTTACATGTAAGTCAAAATTGGATTCTTGTTCGGATTCATAAAGATGTGAGTTTGTCTTCACAGTTTATATCTCCTATTTCTCAAATTAAACAGCGCTCTCTCTCACATGAAATACTCTTCTTATTATAAAATATTGAAAACTAGGTGAAGCTTGGAACCGGAATGGGAAGGAGGAGCCGGTTAAAAAAAATTAATTTAATCCGATTTGAAACTTTTTAAAGAGAGAGTGGCTGATCCTTTTTTTTTTAGACAGCAGATTTTCTTTTGTTGTTGTTTTTGTATGTGTGTGTTTATGTGTGTGAATTTTTTACTTCCTTTCTTAGAAGCTTTCAAATCAAGAGAAATTCGAGATATAAACTGTGGACAAACTGACTACATTTTACTCATATAGGCGAAATTCGATTCAGATTCTTATTTTTTTCTCTCCTTCTTATTTTTTTTTTCTTTTCAAAATTCTATTTAAATAACTTACACCTAAGTCAAAATTGGATGCTTGTTCGGATTCATAAAGATGTGAGTTTGTCTTCACAGTTTATATCTAATATTTCTCAAATTAAACAGCGCTCTCTCTCACATGAAATACTCTTCTTATTATAATAATATTGAAAACTAGGTGAGGCTTGGAACCGGAAGGGGAAGGAGGAGCCGGTTAAAAAAAATTTAATTTAATCCGATTTGAAACTTTTTAAAGAGAGAGTGGCTGATGCTTTTTTACTTAGACAGCAGATTTTCTTTTGTTGTTGTTGTTGTATGTGTGTGTTTATGTGTGTGAATTTTTTACTTCCTTTCTTAGAAGCTTTCAAATCAAGAGAAATTAGAGATATAAACTGTGGACAAACTGACTACATTTTACTCATATAGGCGAAATTCGATTCAGATTCTTATTTCTTTCTCTCCTTCTTATTTTTTTTTTTCTTTTCAAAATTCTATTTAAATAACTTACACCTAAGTCAAAATTGGATGCTTTTTCGGATTCAACAAGATGTGAGTTTGCCTTCAAAGTTTATATCTCCTATTTCTCAAATTAAACAGCGCTCTCTTTCACATGAAATACTCTTCTTATTATAATAATATTGAAAACTAGGTGAGGCTTGGAACCGGAAGGGGAAGGAGGAGCTGGTTAAAAAAAAATTAATTTAATCCGATTTGAAACTTTTTAAAGAGAGAGTTGCTGATGCTTTTTTACTTAGACAGCAGATTTTCTTTTGTTGTTGTTGTTGTATGTGTGTGAATTCTTTACTTCCTTTCTTAGAAGCTTTTAAATCAAGAGAAATTCGAGATGTAAACTGTGGACAAACTGACTACATTTTACTCATATAGGCGAAATTCGATTCAGATTCTTATTTTTTTCTCTCCTTCTTCTTATTTTTTTTTTTTCCTTTCAAAATTCTATTTAAATAACTTACACCTAAGTCAAAATTGGATGCTTGTTCGGATTCATAAAGATGTGAGTTTGTCTTCACAATTTATATCTCCTATTTCTCAAATTGAACAGCGCTCTCTCTCTCAAGAAATACTCTTCTTATTCTAAAATATTGAAAACTAGGTGAGGCTTGGAACCGGAAGGGGAAGGAGGAGCCGGTTAGAAAAAAATTTAATTTAATCCGATTTAAACTTTTTAAAGAGAGAGTGGCTGATGCTTTTTTACTTAGACAGCAGATTTTCTTTTGTTGTTGTTGTTGTATGTGTCTGAATTCTTTACTTCCTTTCTTAGAAGCTTTCAAATCAAGAGAAATTCGAGATGTAAACTGTGGACAAACTGACTACATTTTACTCATATAGGCGAAATTCGATTCAGATTCTTATTTTTTTCTCTCCTTCTTATTATTTTTTTTTTTTCCTTTCAAAATTCTATTTAAATAACTTACACCTAAGTCAAAATTGGATGCTTGTTCGGATTCATAAAGATGTGAGTTTGTCTTCACAGTTTATATCTCCTATTTCTCAAATTGAACAGCGCTCTCTCTCTCAAGAAATACTCTTCTTATTCTAAAATATTGAAAACTAGGTGAGGCTTGGAACCGGAAGGGGAAGGAGGAGCCGGTTAGAAAAAAATTTAATTTAATCCGATTTAAACTTTTTAAAGAGAGAGTGGCTGATGCTTTTTTACTTAGACAACAGATTTTCTTTTGTTGTTGTTGTTGTACGTGTGTGAATTTTTTACTTCCTTTCTTAGAAGCTTTCAAATCAAGAGAAATTCGAGATATAAACTGTGGACAAACTGACTACATTTTACTCATATAGGCGAAATTCGATTCAGATTCTTATTTTTTTCTCTCCTTCTTATTTTTTTTTCTTTTCAAAATTCTATTTAAACAACTTACACGTAAGTCAAAATTGAATTCTTGTTCGGATTCATAAAGACGTGAGTTTGTCTTCACAGTTTATATCTCCTATTTCTCAAATAAAACAGCGCTCTCTCTCTCACATGAAATACTCTTCTTATTATAAAATATTGAAAACTAGGTGAAGCTTGGAACCGGAATGGGAAGGTGGAGCCGGTTAAAAAAAATTAATTTAATCCGATTTGAAACTTTTTAAAGAGAGAGTGGCTGATGCTTTTTTTTTAGACAGCAGATTTTCTTTTGTTGTTGTTGTTGTATGTGTGTGTTTATGTGTGTGAATTTTTTACTTCCTTTCTTAGAAGCTTTCAAATCAAGAGAAATTCGAGATCTAAACTGTGGACAAACTGACTACATTTTATTCATATAGGCGAAATTCGATTCAGATTCTTATTTTTTTCTTTCCTTCTTATTTTTTTTTTTCTTTTCAAAATTCTGTTTAAATAACTTACACGTAAGTCAAAATTGGATGCTTGTTCGGATTCATAAAGATGTGAGTTTGTCTTCACAGTTTATATCTCCTATTTCTCAAATTAAACAGCGCTCTCTCTCACATGAAAAACACTTCTTATTCTAAAATATTCAAAACTAGGTGAGGCTTGGAACCGGAAAGGGAAGGAGGAGCCGGTTAAAAAAAAATTAATTTAATCCGATTTGAAACTTTTTAAAGAGAGAGTGGCTGATGCTTTTTTACTTAGACAGCAGATTTTCCTTTGTTGTTGTTGTATGTGTGTGTTTATGTGTGTGAATTTTTTACTTCCTTTCTTAGAAGCTTTCAAATCAAGAGAAATTCGAGATATAAACTGTGGACAAACTGACTACATTTTACTCATATAGGCGAAATTCGATTCAGATTCTTATTTTTTTCTCTCCTTCTTATTTTTTTTTCTTTTCAAAATTCTATTTAAATAACTTACATGTAAGTCAAAATTGGATTCTTGTTCGGATTCATAAAGATGTGAGTTTGTCTTCACAGTTTATATCTCCTATTTCTCAAATTAAACAGCGCTCTCTCTCACATGAAATACTCTTCTTATTATAAAATATTGAAAACTAGGTGAAGCTTGGAACCGGAATGGGAAGGAGGAGCCGGTTAAAAAAAATTAATTTAATCCGATTTGAAACTTTTTAAAGAGAGAGTGGCTGATCCTTTTTTTTTTAGACAGCAGATTTTCTTTTGTTGTTGTTTTTGTATGTGTGTGTTTATGTGTGTGAATTTTTTACTTCCTTTCTTAGAAGCTTTCAAATCAAGAGAAATTCGAGATATAAACTGTGGACAAACTGACTACATTTTACTCATATAGGCGAAATTCGATTCAGATTCTTATTTTTTTCTCTCCTTCTTATTTTTTTTTTCTTTTCAAAATTCTATTTAAATAACTTACACCTAAGTCAAAATTGGATGCTTGTTCGGATTCATAAAGATGTGAGTTTGTCTTCACAGTTTATATCTAATATTTCTCAAATTAAACAGCGCTCTCTCTCACATGAAATACTCTTCTTATTATAATAATATTGAAAACTAGGTGAGGCTTGGAACCGGAAGGGGAAGGAGGAGCCGGTTAAAAAAAATTTAATTTAATCCGATTTGAAACTTTTTAAAGAGAGAGTGGCTGATGCTTTTTTACTTAGACAGCAGATTTTCTTTTGTTGTTGTTGTTGTATGTGTGTGTTTATGTGTGTGAATTTTTTACTTCCTTTCTTAGAAGCTTTCAAATCAAGAGAAATTAGAGATATAAACTGTGGACAAACTGACTACATTTTACTCATATAGGCGAAATTCGATTCAGATTCTTATTTCTTTCTCTCCTTCTTATTTTTTTTTTTCTTTTCAAAATTCTATTTAAATAACTTACACCTAAGTCAAAATTGGATGCTTTTTCGGATTCAACAAGATGTGAGTTTGCCTTCAAAGTTTATATCTCCTATTTCTCAAATTAAACAGCGCTCTCTTTCACATGAAATACTCTTCTTATTATAATAATATTGAAAACTAGGTGAGGCTTGGAACCGGAAGGGGAAGGAGGAGCTGGTTAAAAAAAAATTAATTTAATCCGATTTGAAACTTTTTAAAGAGAGAGTTGCTGATGCTTTTTTACTTAGACAGCAGATTTTCTTTTGTTGTTGTTGTTGTATGTGTGTGAATTCTTTACTTCCTTTCTTAGAAGCTTTTAAATCAAGAGAAATTCGAGATGTAAACTGTGGACAAACTGACTACATTTTACTCATATAGGCGAAATTCGATTCAGATTCTTATTTTTTTCTCTCCTTCTTCTTATTTTTTTTTTTCCTTTCAAAATTCTATTTAAATAACTTACACCTAAGTCAAAATTGGATGCTTGTTCGGATTCATAAAGATGTGAGTTTGTCTTCACAATTTATATCTCCTATTTCTCAAATTGAACAGCGCTCTCTCTCTCAAGAAATACTCTTCTTATTCTAAAATATTGAAAACTAGGTGAGGCTTGGAACCGGAAGGGGAAGGAGGAGCCGGTTAGAAAAAAATTTAATTTAATCCGATTTAAACTTTTTAAAGAGAGAGTGGCTGATGCTTTTTTACTTAGACAGCAGATTTTCTTTTGTTGTTGTTGTTGTATGTGTCTGAATTCTTTACTTCCTTTCTTAGAAGCTTTCAAATCAAGAGAAATTCGAGATGTAAACTGTGGACAAACTGACTACATTTTACTCATATAGGCGAAATTCGATTCAGATTCTTATTTTTTTCTCTCCTTCTTATTATTTTTTTTTTTTCCTTTCAAAATTCTATTTAAATAACTTACACCTAAGTCAAAATTGGATGCTTGTTCGGATTCATAAAGATGTGAGTTTGTCTTCACAGTTTATATCTCCTATTTCTCAAATTGAACAGCGCTCTCTCTCTCAAGAAATACTCTTCTTATTCTAAAATATTGAAAACTAGGTGAGGCTTGGAACCGGAAGGGGAAGGAGGAGCCGGTTAGAAAAAAATTTAATTTAATCCGATTTAAACTTTTTAAAGAGAGAGTGGCTGATGCTTTTTTACTTAGACAACAGATTTTCTTTTGTTGTTGTTGTTGTACGTGTGTGAATTTTTTACTTCCTTTCTTAGAAGCTTTCAAATCAAGAGAAATTCGAGATATAAACTGTGGACAAACTGACTACATTTTACTCATATAGGCGAAATTCGATTCAGATTCTTATTTTTTTCTCTCCTTCTTATTTTTTTTTCTTTTCAAAATTCTATTTAAATAACTTACACGTAAGTCAAAATTGAATTCTTGTTCGGATTCATAAAGATGTGAGTTTGTCTTCACAGTTTATATCTCCTATTTCTCAAATAAAACAGCGCTCTCTCTCTCACATGAAATACTCTTCTTATTATAAAATATTGAAAACTAGGTGAAGCTTGGAACCGGAATGGGAAGGAGGAGCCGGTTAAAAAAAATTAATTTAATCCGATTTGAAACTTTTTAAAGAGAGAGTGGCTGATGCTTTTTTTTTAGACAGCAGATTTTCTTTTGTTGTTGTTGTTGTATGTGTGTGTTTATGTGTGTGAATTTTTTACTTCCTTTCTTAGAAGCTTTCAAATCAAGAGAAATTCGAGATATAAACTGTGGACAAACTGACTACATTTTATTCATATAGGCGAAATTCGATTCAGATTCTTATTTTTTTCTTTCCTTCTTATTTTTTTTTTTCTTTTCAAAATTCTGTTTAAATAACTTACACGTAAGTCAAAATTGGATGCTTGTTCGGATTCATAAAGATGTGAGTGTGTCTTCACAGTTTATATCTCCTATTTCTCAAATTAAACAGCGCTCTCTCTCACATGAAAAACACTTCTTATTCTAAAATATTCAAAACTAGGTGAGGCTTGGAACCGGAAAGGGAAGGAGGAGCCGGTTAAAAAAAAAATTAATTTAATTCGATTTGAAACTTTTTAAAGAGAGAGTGGCTGATGCTTTTTTACTTAGACAGCAGATTTTCCTTTGTTGTTGTTGTATGTGTGTGTTTATGTGTGTGAATTTTTTACTTCCTTTCTTAGAAGCTTTCAAATCAAGAGAAATTCGAGATATAAACTGTGGACAAACTGACTACATTTTACTCATATAGGCGAAATTCGATTCAGATTCTTATTTTTTTCTCTCCTTCTTATTTTTTTTTCTTTTCAAAATTCTATTTAAATAACTTACATGTAAGTCAAAATTGGATTCTTGTTCGGATTCATAAAGATGTGAGTTTGTCTTCACAGTTTATATCTCCTATTTCTCAAATTAAACAGCGCTCTCTCTCACATGAAATACTCTTCTTATTATAAAATATTGAAAACTAGGTGAAGCTTGGAACCGGAATGGGAAGGAGGAGCCGGTTAAAAAAAATTAATTTAATCCGATTTGAAACTTTTTAAAGAGAGAGTGGCTGATCCTTTTTTTTTAGACAGCAGATTTTCTTTTGTTGTTGTTGTTGTATGTGTGTGTTTATGTGTGTGAATTTTTTACTTCCTTTCTTAGAAGCTTTCAAATCAAGAGAAATTCGAGATATAAACTGTGGACAAACTGACTACATTTTACTCATATAGGCGAAATTCGATTCAGATTCTTATTTTTTTCTCTCCTTCTTATTTTTTTTTTTTCTTTTCAAAATTCTATTTAAATAACTTACACCTAAGTCAAAATTGGATGCTTGTTCGGATTCATAAAGATGTGAGTTTGTCTTCACAGTTTATATCTAATATTTCTCAAATTAAACAGCGCTCTCTCTCACATGAAATACTCTTCTTATTATAATAATATTGAAAACTAGGTGAGGCTTGGAACCGGAAGGGGAAGGAGGAGCCGGTTAAAAAAAATTTAATTTAATCCGATTTGAAACTTTTTAAAGAGAGAGTTGCTGATGCTTTTTTACTTAGACAGCAGATTTTCTTTTGTTGTTGTTGTTGTATGTGTGTGAATTCTTTACTTCCTTTCTTAGAAGCTTTCAAATCAAGAGAAATTCGAGATGTAAACTGTGGACAAACTGACTACATTTTACTCATATAGGCGAAATTCGATTCAGATTCTTATTTTTTTCTCTCCTTCTTATTTTTTTTTCTTTTCAAAATTCTATTTAAATAACTTACATGTAAGTCAAAATTGGATTCTTGTTCGGATTCATAAAGATGTGAGTTTGTCTTCACAGTTTATATCTCCTATTTCTCAAATTAAACAGCGCTCTCTCTCACATGAAATACTCTTCTTATTATAAAATATTGAAAACTAGGTGAAGCTTGGAACCGGAATGGGAAGGAGGAGCCGGTTAAAAAAAATTAATTTAATTCGATTTGAAACTTTTTAAAGAGAGAGTGGCTGATCCTTTTTTTTTAGACAGCAGATTTTCTTTTGTTGTTGTTGTTGTATGTGTGTGTTTATGTGTGTGAATTTTTTACTTCCTTTCTTAGAAGCTTTCAAATCAAGAGAAATTCGAGATATAAACTGTGGACAAACTGACTACATTTTATTCATATAGGCGAAATTCGATTCAGATTCTTATTTTTTTCTCTCCTTCTTATTTTTTTTTTCTTTTCAAAATTCTATTTAAATAACTTACACCTAAGTCAAAATTGGATGCTTGTTCGGATTCATAAAGATGTGAGTTTGTCTTCACAGTTTATATCTCCTATTTCTCAAATTGAACAGCGCTCTCTCTCTCAAGAAATACTCTTCTTATTCTAAAATATTGAAAACTAGGTGAGGCTTGGAACCGGAAGGGGAAGGAGGAGCCGGTTAGAAAAAAATTTAATTTAATCCGATTTAAACTTTTTAAAGAGAGAGTTGCTGATGCTTTTTTACTTAGACAGCAGATTTTCTTTTGTTGTTGTTGTTGTATGTGTGTGAATTCTTTACTTCCTTTCTTAGAAGCTTTCAAATCAAGAGAAATTCGAGATGTAAACTGTGGACAAACTGACTACATTTTACTCATATAGGCGAAATTCGATTCAGATTCTTATTTTTTTCTCTCCTTCTTATTATTATTTTTTTTTTCCTTTCAAAATTCTATTTAAATAACTTACACCTAAGTCAAAATTGGATGCTTGTTCGGATTCATAAAGATGTGAGTTTGTCTTCACAGTTTATATCTCCTATTTCTCAAATTGAACAGCGCTCTCTCTCTCAAGAAATACTCTTCTTATTCTAAAATATTGAAAACTAGGTGAGGCTTGGAACCGGAAGGGGAAGGAGGAGCCGGTTAGAAAAAAATTTAATTTAATCCGATTTAAACTTTTTAAAGAGAGAGTGGCTGATGCTTTTTTACTTAGACAACAGATTTTCTTTTGTTGTTGTTGTTGTACGTGTGTGAATTTTTTACTTCCTTTCTTAGAAGCTTTCAAATCAAGAGAAATTCGAGATATAAACTGTGGACAAACTGACTACATTTTACTCATATAGGCGAAATTCGATTCAGATTCTTATTTTTTTCTCTCCTTCTTATTTTTTTTTCTTTTCAAAATTCTATTTAAATAACTTACATGTAAGTCAAAATTGGATTCTTGTTCGGATTCATAAAGATGTGAGTTTGTCTTCACAGTTTATATCTCCTATTTCTCAAATTAAACAGCGCTCTCTCTCACATGAAATACTCTTCTTATTATAAAATATTGAAAACTAGGTGAAGCTTGGAACCGGAATGGGAAGGAGGAGCCGGTTAAAAAAAATTAATTTAATCCGATTTGAAACTTTTTAAAGAGAGAGTGGCTGATCCTTTTTTTTTAGACAGCAGATTTTCTTTTGTTGTTGTTGTTGTATGTGTGTGTTTATGTGTGTGAATTTTTTACTTCCTTTCTTAGAAGCTTTCAAATCAAGAGAAATTCGAGATATAAACTGTGGACAAACTGACTACATTTTATTCATATAGGCGAAATTCGATTCAGATTCTTATTTTTTTCTCTCCTTCTTATTTTTTTTTTTCTTTTCAAAATTCTATTTAAATAACTTACACCTAAGTCAAAATTGGATGCTTGTTCGGATTCATAAAGATGTGAGTTTGTCTTCACAGTTTATATCTAATATTTCTCAAATTAAACAGCGCTCTCTCTCACATGAAATACTCTTCTTATTATAATAATATTAAAAACTAGGTGAGGCTTGGAACCGGAAGGGGAAGGAGGAGCCGGTTAAAAAAATTTAATTTAATCCGATTTGAAACTTTTTAAAGAGAGAGTGGCTGATGCTTTTTTACTTAGACAGCAGATTTTCTTTTGTTGTTGTTGTTGTATGTGTGTGTTTATGTGTGTGAATTCTTTACTTCCTTTCTTAGAAGCTTTCAAATCAAGAGAAATTAGAGATATAAACTGTGGACAAACTGACTACATTTTACTCATATAGGCGAAATTCGATTCAGATTCTTATTTTTTTCTCTCCTTCTTATTTTTTTTTTCTTTTCAAAATTCTATTTAAATAACTTACACCTAAGTCAAAATTGGATGCTTTTTCGGATTCAACAAGATGTGAGTTTGCCTTCAAAGTTTATATCTCCTATTTCTCAAATTAAACAGCGCTCTCTTTCACATGAAATACTCTTCTTATTATAATAATATTGAAAACTAGGTGAGGCTTGGAACCGGAAGGGGAAGGAGGAGCTGGTTAAAAAAAAATTAATTTAATCCGATTTGAAACTTTTTAAAGAGAGAGTTGCTGATGCTTTTTTACTTAGACAGCAGATTTTCTTTTGCTGTTGTTGTTGTATGTGTGTGAATTCTTTACTTCCTTTCTTAGAAGCTTTCAAATCAAGAGAAATTCGAGATGTAAACTGTGGACAAACTGACTACATTTTACTCATATAGGCGAAATTCGATTCAGATTCTTATTTTTTTCTCTCCTTCTTATTATTTTTTTTTTTTCCTTTCAAAATTCTATTTAAATAACTTACACCTAAGTCAAAATTGGATGCTTGTTCGGATTCATAAAGATGTGAGTTTGTCTTCACAGTTTATATCTCCTATTTCTCAAATTGAACAGCGCTCTCTCTCTCAAGAAATACTCTTCTTATTCTAAAATATTGAAAACTAGGTGAGGCTTGGAACCGGAAGGGGAAGGAGGAGCCGGTTAGAAAAAAATTTAATTTAATCCGATTTAAACTTTTTAAAGAGAGAGTGGCTGATGCTTTTTTACTTAGACAACAGATTTTCTTTTGTTGTTGTTGTTGTACGTGTGTGAATTTTTTACTTCCTTTCTTAGAAGCTTTCAAATCAAGAGAAATTCGAGATATAAACTGTGGACAAACTGACTACATTTTACTCATATAGGCGAAATTCGATTCAGATTCTTATTTTTTTCTCTCATTCTTATTTTTTTTTCTTTTCAAAATTCTATTTAAATAACTTACACGTAAGTCAAAATTGAATTCTTGTTCGGATTCATAAAGATGTGAGTTTGTCTTCACAGTTTATATCTCCTATTTCTCAAATAAAACAGCGCTCTCTCTCTCACATGAAATACTCTTCTTATTATAAAATATTGAAAACTAGGTGAAGCTTGGAACCGGAATGGGAAGGAGGAGCCGGTTAAAAAAAATTAATTTAATCCGATTTGAAACTTTTTAAAGAGAGAGTGGCTGATGCTTTTTTTTTAGACAGCAGATTTTCTTTTGTTGTTGTTGTTGTATGTGTGTGTTTATGTGTGCGAATTTTTTACTTCCTTTCTTAGAAGCTTTCAAATCAAGAGAAATTCGAGATATAAACTGTGGACAAACTGACTACATTTTATTCATATAGGCGAAATTCGATTCAGATTCTTATTTTTTTCTCTCCTTCTTATTTTTTTTTCTTTTCAAAATTCTATTTAAATAACTTACACGTAAGTCAAAATTGAATTCTTGTTCGGATTCATAAAGATGTGAGTTTGTCTTCGCAGTTTATATCTCCTATTTCTCAAATTAAACAGCGCTCTCTCTCACATGAAATACTCTTTTTATTAAAATAATATTGAAAACTAGGTGAGGCTTGGAACCGGAAGGGGAAGGAGGAGCCGGTTAAAAAAAATTTAATTTAATCCGATTTGAAACATTTTAAAGAGAGAGTGGCTGATGCTTTTTTGCTTAGACAGCAGATTTTCTTTTGTTGTTGTTGTTGTATGTGTGTGTTTATGTGTGTGAATTTTTTACTTCCTTTCTTAGAAGCTTTCAAATCAAGAGAAATTCGAGATATAAACTGTGGACAAACTGACTACATTTTACTCATATAGGCGAAATTCGATTCAGATTCTTATTTTTTTCTCTCCTTATTTTTTTTTTTTTCTTTTCAAAATTCTATTTAAATAACTTACACCTAAGTCAAAATTGGATGCTTGTTCGGATTCATAAAGATGTGAGTTTGTCTTCACAGTTTATATCTCCTATTTCTCAAATTAAACAGCGCTCTCTCTCACATGAAATACTCTTCTTATTATAATAATATTGAAAACTAGGTGAGGCTTGGAACCGGAAGGGGAAGGAGGAGCCGGTTAAAAAAAATTTAATTTAATCCGATTTGAAACTTTTTAAAGAGAGAGTGGCTGATGCTTTTTTACTTAGACAACAGATTTTCTTTTGTTGTTGTTGTTGTACGTGTGTGAATTTTTTACTTCCTTTCTTAGAAGCTTTCAAATCAAGAGAAATTCGAGATATAAACTGTGGACAAACTGACTACATTTTACTCATATAGGCGAAATTCGATTCAGATTCTTATTTTTTTCTCTCCTTCTTATTTTTTTTTCTTTTCAAAATTCTATTTAAATAACTTACATGTAAGTCAAAATTGGATTCTTGTTCGGATTCATAAAGATGTGAGTTTGTCTTCACAGTTTATATCTCCTATTTCTCAAATTAAACAGCGCTCTCTCTCACATGAAATACTCTTCTTATTATAAAATATTGAAAACTAGGTGAAGCTTGGAACCGGAATGGGAAGGAGGAGCCGGTTAAAAAAAATTAATTTAATCCGATTTGAAACTTTTTAAAGAGAGAGTGGCTGATCCTTTTTTTTTAGACAGCAGATTTTCTTTTGTTGTTGTTGTTGTATGTGTGTGTTTATGTGTGTGAATTTTTTACTTCCTTTCTTAGAAGCTTTCAAATCAAGAGAAATTCGAGATATAAACTGTGGACAAACTGACTACATTTTATTCATATAGGCGAAATTCGATTCAGATTCTTATTTTTTTCTCTCCTTCTTATTTTTTTTTTCTTTTCAAAATTCTATTTAAATAACTTACACCTAAGTCAAAATTGGATGCTTGTTCGGATTCATAAAGATGTGAGTTTGTCTTCACAGTTTATATCTAATATTTCTCAAATTAAACAGCGCTCTCTCTCACATGAAATACTCTTCTTATTATAATAATATTGAAAACTAGGTGAGGCTTGGAACCGGAAGGGGAAGGAGGAGCCGGTTAAAAAAAATTTAATTTAATCCGATTTGAAACTTTTTAAAGAGAGAGTGGCTGATGCTTTTTTACTTAGACAGCAGATTTTCTTTTGTTGTTGTTGTTGTATGTGTGTGTTTATGTGTGTGAATTCTTTACTTCCTTTCTTAGAAGCTTTCAAATCAAGAGAAATTAGAGATATAAACTGTGGACAAACTGACTACATTTTACTCATATAGGCGAAATTCGATTCAGATTCTTATTTTTTTCTCTCCTTCTTATTTTTTTTTTCTTTTCAAAATTCTATTTAAATAACTTACACCTAAGTCAAAATTGGATGCTTTTTCGGATTCAACAAGATGTGAGTTTGCCTTCAAAATTTATATCTCCTATTTCTCAAATTAAACAGCGCTCTCTTTCACATGAAATACTCTTCTTATTATAATAATATTGAAAACTAGGTGAGGCTTGGAACCGGAAGGGGAAGGAGGAGCTGGTTAAAAAAAAATTAATTTAATCCGATTTGAAACTTTTTAAAGAGAGAGTTGCTGATGCTTTTTTACTTAGACAGCAGATTTTCTTTTGCTGTTGTTGTTGTATGTGTGTGAATTCTTTACTTCCTTTCTTAGAAGCTTTCAAATCAAGAGAAATTCGAGATGTAAACTGTGGACAAACTGACTACATTTTACTCATATAGGCGAAATTCGATTCAGATTCTTATTTTTTTCTCTCCTTCTTATTATTTTTTTTTTTTTCCTTTCAAAATTCTATTTAAATAACTTACACCTAAGTCAAAATTGGATGCTTGTTCGGATTCATAAAGATGTGAGTTTGTCTTCACAGTTTATATCTCCTATTTCTCAAATTGAACAGCGCTCTCTCTCTCAAGAAATACTCTTCTTATTCTAAAATATTGAAAACTAGGTGAGGCTTGGAACCGGAATGGGAAGGAGGAGCCGGTTAAAAAAAATTAATTTAATCCGATTTGAAACTTTTCAAAGAGAGAGTGGCTGATCCTTTTTTTTTAGACAGCAGATTTTCTTTTGTTGTTGTTGTTGTATGTGTGTGTTTATGTGTGTGAATTTTTTACTTCCTTTCTTAGAAGCTTTCAAATCAAGAGAAATTCGAGATATAAACTGTGGACAAACTGACTACATTTTATTCATATAGGCGAAATTCGATTCAGATTCTTATTTTTTTCTCTCCTTCTTATTTTTTTTTTTCTTTTCAAAATTCTATTTAAATAACTTACACCTAAGTCAAAATTGGATGCTTGTTCGGATTCATAAAGATGTGAGTTTGTCTTCACAGTTTATATCTAATATTTCTCAAATTAAACAGCGCTCTCTCTCACATGAAATACTCTTCTTATTATAATAATATTGAAAACTAGGTGAGGCTTGGAACCGGAAGGGGAAGGAGGAGCCGGTTAAAAAAAATTTAATTTAATCCGATTTGAAACTTTTTAAAGAGAGAGTGGCTGATGCTTTTTTACTTAGACAGCAGATTTTCTTTTGTTGTTGTTGTTGTATGTGTGTGTTTATGTGTGTGAATTCTTTACTTCCTTTCTTAGAAGCTTTCAAATCAAGAGAAATTAGAGATATAAACTGTGGACAAACTGACTACATTTTACTCATATAGGCGAAATTCGATTCAGATTCTTATTTTTTTCTCTCCTTCTTATTTTTTTTTTCTTTTCAAAATTCTATTTAAATAACTTACACCTAAGTCAAAATTGGATGCTTTTTCGGATTCAACAAGATGTGAGTTTGCCTTCAAAGTTTATATCTCCTATTTCTCAAATTAAACAGCGCTCTCTTTCACATGAAATACTCTTCTTATTATAATAATATTGAAAACTAGGTGAGGCTTGGAACCGGAAGGGGAAGGAGGAGCTGGTTAAAAAAAATTAATTTAATCCGATTTGAAACTTTTTAAAGAGAGAGTTGCTGATGCTTTTTTACTTAGACAGCAGATTTTCTTTTGCTGTTGTTGTTGTATGTGTGTGAATTCTTTACTTCCTTTCTTAGAAGCTTTCAAATCAAGAGAAATTCGAGATGTAAACTGTGGACAAACTGACTACATTTTACTCATATAGGCGAAATTCGATTCAGATTCTTATTTTTTTCTCTCCTTCTTATTATTTTTTTTTTTTTCCTTTCAAAATTCTATTTAAATAACTTACACCTAAGTCAAAATTGGATGCTTGTTCGGATTCATAAAGATGTGAGTTTGTCTTCACAGTTTATATCTCCTATTTCTCAAATTGAACAGCGCTCTCTCTCTCAAGAAATACTCTTCTTATTCTAAAATATTGAAAACTAGGTGAGGCTTGGAACCGGAAGGGGAAGGAGGAGCCGGTTAGAAAAAAATTTAATTTAATCCGATTTAAACTTTTTAAAGAGAGAGTGGCTGATGCTTTTTTACTTAGACAACAGATTTTCTTTTGTTGTTGTTGTTGTACGTGTGTGAATTTTTTACTTCCTTTCTTAGAAGCTTTCAAATCAAGAGAAATTCGAGATATAAACTGTGGACAAACTGACTACATTTTACTCATATAGGCGAAATTCGATTCAGATTCTTATTTTTTTCTCTCATTCTTATTTTTTTTTCTTTTCTAAATTCTGTTTAAATAACTTACACGTAAGTCAAAATTGAATTCTTGTTCGGATTCATAAAGATGTGAGTTTGTCTTCACAGTTTATATCTCCTATTTCTCAAATAAAACAGCGCTCTCTCTCTCACATGAAATACTCTTCTTATTATAAAATATTGAAAACTAGGTGAAGCTTGGAACCGGAATGGGAAGGAGGAGCCGGTTAAAAAAAATTAATTTAATCCGATTTGAAACTTTTTAAAGAGAGAGTGGCTGATGCTTTTTTTTTAGACAGCAGATTTTCTTTTGTTGTTGTTGTTGTATGTGTGTGTTTATGTGTGCGAATTTTTTACTTCCTTTCTTAGAAGCTTTCAAATCAAGAGAAATTCGAGATATAAACTGTGGACAAACTGACTACATTTTATTCATATAGGCGAAATTCGATTCAGATTCTTATTTTTTTCTCTCCTTCTTATTTTTTTTTCTTTTCAAAATTCTATTTAAATAACTTACACGTAAGTCAAAATTGAATTCTTGTTCGGATTCATAAAGATGTGAGTTTGTCTTCGCAGTTTATATCTCCTATTTCTCAAATTAAACAGCGCTCTCTCTCACATGAAATACTCTTTTTATTAAAATAATATTGAAAACTAGGTGAGGCTTGGAACCGGAAGGGGAAGGAGGAGCCGGTTAAAAAAAATTTAATTTAATCCGATTTGAAACATTTTAAAGAGAGAGTGGCTGATGCTTTTTTGCTTAGACAGCAGATTTTCTTTTGTTGTTGTTGTTGTATGTGTGTGTTTATGTGTGTGAATTTTTTACTTCCTTTCTTAGAAGCTTTCAAATCAAGAGAAATTCGAGATATAAACTGTGGACAAACTGACTACATTTTACTCATATAGGCGAAATTCGATTCAGATTCTTATTTTTTTCTCTCCTTATTTTTTTTTTTTTTCTTTTCAAAATTCTATTTAAATAACTTACACCTAAGTCAAAATTGGATGCTTGTTCGGATTCATAAAGATGTGAGTTTGTCTTCACAGTTTATATCTCCTATTTCTCAAATTAAACAGCGCTCTCTCTCACATGAAATACTCTTCTTATTATAATAATATTGAAAACTAGGTGAGGCTTGGAACCGGAAGGGGAAGGAGGAGCCGGTTAAAAAAAATTTAATTTAATCCGATTTGAAACTTTTTAAAGAGAGAGTGGCTGATGCTTTTTTACTTAGACAGCAGATTTTCTTTTGTTGTTGTTGTTGTATGTGTGTGTTTATGTGTGTGAATTTTTTACTTCCTTTCTTAGAAGCTTTCAAATCAAGAGAAATTAGAGATATAAACTGTGGACAAACTGACTTCATTTTACTCATATATGCGAAATTCGATTCAGGGGGCGTACAACGAACACTTCGTAAAGCTTACGACGTGAGAACTTCACGATGCCGAGTTTGGAAGATCTCACCAAAATGTTTACGACAATCACTTTTGGCCCTACAATGAACTGATCGTGAGCGCTTATCGAGAGCTAAACGGTGAGTTTGAGATTCATTCGAAATCGGATAGCATTAACCAATCACAGTGAAGTAAAATCTCACCTCCATACTCGAAAACTTTTCGCGAGTTTCAGCTTCGTATACTATCTGACCAATCACAGTGCGTGAATGGTCGAAAATGAATACGCTCAGATATTGTCAGCCATGTTTTAATAAAAACTGGTGATTTAAAAAACAAAAATGATGAACATAAGTTATACTTTTTTGAAAAGAACTTTCAAAATTATAAATTTTTTGTGTGAACACTATACAAGTTTAATAATTTGCTTTAAAGATATTTGATTAGGAAGTTTACGAGTGACGATAGGTCTGTTGCTATCACCTTAAAATAATAAAACAAAAATAACCCTAAAATTAAAGACTAAAGAATAACTTTCTGAAAATAATCAATTTTGACGTCCTCAGAGCTATAAATTCTAAGTTAAATCATGTGAATTCATCATTCATAATAAAATAATTGTAAAAATGCTCATTTAAGGACTCTGTTATAAATAACATAAGTTAAACGCTACACGTCTCCTAGTGGCTTGGACGCAGAGCATCTCATTTCAGATCAGCAGTACCCGGGTTCAAACCCCGTTGCGTTCTTTTTAGGTTTTTTTTTTTTTTTTTTTTTTAATTTTTTATTTATAAGTCTGGAAAAAAGAAGTTTAAAATAAATAATTTGCCAGTTGAAAGTTTTAATTCAGCAATTAATTTCTACTTCATTATTAGTTGAATTTAACTTTTATTTCAGTATAAATTCAAGTAAATATTTCAAAAGTAAGCATTTTAGTTTTAAAATGTAATTGCTTTTTTTTTTAAATATTTTTTTAATTTAATTAAAACAAAAAATTTAAATTTAATGAATAATTAAGTAGAAAAAAATTAGTAAGTTAAATAATACATATATACACAATAACAAGAGTTAAATTAAGAATAAAGAAATAAATAATAAAGAAAAAATATATCAGTTTAAAGTTTAATTTCTGTTTAATAACTTTTCAAAAGCAGAAAAATGATCAAACATTTTATTTTTTAATTATTTTATTTAAACTAACAGAAAGAAGAGGAAAAAAAAATAAATAAAAGAGAGAGAGAGAAGTAGAAGAAAGTTCCATTTTTGTTAAATTAAATTAATAACAATAATAATAATAATAATAATAATAAATTATACATTATCAAATTAACTTAAACATTTTTATTTATTTATTTTATTATTGGTGTACGTGCTCTTACTCTAGCGAAATATTTGAAGGGATAATAATAATTTATGGGCGGAAAATTAAATTAGTTACAAATTGTAGCTTCTGGTATATAATAACTATAATTAAATTTAAATGTAATATATATATATATATATATATATATATATATATATATATATATATATATATACATATATATTATTTTATTTCATTCAGAAAAGGGGGGGGGTTTCAACATTTAAATTAAATATTCATATTTTCCTTGTTAGTAATAAGAGATATTAGGGAATTGCTAATACATGCAACATTGCGTATAATATATATATATATAAAACTGTGGTGCTTTTATCACAAAAACCAAGAGCATCAATTAAGAAAAAATAGTCTATTAAAGACTGAAGAATAAATTTCTAAAAATAATCACTTTTGTAGTTCTCAGACCTTTAAATTTAAGCTAAATCATGTGAATTAATCGTTCGTAATGCTAGTTTCATAGCAATCCTATCTTAAAGAGAATATAATTATGATAACTAAGGTGGCTCCTTTGCTGTATCTTTTGTGAGTTCTTTTTCCTTTTCATCCCGTGCTTTTACTATGGATTTTTAGCTTCCCTTCCCTCCCCCCCCCCCCATGAATTTTACATATTAAAGTGTGTTGATTAAAGAACTTGCTTATTGCCTTAAAAAAATTTAACCGAGAGTTCCCAAATTGAATCCCTGGCAAGGGATAATAGTTTATATACATGCGTATATTTTATTGCATTAAAAAAATAAAAAGTTTTATTTATACATGTATGTATTTTATGCACAATATTCCACATATTAGCAATTCCTTAATTTATTCTATTAATAATAAGAAATATACTAATATTTAATTTAATGGTTAGGGGAGAGAAAAAATAAATAAAGAAAGAAAATCTTTTTTTTTTTTTTTTTTTTTTTTTTGTTGTTGTTTCTTTCTCATCGAAATAAAATAATTTAAAAAAATGTTTATATTTCCACTTTTTTTTTCTACATTTAATTTTATTTATTATTTGCCAGAAGTTAAAATTGTAACTAATATAATTTTCCCCCATAAGTTATCCTTTCAAATATTTTGTTAGAGTATGTATACAAGCAACAAAATAAATACATAATAAAACTTAAGTTAATTTGATAATATATAATTTTTTTTTAATTATTAATTTAATTTAACAAAAATGAAATCCCCCCTCCTTTTTTTTTTTTTTTTTTTTTTTTTTTTTTTTTTTTTTTTACTTTATTACTAATAAGAAATATACGAATATTTAATTTAATAGTTAGGGGAGAGAAAGAAAGAAAGAAAGAAAATCTTTCTTTCTTTATCTTTTTTTATCTTTCTCATTGAAATAAAATAATTTAAAAAATGCTTATATTTCGACTTCTTTTTTTTTTTTTTTTTTTTTCTACATTTAATTTTATTTATTATTTACCAGAAGTTAAAATTGTAACTAATATAATTTTCCCCCATAAGTTATCCTCTCAAATATTTTGTTAGAGTATGTATACAAGTAACAAAATAAATAAATAAAAATGCTTAAGTTAATTTGATAATATATATATGTATATATTTTAAATTATTAATTTAATTTAACAAAAATGAAAATCCTCCCCCCCCCCTCCTTTTTTTTCGTTTTTTCAGTTCAAATTAAATAGTTTAAAAGTAAAATGTTTGATCTCTTTTCTGCTTTTGAAAAGTCATTAAACAAAAATTAAACTTTAAACAGAAATATTTTTTCTTTAAAATTATTTATTTAATTTCTTGTTATTGAATGGATTACTTTTAATGGTTACTTTTGAAATATTTATTTGAATTTATACTGAAACAAAAGTTAAATTCAATTAATAATGAAGTAGAAAATAATTGCTAAATTAAAACTTACATCTGGCAAATTATTCATTTTAAATTAATTTATTTTTCTTCATATATATAATAATTAAAAAAAAAAAAAAATCTGAAACAGAGTTAATGGGGTTTGAACCCGGGTACTGCCGGTTTGAAACGAAATGCTCTGTGTCCAAACCACTAGGAGACGTATGACGATCTCCTTATGTTCTTTATGATTTTTTTCCTTAAATGAGCATTTTTACAATTATTATATTATGAACGATGAATTCATATGATTTAAATTAGAATTTATAGTTCTGAGGATGTCAAAAATGATTATTTTCAGAAATTTATTCTTTAGTCTTTAATTTTTAGGGTTATTTTTGTTTTATTGTTTCAAGGTAAAAGCAACAGACTTATTGTCACTCGTAATCTTAATAATCAAATATCTTTAAATCTAATCATTAAATGTATACAGACTTCACACAAAAAATTAATAGTTTTGAAAGTTCTTTTCAAAAAGTATGACATACGTACATATTTTTTATTTTTTAATTCATCGGTTTTTTGTACTAAAAATGGCTGACTAAGTTCTCACTTCGTAATCGCGATTTCACTAGCTTTCAGTGGGTGAGATTTCAAAGGTAGATAACGAAGATAGATACCGGCAGTGAGAAGCTTACGATGAGTTCGTTGTAGCACTTTTTGGTGATTGTCGAAAAATGACGTCACAGCACAGAATTCTCGGCTAGAACTCGGCAATGAAAAGATTACGAAGTGCTCGTTGTAGGGCCCCAGATTCTTATTTTTTTCTCTACTTCTTATTTTTTTTCTTTTCAAATTTCTATTTAAATAACTTACACCTAAGTCAAAATTGGATGCTTGTTCGGATTCATAAAGATGTGAGTTTGTCTTCACAGTTTATATCTCCTATTTCTCAAATTAAACAGCGCTCTCTCTCACATGAAATACTCTTCTTATTATAATAATATTGAAAACTAGGTGAGGCTTGGAATCGGAAGGGGAAGGAGGAGCCAGTTAAAAAAAAAATTAATTTAATCCGATTTGAAACTTTTTAAAGAGAGAGTGGCTGATGCTTTTTTACTTAAACAGCAGATTTTCTTTTGTTGTTGTTGTTGTGCGTGTGTGAATTTTTTACTTCCTTTCTTAGAAGCTTTCAAATCAAGAGAAATTCGAGATATAAACTGTGGACAAACTGACTACATTTTACTCATATAGGCGAAATTCGATTCAGATTCTTATTTTTTTCTCTCCTTCTTATTTTTTTTTTCTTTTCAATATTCTTTTCAAATAACTTACACCTAAGTCAAAACTGGATGCTTGTTCAGATTCATAAAGATGTGACTTTGTCTCCACAGTTTATATCTAATATTTCTCAAATTAAACAGCGCTGTCCCTCACATGAAATACTCTTTTTATTATAATAATATTGAAAACTAGGTGAGGCTTGGAACCGGAAGGGGAAGGAGGAGCCGGTTAAAAAAAATTTAATTTAATCCGATTTGAATCTTTTTAAAGAGAGAGTGGCTGATGCTTTTTTACTTAGACAGCAGATTTCCTTTTGTTGTTGTTGTTGTATGTGTCTGTTTATGTGTGTGAATTTTTTAATTCCTTTCCAAGAAGCTTTCAAATCAAGAGAAATTCGAGATATAAACTGTGGACAAACTGACTACATTTTACTCATATAGGCGAAATTCGATTCAGATTCTTATTTTTTTCTCTCCTACTTATTTTTTTTTTTTTTCCTTTCAAAATTCTATTTAAATAACTTACACCTAAGTCAAAATTGGATGCAGGTTCGGATTCATAAAGATGTGAGTTTGTCTTCACAGTTTATATCTCCTATTTCTCAAATTGAACAGCGCTCTCTCTCTCAAGAAATACTCTTCTTATTCTAAAATATTGAAAACTAGGTGAGGCTTGGAACCGGAATTGGAAGGAGGAGCCGGTTAAAAAAAAAATTAATTTAATCCGATTTGAAACTTTTTAAAGAGAGAGTGGCTGATGCTTTTTTACTTAGACAGCAGATTTTCTTTTGTTGTTGTTGTTGTACGTGCGTGTTTATGTGTGTGAATTTTTTACTTCCTTTCTTAGAAGCTTTCAAATCAAGAGAAATTCGAGATATAAACTGTGGACAAACTGACTACATTTTACTTATATAGTCGAAATTCGATTCAGATTCTTATTTTTTTCTCTCCTTCTTATTTTTTTTTTCTTTTCAAAATTCTTTATAAATAACTTACACCTAAGTCAAAATTGGATGCTTGTTGGGATTCATAAAGATGTGAGTTTGTCTTCACAGTTTATATCTCCTATTTCTCAAATTAAACAGCGCTCTCTCTCACATGAAATACTCTACTTATTATAATAATATTGAAAATTAGGTGAGGCTTGGAACCGGAAGTCCGATTTGAAACTTTTTTAAGAGAGAGTGGCTGATACTTTTTTACTTAGACAGCAGATTTTCTTTTCTTGTTGTTGTTGTACGTGTGTGTTTATGTGTGTGAATTTTTTACTTCCTTTCTTAGAAGCTTTCAAATCAAGAGAAATTCGAGATATAAACTGTGGACAAACTGACTGCATTTTACTCATATAAGCGAAATTCGATTCAGATTCTTATTTTTTTCTCTCCTACTTATTTTTTTTTTCTTTTCAAAATTCCTTTTAAATAATTTACACCTAAGTCAAAATTGGATGCTTGTTCGGATTCATAAAGATGTGAGTTTGTCTTCACAGTTTATATCTCCTATTTCTCAAATTAAACAGCGCTCTCTCAGGCATGAAATACTCTTCTTATTATAATAATATTGAAAACTAGGTGAGGCTTGGAACCGGAAGGGGAAGGAGGAGCCGGTTAAAAAAAAATTAAATTAATCCGATTTGAAACTTTTTAAAGAGAGAGTGGCTGATGCATTTTTACTTAGACAGCAGATTTTCTTTCGTTGTTGTTGTTGTACGTGTGTGTTTATGTGTGTGAATCTTTTACTTCCTTTCTTAGAAGCTTTCAAATCAAGAGAAATTCGAGATATAAACTGTGGACAAACTGACTGCATTTTACTCATATAGGCGAAATTCGATTCAGATTCTTATTTTTTTCTCTCCTACTTATTTTTTTTGTCTTTTCAAAATTCTTTTTAAATAACTTACACCTAAGTCAAAATTGGATGCTTGTTCGGATTCATAAAGATGTGAGTTTGTCTTCACAGTTTATATCTCCTATTTCTCAAATTAAACAGCGCTCTCTCTCACATGAAATACTCTTCTTATTATAATAATATTGAAAACTAGATGAGGCTTGAAACCGGAAGGGGAAGGAGGAGCCGGTTAAAAATAAAATTAATTTAATCCGATTTGAAACTTTTTAAAGAGAGATTGGCTGATGATTTTTCACTTAGACAGCAGATTTTCTTTTGTTATTGTTCTTGTACGTGCGTGTTTATGTGTGTGATTATTTTACTTCCTTTCTTAGAAGCTTTCAAATCAAGAGAAATTCGAGATATAAACTGTGGACGAACTGACTACATTTTACTCATATAGGCGAAATTCGATTCAGATTCTTATTTTTTTCTCTCCTTCTTATTTTTTTTTCTTTTCGAAATTCTTTTTAAATAACTTACACCTAAGTCAAAATTGGATGCTTGTTCGGATTCATAATGATGTGAGTTTGTCTTCACAGTTTACATCTCCTATTTCTCAAATTAAACAGCGCTCTCTCTCACATGAAATACTCTTCTTATTATAATAATATTGAAAACTAGGTGAGGCTTGGAACCGGAAGGGGAAGGAGGAGCCGGTTAAAAAAAATTAAATTAATCCGATTTGAAACTTTTTAAAGAGAGAGTGGCTGATGCTTTTTTACTTAGACAGCAGATTTTCTTTTGCTGTTGTTGTTGTACGTGTGTGTTTATGTGTGTGAATTTTTCACTTCCTTTCTTAGAAGCTTTCAAATCAAGAGAAATTCGAGATATAAACTGTGGACAAACTGACTGCATTTTACTCGTGTAGGCGAAATTCGATTCAGATTCTTATTTTTTTCTCTCCTACTTATTTTTTTTTCTTTTCAAAATTCTTTTTAAATAACTTACACCTAAGTCAAAATTGGATGCTTGTTCGGATTCATAAAGATGTGAGTTTGTCTTCACAGTTTATATCTCCTATTTCTCAAATTAAACAGCGCTCTCTCTCACATGAAATACTCTTCTTATTATAATAATATTGAAAACTAGGTGAGGCTTGGAACCGGAATTGGAAGGAGGAGCCGGTTAAAAAAAATTAATTTAATCCGATTTGAAACTTTTTAAAGAGAGAGTGGCTGATGCTTTTTTACTTAGACAGCAGATTTTCTTTTGTTGTTGTTGTTGTACGTGCGTGTTTATGTGTGTGAATTTTTTACTTCCTTTCTTAGAAGCTTTCAAATCAAGAGAAATTCGAGATATAAACTGTGGACAAACTGACTACATTTTACTTATATAGTCGAAATTCGATTCAGATTCTTATTTTTTTCTCTCCTTCTTATTTTTTTTTTCTTTTCAAAATTCTTTATAAATAACTTACACCTAAGTCAAAATTGGATGCTTGTTGGGATTTATAAAGATGTGAGTTTGTCTTCACAGTTTATATCTCCTATTTCTCAAATTAAACAGCGCTCTCTCCCACATGAAATACTCTTCTTATTATAATAATATTGAAAACTAGGTGAGGGTTGGAACCGGAAGGGGAAGGAGGAGCCGGTTAAAAAAAAAAATAATTTATTCCGATTTGAAATTTTTAAAGAGAGAGTGGCTGATGCTTTTTTACTTAGACAGCAGATTTTCTTTTGTTGTTGTTGTTGTACGTGTGTGTTTAATTGTGTGAATTTTTTACTTCCCTCCTTAGAAGCTTTCAAATCAAGAGAAATTCGAGATATAAACTGTGGACAAACTGACTACATTTTACTCATATAGGCGAAATTCGATTCAGATTCTTATTTTTTTCTCTCCTACTTATTTTTTTTTTTTTCTTTTCAAAATGCTTTTTAAATAACTTACACCTAAGTTAAAATTGGATGCTTGTTCGGATTTCTAAAGATGTGAGTTTGTCTTCACAGTTTACATCTCCTATTTCTCAAATTAAACAGCGCTCTCTCTCACATGAAATACTCTTCTTATTATAATAATATTGAAAACTAGGTGAGGCTTGGAACCGGAATGGGAAGGAGGAGCCGGTTAAAAAAAAATTACTTTAATCCGATTTGAAACTTTTTAAAGAGAGAGTAGCTGATGCTTTTTTACTTAGACAGCAGATTTTCTTTAGTTGTTGTTGTTGTACGTGTGTGTTTATGTGTGTGAATTTTTTACTTCCTTTCTTAGAAGCTTTCAAATCAAGAGAAATTCGAGATATAAACTGTGGACAAACTGACTGCATTTTACTCATATAGTCGAAATTCGGTTCAGATTCTTATTTTTTTCTCTACTTCTTATTTTTTTTCTTTTCAAATTTCTATTTAAATAACTTACACCTAAGTCAAAATTGGATGCTTGTTCGGATTCATAAAGATGTGAGTTTGTCTTCACAGTTTATATCTCCTATTTCTCAAATTAAACAGCGCTCTCTCTCACATGAAATACTCTTCTTATTATAATAATATTGAAAACTAGGTGAGGCTTGGAATCGGAAGGGGAAGGAGGAGCCAGTTAAAAAAAAAATTAATTTAATCCGATTTGAAATATTTTAAAGAGAGAGTGGCTGATGCTTTTTTACTTAAACAGCAGATTTTCTTTTGTTGTTGTTTTTGTATGTGTGTGTTTATGCGTGTGAATTTTTTACTTCCTTTCCAAGAAGCTTTTAAATCAAGAGAAATTCGCGATATAAACTGTGGACAAACGGACTACATTTTACTCATATAGGCGAAATTCGATTCAGATTCTTATTTTTTTCTCTCCTTCTTATTTTTTTTTTCTTTTCAATATTCTATTCAAATAACTTACACCTAAGTCAAAACTGGATGCTTGTTCAGATTCATAAAGATGTGACTTTGTCTCCACAGTTTATATCTAATATTTCTCAAATTAAACAGCGCTGTCCCTCACATGAAATACTCTTTTTATTATAATAATATTGAAAACTAGGTGAGGCTTGGAACCGGAAGGGGAAGGAGGAGCCGGTTAAAAAAATTTAATTTAATCCGATTTGAATCTTTTTAAAGAGAGAGTGGCTGATGCTTTTTTACTTAGACAGCAGATTTCCTTTTGTTGTTGTTGTTGTATGTGTCTGTTTATGTGTGTGAATTTTTTACTTCCTTTCCAAGAAGCTTTCAAATCAAGAGAAGTTCGAGATATAAACTGTGGACAAACTGAGTACATTTTACTCATATAGGCGAAATTCGATTCAGATTCTTATTTTTTTCTCTCCTTCTTATTTTTTTTTTTTTCCTTTCAAAATTCTATTTAAATAACTTACACCTAAGTCAAAATTGGATGCTTGTTCGGATTCATAAAGATGTGAGTTTGTCTTCACAGTTTATATCTCCTATTTCTCAAATTGAACAGCGCTCTCTCTCTCAAGAAATACTCTTCTTATTCTAAAATATTGAAAACTATTTGAGGCTTGGAACCGGAATTGGAAGGAGGAGCCGGTTAAAAAAAAAATTAATTTAATCCGATTTGAAACTTTTTAAAGAGAGAGTGGCTGATGCTTTTTTACTTAGACAGCAGATTTTCTTTTGTTGTTGTTGTTGTACGTGCGTGTTTATGTGTGTGAATTTTTTACTTCCTTTCTTAGAAGCTTTCAAATCAAGAGAAATTCGAGATATAAACTGTGGACAAACTGACTACATTTTACTTATATAGTCGAAATTCGATTCAGATTCTTATTTTTTCTCTCCTTCTTATTTTTTTTCTTTTCAAAATTCTTTATAAATAACTTACACCTAAGTCAAAATTGGATGCTTGTTGGGATTCATAAAGATGTGAGTTTGTCTTCACAGTTTATATCTCCTATTTCTCAAATTAAACGGCGCTCTCTCCCACATGAAATACTCTTCTTATTATAATAATATTGAAAACTAGGTGAGGGTTGGAACCGGAAGGGGAAGGAGGAGCCGGTTAAAAAAAAAATAATTTATTCCGATTTGAAATTTTTAAAGAGAGAGTGGCTGATGCTTTTTTACTTAGACAGCAGATTTTCATTTGTTGTTGTTGTTGTACGTGCGTGTTTATGTGTGTGAATTTTTTACTTCTTTTCTTAGAAGCTTTCAAATCAAGAGAAATTCGAGATATAAACTGTGGACAAACTGACTACATTTTACTCATATAGGCGAAATTCGATTCAGATTCTTATTTTTTTCTCTCCTACTTATTTTTTTTTTTTTTTTTTTCTTTTCAAAATGCTTTTTAAATAACTTACACCTAAGTCAAAATTGGATGCTTGTTCGGATTTCTAAAGATGTGAGTTTGTCTTCACAGTTTACATCTCCTATTTCTCAAATTAAACAGCGCTCTCTCTCACATGAAATACTCTTCTTATTATAATAATATTGAAAACTAGGTGAGGCTTGGAACCGGAATGGGAAGGAGGAGCCGGTTAAAAAAAAATTACTTTAATCCGATTTGAAACTTTTTAAAGAGAGAGTAGCTGATGCTTTTTTACTTAGACAGCAGATTTTCTTTAGTTGTTGTTGTTGTACGTGTGTGTTTATGTGTGTGAATTTTTTACTTCCTTTCTTAGAAGCTTTCAAATCAAGAGAAATTCGAGATATAAACTGTGGACAAACTGACTGCATTTTACTCATATAGTCGAAATTCGGTTCAGATTCTTATTTTTTTCTCTCCTACTTATTTTTTTTTTTTCTTTTCAAAATTCTTTTTAAATAACTTACACCTAAGTCAAAATTGGATGCTTGTTCGGATTCATAAAGATGTGAGTTTCTCTTCACAGTTTATATCTCCTATTTCTCAAATTAAACAGCGCTCTCTCTCACATGAAATACTCTTCTTATTATAATAATATTGAAAACTAGGTGAGGCTTGGAACCGGAAGGGGAAGGAGGAGCCGGTTAAAAAAAAATTAGTTTAATCCGATTTGAAACTTTTTAAAGAGAGAGTGGCTGATGCTTTTTTACTTAGACAGCAGATTTTCTTTTGTTGTTGTTGTTGTACGTGTGTGTTTATGTGTGTGAATTTTTTACTTCCTTTCTTAGAAGCTTTCAAATCAAGAGAAATTCGAGATATAAACTGTGGACGAACTCGCTACATTTTACTCATATAGGCGAAATTCGATTCAGATTCTTATTTTTTTCTCTCATTCTTATTTTTTTCTCTTTTCAAAATTCTATTTAAATAACTTACACCTAAGTCAAAATTGGATGCTTGTTCGGATTCATAAAGATGTGAGTTTGTCTTCACAGTTTATATCTCCTTTTTCTCAAATTAAACAGCGCTCTCTCTCACATGAAATACTCTACTTATTATAATAATATTGAAAATTAGGTGAGGCTTGGAACCGGAAGGGGAAGGAGTAGCCGGTTAAAAAAAATTAATTTAATCCGATTTGAAACTTTTTTAAGAGAGAGTGGCTGATACTTTTTTACTTAGACAGCAGATTTTCTTTTCTTGTTGTTGTTGTACGTGTGTGTTTATGTGTGTGAATTTTTTACTTCCTTTCTTAGAAGCTTTCAAATCAAGAGAAATTCGAGATATAAACTGTGGACAAACTGACTGCATTTTACTCATATAAGCGAAATTCGATTCAGATTCTTATTTTTTTCTCTCCTACTTATTTTTTTTTTTCTTTTCAAAATTCTTTTTAAATAATTTACACCTAAGTCAAAATTGGATGCTTGTTCGGATTCATAAAGATGTGAGTTTGTCTTCACAGTTTATATCTCCTATTTCTCAAATTAAACAGCGCTCTCTCAGGCATGAAATACTCTTCTTATTATAATAATATTGAAAACTAGGTGAGGCTTGGAACCGGAAGGGGAAGGAGGAGCCGGTTAAAAAAAAATTAAATTAATCCGATTTGAAACTTTTTAAAGAGAGAGTGGCTGATGCATTTCTACTTAGACAGCAGATTTTCTTTCGTTGTTGTTGTTGTACGTGTGTGTTTATGTGTGTGAATCTTTTACTTCCTTTCTTAGAAGCTTTCAAATCAAGAGAAATTCGAGATATAAACTGTGGACAAACTGACTGCATTTTACTCATATAGGCGAAATTCGATTCAGATTCTTATTTTTTTCTCTCCTACTTATTTTTTTTGTCTTTTCAAAATTCTTTTTAAATAACTTACACCTAAGTCAAAATTGGATGCTTGTTCGGATTCATAAAGATGTGAGTTTGTCTTCACAGTTTATATCTCCTATTTCTCAAATTAAACAGCGCTCTCTCTCACATGAAATACTCTTCTTATTATAATAATATTGAAAACTAGATGAGGCTTGAAACCGGAAGGGGAAGGAGGAGCCGGTTAAAAATAAAATTAATTTAATCCGATTTGAAACTTTTTAAAGAGAGATTGGCTGATGATTTTTTACTTAGACAGCAGATTTTCTTTTGTTGTTGTTCTTGTACGTGCGTGTTTATGTGTGTGATTATTTTACTTCCTTTCTTAGAAGCTTTCAAATCAAGAGAAATTCGAGATATAAACTGTGGACGAACTGACTACATTTTACTCATATAGGCGAAATTCGATTCAGATTCTTATTTTTTTCTCTCCTTCTTATTTTTTTTTCTTTTCAAAATTCTTTTTAAATAACTTACACCTAAGTCAAAATTGGATGCTTGTTCGGATTCATAATGATGTGAGTTTGTCTTCACAGTTTACATCTCCTATTTCTCAAATTAAACAGCGCTCTCTCTCACATGAAATACTCTTCTTATTATAATAATATTGAAAACTAGGTGAGGCTTGGAACCGGAAGGGGAAGGAGGAGCCGGTTAAAAAAAAATTAGTTTAATCCGATTTGAAACTTTTTAAAGAGAGAGTGGCTGATGCTTTTTTACTTAGACAGCAGATTTTCTTTTGTTGTTGTTGTTGTACGTGTGTGTTTATGTGTGTGAATTTTTTACTTCCTTTCTTAGAAGCTTTCAAATCAAGAGAAATTAGAGATATAAACTGTGGACAAACTGACTTCATTTTACTCATATATGCGAAATTCGATTCAGATTCTTATTTTTTTCTCTACTTTTTATTTTTTTTCTTTTCAAATTTCTATTTAAATAACTTACACCTAAGTCAAAATTGGATGCTTGTTCGGATTCATAAAGATGTGAGTTTGTCTTCACAGTTTATATCTCCTATTTCTCAAATTAAACAGCGCTCTCTCTCACATGAAATACTCTTCTTATTATAATAATATTGAAAACTAGGTGAGGCTTGGAATCGGAAGGGAAAGGAGGAGCCAGTTAAAAAAAAAATTAATTTAATCCGATTTGAAACTTTTTAAAGAGAGAGTGGCTGATGCTTTTTTACTTAAACAGCAGATTTTCTTTTGTTGTTGTTTTTGTATGTGTGTGTTTATGCGTGTGAATTTTTTACTTCCTTTCCAAGAAGCTTTTAAATCAAGAGAAATTCGAGATATAAACTGTGGACAAACGGACTACATTTTACTCATATAGGCGAAATTCGATTCAGATTCTTATTTTTTTCTCTCCTTCTTATTTTTTTTTTTCTTTTCAATATTCTATTCAAATAACTTACACCTAAGTCAAAACTGGATGCTTGTTCAGATTCATAAAGATGTGACTTTGTCTCCACAGTTTATATCTAATATTTCTCAAATTAAACAGCGCTGTCCCTTACATGAAATACTCTTTTTATTATAATAATATTGAAAACTAGGTGAGGCTTGGAACCGGAAGGGGAAGGAGGAGCCGGTTAAAAAAAATTTAATTTAATCCGATTTGAATCTTTTTAAAGAGAGAGTGGCTGATGCTTTTTTATTTAGACAGCAGATTTCCTTTTGTTGTTGTTGTTGTATGTGTCTGTTTATGTGTGTGAATTTTTTACTTCCTTTCCAAGAAGCTTTCAAATCAAGAGAAATTCGAGATATAAACTGTGGACAAACTGAGTACATTTTACTCATATAGGCGAAATTCGATTCAGATTCTTATTTTTTTCTCTCCTTCTTATTTTATTTTTTCTTTTCAAAATTGTTTATAAATAACTTACACCTAAGTCAAAATTGGATGCTTGTTGGGATTTATAAAGATGTGAGTTTGTCTTCACAGTTTATATCTCCTATTTCTCAAATTAAACGGCGCTCTCTCCCACATGAAATACTCTTCTTATTATAATAATATTGAAAACTAGGTGAGGGTTGGAACCGGAAGGGGAAGGAGGAGCCGGTTAAAAAAAAATAATTAATTTAATCCGATTTGAAACTTTTTAAGGAGAGAGTGGCTGATGCTTTTTTACTTACACAGCAGATTTTCTTTTGTTGTTGTTGTTGTACGTGCGTGTTTATGTGTGTGAATTTTTTACTTCTTTTCTTAGAAGCTTTCAAATCAAGAGAAATTCGAGATATAAACTGTGGACAAACTGACTACATTTTACTCATATAGGCGAAATTCGGTTCAGATTCTTATTTTTTTCTCTCCGACTTATTTTTTTTTTTCTTTTCAAAATTCTTTTTAAATAACTTACACCTAAGTCAAAATTGGATGCTTGTTCGGATTCATAAAGATGTGAGTTTCTCTTCACAGTTTATATCTCCTATTTCTCAAATTAAACAGCGCTCTCTCTCACATGAAATACTCTTCTTATTATAATAATATTGAAAACTAGGTGAGGCTTGGAACCGGAAGGGGAAGGAGGAGACGGTTAAAAAAAAATTAGTTTAATCCGATTTGAAACTTTTTAAAGAGAGAGTGGCTGATGCTTTTTTACTTAGACAGCAGATTTTCTTTTGTTGTTGTTGTTGTACGTGTGTGTTTATGTGTGTGAATTTTTTACTTCCTTTCTTAGAAGCTTTCAAATCAAGAGAAATTCGAGATATAAACTGTGGACGAACTCGCTACATTTTACTCATATAGGCGAAATTCGATTCAGATTCTTATTTTTTTCTCTCATTCTTATTTTTTTTCTTTTCAAAATTCTATTTAAATAACTTACACCTAAGTCAAAATTGGATGCTTGTTCGGATTCATAAAGATGTGAGTTTGTCTTCACAGTTTATATCTCCTATTTCTCAAATTAAACAGCGCTCTCTCTCACATGAAATACTCTACTTATTATAATAATATTGAAAATTAGGTGAGGCTTGGAACCGGAAGGGGAAGGAGTAGCCGGTTAAAAAAAATTAATTTAATCCGATTTGAAACTTTTTTAAGAGAGAGTGGCTGATACTTTTTTACTTAGACAGCAGATTTTCTTTTCTTGTTGTTGTTGTACGTGTGTGTTTATGTGTGTGAATTTTTTACTTCCTTTCTTAGAAGCTTTCAAATCAAGAGAAATTCGAGATATAAACTGTGGACAAACTGACTGCATTTTACTCATATAAGCGAAATTCGATTCAGATTCTTATTTTTTCTCTCCTACTTATTTTTTTTTTCTTTTCAAAATTCTTTTTAAATAATTTACACCTAAGTCAAAATTGGATGCTTGTTCGGATTCATAAAGATGTGAGTTTGCCTTCACAGTTTATATCTCCTATTTCTCAAATTAAACAGCGCTCTCTCAGGCATGAAATACTCTTCTTATTATAATAATATTGAAAACTAGGTGAGGCTTGGAACCGGAAGGGGAAGGAGGAGCCGGTTAAAAAAAAATTAAATTAATCCGATTTGAAACTTTTTAAAGAGAGAGTGGCTGATGCATTTTTACTTAGACAGCAGATTTTCTTTCGTTGTTGTTGTTGTACGTGTGTGTTTATGTGTGTGAATCTTTTACTTCCTTTCTTAGAAGCTTTCAAATCAAGAGAAATTCGAGATATAAACTGTGGACAAACTGACTGCATTTTACTCATATAGGCGAAATTCGATTCAGATTCTTATTTTTTTCTCTCCTACTTATTTTTTTTTTTGTCTTTTCAAAATTCTTTTTAAATAACTTACACCTAAGTCAAAATTGGATGCTTGTTCGGATTCATAAAGATGTGAGTTTGTCTTCACAGTTTATATCTCCTATTTCTCAAATTAAACAGCGCTCTCTCTCACATGAAATACTCTTCTTATTATAATAATATTGAAAACTAGATGAGGCTTGAAACCGGAAGGGGAAGGAGGAGCCGGTTAAAAATAAAATTAATTTAATCCGATTTGAAACTTTTTAAAGAGAGATTGGCTGATGATTTTTTACTTAGACAGCAGATTTTCTTTTGTTGTTGTTCTTGTACGTGCGTGTTTATGTGTGTGATTATTTTACTTCCTTTCTTAGAAGCTTTCAAATCAAGAGAAATTCGAGATATAAACTGTGGACGAACTGACTACATTTTACTTATATAGGCGAAATTCGATTCAGATTCTTATTTTTTTCTCTCCTTCTTATTTTTTTTTCTTTTCAAAATTCTTTTTAAATAACTTACACCTAAGTCAAAATTGGATGCTTGTTCGGATTCATAATGATGTGAGTTTGTCTTCACAGTTTACATCTCCTATTTCTCAAATTAAACAGCGCTCTCTCTCACATGAAATACTCTTCTTATTATAATAATATTGAAAACTAGGTGAGGCTTGGAACCGGAAGGGGAAGGAGGAGCCGGTTAAAAAAAATTAAATTAATCCGATTTGAAACTTTTTAAAGAGAGAGTGGCTGATGCTTTTTTACTTAGACAGCAGATTTTCTTTTGTTGTTGTTGTTGTACGTGCGTGTTTATGTGTGTGAATTTTTTACTTCCTTTCTTAGAAGCTTTCAAATCAAGAGAAATTCGAGATATAAACTGTGGACAAACTGACTACATTTTACTCATATAGGCGAAATTCGATTCAGATTCTTATTTTTTTCTCTCCTTCTTATTTTTTTTTCTTTTCAAAATTCTTTTTAAATAGCTTACACCTAAGTCAAAATTGGATGCGTGTTCGGATTTCTAAAGATGTGAGTTTGTCTTCAAAGTTTACATCTCCTATTTCTCAAATTAAACAGCGCTCTCTCTCACATGAAATACTCTTCTTATTATAATAATATTGAAAACTAGGTGAGGCTTGGAACCGGAATGGGAAGGAGGAGCCGGTTAAAAAAAAATTACTTTAATCCGATTTGAAACTTTTTAAAGAGAGAGTGGCTGATGCTTTTTTACTTAGACAGCAGATTTTCTTTTGTTGTTGTTGTTGTACGTGTGTGTTTAATTGTGTGAATTTTTTACTTCCTTCCTTAGAAGCTTTCAAATCAAGAGAAATTCGAGATATAAACTGTGGACAAACTGACTACATTTTACTCATATAGGCGAAATTCGATTCAGATTCTTATTTTTTTCTCTCCTACTTATTTTTTTTTTTTCTTTTCAAAATGCTTTTTAAATAACTTACACCTAAGTCAAAATTGGATGCTTGTTCGGATTTCTAAAGATGTGAGTTTGTCTTCACAGTTTACATCTCCTATTTCTCAAATTAAACAGCGCTCTCTCTCACATGAAATACTCTTCTTATTATAATAATATTGAAAACTAGGTGAGGCTTGGAACCGGAATGGGAAGGAGGAGCCGGTTAAAAAAAAATTACTTTAATCCGATTTGAAACTTTTTAAAGAGAGAGTAGCTGATGCTTTTTTACTTAGACAGCAGATTTTCTTTAGTTGTTGTTGTTGTACGTGTGTGTTTATGTGTGTGAATTTTTTACTTCCTTTCTTAGAAGCTTTCAAATCAAGAGAAATTCGAGATATAAACTGTGGACAAACTGACTGCATTTTACTCATATAGTCGAAATTCGGTTCAGATTCTTATTTTTTTCTCTCCTACTTATTTTTTTTTCTTTTCAAAATTCTTTTTAAATAACTTACACCTAAGTCAAAATTGGATGCTTGTTCGGATTCATAAAGATGTGAGTTTGTCTTCACAGTTTATATCTCCTATTTCTCAAATTAAACAGCGCTCTCTCTCACATGAAATACTCTTCTTATTATAATAATATTGAAAACTAGGTGAGGCTTGGAACCGGAAGGGGAAGGAGGAGCCGGTTAAAAAAAAATTAGTTTAATCCGATTTGAAACTTTTTAAAGAGAGAGTGGCTGATGCTTTTTTACTTAGACAGCAGATTTTCTTTTGTTGTTGTTGTTGTACGTGTGTGTTTATGTGTGTGAATTTTTTACTTCCTTTCTTAGAAGCTTTCAAATCAAGAGAAATTCGTGATATAAATTGTGGACGAACTGGCTACATTTTACTCATATAGGCGAAATTCGATTCAGATTCTTATTTTTTTCTCTCATTCTTATTTTTTTTTCTTTTCAAAATTCTATTTAAATAACTTACACCTAAGTCAAAATTGGATGCTTGTTCGGATTCATAAAGATGTGAGTTTGTCTTCACAGTTTATATCTCCTATTTCTCAAATTAAACAGCGCTCTCTCTCACATGAAATACTCTTCTTATTATAATAATATTGAAAATTAGGTGAGGCTTGGAACCGGAAGGGGAAGGAGTAGCCGGTTAAAAAAAATTAATTTAATCCGATTTGTAACTTTTTTAAGAGAGAGTGGCTGATGCTTTTTTACTTAGACAGCAGATTTTCTTTTCTTGTTGTTGTTGTACATGTTTGTTTATGTGTGTGAATTTTTTACTTCCTTTCTTAGAAGCTTTCAAATCAAGAGAAATTCGAGATATAAACTGTGGACAAACTGACTGCATTTTACTCATATAAGCGAAATTCGATTCAGATTCTTATTTTTTTCTCTCCTACTTATTTTTTTTTTCTTTTCAAAATTCTTTTTAAATAACTTACACCTAAGTCAAAATTGGATGCTTGTTCGGATTCATAAAGATGTGAGTTTGTCTTCACAGTTTATATCTCCTATTTCTCAAAGTAAACAGCGCTCTCTCTCACATGAAATACTCTTCTTATTATAATAATATTGAAAACTAGGTGAGGCTTGGAACCGGAAGGGGAAGGAGGAGCCGGTTAAAAGAAAATTAAATTAATCCGATTTGAAACTTTTTAAAGAGAGAGTGGCTGATGCTTTTTTACTTAGACAGCAGATTTTCTTTTGTTGTTGTTGTTGTACGTGTGTGTTTATGTGTGTGAATTTTTTACTTCCTTTCTTAGAAGCTTTCAAATCAAGAGAAATTCGAGATATAAACTGTGGACAAACTGACTGCAATTTACTCTTATAGGCGAAATTCGATTCAGGTTCTTATTTATTTCTCTCCTACTTATTTTCTTTGTCTTTTCAAAATTCTTTTTAAATAACTTACACCTAAGTCAAAATTGGATGCTTGTTCGGATTCATAAAGATGTGAGTTTGTCTTCACAGTTTATATCTCCTATTTCTCAAAGTAAACAGCGCTCTCTCTCACATGAAATACTCTTCTTATTATAATAATATTGAAAACTAGGTGAGGCTTGGAACCGGAAAGGGAAGGAGGAGCCGGTTAAAAAAAAATTAATTTAATCCGATTTGAAACTTTTTAAAGAGAGAGTGGCTGATGCTTTTTTACTTAGACAGCAGATTTTCTTTTGTTGTTGTTGTTGTACGTGCGTGTTTATGTGTGTGATTACTTTACTTCCTTTCTTAGAAGCTTTCAAATCAAGAGAAATTCGAGATATAAACTGTGGACAAACTGACTACATTTTACTCATATAGGCGAAATTCGATTCAGATTCTTATTTTTTCTCTCCTTCTTATTTTATTTTTCTTTTCAAAATTCTAATTAAATAACTTACACCTAAGTCAAAATTGGATGCTTGTTCGGATTCATAAAGATGTGAGTTTGTCTTCACAGTTTATATCTCCTATTTCTCAAAGTAAACAGCGCTCTCTCTCACATGAAATACTCTTCTTATTATAATAATATTGAAAACTAGGTGAGGCTTGGAACCGGAAGGGGAAGGAGGAGCCGGTTAAAAGAAAATTAAATTAATCCGATTTGAAACTTTTTAAAGAGAGAGTGGCTGATGCTTTTTTACTTAGACAGCAGATTTTCTTTTGTTGTTGTTGTTGTACGTGTGTGTTTATGTGTGTGAATTTTTTACTTCCTTTCTTAGAAGCTTTCAAATCAAGAGAAATTCGAGATATAAACTGTGGAAGAACTGGCTACATTTTACTCATATAGGCGAAATTCGATTCAGATTCTTATTTTTTTCTCTCATTCTTATTTTTTTTTCTTTTAAAAATTCTATTTAACCACTTGCCAGTTTTGCCCGAACGGCGTTCGGGTATTTGAAATGACATTTCCTTGATTTGCCCGAACGGCACTCGGGCAACTTTTTTTCTACTCTAATCCACTGATTTGCCGTATTTTTTTGCTTGTTTTGTGTGTAATGTTTCTAACAGATGACTCTAGTAGTTCCAGTAATGGTAGAAATGCAGAACAAGTCTAAAGCGGTTTAAAGGTTAAATTTTATTGCATTCTTGTATGAGAGTATAGTTGCGAATTTTCAACGAGGCAAAGCTTTGTGTGTTGCTCGAAAAGAAAAGATTTTAGCAAATGTATTAGGAAAGAAACGCGATATTTTTGTCCAGATTGTGATGTTGGACTATGCTTAACTCCCATTACTTAACTTAAAATTCCCCAACCCCTTAATTTAAAATTTACCATACAAAAACTGAATTTTAAAACGATAATTATTGTAAGTACAACAAAACATTTTCGATTCTAACATCCATGTTTGTAAAGTGTTCTTTCCAGTTCGCCTATTGCTTCTTAGAAAAGCCATTTTTAAGGAAAAATGTATTTTTTTCAATGAAAATAAAAAATAGCATAATTCCTTAAATTCAATACTTGTGATAGTTCTGACTGCTAATTTGAGTTTATATAACCGATTTCACCAAAAAATTGTATATCAAAAATATGCTTATTTTTTTACATAATATGACGGAAAAAAGAAACAGTTAAGTGGTTAAATAACTTACACCTAAGTCAAAATTGGATGCTTGTTCGGATTCATAAAGATGTGAGTTTGTCTTCACAGTTTATATCTCCTATTTCTCAAATTAAACAGCGCTCTCTCTCACATGAAATACTCTTCTTATTATAATAATATTGAAAATTAGGTGAGGCTTGGAACCGGAAAGGGAAGGAGTAGCCGGTTAAAAAAAATTAATTTAATCCGATTTGAAACTTTTTTAAGAGAGAGTGGCTGATACTTTTTTACTTAGACAGCAGATTTTCTTTTCTTGTTGTTGTTGTACGTGTGTGTTTATGTGTGTGAATTTTTTACTTCCTTTCTTAGAAGCTTTCAAATCAAGAGAAATTCGAGATATAAACTGTGGACAAACTGACTGCATTTTACTCATATAAGCGAAATTCGAGTCAGATTCTTATTTTTTTCTCTCCTACTTATTTTTTTTTTTCTTTTCAAAATTCTTTTTAAATAATTTACACCTAAGTCAAAATTGGATGCATGTTCGGATTCATAAAGATGTGAGTTTGTCTTCACAGTTTATATCTCCTATTTCTCAAATTAAACAGCGCTCTCTCACACATGAAATACTCTTCTTATTATAATAATATTGAAAACTAGGTGAGGCTTGGAACCGGAAGGGGAAGAAGGAGCCGGTTAAAAAAAAATTAAATTAATCCGATTTGAAACTTTTTAAAGAGAGAGTGGCTGATGCTTTTTTACTTAGACAGCAGATTTTCTTTTGTTGTTGTTGTACGTGCGTGTTTATATGTGTGAATTTTTTACTTCCTTTCTTAGAAGCTTTCAAATCAAGAGAAATTCGAGATATAAACTGTGGACAAACTGACTACATTTTACTTATATAGTCGAAATTCGATTCAGATTCTTATTTTTTTCTCTCCTTCTTATTTTTTTTTTTCTTTTCAAAATTCTTTATAAATAACTTACACCTAAGTCAAAATTGGATGCTTGTTCGGATTCCTAAAGATGTGAGTTTGTCTTCACAGTTTACATCTCGTATTTCTCAAATTAAACAGCGCTCTCTCTCACATGAAATACTCTTCTTATTATAATAATATTGAAAACAAGGTAAGGTTTGGAACCGGAAGGGGAAGGAGGAGCCGGTTAAAAAAAATTAATTTATTTCGATTTGAAACTTTTTAAAGAGAGAGTGGCTGATGCTTTTTTACTTAGACAGCAGATTTTCTTTTGTTGTTGTTGTTGTACGTGTGTGTTTATGTGTGTGAATTTTTTCCTTCCTTTCTTAGAAGCTTTCAAATCAAGAGAAATTCGAGATATAAACTGTGGACAAACTGACTGCATTTTACTCGTATAGGCGAAATTCGATTCAGATTCTTATTTTTTTCTCTCCTACTTATTTTTTTTTTCTTTTCAAAATTCTTTTTAAATAACTTACACCTAAGTCAAAATTGGATGCTTGTTCGGATTCATAAAGATGTGAGTTTGTCTTCACAGTTTATATCTCCTATTTCTCAAATTAAACAGCGCTCTCTCTCACATGAAATATTCTTCTTATTATAATAATATTGAAAACTAGGTGAGGCTTGGAACCGGAAGGGGAAGGAGGAGCCTTTAAAAAAAAAAAATTAATTTAATCCGATTTGAAACTTTTTAAAGAGAGATTGGCTGATGCTTTTTTACTTAGACAGCAGATTTTCTTTTGTTGTTGTCTTGTACGTGCGTGTTTATGTGTGTGATTATTTTACTTCCTTTCTTAGAAGCTTTCAAATCAAGAGAAATTCGAGATATAAACTGTGGACGAACTGACTACATTTTACTCATATAAGCGAAATTCGATTCAGATTCTTATTTTTTTCTCTCCTTCTTATTTTTTTTTTTCTTTTCAAAATTCTTTTTAAATAACTTACACCTAAGTCAAAATTGGATGCTTGTTCGGATTCATAAAGATGTGAGTTTGTCTTCACAGTTTACATCTCCTATTTCTCAAATTAAACAGCGCTCTCTCTCACATGAAATACTCTTCTTATTATAATAATATTGAAAACTAGGTGAGGCTTGGAACCGGAAGGGGAAGGAGGAGCCGGTTAAAAAAAATTAAATTAATCCGATTTGAAACTTTTTAAGGAGAGAGTGGCTGATGCTTTTTTACTTAGACAGCAGATTTTCTTTTGTTGTTGTTGTTGTACGTGTGTGTTTATGGGTGTGAATTTTTTACTTCCTTTCTTAGAAGCTTTCAAATCAAGAGAAATTCGAGATATAAACTGTGGACGAACTGGCTACATTTTACTCATATAGGCGAAATTCGATTCAGATTCTTATTTTTTTCTCTCATTCTTATTTTTTTTTCTTTTCAAAATTGTATTTAAATAACTTACACCTAAGTCAAAATTGGATGCTTGTTCGGATTCATAAAGATGTGAGTTTGTCTTCACAGTTTATATCTCCTATTTCTCAAATTAAACAGCGCTCTCTCTCACATGAAATACTTTTCTTATTATAATAATATTGAAAATTAGGTGAGGCTTGGAACCGGAAGGGGAAGGAGTAGCCGGTTAAAAAAAATTAATTTAATCCGATTTGAAACTTTTTTAAGAGAGAGTGGCTGATACTTTTTTACTTAGACAGCAGATTTTCTTTTCTTGTTGTTGTTGTACGTGTGTGTTTATGTGTGTGAATTTTTTACTTCCTTTCTTAGAAGCTTTCAAATCAAGAGAAATTCGAGATATAAACTGTGGACAAACTGACTGCATTTTACTCATATAAGCGAAATTCGATTCAGATTCTTATTTTTTTCTCTCCTACTTATTTTTTTTTTTCTTTTCAAAATTCTTTTTAAATAATTTACACATAAGTCAAAATTGGATGCTTGTTCGGATTCATAAAGATGTGAGTTTGTCTTCACAGATTATATCTCCTATTTCTCAAATTAAACAGCGCTCTCTCTCACATGAAATACTCTTCTTATTATAATAATATTGAAAACTAGATGAGGCTTGAAACCGGAAGGGGAAGGAGGAGCCGGTTAAAAATAAAATTAATTTAATCCGATTTGAAACTTTTTAAAGAGAGATTGGCTGATGCTTTTTTACTTAGACAGCAGATTTTCTTTTGTTGTTGTCTTGTACGTGCGTGTTTATGTGTGTGATTATTTTACTTCCTTTCTTAGAAGCTTTCAAATCAAGAGAAATTCGAGATATAAACTGTGGACGAACTGACAACATTTTACTCATATAAGCGAAATTCGATTCAGATTCTTATTTTTTTCTCTCCTTCTTATTTTTTTTTTCTTTTCAAAATTCTTTTTAAATAACTTACACCTAAGTCAAAATTGGATGCTTGTTCGGATTCATAAAGATGTGAGTTTGTCTTCACAGTTTACATCTCCTATTTCTCAAATTAAACAGCGCTCTCTCTCACATGAAATACTCTTCTTATTATAATAATATTGAAAACTAGGTGAGGCTTGGAACCGGAAGGGGAAGGAGGAGCCGGTTAAAAAAAATTAAATTAATCCGATTTGAAACTTTTTAAAGAGAGAGTGGCTGATGCTTTTTTACTTAGACAGCAGATTTTCTTTTGTTGTTGTTGTTGTACGTGCGTGTTTATGTGTGTGATTATTTTACTTCCTTTCTTAGAAGCTTTCAAATCAAGAGAAATTCGAGATATAAACTGTGGACGAACTGGCTACATTTTACTCATATAGGCGAAATTCGATTCAGATTCTTATTTTTTCTCTCATTCTTATTTTTTTTTTCTTTTCAAAATTGTATTTAAATAACTTACACCTAAGTCAAAATTGGATGCTTGTTCGGATTCATAAAGATGTGAGTTTGTCTTCACAGTTTATATCTCCTATTTCTCAAATTAAACAGCGCTCTCTCTCACATGAAATACTCTTCTTATTATAATAATATTGAAAATTAGGTGAGGCTTGGAACCAGAAGGGGAAGGAGTAGCCGGTTAAAAAAAATTAATTTAATCCGATTTGAAACTTTTTTAAGAGAGAGTGGTTGGAACTTTTTTACTTAGACAGCAGATTTTCTTTTCTTGTTGTTGTTGTACGTGTGTGTTTATGTGTGTGAATTTTTTACTTCCTTTCTTAGAAGCTTTCAAATCAAGAGAAATTCGAGATATAAACTGTGGACAAACTGACTGCATTTTACTCATATAAGCGAAATTCGATTCAGATTCTTATTTTTTTCTCTCCTACTTATTTTTTTTTTCTTTTCAAAATTCTTTTTAAATAACTTACACCTAAGTCAAAATTGGATGCTTGTTCGGATTCATAAAGATGTGAGTTTGTCTTCACAGTTTATATCTCCTATTTCTCAAATTAAACAGCGCTCTCTCTCACATGAAATATTCTTCTTATTATAATAATATTGAAAACTAGGTGAGGCTTGGAACCGGAAGGGGAAGGAGGAGCCTTTAAAAAAAAAAATTAATTTAATCCGATTTGAAACTTTTTAAAGAGAGAGTGGCTGATGCTTTTTTACTTAGACAGCAGATTTTCTTTTGTTGTTGTTGTTGTACGTGTGTGTTTATGTGTGTGAATTTTTTACTTCCTTTCTTTGAAGCTTTCAAATCAAGAGAAATTCGAGATATAAACTGTGGACTAACTGACTGCATTTTACTCATATAGGCGAAATTCGATTCAGATTCTTATTTTTTTTCTCATTCTTATTTTTTTTTCTTTTCAAAATTCTATTTAAATAACTTACACCTAAGTCAAAATTGGATGCTTGTTCGGATTCCTAAAGATGTGAGTTTGTCTTCACAGTTTACATCTCGTATTTCTCAAATTAAACAGCGCTCTCTCTCACATGAAATACTCTTCTTATTATAATCATATTGAAAACTAGGTGAGGCTTGGAACCGGAAGGGGAAGGAGGAGCCGGTTAAAAAAAAATTAGTTTAATCCGATTTGAAACTTTTTAAAGAGAGCGTGGCTGATGCTTTTTTACTTAGACAGCAGATTTTCTTTTGTTGTTGTTGTTGTACGTGTGTGTTTATGTGTGTGAATTTTTTACTTCCTTTCTTAGAAGCTTTCAAATCAAGAGAAATTCGAGATATAAACTGTGGACAAACTGGCTACATTTTACGCATATAGACGAAATTCGATTCAGATTTTATTTTTTTCTCTGATTCTTATTTTTTTTTCTTTTCAAAATTCTATTTAAATAACTTACACCTAAGTCAAAATTGGATGCTTGTTCGGATTCCTAAAGATGTGAGTTTGTCTTCACAGTTTACATCTCGTATTTCTCAAATTAAACAGCGCTCTCTCTCACATGAAATACTCTTCTTATTATAATCATATTGAAAACTAGGTGAGGCTTGGAACCGGAAGGGGAAGGAGGAGCCGGTTAAAAAAAAATTAGCTTAATCCGATTTGAAACTTTTTAAAGAGAGAGTGGCTGATGCTTTTTTACTTAGACAGCAGATTTTCTTTTGTTGTTGTTGTTGTTCGTGTGTGTTTATGTGTGTGAATTTTTTACTTCCTTTCTTAGAAGCTTTCAAATCAAGAGAAATTCGAGATATAAACTGTGGACAAACTGGCTACATTTTACGCATATAGGCGAAATTCGATTCAGATTCTTATTTTTTTCTCTCATTCTTATTTTTTTTCTTTTGAAAATTCTAAATTCTAAATTCTAAAATTCTCCTTCATTATCTTTAAATTAGATGCATTAATTTCTGTCTTTGCTGTAAAGCTCCTTTCTGACTATTGCCGAAAATTTAGTCCAGTCTCATCGCTGCAGCGCCGAGTAATTTTCGTTTAAGCAATATATTGGAAAACCTGACACCTACACTAAAGAGACGGCCATTAATTGAGAGTTGACGTACGCCACGGCTCTTTCAACAGCAAGCTAAATATCAGTTACATGCAGTGAAATTTGGATCTGCTTTTATACTTTTAACTGTACTTTCATACCATAACTGTAAAGAAAAACTTCTAAAATAGATAAGATTTGTAAGATATTTGGCTAGAGCAATGTTCCAAATTGGGAAGTTCTGTTTATATCCCAAAATTTCAACCTAAATTGGATACGAGATCAATTTTGGATAGAATTGTTTTGGGGTTTATTTATTTATTTATTTTTTTTTGCAGTGTACATACGTATACATACGAAATGTTTACATTTCGTTTGGATCATGCACGCATGTCAGATTTTTTTTTTTTTTTTTAATAAAAGGTGAGTGATAAAAATACTTTCTACAACGTCTTTATTTATTATTGACAAAAATATAAAATAAGAGAGTGAACCGTACATAACAAGTTTGTAAACTCAAAATAGATAGTTTTTCTGACCCATTTTGGGTTATAAACAGAGCTTTCCAATTTGGAACATTAATTTACCCGAATATCTTACAAATTTTTACCTATTTTAGTTTTTTTTTTTTTTTTCAGTATTTAGTACTGCTGGCCGCAAGTAGGAGTGCCTTCATTTCTATTCTGGAAAAATTAAACAAGAACAACTTTATCCAAGTTTTTATAATCGAAAATATTAGATGTATGTAATTTTCAAGATTGTATTTTCAAAAGATGATAGCAAAAATTTTCCATTTTTTCATGATTTTTCTTTTAATCACCAATGATAAATGGTGATATTATAAATGTTATACTGCTAATAACCAAATTTATAATTACAACATAATAAAATTATTATCTAACATAGGGGTGCACAACCGTTTTAGCTGGAGGGCCAATCTCGCTGTTCAATGGAATATGAAGAGCCACAGACGAGATAATATAAAAGAATTAAACTATGCAGCTATATTCACTGTGTAATATATATATGTATATATATGCACACACGCATACACATGCATACATAAAGGGACACACCATCATTGTCATACGCCTGTGTGCAGAACTTCAGCTTCCAACATATGCTATGTTAAAATATATATATGCATTTTTTTTTTTTTTTTTTATCAGCGAGATAAGATAATCTCGAAACATGATAATCATAAAGTTACTGAATAGTAAGCAAAAGAATTAAACAAATGTATCATATAAAATAATCAAATAAAAAGTATGGTTTGCAGAGAGAGAAAAATATTATATTGGGAGTCACAAAAACGATAAGCACAAATATAAAGGCTGATAGAGGATACGCAAATAAGCAGTTTTAGTGTTGGTAAGTGAGTATGAAAATATTGCTTTGAGATATTAAATGGTAAGGGGCGATCTGTAAGTGAAAAGGCTTCTGTGGTCATAATTGTCATTTTCTACATGAATTTTGAACAAACTACATTGTGTCATCTTCCTGTTCTGATGTAAAACAATAGGGTTTAATCCAGCTTTTTTATTTAAACTAGTACCCCATTTGTCAATTTATAAAATAATTTCCGAAAAAAATCAAGTAAGTTTGCGAAAATTAATAATGCTTATGAACAATTAACCAAAATGCATAAAGCAGTTTATTTCATTTTAGAATACATTTAAAATAATTACAAGATAAAAAAAAAACTTTTTATATACCATGTTTTTAAATTTACTGTTGAATCATATAAACGCTACCGGAGGCAACAGGAACCCGAAACAATTGGTTAAAAGTATTAAAAAAAATCATTGGTATCGTGTTTTGAAGGATTATAAAAGTTTCAGGTGGCTAGCTAGCTAGCCGGGAAGTTAGTTAAAAATCGATTGCTAGCTTTGTACTGGTAACGCTGCCGATGGCAGCAGGGACCCGAAACAGTTGGTTAAAAGTATCTAAAAAATGCATTTTCACCGTATTCTGAACTATTCTGAAAGTTTAAAATGTCTAGCTAGTCGAGAAGTTAGTTAAATAAACCTTCTGTTAGATGATATAAACGCTGCCGAAGGCAGTAGGGACCTGAAACAATTGACTAAAAGTATTAAAAAATGTATTGTCACCGTGTTCTGAGCTATCCTGAAAGTTTCAAATGCCTAGCTAGTCGGGAAGTTAGATAAAAATCGATTGCAAACTTTGTACTGGTAATGCTGCCGAAGGCAGCATAAACCCGAAACAGTTGGGTAAAAGTATTAAAAAAAATGCATTACTATCGTGTTTTGAGCTTATTCTAAAAGTTTCAAATGGCTATCTAGCCGGGAAGATAGTCAAAAATTGATTGCAAGTTTTGTACTAGTAACGCTGCCGAAGGCAGCAGGGTCCCGATGCAATTGGTTAAAAATATTTTTAAAATGCATTTTCACCGTATTCTGAATTATTCTGAAAGTTTCAAATGTCTAGCTAGTCGAGAAGTTAGTTAAATAAATTTTCTGTTAAATCATATAAACGCTGCTGAAGGTAGTAGGGACCTGAAACAGTTGACTGAAAGTATTAAAAAAATGTTTTGTCACCGTCTTCTGAGCTATCCTGAAAGTTTCAAATGTCTAGCTACTCGGGAAGTTAGTGAAAAATCGATTGCAAGCTTTGTACTGGTAACGCTGCCGAAAGCAGCAGGAACCCGAAACAGTTGGCTAAAAGTATTTAAAAAATGCATTTTCACAGTATTAGGAACTATTCTGAATGTTTCAAATGTCTAGCTAGTCGGGAAGTTAGTTAAATAAATTTTCTGTTGAATCATATAAACGCTGCCGAAGGCAGCGGGACCTGATACAGTTGACTAAAAGTATTAAAAAATGTATTGTTACCGTGTTCTGAGCTATCCTGAAAGTTTCAAATGTCTAGCTAGTCGGGAAGTTAGTGAAAAATCGATTGCAAGCTTTGTACTAATAACGATGCCGAAGGCAGCAGGAACCGAGACAGTTGGTTAAAACCCTTTCACTACCATTGGGACATATACGTCCCAAGCAATGCTGCCAGACTGAGGTAATTTTTTTATTGAATATCCACCAATAAATTTTAATTGCAACGGTTGTATAATCATTCCGAAAACATCTAACAAAGAAGTCTTCGAAGTTATTAGGCATTTAAAATTTAGTGGTAGATATCAAATACAAAGAATTCCCTCAATCTGGCAGCACTGGTCCCAAAGGCAGTTTATATTGGTAGTGAAAGGGTTAAAGGTATTAAAAAAATGCATTTTCACCGTGTTCTGAACTATTCTGAAAGTTCCAAATGTCTAGCTAGTCGGGAAGTTAGTTAAATAATTTTTCCGTTGAATCATATAGGGGAGACCCGTGTACCTAGGGCCGCTTTTTTTCAATGCCCAAAAACATAGCCCTTGACCTGTTTAAAATTATCAAACTGATATGTACATATCTTTAGGACTAATTACTTCCAACTGGGATTAATATAAATACCTAAAACCTCATTGTACCTAGGGCCATTCTCTCAAATTTAGATTTCACTTTGTAATGAATAAAAAATAAGCATGTAAATATGTATTTTATAAAAGAAACAGTAGCAAGTAGTAATATATTTATTTATCATATAATAATTATCATGTTGTTGCCTTAATTTGAAACACGAAATTTTTCACTTTTTTTTCTTTTCTTTTCTTTTTTTTTTTTTTTTTTTCTTTGGGATATTCTAACAGAATGTTTTATTTTTCTTCAGTTTCTTTTCTTTTCCTTTTTTTTTACTTTCTCTTACCCATAAGGTAGAGAAAGTATTGTTTTTGGGTCAAATTTTTACTTTCTTTTACCCATAAGGTAGAGAAAGTATTGTTTTTGGGTCAAATTTTCGAGCGCGAGATTTTGTTATATTTACACGTTTTGAGGTCCCCTGAAAACGAAAATCACGTTTTTAGCAAATGGTCTGTGTGTATGTCTGTGTGTCTGTATGTCTGTGTGTGTGTCTGTATGTCTGTGTGTGTGTCTGTTATCAACATATCTCAAGAACAAGTTATGGCAGAAAGTTCAAACTTCGTATTCTAAATGTGTATCATATAGGAACGCTACAGTAAGCTTTTCGTTAAGATCAAGCAAATGGTTCGTGTACAGGGACAATCAAGAGAATTCTAATACATTACGTCTATGGGGGAAATTGCAGGAAAGTAGAGTTTAACGTCTATAGACTGCACTAAACCAAATGAAACGAATATATATTTTTTGTAATAGGGATAGTTAACTCTGGAAAAAAAAATTGTGTATGTAGGAGCCTCGCCTCCCCCCTGGGGGGGAAGTCCCCCCTCGAAGGGAGTAAATTTTCATGATGGGTATCTTTCAAAAGAGCTCGCCAATACCTTTAAAACGAATGGTTGAGCCATCGATCTGCGATAATTTAAAGCAAAGTTATCGATTTTTTTTACTTTTAACGAAAAAGAAACTTAGAAAAAAAATCGTACTTTTTCATTTTTTTTTTTTTTTTTTTTTTTTTTTTTTTTTTTTTAAATATTGAGAATAAAATGGACTTTTTTTGGACATTTGGTGTTATACTGCTTCTCTAATATGGAAATCGTCTGCCTTATCATAAAAGATAATTTTTTTTAATAATAATTTTAATAAATTATTTTTTAAAAAGAGAATTATTTTTTAATAACCGAATTAAATTCTATATAAATGTAGGTGCATTAATGAAACGGGGTGTTGAGGGGGGCGGTAGCCCCCCTCACACAGAACTAATTATCATATAAAACTCTTCAGAAGCCTAATATGAATTGTTTAACATAGGTTTACATAACAGTACTCGTTATCTTACGTATTAATCTGCAAGCTGTATTTATAGTATTAAATTTCAGGGTAAGAGAAAGTCGTGTGAGTGAAACACCAGATTATTTCTGGAGTGTTTCTTGGATTTCTAGATTTCTCAGGTTTTCGGTCGCATCTTTTCTTTGATGTGGGAGGTTTTGCTTTAGGTAAAGGTTTTGCTTAGGTTCGTAACTGTTAAAACATGACATACGAAAAGGTGTTAGAAGTTCGAAATTTCAACAGGACACGAAACAGAGACATCCAGTTCTATCATTGTTGGTTTACTTTCTTCCTGGAAAATCTTTTTATTTTTATTTTTATTTTTTTATTTAAGGAGGGATCTTGTCTTTCAGTCACATTTGAACTTAAATATTCATCCTTTGTGAATGTGTTTTGATTCGTTGGCCATATGCCGGATACACGAAAGCCTGATAGAATATTTACAGGAGTAAAGGCCGACGGATATGACTTGCCAACATTTTCAGCAATGTCATATATAGTGATTGGTTTACCGGGGTTTGCCAGCATCCAATTACTATAGGCTGTATTGTGTTTCTTAACACTTTCGCGACCGCTGAAGTAGATTCACGCCATTTAAAAATATGAAACTCCACCAGTGGGCGTTTCTTTTGCAATGTGTATGTTATTCGTTTCTAAAAAATATACACAATATTCATATTTGTACAATCAGTATACTATGGATGCAAGTACTTTGATTAGAGAGAGTATGATCATAATGCATATCCATTTGTAATATTAATGTGAATACGGAAAATTTTGTTTTGAAAAATTGTAACTTATGAGAAAAATGCCCACAGATGGACCTTACTGTCAAAAAGACAAAAACGCGCGGTTGCGAAAGTGTTAAAAGGTCCAAACACACTGGTCCTAGGTACAAGGCAGCTATGTGGCCCTAGGTACAAGTTTTGGTAACTTCATTCAAAATGCTTTGCACTAAAAAATCCACATGCAGAGAGGACTAATTAAATATATCATTTATTACTCAATATAACAAGCAAAATTATACACTAGAAATAAAAGAAAAATATTTGACTTTCCTTTGTAAAATAGCAAAAGAGATGAGCTGCAAAATTTTACTTCAAACCATGTAAATTCGTTTTCTGCATGTAACCTGTCAAAACTCTCTCCTCAAAAGTTCCAAAGTAGTTGTAAAAGTAGCAATTGGTGTTGTTACTCGTCCAATTGAGCATTAAAACTTAAAATTAAATATTATTCAAATAAAGTGGGGTGGCCCTAGGTACATGATGGCCCTAGGTACACGGGTCTCCCCTAAACACTGCCGAAGGCAGCGGTAACTGAACCAGTTGACTAAAAGTATTAAAAAAAAATGTATTGTCACCGTGTTCTGATCTGTCCTGAAAGTTTCAAATTTCTAGCTAGTCGGGAAGTTAGTTGAAAATCGATTGCAAGATTTGTACTGGGCAAACAAACAAACAAACATACAAACAAGAATCGAAGTTAATAAAAACATGGTAAAAATAAAATGAAACAGTTATAAAATAGATATATATGTGGATGAGTTATTTCTTATGTGTAATATAAAGAAGTTATTTAGTTAGATAATTACCATTGCCTCCACTAAATATCTAAACTACTAAGGGCATTTATTATAAGTTTGATACGGCGAAGCTCATACAAAGTTTTTAGTGTGCAGCTATATTGCTGAAATTTGACTTTGTGAAAGTGCCTCTTTCCTGAAAGTTGATTTTGTGATGGTGCCTAAATGTGGCACTAAATTTGTTCTGGATTAAGCTCTGCATAAACAACATGGTCTGCAAAAGTCTCAATGAGTGTTTTGAGGATTTGGTTGCACACAAGGGTTATAGCCAAGGGAAGGAAAGGGATATCAGATATTTCTGAATTAAATAAATTTTTATAGAAGTTTTAAGGAGTAAATTAGGTTTAAGAAATGCAACAAACATGTTTCTCACTTAATTTTAGATAATTTAAATTAACTTTCAATAAATAAAGAAATAAAACGGGCTACCATCTTAAAAAAAAAAAAAAGAAATAAATAAATAAAAAAGAAATAAAAGAAAATAAAGAAAAAAGAAACATTGCGGATGTTTCTATTAAATCGCATTTAAAAGAAAAATCCTTTAATAATAATAATAAATCGTAATTTTATGCAGCTATTTAATCCATTTATCCATGTAAATCCATTAATTATTTATCTAAAAATGTTACAATTTATTTACATAAAAGTTTTACTACACTATTCTGAAGGGAAAAAAAAATCTCATATTATTTTTATTTTTATATCACCCCCCCCCCCCCCCCCCCCCCGATTTAAATTCAAAACACTTTAGTTAAAGAGGTCTTAAATTCTCATACAAGCTTTTACCTCAAAGGCTAGTCTAGAAAATATTTTTGACTATTACCAGATTTCTTTTTTTAAACACTAAAATTTTAAACTGCCATATATAACTATAAGGAAAAAAAAAAAAAAAAAGAAAGAAAAACGTAATGCAGAAATCGCCAAATATTATCCGTGAATTGCATGGTTAACAGACAGGTTTTTTCCCCTATAGTTTTGTTCCAAAGGGCAGGAATCTGCTGGCCCATCGAAGACAAAATTACAGCGTGCTTAAACTGGTAAAGCAGTTAGTCGCCAAATATGTTAACCTGATCTTCTAGTAGAATAAACTGTACAAATAAACACGCCAATTTCGGGCCGAATGAAAACGGCCCGCTGTATTAGATAAGGAAAAGGGAAGTAGCGGTCTCTCTCTCAGTCATTAGTGATTTGTGACAGCTGGAAAAATATATTGACAAATAAATGATAATGAAAGAAGATTAAGAAAAAGTTAGATAGACGTAGTTATTTTGTATATATGTTTTTGAACAGTTATATGAAACAAAATTATTATTATTATTATTACTATTTTAATGGAGAAAAAATTTAGGTGGGGCCGTGCCCGTTGGCCTTCAATGTAGAACCGCCACTGTGTAAGACATATATATATATATCGGTATACAAAGTAGAATTTTTATATATTCCGGTCTATGGGCTCAAATTATTTAAAATTCACTTTAGTACTATTGTATAAAATTTATTTTAAAAGAAAACAAAAGGAATAACTTCGCAATTTCGAATATTTTAGTTCTTTCAAGGAAACACACAAAAGAATTTGCATACATTACAGTTCCTTAAACGACATATAGCTTGAAAGCAAACACTCAAACAAACTATTTAAAGCTTTCCTTTTGTCTTCTTAGTGACTTCTGTTATCTAAATTAATTTAAACAACTGTTAATTACTAATTGCTTGGAAAGTCGTGTGCAGTCACTCCGTGTTTTTAATACTCGAAATAGAGTTGAAAAGTTAAAAGCTAATTAGTGAAACACGTGCAGTTTGAGAATATTCCGTAGTCTATTCGGACCGCATGATTTTTTTCCTTCTTTTCTTTTTAATTAGAATATTTTTAAGTTCTTTACACGAAGTAAGTAGGAAATTCTGTGAAACCTATTTACGAAATGTATTTTCTATCTCTCATAGCTCAAAAAAGAAATGTTGTAGAACTTTCTAAATTTATATTTGTGACTGTCATGATATTTTGCTTTGCACCACCTGTTTTGATCCCAAAATACGGACAGATATCTATGAATTTACACTATTTTTCGTGATATGTGTATACACGTACACGCATGTCTGTCTCTGTTATTTATGTATGTATTCCACATAACTCAAAAGCAGTTAGACATAGAACGTTGCCATTTCGTATGTAGATTTTTTATAACATCTAACTGTTCATTTCTGTCATTTTTTCTTTTTACTTTTCGTGTTGGAGATATTTACCAAAATTACATTCATCATGACCAAAAAGGCAGTCGGTAACAAAAGTATCCGAACACAAGCAAAAATTTATATATAAAAAAAGTAGAGTTAATGCTGTTTTTTCCGACTGTACAAAAATTTCCGTCATTGTATATGACCTACCGTCATACAGATTTCAACAGAAGCTAAAGGTAATGATATTGTTATGAAATATGTCAACATTTTTGCGTGTAAGTAGTTCTTAAAGACATAAGCAGGTTCTAGTCGATGAATGCTTTTTTATTAATAAGTATTCAGAAAACTGTCAAATACAACAGTTGTTTGTACCACAAAAATCACTAATCAGCATTATTCTCAAAACAATCTAACAAAATAGTCATTCGTACTACAGATGTCAAGTAAACAGCGTTAAGCACTTCACAGAGTAGGAATTTCACTAATTCAAGAGCAATGATCCAACGCTCAGTTCGAAGTCTGAACGGAATTAAAATTTATCAAGAATCTTGTGAATGGTTAGTAGAATTTTTAAAGTAGTCCTACACTAGAAACCAATGAATCATTCCGATAAATTCCAGAACTCGACTTCTATTGAAGTTAGAGATTCCAAACTTTAGAAATCCTAAAGTACCACTTTTCGCCAAATTTCTTTGCCTTATTGTTTAAGTTGATGCTAAGTCATAAAGTTTGCCACTGACGTCCACCTTCGTGGAAATGAAAAAAAAAAAAAAAAAAAAACTACTATCTGTTTCCATTTTTTCTATAGTAGGAAGTAGAATGTAAAGAAATAGACAGGTTATAGTCTAGAATCTTCAAAACTAACTCTTCCGTTTTTATATTCTTGTTACGGATTTATAGAATTTTCGAAGAAGATAGTTCTATGTTAGAAACTAATGAATTATTCCGGGAAATTCCAGACCTTTAATCTTGTTGAAAATAGAGCGTCTAGACTTTGGCGACATAATCTACAATTTTTTGCCAAATGCAGTTGTCAAATTCCGCGTCAAGACCAAAACCAGCGTTGGCGACAAATTTTGCGACTTGGTGAGATTAGCGGACAAATTTGCCAGAAAATGGTCGTTCAGGGTTGCCAAAATCAGTAAGCTCTTTCTCAATTTTAACATAGGTTTTTTTTTTTTTTAATTGGTATGATATATCGTGTTTCGCCACTAATTATTGCTAAAAAATACGAAAACGGGTCATTTGCACTTGAATGTTTCAACTCTAAGCTTGGGTATTTGTCAATGAGATTTTTTGCAATATGCTGTGCTATACTATTCCTGAATAAGCTATATTCATCTTCTGTGATATATATTATCCTATTGTCGTGACTTTTGTGATTGGAGTAATAGTTTTTTTGGTTTGTTTCGGGAATGTTCATTGACTGGAAACTGCCTGTTTATTTATGAACCAGTTACCACATACAAAAATGTCAATGTTTTCGTATTAATACGTATATTTTAAGGAGTGTACTATAAGGAAAACATAATGGTGTGCACATAAGACTTTTTATTTTTAATTTGACTTTCTAGTTATGGTTTCACACTTAAAGCAATGCTGTGCTTTATGTTAATTATACATCATATAGTTTGTTACTATAGTTAAGTATACATCATACAGTTTTATTCATTATATATAGTTTGACAGGATGATAAAGAAAGCGTTTTTTAATCTCTCCCCCATTAAAAAAAATTTGAAGAACATTTGAAATTCGAAAAATCCCAGAAGCTCCCAGAAACAATCAGAATACCTCTAAAAATATAATTAAAAATTTTTCGATTTATTATTATTATTATTATTTTTTTTTAAATTAGAGTGCAAAAGTCATTTTGCATTTTTGCACAATTATTTTATTAGTATAACACTGGCTTATTTCACACTAGCAGGCTTTGCCCGCTTCGCTGGTCACTATATTTAAATGGGAAAAAAAAAAAAAAAAAAGAAAGAGAAAGAAAAGAAAAGAAAAGAAAAGAAAATCACTGTTACTTCCATTACCCGACTGCCGTAGGTAATTGAAGTTTTTCATTCAGTCAAATTTATCGATAGGTAGTTTTCACCTGATTTACATGTTTTAAGGTAAGACCAGAAAAACGGTCAAAGCCAGCTTATTAAAATAAAGTCCTGCATTTCACCAATAAAGTCTTGAAGGAATGATAGTAAAGGAGTTGACAACATGCAAGGGAAAATAAAACAAACTATTGTCGACTCATGATGGATGCCACAATAGCAGCTGAGGCTACTGCAGAAGCCATATTGAGTCTACCAGAACATTGGCTAGTATTGTGTTATTTTATTTATTCGAAAGCTTTGAGACCTATAGTTAGATTGACTTTAGTCTCGAACGTTTCATATTGAATAATTTTACGATAACAAGATAGAATTTCTGTTTACTTAGTGTCTTCATCGGTTATGATTTTACTTCACGTTTTCCTAGACATGTCATCTCCTCTTATATCATTCCTACAAGATTTAAGTAGTAACATTTTAATAATAAGCAATACTAGAGAGTTAAAAACCTGACGCTTTAATTTTCTAAAAGTTTGTTTGACACTAATTTTGTGCTTTTTTTTTTTGCTAATTTGATGAAACGTAGAACCATAATTTTTACTTTTATTTTATTTTATTTTATTTTTTATTTTTAACAGTGTAGAATAATAATACTTCAAAGATGTTTCATTAATAAAAATAATAATAATAATAATAATAGCAACAATAAATATTTATAGCAACCACATCAGCTTTATTGTACAAGCAAATAAATATAGCACAAATTTTACAAAATTTTAAAGCATAGAGTTTACCAAACGACCAAAATATAAATTCTTATAGCAACCACACCAGCTTTATTATACAGCAGAAGAAAGAGAGCGTTGTTTTGCAAAATCATGAGGCCCACTGTTTTTCCCATAACCTGTTGAAAGGTGTATACTGTTTTTTGCACATCAATCGATCTATTTTCTGCACGACCCGAAAGATCCCAATGTTCGCAAGCATGAGAATTTAGTCACCTTGGTAGAAAGGAAGACTCTAAGGTGAAGCAGTAGCTGAAAAAAAAAAAGTTCAATATTACTAAAATATTTAATAAACTTATAAAATATATAAAGCAGACGGATATGTTGTCTTATAGCGTTGGATTGATACTTAAAATTGATATGTATGTTACAGAGAAATTTTTCAAATAACATATGCACAACTTTCTCATATAACCTTAAATTGAAAAAAAAAAAAAAAAAAAAAAGTTGCTATTAACTGCAGGAAATTTGCTAGCGGTGGACAGTCTAACAATTAAATTGCTGCAATCTTCGCATTATCTATTAGCAGCCAACAAACGGTAATATGACTGGATAAGAGGGCTAACGATAAGCAGAGGGGGGGGGGATAATTTGGCCACTTATTTCTAAGTTGATGATCATTATATAAAATATGTTTCTATACAACGACTATCGCTTAGATTTGCAATTTTGAAATAAATTGTCTAAACTATTTCATGTATACTATTTGTATGTTTAAAATAAATTATATATATATATATAAACTTGTGTGAAAATGTGTCATATTAAAAAGAAAATGTGTAATAGTTTTTAACAAGTTAATTTATTTATTCTAATTTTGACAGGAAAATTGTTTTGATGGTTTGTTAAAATTTTAACAAAATCTGCCATTTGCAGATTAAAGAATGTAATAATGTGAATAATATTGATATCATCTATGTGTATGTATTTTAATAGATTTTTTTTTATTTATTATTAAATTACCTGTTTCTTTTCCCTTCTTCAAATTTTTATTTTAACATGAAAAATATGAATTGCAATTATTTGCCTATCACTAGTATAGGTCCCAAAAAATCTTCTACGTTGACGATTTACTCGACAATTAATTTCGCTGGATGCTGAGATTATTTGTAAAGATAATATGTATTAGCAGGCAGTACCAAATGACGATTTAACATTTTACTACGCTTATTAATAAGTAGCATGGCAGTACGGCCCTTCAAACTATCCCAAGAATGATAAAATCAGAGATCTAGGACCTGCAAAGGTTTATTGCTTTGGATAAATGCGTCTCTTAGATTGGTTTCTCTGGGTTTTTCAGCGTTTGTCGCTACAGACAAATACCGTCCTACTGGAAATTAGTATTATTTATTGGTTAATAAACTTTGATTTATAGCTTAGCATTGGTTAATGAATTCCAGAATTTTAATTTTATGCAACTAGCGGCCACAAGAAGCAGCAGAAAACGTTCTTCAGCACTTTTGCTTTTAAAGTTTTGGTCCTTCTAGATTCTCGCGTTTTTAAAGTGTGTTGCCGTAAAAATTGGGTGACAGTGGCAATTTAAGAATTACTCTTAATCTATAAATTTTAAATAGGATTTTCATTTAGCAAAAAAATATTTTTGTTCTTCCATATATGAAAGGCTCAAGTTCGAATTCTAACATCTTTTCATCAAAAATGTGTGCAAAGCAGTTTATTTATTTATTTATTTACTTTTTATTGACATTATAGAATTATTTTATTATAGATATATTCCATGCTTCACATATATGTGCGTGTTTAATAGTATGTGTGCATTGCACAACATATCAACATCTCCCGCTCCTACATATATAGTATATATATATATATATATATATATATATATATATATATATATGTGTGTAAATATGTGTTTATATTCACACTGCAAATTTAAATTTGGGCAACCCCCACTCTTCCCCGCACACAAAGTGCTGGCTATGCCCATGATTTTGAACATGTAGTACGTATTTAATGATATAATATACAATAGCTAATGTGTCATTATATCTATATAACGATATGGAAAATGAGGAAAAGGATGATTATTTACTTGATCCTGTTGCAGTTGGTGCTGAAGTGGTGGCGGCTCCAGCTGTAAAAAAAGTATATTATTAGTTTATTAAATTGTTTTGATTTTATGAAATAAAAATTATACTATAAAATGTCTTTCTTGAGTAATTTATTCAAAGAAAGAAATAATGTTTAAAAGAAAAAAAAAAAGAAAAAGAAAAATGAAAAATGAATGTCACATGTGATGAGAAATTACGAAGAAAAAAATTATTAGGATAGCTTCACCAATCCATTACATTTTCTGTTCACAAATCCCTATAAAATTATTCATATATCAACCATGTTCTGTGTACAGGGAAGGGAATTTTGAGATAAGATTCTCTACAAACACTAGACATTGTCCCCTACAGGTGTGGTCCGCGCGATTAAAACACTTGAGTAGGTAGGCTGAATCATTCACCGCCATTTGTACGTCAAGTCCGTCATTGCTAAACTTAAGATTACTATATAATAGTATTATATAGTTACATATAATAATCTTATAGGGTAGTTCGTCACTGCCAAACCTGAGACTATTATATAATAGTTTTATATAATGTCATATAATAGTCATATACAATAGTCTTAGTTTTAGCAATGATGCACTTGACGGACAAATGGTGGCGAATGATTCAGCCTGTTATAAAGTAATCTTTGGTGAAATAAAGTCAGTTGTCCCAAAGGTACATTTTTTGTCCCCTTCATCGCCAATTTCTTTACTGGGAAGCTACGGTTAGCCAACCATAAAAAACTATTGTGCTGTGGTCACCACAATACTTTCTTTTACATTTTTCTGTACATATTCACTCAATACAAACTATTTATTAAAACTATTATATAATAAAGTTAATTTCCAGGATAAATTCAGACGCTTCTCATCTCAGAGAAGTATAACATTTAATGAAGTATAACATTTAAAGTATAAACAGAAGTATAATTTTTTTTTCTTTTGTGGAAGAAAAAAGAAATATGTAACTTTGTTTTAAATTATGACAGATGAAAAAACATGATTAAAACCAATTGGTTTAAATCATACCAGCCCTGCATTAAACTAACGTTGAGCACGTTATTGCTTTACGCGATAGTGTAAAAATAGTCAATAATAAACTCCAAAAATCGACAATGTAAAATGCTGCATGCAAGACAACGATCGAGTCATCCACCCAGCCTACGGCCATTCCTAACAGTTGGCCAACGAAAACAACAACTGGCTCATATAGGTTTGTTTGTCGGCCTATGCTCAGATTTTAAAAGCGTTTAAAATAATAATAGTATTGCATTGAAATTATTTTGTCTGAGACTTCATTAAAAGTATGAAGCTTAAACAAAAGCACAATATAACTTGCATCAGTAAGGGTCACCAGCAAATTTTTGTTGTAACATTCAATTTTTCGGTGCCCACCCCTAAGAGTGCAGTCCCTCTCATTCGAAATTGAAGTAAAATACATGAGTCAGTCGCAATTAACAACATCTACAAATTATTCAGATTCTATCTTGTTGCAATTTTCAACCGGTGAACAGAACGACTGAAAAAAACATTTAGCCAATAAGTGAATCTTTTTTTATGCTTTAGTTCCCAAAAATAAATAAAGTTACTCGGATCAGCCTAAATTCAGATTTTATTTTAAAGTTTTATTTATATAAAGGAATCTATTTGAGGTTTTCCAGGATTTGCAAGAACTGTCGAATGAAAACCCTCATCATTGTCTTGGCAGCAGAATGAGGGTGAAAACTCTTCATCTTGGAGCCTTTCAACTATACTTAAGGAAGGTTAAGCTATGCCATCTGACCCCATATTTAAATCTGCCTACTAGCCCACACAGGGATCACCAACATAAGAAGGATACCACAGAATCCCAAACATCATAAAAAAAAAAAAAATAATAATAATAAAAATAAAGATGCAACACTCTTCCGAAACCTTCATAAGCAGCACCTCAATTGGATCTACAGATACACCAGACAAAAAAAAAAAAAAAAAAAAAAAAAAAAAACAGTCCGATAAAAAAATTTACCCACTAGGAAAAAAAAAAAAAAAAAAAAAAAAAAAGATGGAATAGAGATTTTTCCTTCATGACGCTTCTAAGCAGATTGAATTTACAGTGGATGGCGCACCTATACATGCATTCCCCACTAGTAAAATGACAGAGCTCGAACTCGACTGTGGAAAGAAATAGAAGCTAGCATCAACTAGAGAGCCCGTATTAGAAAGAGAGTGGACATTGACGTGTTAGCTTTTTGACGAAATCCTCCATTTCAGTGCCAGTTCTCCATAGCTTAACATTATGCTGAGAAGAAATTTCGATTATTTTACATCATAACTGGAGGATGACTTATTACACACCTCACATAGAATTATTTGTCAAATAAATCTGTTCCAAAGCCTAATTTTAATTGTTTTAACAGAGATTTACATAATAGTACTCGTTATCTTACCTCTTAATCTCCAACCTGTATTTATAGTATTAAATTTCAGTGTAAGAGAAAGTAGTGTGAGTGACACACCACATTATTTTAATTATTATTCGCGTGAAAATATATTTTATTATATGTCGAAAAATAAGTTAACTCGTAAACTTATTTGGCAATAATTAAAAATTTAAATAATGGATTAATGGACATTAATTAATGGAAAAATTAAAACTTTATTATAGAAGAAATATCTATATTATTATATAGAAGATATAATATAAATAACGTTTTGCTTCCCCCCCCCCCTCCACTTAGGGACGAAATTTCTAAAATTCCAAAAATTGGCTTTTAGGTATTTCTGTTAGCTATATTTTAAAACAAAAATTTTACGGATATCTGTTTTTTTTTTTCTTTGAGATATAAAGGTTTTTGTGAAATCACGTTTAACCCCCTGATCCCCCTTAGGGGCCGAATTTCTAAAATTCCAGAAATTGGCTTTTAGGTTTTATGTTAGCTATATTTTAAAACAAATTTTTTACTTGTATTTTTTTTTTTTCCATTGATATATGAAGGTTTTTTGTAAAATCATTTTTTGCGCACGTGGAATCGCATTTTGCCACACACCCCTTCTTGTGGATCGAATTTCCAAAATTCCAGAAATTGATTTTTAGGTATTTGTGTTAGCTATGTTTTAAAGCAAAAAAAAAAAAAAAAAATAAAATAAAATAAAAAATAAAATGGTTATATGTTTTTTTGTTTGAGATATGATGGATATAGTGAAATCACGTTGTGCCCTCCCCCTCCCCCTCTTCGGGGACGAATTTTGTAAAATTGCTTCTTAGTGGATGTCTACGTAACAAAAGGAACGTTGTCACAAAATTTCACGTTTCTAGGTCCAGGGGTTTGGGTTGGGCGATGATGAATCACTAAAGATAGCCGATTTTATATATATAGATGTTAGATCTGAATGCATTTTGTAAATTGACATGCATTTTTTCTAATATATTTTAAAATGAACATTTAAAGTAAGTATATTAAAAAATATTTTTTGGTTATTTGCTAGTACGCAAAATGTATCCATTTTCTTAAAATAAGTTGATAAAAATAAAGAAAATAAGATGCACATTATTTACTAGCACATGAAATACAAATTTCTTTTAATTAATATTTGCTATAATAAATTTTATAAATAATATTTAAATAAGTTATTATTTTTATTTATATACTAGTTTTAAAAACTAAAAAATGAAAAATTCTATGAAATAAGCAAATGTAAATAAAATAAATAAAAACATATATTTTAATTTCTAAAAGTATTAGTTAATATTTTGACAAATTATTATTATTAAAATTTTTATTTTTAATTATTGGTTAATATTTTTACAAAACTAAATAATTATGCCATTATTAATAATAATACGTAATTGAAATAAGTAAAATATGTATTTTTAGCTTGTAAAAATATTGCATAAATATTTTTGTAAAATAATAAAAATATTTTCCTTTCTTCTGCCGTAGTTTTACATTTATTCATGAATTACTTAACAAAAACTAAGATTACCACATTTTTGTTAAAAGTTTTCTAACTTTTTAAATATAAAATGTATGTTCTCAGATAAAATAAGGTAGAATAACTTTCATAATCAACGTATTTTGCTGAATATAGAAATATTTATAAAAAAAATTCCATTGTTTTCCGATCGGAGTTGAAAGAGGAACCCTATCTTATCGAAGTTTAAAACAAAATTCGTTTTTCTTGAAATTCTTTTTTTCTAAGAGGAAAAAAAAAAAAAAAAATACATATTTATATTCTACATTGCTTTCTGAACAAATTTAATACAATTTTCTTCCATTTATGTTGTATAGTAAAGTGTCAATCGCGAAATAAAAAGCATTACGTTCTTCGGGGATCGTTCCGATTTGGCACTAAGATGGCCGACTTTCCGTCAATGTCCAGTCTCTTCCTAATATAGGGTCTCTATAATGTCAACCAGCCCCATATATTAACTAACCCCAGTCTTCTATATTTAATCCTCTAACAAAGTATTTTTCAATTTTTTGCTGTAACTACTTATGTATTTCCTCAATTTCATTTATATATATATATATATAATAAAATAAAAAAAGTTCCTACAAAAGTTTCAGAAAAAGTGATATGTTTAATGTTTATAAAACTATAAATGTTATTCAATTGTATTAACATCAGAGACTTGAAATTTTCATTCTAAAAGGTTTTAAATGGAATCGCCTTTTATAACAATTTCCAACAATGTTGTAAAGTGTTTATGACTTCGGTTTGTCTGATTGTCCATTGTGCGTCTTCATTTTTCTGTTTACCGCACGAATAAAGTTGTAACAGTCCAACAGTGTTGGAAATTGCTCCCACACTTAAACAAAGTTCAAACAATTATACTTCGGTGTTAGAATAGTTGCCACATCCGTCACATTCAAGGGTAATAAGAAACAACAACGGGCACTCTTTTAAATGGATCACCCTGTATGTTACTCTAGTTCACTATGGGACGTTCTCTAATGAAAATAGAGTAAATACCGCTATTGATTTGTATACAAAGACACCCGAAAGATTTCCAAAACATTGCGTTCTATGAGAGGCATTTCTATGAACTATATTTTGGTAAATTTATTTGGCCCAAATCCTAATGAAATTCCCATTTGTTATTCAAATGCATTAAAAAAAAAAAAAAAAAAAAAAAAGTTTTCTGTTCAATATAGTATGATTAGCATTAATATTTACCGGGCCACACAAAAATATTCAGTTACATTAAGGACTATAATTGAAAATTTTCTTTTTTAGTAAGCTTTATTAACACATTCTAACAATGTTTAAGAGGTATAATGGTTTGAATTAATCTATTTGTCTATCCTTCTGCCCGTCTGACTGCCCGTCTGTCTATCTGGACATCTGGTGGCCTCTAGCGTTCGTAAATATTTTCAGAATTTGTTCAAAACGATATTATCCAGGTTCTCTATCTATAAGGTATTCCCTATTGAAAATTGGTTAAACACTACCACTGGTTTGCGCATAGGGACATTCAAATGAATTCCAAAGAATTACGTTCTATGAGAGATATTTTTAAAAACCGTATTTTAACAAATTATCATGAATCTGATATTTAACATTCATATGCACCAAAAAAAAAAAAAAAAAAAAAAAAAAAGTTTGCTAGAGAGTTTAGTATGTATAAAGATACTATTTACAGGGATACGCTGAAACATTCAGATACGGCTACGATTAGAAAGGGCTGGAATTGCCGTTTGTATTAAGCATTTTTTACACTTTACAATAATGTTTAAGAATAAATATGAATTCATTTAGCCTATCTGTCAGTTTTTGAGTTATTTTGTCTGTCCGTTGGGTGATTACCTTAGAGCATTATGCTTTACTAGAGTGCGCATCCCTCATCGAAGCAAGTAACCGACATTGAAATCACGTGACAAGTGTTTTTCAGTTTTTGCTGTTAAATGTCACGGGATTACTCTCCTTCTCAGACAAGGGGAGACAAAGATTTTTTTCAACATGTTACCTAGTTGCGCCAAGAAAAATGCCGAAATACTGCTATGCATTTGGATGCAAAGAAAAAATTGTCAAAGGAGGACTCTTATCATTTCATAAGTAACTACATACCTTTAAATTTTACAGAAATATTAATATAATATTAAATGAAATATTTAGGGCACAAAATAAAAATTTCTTTCTCGTTGCATGTGTGATAAATAATTTTTAAAACTAGCAAGAGACGTATTTATTTTTAAAACATATTATAAATTGCAATTATTAATAAATTACACTTAATTGTTTGGACTATTCAATCCACTTTGTGTTTTCCAAAAATATTACAATTTAATATGAGAAAAAAGAGAGAGGGAAAATGTTTTTCAGTAACGAAAATAAACCAAGTATCAAATACGAAACCCTATAACATGAAATCGAAAACCATATACGTCCCTCGAATCGCACAGGTAAATCGCTGTTTCATCTTTGCCGATTAAGGTTTTATTTAAGTGCGTTAAGGATTTTTCTTTCTTTCTTTTTTTTTTTTTTTTTTTTTTTTTTTTTTTTACCGCAGAAATAACATTTTAAATAACACAGAAAAATGGTTTAAGTCAAGTTTTTTTTTCACGTATCTTAATTTAGTTACTTTTAAAGATAGAGTGACGAGCATTTTTTTAAATGGTCTTAAATGGAAAAAAAAAAAAAAAAAAAAAACACCTTTCGAATTGAGTAAATTTGTCTTGAAGGATCGTGAGTAAATTTGTCTTGATGGATCGTAGACAACTAGAAGGATCGTTTTAACTATGGAACTTTTTTTTTTAACATAGTATTATTTTTTTATCTTATTTTGAACATTTTTTCAATTTTGTTACTCTCTATATCTAATAGGTAAAGAATTAAACCATATTTTAACCTTTTTGACACGCACTCTCTGTCTTTTTATATATATATTTACATACAGAGAGACGTATTACTCTCTCTCTCTCTCTCTCTCTCTCTATATATATATATATATATATATATATATATATATATATAGAGAGAGAGAGAGAGAGAAGAACTAAATTATTTCAATAAGTCAAATTATAAAGAAATGAACCTAATAACAGTCATTATTAAGGTATTTTTTTTCTTTAATCTGCTAGATTATTATTATTTTCTCGTATCTACTTTATTCATGATCTACTTCTACAGTTTATTTATTTATTTATTTATTTTAAACCATTTTACTTCTTTAGCAAAATATCCATATTAAAATGTATTATATAATACATCTAATTAAAAAAAATATTTTTCTTTAACTTATAACTCAAAAATTCATAACTTACTACTAGCACTATCACCAGTGTCAGGAGCAGCAGTAGACCCAGCCATGACAAGAGCTTAATAAAAAAAAAAAATAATATTGTGAAATATCATAACGTAATTTTGATACATATATAGTTTAAATAGCAGTGATATAAGTAATTTCGCTATATTTAAAAAGGTACTATTTATTATTTATATAGAATTAATTCTTAAAAGAAAAAAAAATACGAGGCTTTATTTGTGCAGAAGCTATAAATTTGTTGTCGGAGATTCTTTAAAGAAGTGAAATCTTGGCCTTTCAAAAAACTTTAAAGAGATATGAAGAGTTGAAAATTCGAAAGGGCCAGTTCAAGTAACCAGTTAGGTTACACAAAATATCCCAACCATACTCAATAAGTCACTGCTTCGCATTTATTGGAATGTGGGGCCATGAATTGTCGTGCTGAAAGACAGTTGACCGTTGGCCATTTCCGACCGATTATTTTCTGTTTTTGCTTACAAAACTGATATTTGGGAGCAGTATTTTTCCGAATTCATTGTTTAATTGGGTGTCAAAAGTTCGTAATGAACAGATCATTTGTAATTTCACCATATTACTTTTTGGGGATGCAGTCCCCTTTTCAAAGTTACTTAGTGAAGTTCATTTGGCTTATCCCATGACATTTTCCTTACAGTATTATTGCGCCCTATTACTCCTTCTTGCTTAGATATTTACTTCTTATTGTCAGTAATAAGTCATTTGAAAAAAGAATTTCAGCCCAAAATCACATGCTGAAACCCGAGCAAACAAATTTTGGGGCGTTAAAGTTTGGGGTACCGACACATCACAGCGGATTACATACTAACATCTTTTTTTAAAGAACCATGCATTGTACTTTTTGGAGTATTCAGCCTATGGGATAGCTTTTAGACTGTGGATTTTCTGCGAGAACTTCTTTAAAGATGGCCTCCTTTTCAGATGATGGTTGTCTAAAACGGGCATTATCTTCAAGCATGAAATTGACTCCTTGCTTGAAAAATGCGGTATCAAGAGAAAATATTTTCTAAGCAAGAAAAACAAACACATATTATTTCCTTTTTCAAAGAAAAAATGTAAATATAAAGAACTGTGTTGCTTTTGTTTCATTTTTGTACAGAGTAGGGTATTGTTTAAGTTAGCTCATAAATTAGCTTATTCTGTGCTTCATCGTAAATACACTTGTTTGTTTGTTGTTTTTACATCCTTTAGTATAAAGTGTACAAACATTTTTACCATATTTTGACTATTTGTATTATGCTTCATATAAAATACAATCGCGTTTTTCAGCTGGAATACTATTTTATTTTAATCTCATTCACCCCTCGTTTTCAGCTTTTTTGCAATTTAACAGCGGAACTCCTGTTACTCAATTCCGCTAATAATAGGGAGCTTAATTAATGATGAACATGCCATCAAAATTGTACGTTCATAAGTTCATTTGTTTAAAAGTTATGCACAAAAAAGGGGAAGAAAAAGTCAATAAATCGACAAGCTGTTGCTTAACTTTTAGAAACCAGTGTTTTTTTTTTTTTTTTTTTCCTAACTATTTAAAATGCTTTTACAAATATGCTTAAAATTATATATATTAAAATTTTGTCGTTTATCATTATGTCTCATAATCCTCTATAATTAAAAATCATTATAATATATTGTATTTGAGATTTGAAAAAGATTAAAATGTCTAATAACATAAACTAGTATCGCCCAGTGGTCGAAACTCGACCATTTTATTTTTATTTATTTATTTATTTTTTCTTTTTCCAAAGCGAGGCAAAGCAAAGTTATTGCCTTGTCCTAAACGGAATGCAATTGCAACACAGCTGCGGCAGTTGTTTGCCGATATTCACTCTAATTGAATCAGCAGAGTTTTACTTAATATAACTATTTCTCTCTGTAGATGTTAGCCTTTCCTGAAATGAGAGAAAATCGCAACATGAAAACGCCCCTTGTTGTGTGATACAGCCCAGAAGCTAATAGGTACCATGTCAAACCAAGGCCCAACCAAGTATCAAATTCTGTTAAATTAATTCGATTGGTTCATAAAGTACAGTGTTTGAAAAAAAAAAAAAAAGATATTTTTCAAAAATGGTCGAATTGAGTTCGGGAAATTTCAAAACGTGTAACTTTATCGAAAACCGAAAATCTAAAACTTTTCTGAATCTTATATTTTCTACTTATATATGCAGAGGAAAGAATAATAAATCCACTTTTTAAAAAATAAAAATAGGTAGTCAATTTCGCTAAATTGAAATGCAAGGAAATCTGAAAACGTGTAAATTCATCGAAAACCGGAAATCAAAAGTTTTTATGTATCTTCTACTTGCTTCTTCTACCCACAAAAGCTAGCAATAAAGACACATTTTTAAAAAATAAGTAGCTAATTTCAGTTAATTGAAACGTAAAGAAAGCTCAAAACATGTACATTCAGCAAAAAACGGAAATCGGAATTTTTTCCGTATCGTCTACTTATACATGCAGCAGTTAGTAACAAATCCATTTTCCTTTTATTTAGTATATTAATTGACTATTTATTGTTTAAATATCACCCTTTGAAATGAAATGTTTATATTTACATTCGAAACTGAAAGTTTGCCATTTTTTTTTTTTCTGGAGTTTTGTGATTTTAAATTAAAATTTTATCAATTTTACAGAAAAAATAACTCAATCAAACACATGTAGACAGTAACTTATATATAACTATACCCAAATATCTGAATTAAAATCAGCAGATAATGTCCGTTATTTTTTAATAATTTTTTACAAAAAAATCCAATGATCGATTAACATAGAAAATCTTTTTCATGGCTCCATGGACAAACAGTGACGTCATCACTTCGCTTGCGTATAGTGATGCTACACAAATTACTGTGTCTATGGTTTTATTTGAGCCTTATGAAATTGCCAGATTTAACAACTTTCTACTTTTAGGTATTTTTTAATGTAAAGGAATACGTGTATAAAAGGGAAAAATGGGGGAAAATACATAAAAAATAAATGTATTTTTAAATACCTTCTTGACATCGTAAGAAAATAATATTTGTATTCGCACCTTCCGGCTAACCATACCTTTCGAATGATACCATTTTCAACCCTCTACTCTCATAATTAATATGTTAAAAAGGGACTACAAATTTTATGCTTGCCTATTAATATATAGATGCAAAGAGTCATTAAATAAAAAAAAATAAGAAGAAGAAAACTATTGGTTAAACAATATCCTGTGAAAATCTTTTTATTATGAAAGATTAAGCTTCCTTATTTACCTATTTATTTATTTTACTTTTTACATCAGAAATGTCTTTTTCATTCATTTTATTTTTGTAATCAGACGGAATGTCGATGTGTATAACTTGTTAATTGTTGTCATTTGAAACAGCCATTTCGGAATAACTTTTTTGGTAAAATCGTTGCTTACATACCTACAAATCATTACAAGCGCAAATCTTTGGAGTTTCAGTAAAAAACGGGAAAATGTGAACTTTTTCTGATCACTATTCAACAAAATAAACAGAGGCAGTATCTTTAAAAAAGCTCGGATTCATTTTCATGCGCCAATATCGCATAGGCAAACTTTCACATTTCGCTTCTCCCGGATAGTGGGCGACGGGCGAAGAGGTTCTCTGCTCGTCTATTCTCACTCTGCTTGGAGAAATCACAGTGGAAGAAACGAAACTGCCGAAAAGTTTAAAACTTTTATGCATGCACATTTTTCCTTTCTTATGCTGGGTTTAAATATGAGGTTATAAGATGGCAAGATTTTGCCATATTTAAATCTATAAAAAGAATGTTTTCTGTCACAATATTATCGCGTAAGAATTCTATCTATAACTAGACGACATTTTTACTCGCCACAGTAAAAATTCCACTCGCCAATGGCGAGCTGGCGAGCAGAAATTTCGCGCCCTGATATAAGATGATTTCGAAAATGTTTACATAATTATGAAAAAAACCTTGCAAAAGAAAAGGATTTTTATAAAATGCTTTTAGTAGTATTTTAATATTTCCAAGTGAATCTCATTGTTTTTCGTTCACTATAAAAATAGTTGCGCAAAATATAAGTCACATTTTATTTTTTATAGCACGAAAAATTTATCGCTTTTAACAATAACTCCAACATTAAATTAAAATCAGTTTCGATTTATGGTTTCTCAGTACATTAAAACTATTTTCGGAAGATATTTAGATACAATAAAATTCCATTAGCTTGCAGAACATTAAAAAAAAAAGTTTTTGACAAGAATATGAATACAAACATTAACTAGTATGTTGTGGCCACTACATGACTTTCTTCTATATTTTCTTATACAAATTCCCACAGTAAAAATATTTTATTAAAATTATTATTTAAAAAAATTATCTTCCATGATAATGTAGAAGATTTCCATATTAGAGAAGTAGTATAACACTAAATATCCAAAAAAAATTTATTGTCAATATTTTTTTTTTCTTTGTAAAAGATGAAAAAAATCGATAACTTCATTTTAAATTATCGCAGATCTATGGTTCAACCATTTGTTTTAAAGGTACTGGCGAGCTCTTTTGAAAGATACCCATCATGAAAATTTACTCCCCTCGAGGGGGGACCTCCCCCCAGGGGGAGGCAAGGCTCCTACACATACAAAAAAAATTTTCCCAGTTGACTGTCTCTATTATAAATAATTCTGTTAAATTTCATAATGATTATTAAAAAATAATTCTCTTTATGCACATTTATACAAAATTTTGTCCTATACCTCCATGTTAAAAATTTAGAAAAAGCGGGATGGCAACGCAACCTCTTAGACAATTTTTACCAAAAGTTGATAGGCACTCATTTATGTCAAGGTGCAACTACATACGAATTTGTATGAAATTATGTGCAGTAGTACTTCCTGAGATACAGTTGCCACAAAATTTTTTCACATACACACACACGCACACACACAGACAGACATTTTCTAAAAATGGTCAAATCGTGTTCTACATCTCTCTAAACGTGCAAATCCATCAAAAACCCGAGGTCGAAAATTTTTACGAATCCAATAGTTTCTTCTATTGTATATAGAAGAAAGTAATAAATTACAAATTTGAAATCAGTACTTTGAATTAATAATCGAAGTGAAATATAACAAAATAATTAGTCATCCGTATGTGGATCATTACATAGTAAAGCTACTTACTGCAATAAAATAGAATAAATTGTTTTGTTTGTCACTGAATGCTTTATTTATTTATTATTTATTTATTCATTTTTTTATTTCCAATTAATTATCAAAATTTAAATATGAAATGAAATGAAATAAATAATTAAAAGTTTTAAAGGACCACATTGGGGTGCATCTGATTATTTTAACTTTCAAAAGATTTAGTTTTAATCTAAAAGTTTTAATAGTCAATCGCATGAAACTTGAAAACCAATATTGAAAAGGAGTTTTTACATTTTACAAAATAGCACATAAATTCAATTTCTTTTTTTTTTTTTTTTTTTTTAACTTTTATCACACATCTGTGAAAAATTATTGTTTCTATTCTAAAAAATATTTTTTTATTCTACGTCAAATTCTTATTCTTTAAATAATAGGTGTCAGTTCGGCTACATTCACTAAATTATACATATTTAAAAAAATAGCCAGTGTCTCTGAAACAAAGTCTTTCAAAAGTTATCTATTTTTATTAATAATAATAAATAATAAATAAGTAAATAAATGAAATGCAGTTTTTCGCATTGTATAAAACTAAGACGGTATTACTATTTTTATTTTTAATTAATTATTTTAAAATTACTTGTAATAAGTACATGTGATAATATTTTTTCTCTATATTTATTCGTAGCATGTATTATTTAGGGAATGTTGAATTATTCTTAACGGTTTGTGCATTGATTTGTAGCGTAATATAAACAAAAATAGTGCTTCCTTAATATATATCTATCTCATTAACAGTACCTTACCTATTAGCAGATTAATATAATACAACATATTAGTTCAAACAAAAGTCGCATTGTTTTAAAGACTTTATTATTTTCATGAAAAAGGAACATAATTTTTTTTTTAGTTATTTAAAATGTTAAAAAATGTAATGACAGCTACTTAAATAATTAGAAAAAGTGAAATGCAAAATTCACAAAAATTCCTTTAAAATAGAAGGAAACATTTCATTTTACTTCTATTCATTAATTACTTACAATTTTAAAGACTTTACAAATTCAGATGAAAAATTACGTGATAGAATTTGAATTGGTTTTCTTTTGAATTGCTGTAAAGTTATTATCTTTAAAAACACTTCCTTTCGAAAAAGACACTTACAATATAAAGGAACATCATAATTTTTAATTTAAAATTCAATCAATTATGATTTCATTATTTTTGAATAATTGATCTTTATATATACACTAAGGAACAAAAACCAAAAAAAAAAAAAAAAAAAAAAAAAAAAAACCTTACTTGGATATTTTCTCTTTCTGTAACCGCCAATTTTATCGTTATTTCTTTCGAACGGATTTTATTACATCGTCCACCACGTATACTTTAGGATTAACCTCAGTGTTAAAAACAAAACGCAATTGTACAGAAAATTGTAATTTTAGAAAATATTTCAAAAAATGGCAAGGATAAGGCAATTAACGATGCCACAAAAAGTATTAATTCTAGAATGAAAATTAAAAAATATTTTAATACGTGAGACGACAAATTAAGTAATGTTAATGAAATATTGGTGAGATGATTCGTGACAAGATATAAAATTTTTCGACTGTTTAAACTGGAAATTTGGCTTTAGGCGTCCACGTTCCTCATCCAAGCGATTTGATCGCAAGTTAAAAAGCAAATGTTAAAAAAATCGATTTGTATCATGTTCAGAACTTAGAAAAGATTAAAAGAAAAAAGTGTATAGCAAAATACTTTCTTGAAAAACAATTCGGGAACAACTAAACAGTGCATGTTAAAGAACAAAAGAACTGTGAAAAAAGTCATTACTAAAGAAAAGAGTTAGAAAAAACAATACTTAAGCTGACCAAAAAAAAATATATATATATATATCAGTTAATTATTAGGCTGAACTGGTTTTCTCTGATAAGTCAAGTTTACTTTATTTCAAGTTGAAGAAAAAAGCTAGTATGATGACGAAAATGTGACCGACTAAATGAAAATTGCACTCTTAAAATAGTGACACTTTCTTCATACATATTACGTAGGTACACAACCTTTCAAGGAATCGGGCAAACTTTCTTGCTGAAGGGATCAATTAACTCGAAATAAAATAGGGTTATTATAAAAGTGGCACCTGACATAATCCTAATCTCAATTCGCTCGAAAATTTTTAGTCTATAAAAGGCGGGGGGAGACAGGGGAGGATTCGAAATTTGTAGCCTACTACTCGGCCAGAACCAGAAAAGATTATTTATGATATTTAGCACAGTGAAATTTCTGAGATTTATATTAAAACACTGTATAGTACTGTGCTATTACGTATTAAAGCAATAATTCCATATAAAGTTGGAACTAATCCAATGCAGAATTCATATTTTTATCAAGTAATTGCTTAGATCTAACAAATAAATAGTTTTATTTCATATATTAAAATATAACATGTTTATTTCATATAATAAATCATATATAAAATACAAAGTATATGTTTATTATATTGAGTTTAAAAAGGAAGTTTTATGTAGATTTTTATTAAATTACTTCGTAGAGTATAATAAAGCGAATTACTAAATCGAAAATGTACATAGGTATCATTTCGTCTCTTTGATGATATGCAAACTGCACAGTTTCATTTGTTTCAACCATTAGTTTTGAAGAAATTACAAATAAAAAAGTCAATTTTTCTGAAGTGCGGCTTTTTTTTTTTTTTTTTTTTTTTTTTCCTTAGTGTAGTTTTTATAACCCTCCCTTTAAATTCATTTCCATTAAGATTTTCAGAATGATTTTGATTGAATCTAGGGGACTCGGTCGAAAAATATATATTTCAAACAAACAAACAATTAAAAAATAAAATTTTTATATTGCACCAAGAAGGTAAACGAATTGAATCCCAAATACGCTTTATATCGGTGAAATTTTATAACGGACTGGATTGATTTCCAATTAAATTAAAATCATCATTCAAAGCGAAGGTTAAATTCTGAAAAATAGCCTAACAAATATTTTCATTTACATTTTTGTTTCAACCGAAAACTAATTAAAAATAATGATTTGAACATATATATATATATACTATATATATATATATTAAAATATTTGTTGCCATTTGAAACTGAACAATTTAGGGAAGAAAGAAAAAGAAAATAATTCTAAAATAAAAGAAATGCTTAAAAATAATAAAAATATTATTTGACTTTTTGATTACAAATTTAGAAAAAAAAAGTATTGCATAAAGTAATTTAATTGATGCTTCTGATGTGTATTGATTTTTGTATGTTTTCCTTTTTTAGGATTATGATTCTTTCTTTCTTTTTTAGTTCTTAATAAAATCTTATATTTCATACTGTGATATCTTTGAAAAGGTTTTCATCTATAGATATAGTAATAAGACATAGATTGATCATAAGGGGGAAAAATTTATTCCTTTTAACTCGGAGAAAAGTCCCCAATATGGCCGTCTTTCTCCGAGTGAATAAACATAAATAATTTAGAAAATAAAATTTTTGAATAATTTATGTACTAAAGGTGAATGAAAAACTGTAGATACAATTTCAAATTAATTTTCCTTTATCTTTTTTTCTTTTCCTTTTCCTTTTATATATTTATTAATTTAATAAATATTTAAAGTTAAACCCTTTTTATTTACTAAAACTAACGTTCTTTACCTACGCCGCTGCTAACTATATTTACAATAATTTTGAAAATTATATTATACTTACTAGCATAAAATCTTAAAAAATATCAAACTTTAAAAAACGTATTCCATTAAAAATCAAACCAGTTTTTATTTCTTAATAACAACCATGCAATTGATTACAAAAAATATATTTTTCATAATTTAGTCAAATAAAATTTACTTTTATGATAACTTATCCAATTTCTTTTCATAAATTTCTTAGAAGCAATAAAAGACGCAATATTTCGACGTTTTGAAAATTCATCAAGCTTTTATTATATTCTATTACAATTGTCGAATTTCAATGGGGGCCGCAGTAGCCCGGTCGGTAGAGCGCCGGCCTCATAATTGGAAGATTGCGGGTTCGGTACTCGAGTCGGCCAAAGACCGTCGTGTACATTAATGGTGTCTGGTGCACGTACAATCTGTGGTGGCCGCAATGTCCTCCATGTTCCCATCAAAAATTATACCTCTGGGGGTCACCGAAGCGGGATAGCCATCCCTTCCATGGTGGATCAAAATTGTGATGGCATGTCTCCGGACCACCTCTAGGGGTGTGTCCCAGACCGTCGCCAATTGCCCATCTGCGCAGCACTAGATCCAGCCATCCATCCGAATTTCAATGGTTTCAATACCACTATATGGCTGATGCCAAAAAAAATTTTCGTCACCAAAAATTGTTACATAATAACAATGGGATGATAGATCTATATAAATTACTATATCTATGTTTTCATCTAACTATCTATATCTATTTATATCTATTTATATATCTATATAGAATTATTCAATAAATCAAATTCATAAGCAAACGATATATTAAAATATTTACTTTCAATCTCAAAAATGTTCGTATGTATAATAGGAAAAAAAAAAAACTCTACTAAAAATAAATTCTTATTACAGGTATAAAAATTAAATAATAATAATAATAGCTGACATTTTACAATTAGAATTATAAAATATTACACAAAACTTAATGTTTGATAGATAAATTGCAAATTCTAAGAAAAAATAATGTATGCTGTATAAATTACCTTGAGGTGAGCATGATAGGATGGCAACGACTGCCAAGAAAACGACGAAGATGTATGAAAAGAGTTTCATTTTGAAAATGTTTGTTTTCAAATGACGAATGAAAAATTATACAACTGTTAGTCTTTGAAAAAAAAAATGTGTAAGTATTCTTATCCCATCCTTTATATATATACAAAGCTTCATTCTTTGAAGAAAACGAAAACGTCATCCCATTGGTTAAAAAGGTTCCACCTATTTGTAAAGTCACCTGCCACCTAAAGTATGCAGTCTAAATCCAAATCAACCATACAGCAATAAATCATGTTTTATGAGTCCTTGATCCAGTAACTGATCAATCCTCATGATAGGATGGAACATTTAAATTTCTCAAATTTGTCCACTGAATTCTATTTATTCAGCTAACAGAAAAGTTATTTTTCTGGTTCTGATGCTGCGCGGAAATTGATTTCGAATTCTTCGAGAACATTCAAAGTACATAAAAATAATTTTTAGGTCAAGCAATAAATTTTCTTAGACGAAAGAATAAAGTTTTATGACTTTTATCTCTGGATGTCTTGGGATATATATTTTTTTTAATATAGGCATAATATTAATATTTTTTACAGTTTAGAAATTTATCTTCTCAATTTAAAATTATAAAATTTAATTATGATGTACTCTAGTATGAACACAGTGTTTCTAGATTAATGGAATAAATTATAAGAAGTTTTAGGGCAAAATACAATAAATTACCTTTTGTGCATGAAATCAGAAATACAGTTTATATATTTAATCGAAAATACAATGTCTCTGGCCTAATTCTAACAGGGAGTTTTTCAAACTTTTTCAAGTTGGTGCGCCTTTAAAAGCCTATAAATAAATGTAGTCGCACTGTATACAAATTTCTGATAAATATATTATTGTAATTAAATTAAATATTTAAAAGTTAAACTTTCATTTAATATATATATATTCATTTTACGCTTAATTGTACTGGTGGTACAAAATCCTAGTTTACACAGATATGAAATGGATTTTTATATTGTTCTATATTTCATAGAAGCAGGTACTGGTTTCGTAGAAATTTTTAACTTCGATGGATTTATACATTTTGAGAGAAGTAGAACACGATTTATTCATATTTAGAAAATGTATATTACAAAATTTTGGTGCAACTCTATCTCCGGAACTATTGCACAGAATTTCGTACAAATTGATATGTAGTTACAGCTTGACATAAATTAGGGCCATCAACTTTTGGTGAAAATCGGCCAACTGGCTTCTAACCCGTTTTTTCTACACTTTTAACGAAGAAGTATAGGACAAAATTCCGTATAGATGTGCATAATGAGAATTAATTTTTATGAAACATTATGAAATTAAAAAAGAATTATTTATAACGGTGATAGTTAACTGAGTTTTTTTTTTTTTTTTTTTTGTATATGCAGGAGTATTGAAAAAAAAAAAAAAAAAAAAAAAAAAAAGATGTCATATAGAGAATAAAATTGACTTTCTTTGGATATTCATTGTTACACTTCTCTGTGATAACAATCGTCTTCATTCATCCTGCAAGATGATTTTAATAAATAATCTGGTGTGTCACTCACACGACTTTCTCTTACCCTGAAATTTAATACTTTAAGTACAGGTTGGAGATTAAGAGGTAACATAATGAGTACTGTTATGTAAACCTATGTTAAACATTTCAAATTAGACCTTGGAAGAGTTTTATATGATAATTAGTTCTGTGTGAGGGGGCTACCGCCCCTTCAACCCCCATTTCATTAATGCACCTACATTTATATAGAATTTACTTCTGTTATTAAAATTAAAAGTTCACTTAAAATTATTCAGACAACTTTCCCGCACAGCATTCTTTGAAACTTATCAGTCTTGATCAAACTTTTCCAGCAACAAACTTATAATTAATTTGAAAATACAACTTTTAGATCTTCTGAAATTATTCGTTTTTAAGTTACTCTAAGAGACACAGACAAAGATCAAACTTTAAAAAACTTGATTTTGGTGATCAGGAAGCCTCAAAACGTGTAAATACGCAAAAAACAAGCGATGAATATTTAGCTTAAAAACATAAATTTTTTATCATGTGTCTATGAGGAATTAATTTTCACTCCTGAACAGCTTTCCTGGACATGGTAAAATATTATAATAAAGCACTTCCATTAACAATAAAAAAGAACGTTATCGCTTAAATATTTTCAACCCTGTATATTTTTTTAAGATTATATGTACAAACTACATAGTGCACCTATATATAATCTAATAGTAATAATATACGGTCCAACCTGAAATTCACTTCCATCAATTTTCAGCTATTGTCGCACTATAATCTAGTTCTTTTGTGCAGTCCTGTAAATGAACATTGAATAATTTCCCTGCCATATTCTACACGAGACATGTTTTTACGCATTTAAAAATATATATTCATTTTATTTGGTTTAGTGCAGTCTATAGATGTTAAACTCTACTTACCTGCAACTTCTCCCATAGACGTAATGTATTTGAACGATCGTGAGTGTCCCTGTACACGAACCATTTGCTTCATCTCAACGAATAGCTTAGTGTAGCATTCCTATATGATACTCATTCAGAATACCAAGTTCGGACTTTCTGCTGCTATTTATTCTTGAGATATGCTGATAACCGACAGACACACAGACACACACACAGACAGACACACACAGACACACACAGACCAACCGCTAAAAACATTATTTTCGGATTCAGGGGACCTGAAAACTTGTAAATATAACAAAAACTCACTTTCGGAAATTTAACCCCAAAACAATACTTTCTCTACCTTGTGGGTAAGAGAAAGTAATAATAGTTTTAATAAGTAAATTTCCCTGAGTGAATTTGTATCGGAAAATGTAGAAGAAAATTTTGTGATGGCCACAACATACTAGTTTGACGTTTAATGTAGAATTACAAAACAATTCTTATTATAATCCGGAATAGGCTGCAGTTTTGCTATCTTAGTGACACGTTACTTCAGTTAACGTTCAAAATAAGACTGGTTTAATATCCTGTTTCATTACTTTCTTCTACATATGTCAGAGGAAAGTATTGGTTTCGTAATAATTTTCGACCTCCGAGATTGAGATCTGATCATTTTTGGTCAGTCTGTCTGTGTGCTGTGTTAGTGTGTGGGAATCATAAATTTTTTGAACGGTGTATCTCACGAACCAATGGGCAAAATTTAAGAAAACTCGGTATTTAATTAAATTTTGAAATCAAAAAGGGTTTGTTACATTTTGAGATCAATCTCTCAACAGGTAGCGCTATTATAGCATTTTTTCCTAATTTTTATAATTTGGGAAAATAGGACGAAATTTCGTATAAAAGCACATAATGAGAGTTACTTTTAATGAATGGTTGGGAAATTAATATGAATTAGAAATGAATATGAAAACATTGCGAGTTTGTAGGACCATAGCTTTTTACTCAGAGGGGGAGGTAGTAGCCCCTTAAGGAGTGTAAATTTTCAATGTGTGTATCTTTCATAAGAACTCGTCAATACCTCTAAAACGAATGATTGAGATGGTGTCAAGATTGAGCAACTTGGACGACTGAATGGCACAGTTTAGTGTTCAGCGATGAATCTCGGTTCTGCTTGTCTGATGACAGTCGCCGGGTAAGAGTCTAGAGACATTAGGAAGTTAGAGCCAACCCGACCACTATTGTCGAACACCGTACTACTCGTCAGCACGGAATAATGGTTTGGGGGTCTATCAGTCACAACAGCAGGTCACTCCTAGTACACATCAGAGGTATATTGATGGCACAGCTATAGGTTGATGATGTGCTGAAGACGGTGGTCCAAGGCTACATGCAGAGGCTGCAAATTTTGTATTTTCCAGCAGGACAACATGTGACCACATACGGCAATCATTAGCCTTGCAACATGTCCAGTTGCTTCCTTGGTCTGCAATTTCACCAGATCTCTAACCCATCTCTCCCATGATTGGCCGTTGTTATCTACTCTGCCCCAACCTCACTCGGAGAATGATGTACTCGGCAACTATGGACGATGGTTGAAAGCATAGGGGCTTCCATTACTCAGGACTCTATCCACACACTAATTGAATCAGTATCTTGTAGAGTTGCTACTTGCATCACCGCGAGAGGCAGGCCTACTTCTACTGGATCACCCTGTATTTCATCGCTGCATTAAAGTGATCTCCTTGTCAATAAAATTACTTTCTCTTACCCATAAGATAGAGAAAGTATTGTTTTAGGATCAAATTTTCGAACGTGAGTTTTTGTTATATTTACACGTTTTGATGTCCCCTGAATACGAACATCATATTTTTAGCGAATGGTCTGTGTGTCTTTCTGTCTGAGTGTCTGTTTATGTGTGTGTTATCGGCATAGCTCAAGAACAAATAGTAGCAGAAAGTCCAAACTTGGTATTCTAAATGTGTATGGTATAAGGATGCTATACTAAGCTTTTCGTTGAGATGAAGTAAATGGTTCGTGTACAGGGACGCCCAAGAGAATTCAAATACATTACGTCTATGGAGGAAATTGCTGATAAGTAGAGTTTAACATCAATACACTGCACTAAACCAAATGAAACAAATATATATTTTTTATATGCGTAAAAACACGTCACATGTAGAATATGGTAGGGAAATGATTCACTGTTCGTTTACAGGGATACACAAAAGAACTAGATAAAAGTACGACAATAGTTGCAAATTGACGGAAGTGTATTTCAAGCTGGGCCATGTATTATTACTATAGGATTATATTTAGGTGCACCATGTGGTCTGTGGATAATCTTCGAAAGATATAGACGGCTGATAATATTTAAGCGATAACATTCTTCTTTGTTGTTAGTGGATGTGCTTTACTAGTAATTATTTTAACATGTCCAGGAAAGCTGTTCGGGAATTGAAATGAATTCCCATAGAGACATGGTAAATAATGTACGTTTTTAAGCTAAATATATATTGCTTTTTTTTTTTTTTTTTTTTTGTATAATTATACGTTTTGAAGCTTCCTGATTCCGTAGTCAAGTTTTTTAACGTTTGATCTTTGTCTGTGTCTCTTAGAGTGACTTAAATACGAATAATTTTAGAAGATCCAAATGTTGTATTTTGAAGTTAATACAAGTTTGTTGCTGGAAAAGTTTCAGAAAGATTGTTAAGTTTCAAGGAATGTTGCGTGTGAAAGTTGTCTGAAAATTTTAAGCGAACTTTAATTGTAATAACAGATTTAAATTTTATATAAATATAAGGTGCAGTAATGAAACGGGGCGTTGAAGGAGACGGTAGCCCTCCCTCACACAGAACTAATTACTATATAAAACTATTCCGAAGCCTAATTTGAATTGTTTTAACATAGGTTTACATAACAGTACTCATTATGTTACCTCTTAATCTCCAACCTGTATTTATAGTATTAAATTTCAGGGTAAAAGAAAGTCATGTGAGTGACACAATAGATTATTTTTAATATAATTTTACTTATTCACTAGTTTCAATATAATTATATACTTGTAATATTTATGTAATAACTAATTCTCTTGAAAATATGTTCAATAATATAAATTTATTTCGTGAAATTGAATTTCAATTCAGTCTATATAATGGAAATTGAATAATACTTTTTAAGGGTCGCGGGTTGGGTTGCAGGTCAGATGCTGCGGGTTCTGGACGAGTTGCGGGTCGAAAGTCTTATTGTAGGTCGGGTACGGGTCAAGTTTACTCGAACAAACTTGAAAAGTATGACTTCGGTTTGTCTGTTTATCTGTTTATGTGTCCACGCTTCAACTCTCGTAATTATTCATAGAATGTTTTGACACTGATATATGTTATTCAGGTGGGGAATCATTATGGAATGTTCTCGAATAAAAATGGAGTAAATACTACCACTTGTTACCTGAAATAATTCCAAAGTATTATGTTCTACGAGAGATATTTCTATACCTTTATTTTGCACAAATCATAATGAAATTGACATTTATTATTCGTATGGACAATTTTTTTTTTCTATAGAATATACTACGACTAGCATTAAGAATTACAAAGCTACGCAAAAAATTCAGGTACATTAAGGGGTATAAGTGAAAATTTCTGCATTTTCGCTTTTGGTAAGCGTTTTTAACACAATTTAACAACGTTTAAGTGTTATTATGATTAAAATTAGCGTATATGTCTGTCTTTCTGACCTGTCTTTCTATCAGTCCGTCTCGGCCATCTGTAAATATTTTCAGAATTCCTGCAAAATGATATATGTTATTCAAGTTTACTACGTATGTTCATTAATTAAAAGCCGTTTATAGGACAACTGGCTTGTGTACAGGAACGACCGAAAGCTTGCCAGAATATTACCAAAAGCTTGCCCTTTTTATAAATCCTATTTAGATAACTTTGTATAGCGAAATTGACGTTTCATATAAATGTGCCAAAAATTGTTTTCTGTAGATTAGGGTATGTTCAGAAGTAATATTTACAAAGTTACACTAAAACATTTGGTGCGTAACAACCACACGGCTTCCATTTCCCTCTACTACGTATACATTACACATACACACACACTGACTAATTGCTAAAACTAATTTTTTGGACTCAGGAGACCTTAAAATATGTAAATGAGCTGAAAACTCCATATAGAAAGTTTTGACCGAACATAATACTCCCATTATCTACATTCATCGGGTAATGGAATTCAGCTACAGTAAAGGCTAAAATTGACCATTGCCTTTCCATTTGCTTTAAGCATTTTCATCGTTTTCCATGAATGTTTAGGATTAACAGCCCTCTTCACTTACCGTCGCCGGAAGCCCGAGCCAATGTTATTCTATGGGGAAATTTTCTTTACAAATAACTTATTAACTAATACATATTTTTAAATTCAGAAAATTCCCAGCTGTTAAATTGACGGTCCTTTTTCAAAAATGTATTTTTTTTTTTTTTTTTTTTTTTTTTTAATTTTGAAATTGCATAATCAAAAAATTTCACATATTGAAAATTCGTATTTTGCAGCTACAAAATAAAATATAAAAAATTAAAAAAATATTTTTTTTTTTAATGTCCGTCAATTTAACAGCTGGAAATTTTCAGAATGTGAAAACAGAATTTAAAAATATGTATTAGTTAATAAGTTATTTGTAAAGAAAAATTTCCCATAGAATAACATTAGCTTCGGCTTTCGGCGGCGGTGAGTGAAGAGGGCCTTTAATTAGGAAGTTAATTTTCCTATATATCTATTCTTCTGTTATTCTGTTTGAACGTTGGGTGATCACGTAGGTAAAGCGCATTGAAGGTTAAACGATTGAACATGTACGCATAGTTGGAAAGTGTTGATAATATATGCAATTCGCATGTTTTTTCACTCTTGTTGTAAAACTTAATAGAGGCTCGGAAAAGTAAAAGAACACTATATTTACAGGAACTTTTAATTTAAAATTAAATATAACTTTATGTGAAAACACCGAATTTAAAAAAAAAAAAAAAAAAAAAAAAAAAAAAAAAAAAACTTTTTTTAATTTGTAGAGTAAGTAGGGTAAACTTAAAAAAATAATATAAAATATTAATATGTTTAAAGAATTGAGCAAATTTTACTAATTTTAAAAATATTTCTATAATATGAATGTCTAATTCTAACACGCTTTTATTAGCTTCACCTGTATGTATATTTGTATGTTTATAACCGCTCTGGGAGCAAACAAAAAATCTATATTGTAAAAAAGGACTTTCCCTACGTGAACGCTGTGGCTGTGAGGTAAATCTCCGCGCTACGAACTTAAAGGTCTAGCGTTCGAGCCCAGTCAGGGGAGACTTTTTAAAAATGATTTTTGTTTAATTCTAAATTATTTTAATTAAAGATTTAAATGTATGTAAATATTATGGTGTGTCACTCACACGATTTTTTCTTACACGGCATTTTAATACTAAGATAGATATTTTGTGCTTTTTAGTTCACATTTCTATAAAAGCGTGTTCTTTAATTTTTTAAAACTATAATATTATTATTTAATAAGGTTTGTATTATCGTAAATTATTCCTGTTTACACTTGCACTTAACCTGTACAGAAAACATTGTTTTTTGGAATAAATAGGGGAGACTGGGGCACAGTGGACCACCCCTATTTAAATTAATTAATATTTAACTCTTTTAGTTTATATTGAGACTCATAGATGGGAGCATGGTACTACTTGTGTACATCCAAAAAACAACATGGTAAATTCTAAGGTAGCCATTTTATACAATTTTTATGTTTTGAGCTGCTCAAAGTAATTTTTCAAGTTTGAATTTTTTTTAATTTTATCAGGACTAAACTATTGACTACAAATATTGGATATCTGTTAAGAAAAGGTAAGATATTGTTGTTTTTTAATTTACAAAAATTATTGGCATATTTATAGTCTATATATAAATTTAATATTATTATTTGTTTTGTCTGAACATGGGGCACAGTGGGCCACCGCTACATGGGGCACAGTGGATCGCCTTCCAATGTGCCTAGAAGTCCAAATTATATTTAATACCTTATTTATCTTAGTTAAATTTACATATAATTTACATAAATATAATGTGACTCAAAATAATTAATAAAAAAAATAATAATCTTAATGTTATAATAAAATAAATTTCTGGAAAGGGAAAATAGTTGAATAGTAGTACAATAATTATCTAAATTTAATAACTATTTGAATTGTTTAATATTAAAAATTAAATAAATAAAATGATTATGCGATATAATAAATAGTAGGTTATATAGATTTACTGTTGTTGTTTTTAGAAATAACATGTAAAAGATAAAAGTAGAATAGTTTTAGTTAAACTTATCTCACAAATATAATGTAAAGTATTGATATCTCAAAATAATTAATAAAAATGTTTCAATAGTAATATAATGTTTAATTAAATATTACATAATTTTTATAACTATATAACGTTAATAAGCAAATTAAAAATATATCTTATTGTTTTTAGTGATGGCACGTAAAAGACAAAGCAAATCTGATATAGGATTCTTCCTCTAATTTCATTTCTTATTTATTTTGATTTTCTTATTTTCTTTAAATTTTGGTAATTATATTTCTTAAAAATGTTCGAATTATGTTATTTAGACTAGAATTGCATAAGAAACTAATTTTAGAAAAAAAATGTAATTTATATTAATTGAACATGAACAACAGAGATTGGTCCACTGTACCCCGGGTTGTGGACCACTGTGCCCCGGTGATGGGGCACAGTGGTCCACTTTGTGAGTGCACACAATTTATTTTTTTATTCGTAATGTATTAGAAGTATTGTTATAAAAAGATTAGGACATGTCAAGAAAGGTTTAAAGAATGTTTACTAATCTTTTCAACTACCTTGCTTTTTATTTTTGGTGAAAAAAAAAAAAAAAAAAAAAAAAAAAAAATCAAAAGTGTAAAAGTGTAAAAGGGGTCTATTGTGCCCCGGTTTCCCCTAATTTTAAATTATATTTTTCTATACTTACACTTTTTGAGGTCCAGTGAATCAGAAAATCATGTTTTTAGCAGTTAGTCTGTGTTTCTGTCTCTGTGCGCGAGTATCATACGGGGATGTTACATGAAACATTTTCTTGAAATCCGACAAATGTCTCGTGCAGAGGGACAACCAAGAGAATTCAAATAAATTTTATTTATGGGCGGGTAAGTAGAAATTAACACCTTTTGACTACAGTAAACAGAATCAAATGAACAGATATTTTTTATACGCATAGAAGCATTTTTAGTATAGAATAGGGTTAAGAATCATCTCCCATTTGTTTACAGGGTAACCAAAAAGAACTCGGATATAATAAGACTACACTTAGAAATTGCTGAAAGTACATTTCAAGTTGTGTTGTGTGTTTTAATACTATGTTAAATATAAGTACACTATCTGCTGTTTTGCTGTAATTATGTGTTTGGAGGCCTCCTAAATATAATAATTATAGGATAAAAAACTTTTTATAAACCATGTTTTTAAATTTTCTGTTGAATCATAGCTATAGAACTAACTACATTAGCACTTTATCAATGCGTATTGTTACGAAGTTGTAAATAATTGCATTTATTTTTGTATAAATTCTTTCAAAGAGGCTTAGTAAGTTGATAAAATGTCAATTTTCTGCATTTCCAGCTCTTTTTCACGTTAAAATAGCTTTAAAACGCGTTAAAATGTTCCAATAGGCAGGTAATGGATTTGGCGACTTTTGGCGAGGAAATCCTTATTATCGATATTCCAAATATGGACGTTCTAATGTGATTGGTTAAAGAGTTACGGGAAATTTGAATTAAAAAAAAAAAAAGTTGGTTTTAAAAATAAAATATTAATCCTTTCAAAACAACATGTATTTGCATCATGAACTACATTAGCACTTTATCAACGTGTAGAAAATCTTTAAAGTGATAATGACGTCCATTTTTGCCAGTTGCATAATTTAACTTTTTACAATATTTTAACGCTCACGTTTAATTAAATGTATTTATTTTTATGTCGAAAGAAAATGAACTCGTAATTTTTTTTTTTTTTTTGGTAACCATTAAATTATAGCTAATATTTTAATGACTATTTTTATTGCTATTAGGAGCTTATTATTTTCATATTTTAATTAATTAAAAGAAAACTATTCGAAAATTCGAAAATCTGACTTCGAAGTATTGTGTTGTCACCGGGTTCTGAGCTACTGTAAAAGTTTCAAAGGTAGTAGGGAAGTTAGATAAAAATAGATTGCAAGATTTGTGCCGGACAAACACACAAAAGAAACCCCACACAAACAAACGAGAATAGAAGTTAATAAAAACATAGTAAAAATCACGTTTTTAGCAGTTGATCTTTGTATTCCTTTCCGATCCGAAACATTTTTATCTTAAAACATCACATTCTTCTGTTTTTGCAAACTAAAAGAAAAATATGGACTATAACCGACATTTGTTGATTAAAAATTTTGCTTTACACTTTCTGCTAATTAGATCGATCGTTCATTTCCTGATTTTATTACATACGACTGCTCCAGATGTAAAAATGTAAGTGGATGTCGTAGATGTCTAACCCGCACGATCGTACGGTCGGGGTCGGAAGAGAATAAATATTTATTATCTGTATAACTTAAAAACAAATAATTTGCAGTGGCACTTAAACAAATTCCTCTCACTGGATACTATGAAGACAGACAAATCTGTGCATGCAGAAAGGGCTTCAGTCCATGAACTTAATGGCCCACTTCACTTGTCGTCGCCGGCAATACAATCCAATATTATTCTATGAGAAATTTTCTTTACTTAAAACTCATTAACAAATACATATTTTTAAATTCTGTTTTCACATTCAGAAAATTCACAACTGTTAAATTGACGGATCTTTATTAAAAAATATTTTTTTTTTTAATTTTTAGTATTTTATTTTGAAACTGTAAAATGAAAAATTTCCCATATTGAAAATTCGTATTTTACAGCTTCAAAATAAAATATTTAAAATTTAAAAAATTCGTTTTTAGAAATGTCTGTCAATAGGCAAGCGAAGTGTGACGTCACTGACCGTCCGTGGATGCAAGAATAATCTATTTAAAAAAACTTTTAAAACCCAAATTCTTATTATAGCATAACATATAATTTTTTTCGAAGTTAGAATAAAATTTAGCGTGCAAAAAAAAATGTAACTTTTTTGTTTATTAACCAAATATGGGGAAGTTTGAACTGTGTTAAGAAAAGAGAAATTATTTCTTAAAATTCCCAACAGATGGCAGCACCACACGATTGCCTATAAGTTTTGTGATTTCATTTTCTGATTAAGGGCCAATATCTGCAATTTAATTATTCATTTGAGGCACCTTTTTATTATTATTTTAGTTTATTTTTATTTTTTATATTATAACTTAACATTTTACTGATTTGTTTAATGTTTATGTGTTTTTCCTAATCATTTTTATTTTGTTTTGTTAATTGTTTCATTGACATTTTAGTGAATATTCCGCCCAATAGAGGGTGCTTGTAGTCCACAAAAAACTCTTTTTTGCTTCTAAAAAGAGATGTAAGAAAAAGGCTTCTTAAAAAAACTCTTCAAAAATTCTTAGAATACTGTGTAGTCAACGATAAATTTTCTTTTATCAATTGACATCTTTTCTACTCATTGTCTGCAAAAATTAACACTCCGGATATTCAGGATAACGAACGCGTGATTACTAACATGGCGCTCTTACCATCTGAGCCACGGAGAGAAAAATGGAACAACTTGTATTTACCTTAAAATAGAGGCGTATTTTTTATTTGGTTGAGATTCACAAACATACCGTAGTGAATGACAGTAAGTACATAAGAATTTGGGAAAAAGACTTCCTATGTTAATCGCCCATTGATTTTTTTTTTTTTTTTTTTTAATTATTAAAAATCCAGGAAAATTATTTCCCGTTTTCAATCCCCTTATTTGAGTATAGATATGTATTAGCTATCGTGTGCACAGGTTAGATTGAGACATTTTGCTGTCAAATTGACAAAATTTTAATTTTAAATTTCAAAACTCTGTCATCCGTGGCGTTATTTGTATTTGGCGATCAAAAACGTAATACGAAAATATACATGACAGATGTATATTTTCGTAATATGTATTGTACGAAATATTGTTTCATGTTATTCATTACTCTCTTAATATAAGTTGTTATAATAACCATGATTTTTGAAAGGAATTTAATATGTTCGCCAGATAATTTGGCGATATCGTTTTTTTCCGCCAAGGATGACAGTTATGAAATATATTCCGCTGCAACATGAGCATCTTATATCAGACACTTTATTTAGACATTTGAAAACAAATTTGACTTCAAATTATGGTAGAATATTTATCATTTTCCTTTTAGTTATTATATTAATTGGATATTTATTGTATAAATATCATCCATTGAAATAAAATATTTATGTTTTCAATCAAATATGGAAGTTTGCCTTTTTTTTTTTTTTTTTTTTTTTTTAGAGTTTTGTAATTTAAAATTCAAATTTTATCAATTTTACAGCAAAAATAACTTAATCTAACTAATGCACACGTTAACTAATACATATCTATAACCAAATATGGGGATTAAAATCGGGAAATATTTTTCTTACATCCACGGACGGCCAGTGACGTCATCACTTCGCTTGCGTATTACCAGGATATTATTTTCATATTTTAATTAATTTTAAAATATCTAATCAAAACTTCGTTACAAATAAGGTACCAAATGAAAGGGGCTTTTTATCTGAATCCGTCGGACTAAACAGCTTATCGATCGGACAATTAGATTTTTAAAAATTAACTAAAGTATGGTATTTAGGTCGCAACTTGCTATATAGATGAGTACGAACCGGAATCGTCATCTCTCTTGCAAACTATATTTATAGATTATTTTAACACAAAATGAAATATGCTTTCACGCGAAAAATAAAAAAAATACTAAATGTTAAATTGGTGAATGAGAAAATGACAAATCTAGCATGTTTCTTCTGAATTTTATTTCATAGCATTTTTTTATATACTTCAACTTTAGATTTTTTTTTTTTTTTTTTTCTTTTAAGCACGGATGAATCACGCTTGGCATAAAAGCTAATTCAGCATTATATTAAAGGTATTTACGTATTGAAAATTTTGGACAAATTTTTACATTTTGATGCTGAAGTAGATCGGATATTTTTCGCTAAGGACAGCCACTTAAAGCCAAGTAGCGCATCAAAAATGTAACTAAATTATAAAATATTGAAAAAAAGAAAGAAATCGAAAGAATTAGGAACAATAATCGCATAAATTTTATTTTGATCTAAAACAGCGACAAAAATTCAAAAATCGCCAAGAGGAGCTATATTAAGGTTGTACCATGATCAGGTTTACATATTAATTAATTTATTTTTCTATATACCAACTACTATGAACTAAGCATGAAGTAAAAATAATCACACACACACACAAAATAATAATAATAATAATAATAATTGTCTCATGCGATAGACGCAGCCGATCATAGCATATTGAAATATTATATTTGGCTTGAAATTGCTGTCATTTTATGGTTGATCGATTAAATCAAAAAAATATTGGAAATAACTTGAAAGTAAATATTATGTACATCACGCATAATGTTGTTCATATGTAACTGGGATTCAAATATAAAAGGGCTACTTCAAAATTTTCGATATTGTCCGTATCGAAAATGTCATATATGATAAGCACCCAAATGGAAGCCCACGGGTAAGCCATTGTCGCAGGAAATAGGGACAGGTACCGGAGACTGCGAGGACGAAAAAGTCGCTGCCGAAGGCAGCGGGAACCCAAAGCGAACTTTTGAGCGATTTCCGTATATTTGTTTCTTCTTTTTTTCATAAAGCTATATAGAAAAGTGTTTCCTTTAAATATAGTGACCAGCGAAGCGGGCAAAGCCTGCTAGTATAATATAAATCGCATAACACTTTGCAGTGCAAATACATTATGTAACTTCTTATTTACCATCAACTAGTCAGTGTTAGGGTATTCATTAATGTACAAGAACAAATGAAATATTTATGAGCTTGTAGAGAAATCATATATTTCGACATCAGCGTAAAAATGTGTTAATATCGTAATCCTATAAAGCTGTCTAATAGAATTCAACTGATAAGAAGAAGAACAATGCGGTATGTAAAACTTAATAAAGTTTTCGGTCTTTCAATTTCTATTGTCTATAGATGTCTATTTTAATACTATGCATAAACTTAAGCAGCGATTCAAAGGTAATATAACAGACTGAAGTAAAAAGTTGCAGTTAATTTTGAAAATTCCCCATATCACAGTTTAATTTTATTTTACGAAGCTTAACTTTTGAAATTTTTCTGACGTTTCGACATTTCTCTGCGTTCTTTAGTCACACCTGTGTTAATACAGATAAAGCATAAACTGGGGAATTTAGCCGGCAGAGATATCTTAGCATGTCACCAACGGACAGCTGAAATAACAGGCTAACGATGTTGGTGAGTGGTAAACAGCACGCAACCTGTGGAAAGTTAAAGTATGTGATCATGGCGCGACAACGTGATGATAAAAAGACATCAACATGTGTCATTACGGGATGAGTCATATGAAATGGGGTTATATCTATTTTTAAAAGAAATGGTGGTACAAGTTCTTACCTGACACGATACATTTGCTTAAAAAATCTCTTTTTACAGCAACGATATGTGACCGGATAGAAAGAATGGTGTCTGTCTTTCTCAAGCTGTAGAATATTTAAAAAATGCCCTAGGGCTTAACTACATTCGGTAACAAAAGTATTCGAACACTAGCGAAAATTCCAATATAAAAAAAGTGGAGTGAATACTGTTTTGTTAAATAAATCCTTGTCGAATCATGTTCTTAGACTGACTAAGAACGTGATTCGACAAGGATTTATTAAACAAAAAATAGTATTAAATGTACCTTTTTTTTATAGGAAGTTTGCCAGCGCTCCAATAATTTTTCTGCCGACTGTATCACTTTTTAAAAATTCTTAAAATATTTACGGATGCTGGGGGCAGGAGACAGACAGATAGATAGACAATCGGACAGACAGACAAATAAATTAAAATCATATTCTCACTTAAAAGTTATTAGAAAGTGGTAAAACTGTCTAATGTAAACGAAAATGCAATTCCAGCAAAGTTTTATTAATAGCTCTTAATGTAAATGAATAATTTTATGTGGACCTGTAAAACTAATACTAATCATATTATATTACATAGAAATCATTAATTTGTGCTTATAAATAATATATTTCAATTTTATTAAGCTTTCTGCAAAATGAATTTATTAAAATTTCATTTGTAGAAATACCTCTCATAGAACGCAATGCTTTGGAATACATTCTAGTGTCCCTGTACACAAACCAATGGTAGTATTTACTCCATTTTGTATAGGAAACATCTGATAGTAAACTTGAATAACATATTTTCATCTGATAAAGATTTATGTACAATAAAGTTATTAAAATATCATTTACAGAAATAGCTCTCATAGAACACAGTGCTTTGGAATACTTTCGGGTGTCGCTGTACACAAACCAGTAAAGATGTGCACTCCATTTTCAGTAGGGTATATCCCATAGTGAATTTGAATAAAATATATCAGTTTCTAGATATTCCATAAATATTTGCATACAGAGCAAATATTTGCCAGAGCGCAGACAGACACAAACACATAGACAGATGAACAAACAAAATGATACACAAATTGAAATCATATTCACACAAAATTTGCTAGAAAGTGTTAAAAACGCTTAATGTAATAGAAATTGCAATTCCGGCAAATTTTTATTAATAGCTTTGAATGTAACTGAATATTTTTGTTTGACCCTGTAAATCTAATGCTATTCACACTATATTCTTTAGAAAGCAGTGTTTTGTGCATATGAATAACATATTTCAATTTCATTAAGCTTTGTGCAAAGTAAAGTTATGAAAATTTGTTTTGTAGAAATATCTCTCATAGAACGCAATGCTTTGGAATATTTCCGAGTGTCCCTGAACACAAACCAGTCGTGGTATTTACTCCATTTTTTATATGAAATATGTAATAGTGAACTTGAATAATATATTTCAGTTTCATGAAGATTTATGTACAGTAAAGGTATTAAATTTGGTTTGTAGAAATACCTCTCATAGAATGCAATGCTTTGGAATACTTTCCGGTGTCCCGGTACACAAACCAGTAAACTTATTCAGTCCATTTTCAATAGGGAACATCTGATAGTGAACTTGAATAACATATATCAGCTTCAATATATTCCATAAACATTTACGGGAGTCAGAGTGCGAACAGGTAGACAGACGAACAGACAGAGCGGTACACAAATTGAAATCATATTCACACATAAAAATTGTTAGAAAGTGTTAAAAACGCTTAATGCAATCGAAAGTACAATTTCAGCAAATTTTTATTAATAGCTCTGAATGTAACTATTTTTTTTTTTTCGTGTGTGTGTGTGTGGCCCTGTAAATCTAATACTAATCATACTATATTCTCTAGAAAGCAGTGTTTTGTGCATATGAATAACATATTTGAATTTCATTAAGCTTTGTGCAAAGAAAAGTTTTTGAAATTTCTTTTGTAGAAATACCTCTCATAGACCGCAATGCTTTGGAATACTTTCGGTGTCCCTGTACACAAACCAGTGATGGTATTTACTACATTTTACATAAGAAACATCCGATAATGAATTTCAGTAACATATTTCACTTTTTAAGCAATAAGCCGTGGATTTTTGGTCATTTTTCGATCGACATGGGTCAACGTTTTAATTAATATCTCCGAAACTAATTAAAATTTTTAAATTTTGTTTTCAGGAGCCCCTCGGGAAGGCTTCTGAGCATCCGTATGTCAATTTTTGTACTTCTGCGTTCAATAGGGGCTGAACATATAGAAGAACAGACAGACATACAGACAGACAAACCTTTTCTTTTATTATTATAGATAGATATTCCTGTATCATAGCAAATTATGTCACCACTTGTGGTCAAGAGGTTTTGCATTCGAAGCTGCCAAACGGAAAGTGCTGGGTCTGAATTAAAGTTACGGTTGCCGCAATAATTTCTTGGAGTTTCCATAAATGAACTCTAGGATCCCTTAGAAAAGGACACACAGGAGCACTTTCTTCCTGGCCGTAATTCCAACTCCACCGTGAAGCTAAAGTGAAGCCAACATCCCCTCTAGCTTCATTAACACCATCATAGCCAAATAATATTACGTTCCTGGCGAATACTCTGGGCTATGATTTTATTAATTTCCTAGATACAAAATTTTCTAGCAGATACTGCTTAGTATTTTGGAAGAAATGAGTTTTAAGTAACCGTTAATAATTTCACTAAATTTAATTTATCTATCTTATCAGAAATATTCGTAAAAATCATTTATTCAGAATTCAAACTATTTCTTCAAGTTGTTTAAAACACAAACTAGTTGGCATAGGTGGACTCTGCTCAGTTCCCCATCATATTTATGTTCTCATAAATTTCTAGTGCGAGACATATTATAATCATGTTAAAAGAAATGAATTTGACCAAAGCTTGATACAGTGACAGAATGAAATCCCCGCCTAATAGGCTAGCCATCGTTCACTTCGATATATTTATCTCATTCTAATCTATCAATTTATTTTATCAGGGTCAATTCCGTTGTTTAGTTTTCATGCTACTGTTTCCGATGCAATAATACTCAAAATTCATATTTATAGGAAAAATTTACAATTTCGCTATGTTGATAAAATCGTAAATTACGAATAATTTACGAAATTTTCCTATTAGAATATTTGTATTCAATCATGTTCAAACAAATGTCATAAATGTAATTTTGAAGCTGTCTAATGTATTTATGATCCTCAAAATAGAAGTTTATGCTCAATTTTGCCATATTCTGACATGTTAAGTAAATCGTAAATTCCAAATAACTTACGAATTTTTTAAATTGGAAAAATCATAGTATATGATATTCATGCCAGTATCCTAAATAATACTTCGAAAGTGGTTTGGCATCTTTACGATGAAAATATCCCTCAAGATTGACGTTTATGTGAAATTTGGCTCTATTCTGCCTTGTTAAGAAATTCGTAAATTTCCAATAATTACGAAATTTTTATATTGGAAAATTCATAGTCATTAATATTCATGCCAGTGTTCTAAATAATATTTCAAAAGTAGTCTGACATCTTTACGATGAAAATATCTCTAAAAATTGACGTTTATGTAAAATTTTGCCCTGTACGGCCATGTTAATAAATTCGTAAATTTCCAAGAACTTGCGAAATTTTCAAAGCAGCATATTTATACTTACTGGCGTTCAATCCGGCATGAAAACTGATATTTTAAAACTGGTCTGACATTTTTACTGTAAATAGTTTCCATTTAATGCACGTTTCAGTGAATTTTTGTACTATTCTCCCATGTTAAGAAAATCGTAAATTTCTAATAACTTACGAAGTTTTTTTAATTCGAATGTTGCAAATGAATAGGGTTCTTGCCAGTATCGAAAGTAATATTTTAAAACTGATCTAACCTCTCTGCGATCATTTGTTCGTGAGATATCGTGTAAACAGACTAACAAACTAACGGACTAACATACTAACAGACACCCTACAGGCAGACACCATACAAATTTTGTCATTTTCGGATTTCTCACGCATGAAAACGTATAAAAAAGTCAATAAACTGAGATCGAAATTTTTCACGATTACCTAAGTTTCCCATACCTAAAGTATGATGGGGAACTAAAAATATAAAACAAGTAATTTCACTCTATTCGAGAAAAGCACTTATTATTTTTTCTTAAATCTAATTTATCTTCTTACCTGAATGCAGACATTATAGCGGTTTAACACGTATAAAAATCTAACTTGTTGAACAGGCAGAATTTGAATATAGGAAACTGGATAGTAATATGTAAAGTTACGTACATTTCAAAACATTTACCTCGGTTTTCGATATTGGTGTTAGACATTAAAAATAAATTGCAAAGTTGCGTAAAAAATACGTACAGAATTTCTTAAAATCATTCAAAAATTTCTGTGACTTTACTTTCAGTACTAGCAAAGATTAAATTTTTGTACTGTCTCCGCATAAAAAGTTACATGGGGTAAAATGTGTCTCACACTAATACGGTTATATACAATATTTCAGAATTGTGCAATAAAAAGTCTTAAAGCTATGACAAAATAGAAATATTGACATAAACCCTTTTCGAATCCTACTACATAAATTCTACAATTAAAAAACACAAAATGTCAATAGAGGTATTTAGGAACATACACAAATGTCTACTGATAATATTAGTAAAGTAAATAAATAAGCATATTTATATTTCAATTTGTAATTAATCCTTTAGCAACCTTGTTTAAATACCTCTAAAGAAGGTTATTTTCCAAAGGAATAAAGCTAAATTTTCGTAGATAGTTTTTTATTGTGGGATACAGAGTGCATTTTACTATGAGATAAATTTTTAGAAAACCTAAATTTATTTTGTTCTATTTTTAGGACAACATGTGTGTGTGCGTATGTGAGTAAACGCGATTATGTCTGAATACTATTTGGTTGAGCTCAAATTGAGTATTTGTTATTCACCGTTACTTGTAGACGAACTGAATAGATTTTCATGCGAGTAAGGATTGCGATTTTTTTTCTTTATAGAGGATCAAAGAAAAAATTCTTATACATTACAGTCTATAAACACAAAATAATTTAAATTCGTTTTAGTATTGTTACATTATTTAAAACATAAAAAAAAATCTACAGTGACTCCACTCAAATATACAAACATTAAATAAAATTAATTAAAAAAATATTTGCTCGTTCATTTTTTTTTCCCCGGCGTAGAAAGAAATATATTTGCTTATTTATTTTTGACATTTTTTTTTCTTTTTAATAATTTAAAATTACAATGAGGTTTTTATTTAATAACTTTTGAACCAAATATCCGACTGAACTAAAAAAAAAAAAAAAATACTTCATTGATTAGATTATCCTGATTAATAAGATTGCTAATTTTTGATAAAATCTAATAATTTGGACTAAAAATTCGGACAGATACAATGACAAACTTTCAGCGTTATATATTTAGATAAAAATCAAAGTTGTTTGCGCGTTCATTCAAGGTGGTAGATAAAAATTGGTAACGACGGCAAAATCGCTGTTTGAAAGAAATAATACGACCTGTCGTACTAATAATAGTACATATTTTTAAAACAATAAAGATGGGTGCTGTAGATGCACTGATATGATTTAATGATGATATTTACGCGTTAGAGTAACGCAAGCCCTTGTAATATTTGTATATATATGGCGTGTGGATTTAGAAAAAAAAAAAAAAAAAAGCAAGATCATCTCAGAATTAATACCATATAGGGTAGGTGCTCCAGTGATTGGCATGCTCCAGTAATTGATACCTATCGAGAAATAATTAATTAATAAGAAAAATAATAAAATTATATATTTTACATATAAGAATTTTAACATTTTATGTCAAACACTGGAGCATAGAGCGCTAATAAATGGAAAATGAATAGCTAGCATAGTGTCAAACACTGGAACATAGGGAGCCAATGACTAATAAAATGAAAAACTGGGAGTGTCAATGACTGGAACACTGAGTGGGTGTCAAATAAAAATTAAAAAAAAAAAAATAATTGTTATCAAATGCATATATTCTAACATATATGTGGTTCTGGATGTCTTTCATGCCACATGCACTAACTTAAGATTTCTAAAAATATTTTCTGATGACTAGAACATTAAAAACATCAGAGATTGCTCTAAAAGTGTCAATCACTGGTGCACTTACCCTATATGGGTAAGTTTTTTTTTTTTTTTTTTTTACATAAAGAAGAGATGTACATGATATTCGTTTGTCGCACAGATTCGTGCACTTTTTCGAAATTTCTATGTCTAAGCAAGAAAAAAAAAAAAAAAACAGTCAAAGAAACGCACAGATTTTGACTACTATTAAAATTTATTCAGAACCAGCATCCAAGAGTTACTATTTTCAACGAAAGAGACTTACTGGAACTTACTGGAACTTCGAACATTCATTTCAAACGTCACTAAGACATATGCAGGCCTGAATTACTGTATAAGCATGGAAAATATCGCATGCTTTCCTTCCAAAATTTCGATACGGCACCGTAATTAAATAGTTTAGGAGCCCAGTAAAAGATACTATCTCATAAACACGTAGTTTTTTTCAAGTTACCTTCAGTTTATTCCTTCAGTTTTTTTTTTTTTTTTTTTTTTAATACATCTAATAATCCTCATAATCTGAATTTTCAAGCGGTGGAAGCACTCTAAATGAATATTATCAGTAAATTGCCATGCATATTGTTAGTTTTGGTAAATTGGCGTTGCTATTTATGTTAGTGTAGACAAGGCTTAATTTTTAACGAAATAATCTGGTGTGTCACTCACACGACTTTCTCTAAACCTGCCTTTCAATACACTAAACAGATACAGATTAAGTTGTAAGTTTAATAAGGTAAGAGAATAAAGTTCAGTCTATTATAAAAATAATCTAAAATTGGTTAAGGAATAGTTTTATTTGACATATTATTCTGTGTGAGAGGGGCTACCCTCCCCCCTTAACAGATATACTGCCTACAATACTGCCTATACCTAACTCAATTATACTGCCTACATTTATTTAAAAAAAAAAAAAATCAAGGCTGTTATTAAAATGTTTTCAAACTTGCCAATCTTGATGAAATTTTTCAAGTGACAGCCTAATACGAACTTCAAAATACACAATTTGTATTTTCTGCAGTTATTTGCTTTCAAATTTTGCTGATAACAGAAATACATACAAATCAACCGTTACAAATTGGACATTCGTATTCAGGGCACTTCAAACCGTGATATTATACCAAAAAAAATAATCTGGTGTGTCACTCACACGACTTTCTCTTACCCTGAAATTAAATACTATAAATACAGGTTGGAGATTGAGAGGTAAGATAACGATGTTATGTAAACCTATGTTAAACAATTCAAATTAGGCTACGGAAGAGTTTTATATGATAATTAATTATGTGTGAGGGGGGCTACCGCCCCCCTCAACCCCACGTTTCATTAATGCACCTAGATTTATATAAAATTTAATTCGGTTATTAAAAAATAATTCTGTTTAAAAAAAAATATATATTAAAATTATTATTTAAAAAAATTATCTTTTATGATAATGCAGACGATTTCCATATTAGAGAAGTAGTATAACACTAAATATCCAAAAAAAGTCCATTTTATTCTCGATATTAAAAAAAAAAAATTCTAAGGTTTTTTTTTTTGTTGTTGTTGTTAAAAGTAAAAAAAATCGATAACTTTGTTTTAAATTATCGCAGATCGATGTTTCAACCATTCTTTTTAAAGGTATTGGCGAGCTCTTTTGAAAGATACCCATCATGAAAATTTACTCCCCTCGAGGGGGGACTTCCCCCCCCCCCAGGGGGAGGCGAGGCTCCTACATACACAAAATTTTTTTCCCAGTTGACTATCTCTATTACAATATATATATATATATATATATATATATATTCGTTTCATTTGGTTTAGTGCAGTCTATAGACGTTAAACTCTACTTACCTGCAATTTCCCCCATAGACGTAATGTATTAGAATTCTCTTGATTGTCCCTGTACACGAACCATTTGCTTGATCTTAACGAAAAGCTTACTGTAGCATCCCTATAGGATACACATTTAGAATACCAAGTTTGAACTTTCTGCCATAAGTTGTTTTTGAGATATGCTGATAACAGACAGACACACACACAGACATGCAGACACACAGACACACAGACATACACACAGACCATTTGCTGAAAACGGGATTTTCGTATTCAGGGGACCTCAAAACGTGTAAATATAACAAAATCTCGCGTTCGCAAATTTGACCCAAAAACAATACTTTCTCTACCTTATGGGTAAGAGAAAGTAAAAAAAAAAAAAGAATTAAAAGTAGAACATCAAAAAACACTTCATTTATAGTATGGTTATGAAATATTTATTTTCATTTTTGGGCAACGCTCGTCGGCAAAGCACTTCCATCAATTTCAGTCAATAGGAAAAAAGTTCTAATTTTGGGTAGACCTGTATCTTGTCTATAATATGTATGCACATGTTATTGTGTACTTAAACGTACTTTTATATGAAAACACCTAACACAAATTTCGTTTACATTAGTTAGCCTGTAAACGAACGATTTCCATACCACAATTTATAAAAAATATGCTTATATGCATCTAAAAAAAAGTTCATTCCATTTCCTTTAGGGTATCCTTTAGATGTTAAACTCTACTTACCTACAATATCGCCTATAGACGTAATGTATTTGAATGTTCTTGGATGACTCTGTACACGAACCATTTGCTTAATCTCATTGAAAAGTTTAGTATAGCATCACTATATGATGCAGATTTAAAATACTGAATATGACTTCCTGTTACTATTTATTCTGGCGATATGCTGATAACAGACACACACACAGACCAACTGCTAAATGGATGTTTTACGGATTCAGGGGACCTCAAAACGTAAATATAATAAAAACTCAATTTAGAAAATTGACCCCGAAACAGTACTTTCTCTACCCTATATATTGTAAAAAGAAAGTAAAAAGTATGGGAGCACATTTTTTTTTTTTTTTTTTTTAGAATTTATGTTCGTACTTATCACTCATTTTACGAACCTATCGGCGAATTTTGAAAAGTTTTACTCCAGTTTTCTTCGTTGGAAATAAAATTCCATTTAGGATTCTGTTTCTGTTTTTGATTTTGATTTAATACATTAATTTGAAAATATGCTTGCAATTGGATACTCAGTAAATAATGAAGACACATACTGCAATCTTTATTTATGATTAATTCTGACAAGTCCTGGCCACTGTGTAAAAACATGTGAGAGAAAAACAAGTAGTCTGTAGCTGGGGAAGGTGTTTAGAAGAAAGATTGTGTGCAAAGTTACATTACAGACATATTTTTCATAAGAAAAGGATAGTAAGGATTATAAAGGAGAATAACAATTTGTTTTTACAGAAATGATCCACAGGTGAGTTCCAGTACGCAGTATTAATGAACTCCCACACGTCCCTTCTAATATGTAAGAATTCACTGAAATAAAAGAACCATGGGAATTGCGTTTCCATGCTTCTTTTATTATTTTTTATTATCTTTTATTAAGACTCGGGTATAGATTGCATAAAAGTCAAAAAGGGGATAAGTTGGTTAAGTTCAGTTCTCATCATTTTTCAAGCATACCTTCTTTTCTTGATTGATATTCTTTAATATTTCAAATTCATCGACAACCTTAGTATTGACTTCCTGAAAACGCACCATGTCCTCATCAATCTTCGCAGAATCTGATTCAAAACAATGGCAGTCAGTTTGGGATTAATCGCAGCCTATTAATACATATAAATATTCAACATTTTTATGCAACATTTTCCACTTGCTTTAATGGATTTTTAAATTTTTATCCCTTATGTGTTCGACAGATAGCAGCATTATTCCGAAATTCAATGACAGACTTATTCACCAAATTTTTAACGCTGATTGTTAAATCGGGAATGTGCTAGATTATCTCGAAATCGGTTATTTACTACACAAAATCAGCGATTTAATACTCGAGTTAATTCTCATTTTTTAATCCTCCGAAATTGGTGGGTTAACTCTGGTGTTAAATGCGCATGTTACAGCGAGAACACACTTGTTCACTTTTTTAATACATTGCGTTTTTATTGACCAACCAGCAAGACTCTTACAGATAACTCTAAGGTCAACTAATCCACGGATGGAGAATACAAAAATTCTCTAACCCAGGGTTAAGGGAGTGTTCACTCTAACACAAGTGTTACGCGAACCATGGGTTAACACTAGTTTGGTGAATAAGGCCGTAAATGTTGTTTCAGAGGAAGCCAAATGCAGAATTCACTTAAAAATTTTTAATTGACTAGAGTGCATGTTGCTGGTTGAATGGCGCATTCATTTAGTTTTTAACCTGATGAAGGACCGTGCTATTAATTTGACCTGAAACAACTGCTACGAATTTTTTCTTTTTATAATACTTACTTACAAAGTTATTTGTTAATTACATTATTTTTTATTAGATTTTAGTCAAATTAACCTATATATGTTTGAAACGAAATATTTCTCGAAATTTTAAAAATGCTATTTTTTCCCCCTTTTTAACATTTTCAACAAGGTTGTAAAGGGTTAGTGTTCATGGAATTTCTAGAAACAGATACATGTTATTCATGTTCACTATCAAATGTTCCCTTTTGAAAATGAATTTAATATCCTCTACTGGTTTGTGTACAGGGACACCCGAAAGTGTTCAAAATCCTTACGTTCTACGAGAGGTATTTCTATAAACCAAATTCTAACAGCTTTAATTTTCCCAAATCTTAATGAAATTGAAATATGTTATTTATTTGCACAAAAGATTGCTTTCTACAGAATACAGTATGATTAGAATTAGATTTACAGGGCCGCGCAGAAATATTCAGTTACATTATGGGTTTTCACTGGAAGTTTGTTGGAATTGCATTTTCGTTTACATTAATCGCTTTTAACAACTTCTAACAATTTTTACTTTCTTCTATATGTAATATAGAGAAAGTATTGGATTCGCGAAAATTTTCGACCTCCGTTTTTTGACGGATCTACACGTTTTGGGATGTCCTGAACACGAATTGATAGTTTTTAAAAAATGTCTGTCTGTGTGTCTGTGTGTCTGTCTGTCTGTCTGTCTGTATCATTTTTTTGTGGACGCTGTATCTCACGAACCAATGAATGAAATTTAACCAAACTTGGTATTTAGTTGCACCCTGACATGAACTGGTGCCCATTAGATTTGGGGATCAATAGCTCAACAGGTGGCGCTGTGATCGCATTTTATAGGACAAAATTCCGTATAAATGGGCATAATGAGAGTTATTTTAAACTTGTGATTGTAAAATTAATATGAATTATTGATAATAGTAGTAGTTAACTAGGAAAAAAAATTTGTGCATGGGGGGGCATCGGTTCCCCCCCTGGGGGGGAAGTACCCCCCCGGGGGGGTTAAATTTTGAAGATGGGTATCATTCGAAAGATCTCGTCAATACCTTTAAAACGAATGGTTGAACCATAAATCTGTGATAATTTAAAACAAAGTTATCGATTTTTTTTACTTTTAACAAAAAAAAAAAAACTTAGAAAAAAAATCGTATTTTTTTTTTTTTTTTTTTTTTTTTTTAAACGAAATTTTACCAAACTTGGTATTTAGTTGGTCCCCGACATAAACTGGTGCTGATTATATTTGCGGATCAATAACTCAACAGGAGGCGCTGTGATAGCATTTTATCTAAATTTTTAACATGGCAGAATAAGACAAAAATTCGTATAAATGTGCATAATAAGAGTTATTTTACACTTGTGATTGTAAAATTAATATGAATTATTGATAATAGTAGTACGTAACTAGGAAAAAAATTTTGTGCATGGGGGGGCATCGCTTCCCCCCCCTGGGGGGAAGTACCCTTAAAAAAAAACAAGTACCCCTCCAAAAAAAAACCCTTAGAAAAAAAAATTGTATTTTTTTTTTTTTTTTTTTTTTTAATATTGTTACTGATTGAATATGTATAGAAAATATAGAAGAAAGTCTTGTGGTGGCCACAACATACTAGTTAAGAGTGAATATTGTTTGAGTTTGTGTATCTGTCTTTCCGACTGTCCATCTGTCTATCTGTCCGTCTGCCCGTAAGTAAATATTTTCAGAATTAAAAAAAAAAAAAAAAAAAGAAAGAAAGAAAGATATATGTTATTTAAATTCACAATGAATGTTCCCTATTTAAAAATGGCATTAATAGGTCCTTTTAAACTGGTGTGTGTATAGGAACACTCCGAAAAATGCTAATGCATTCCGTTTGAGGACAGACATTTTTATAAATCACATTTAAATAACTTCATTTTGCAAAAATCATAAAGAAAGTGCAATTTATTTTTATTATGCTAGAATAATGTTTTGTATAGAATATGATATGGTTAACTTTCAGATTGACGGGGCTACAATAAAATATTCGGATACATTAAGGACTGCAGTTAAAATCTAAGGGCTGCATTTCCTTTTGCGTTATGTATTTTTAGCACTTTCCAACAATGTTTCAGAACGGTTATGAATTTAATTAGTCTATCTGTATGCCTTTCATCCTTCTGTCTGTCTGTTGTGTGTGATAAGATATGTAAAGAATATTGAAAATTATACATTCCCTAACAACACATTTGTCTATAATACATCTTGAAGATGTCCATAGGATGTCCATAGACGTCCTTTTCATTCAAATGACATCCTGAGGATGTCACTTGGAGATGATGTGCTGTTAGGGTTACAACAAGTACGTACAGTTGGAAAGTGTTAATAATCGATGCGTACCGCATGATTTTCCTTTCCTGTTTTCGAATGATGCAGGCGATCACAAAATTTTGGCAACATACATGCAGACTTTTTTTTTTACTTTTGTGAGGTAAAGTAATGTTAGCGTAACGCTACAAATGAAGTTCGCACTTTACGAATAACACGTGAATGTGCAGAGTTTAGGATTCAGTTGATTAATAGAGTTAGTTCCTATGATAAACTAAATGATAATTTGCGATAGGTTAATTTTATAAAGTAAGATGGATATAAAAGGGTGAAGTGGTAGTGAGAAGGGAGGTAGAAGTAAGAGGTGGATAGTGAATTAGAAGTTGTAGGAGGTCAAAGGAGTTAGTAGCGAGCGGCTATAGTAGAAGATAGTTAGTCGAGTAGTATAGTGGCTTAGGGAATCCTCCCACTAATGAAAGACGAGTAAAGTCGTGAGAGGTAACGACGTGAAGTGAAGCAGTTGAGATTAATTATGGTTATCTTTTGATAGTTAAAGTATTTATGAAGGTTGCCCCTTTAAGTTTATAAAGGTATTGAATGTGAGCATAGTCCAACGCCCACCTTTTCATTAAGCTCTAAATAAAAGCTCTTTATTTATTTTATAATTCAAGTCTCGTACTCTATTACTTACCATTTAGCTACATCATTAAGTAATTAAGTTAAGCTTAATCTAAGTTAATCTAAGATTGAGCTATGGCGTCCACTACTAGGTCGTCCCAGTGGCGCCCATATTTGCTTGACACCCCCCTCCCCCCCCGAGCCAGTATTCTTTGATGGCTCTACTAGTGTTCTTCAATTTTTTGATGAGCTTGAATATTTTTTTATTTTTTATAAAATTGATATTGTCGAAAAATATACTTGGTTAAAGTGTTCTTTAAGAGGAGAACCGAGACAGTGGCATGGTTTAATCGCCTACCATTCACTTGGCCCAAATCCAACCTATGACGATTTGAAAAGTAGAGTTATCAGTCTCTTCGCCACTCGGTATGATAGATTAAGATTGGAGCATGAACGTTCCACCCCCCCCCTCAAAAAAGTCAGTGTAAAGTAGTAATAAGGGCAGTGGAAAAACCGCAACAAGTTATTAAGTCACAGGATGCAAGCTCGAGTAGTGTAAACCAACCTAAAACTGGCGATAAAGACTTTAATTCTGGTGGCAAAAGTCAAACGCAAGTTGAAGCAACCAAGCAAACTTCGCTTTCAAACAGCACAACAGACGAATTTAAGTCTGCTATTCCGCCTTTGGCTACGGATAAAAAATCCGACAATTTAGCTAGTGTAGCGACGGCAGTTGTAACGGAAAATACAATTAAAATAAATGTGGCGGCTGCAAACGTTGAACTGAGCGAAAGTGACAAATCATTAATTGATGCGGCTAATCTTTCTAACACGCCTTTAGATGTCAGCTTGGAATCGATACGGCCGACACAGTCGGTAAAATTTCTAATGAGCAATTGCACTCACATGGTCAAAAGGACACGCCGATTAAAGTAAAAGAAAATGCTGTTATTTCAAAAAATGTAATTACAAAAGTGCAATTAACCTCTTTTGAAGTTTCTAGACAATCTAGCAGCCCTACATTCGAAAGTACGGAGCGACAGCAGTCTTCTGTTGTAACTATGAGCAAGGACAAGGTGCTGGGTTCTAAACCCCCTCAACACAGTGACCATATGCCGGGTTCAAAACCTCCTCCGAACAGTGACAAGGTTCCGGGTGCGAAATCCCCTCAACACAGTGACCAGATTCCGAGTTCACAACCTCTTTCAAACAGTGAAAAGATTCCGGGTGCGAAACCCCCTCAAGAGAGTGACCAGGCACCAGGTTTGAAGCCTCCTCGGGACAGCGACTTTGCAACGTCTGACCTCAAACTGCAAGCCACCAGCGCTGAAATTTCTACAACAACTCCACAGGACAGTCTGACCCGCATCTCTGAATTTACAGATATAAAGGAATCAATATGTCAGGTGCTATGGTTCATTATTCTTTCCGTTATAGAGTGTATTTCTAGCAGAGCAGTCATAAAATCTACGACATGTAGTGAAACCTTTTGGACTTTCAACCATTATCTGAAAGCCATGAACTTTCTTAAATTTCAAAAGTCTTAATTTAAACTTGGAGCATGAACTTTCAACTCCGGAAATTTCATGTTTTGTTTACATGTCATAAATTTTTGTTTCTGTTATACAATATATTCATCTATGTACAGTCACCCCAAAAAAAAACGCCACCCCCCCCACCTAATTTCGCCGTAAATTATCGTAGAAACATTTGACTGGTACCGATCGATTTGTAATAACGTCTAGTTTATAACGGTATAGTTAAATTTTGCCTAAGGGGTCGTCTACATATTAAAACTGGCATTAACTTCATTTTCTTCAATGGCAACCCCTATTTTTGACTTCATATTCAGATTTCTGAGATCAAAGCGGTTCGAAAAACATACCTATTTGTATACCTTAAATCAATTTTAAATTGAGTTACACGTGAAAATGTATTAGGGGTCCGTCTATACATTTAGAAAATATAAATCACGATCTACGACCCAATACACATTATTCATTAAGTTTCACACCGGAAAAAAATTTCAGAAATGTTAATTATAAAATAAAAAAAATGACTAATTCACAGAATTTTCTGAGTTAGTTTATGAATTAAAAGATTTTTATTGGTTTCTATTGATTAAACATCAGACAGTTCACTTAATACGAAGAAAATTAAATAGCTTGAATATATATTAAAATATCTATCAAAAGAAAAAAAAAAGATGAATGGTTTTAAATTTGTTTGAAAATTCAAAATTATTTTAACTCAAGCTGCCGTATAATTGTCAGAAACGGCGGCACTCAACCTGGTTCCCACGGCCGTTTCACAGTGACAATGGGAGTTTGTTCTGATACTGCAGTACTTTCATTTTCTTTAATTGACTTTTTTAAAATATTAAAACAGATTTTTTTATTTTTATTTATTTATTTTTTTAATTAATTATTATTATTTTTTTTTCATGATATTATTAAAAACTTTTACATAAATCTTCACGATATTCTTTTGCTTTTATATTTTATAATGTGTAACAAATTAATATGTAAAATAATAAATCCTACTACTTAATGGGATGTTCTAAAATTCTACACTTTAACACAGATACCGAAGTGGACGGTGGGTGTAGAAAGGCTGACTACCCTTAATCTAAATCTTCACTTGAAAAGGTCAAAATGTTACATAACTCTTTTTTTTTTTTTTTTTTTTTTTTTTAAGGAAAAAAGAAGAAGATAAGGAGGAGAAGGAAAGATCAAAACGAATATAAAGCATATTAAACGTTAATACCCTTTAAACACTGGAAAAAGGCGGGGTTTTGTATTGTGTGTCATTTGGGAGCTGTAGAGTGCCAGAAAATTACTTTATGTAATAAAACTTTTCATTTAAAGGGTATATAAAGCAGTATTATATTTAATACATAGACTATTCAGAAAAAAAATACCATTCATCTGGTTCATGAAAAATAAAGAACATTTTCTGGCATTGCTCTATGTATATACATTTTTGTCAACCTATCCCGGAAGATTACTGGTCCCGCCCCTTTCCGTACATTTTTTTCACATCAGTCTTTTTAGAGCTGTGTCAGCCATCGGTGGCTGACACTGATCTTTCCATTTAGGCCAAGTCAGCCGGCAGTGTAAAATATGATATAAAACTACAGAACTTACATAGTTTTAAGTAATTACTGACAATTTATTTAAAACTTACTTCATGTTTTTTTTTTTTTTTAATAGGATTTTTATAGGATTATATCGTTAAGGCCTAATGGGGTTTATTGAAACTCGATAAACATAACACGCTTCTAAGCAGCACGTGTGGCCTGAATGGGATTTCAAAAGAATTCGCGTGGCGCTCAATGAGTTAATCGTAAATGTATTTGAAGTTAATTACTCTAAAAATTAAATTGTGTACACACAGGGGCGGGAACTAACAATGTTACGGGTTAGGTTGGCAAGTATGCATATATATTTTGCTTGATTTATAAAAATTTATAACACATTTTCTTCTTTTTTTTAGTATTTTGTGTTTATATCTCTCATTAAAAATAAATACAATATTCATATATAAACATTTCCATACAGTAATGTATATAAACATATTGATTAAAGAAGATTTGTTGATATTATATAATTATTCTTCTATCTGTATAGTATATTAACACAAATATATTTTGTAAATTTCGCAGCATCGAAAAACAGCAACATAGCTTCCATATCAAGGCTTAATGTAAATAGCCACGCCTTTTCACAAATTTTCTAAGACTTTATAATATAAAGCAAAATAATTTTGCATATATGTAATTAAATCATTTAAGTTTTGTCTTCAATAATCGATGTAGTAAATACCATTGTGATTTATGCATACCAGCGTCACATATAGAGTCAAATAGGAATATGCAAATTTGTCTTTTTTTAAAAATAGTGTTTCAGCGAATCAGAGGCGGGGCTTCTTTTCTTTTGAAATTCTTTCACAATCCTTCGCCTACATTGTGATAACTTTACAAAAATATGCCAATTTGTATAATAAACATGGAAATATTGCTTAGGAAACAATAAAAATAACATAAAGGTAAATTAAAATAGTTTTCCGTCAAATTATATACAAGCATTTACTTATAGAGGATACAGATTATAACAAGTGACGGCCCCCTAACAGGAATAAAAAGTGAAATATCACTGTAACTCAAAAAATAATGTTAGGAACGAGCTGTAAATTTGGAAACCCATGTTTTTGATGATGCCCGTTCTATTCGTGCAAAAATTAACATAGGTCATAATTCATAATTTTTTCAAATATGAATTTATTAATAATTTTCATAATTCAAAAAATGTTTTTTTAGCAAAAATTTGCATGGAATATGTTTGGGTTACTTCATTCTAACGAATAAAAAAAACAGAATTTAAATATCATAATTATTTCGGAAGATATGATTTAATGTTTGTCACATTCATTTAACATTAGCATCCCCAAACTTTGACAGCTTATAACTCTATGAAAAATTGAGCGAAATATATAAACTATACCATTTTCCGTAATGATTTGATCCAAGGAATTCAAATAAATTGTAAAAAATGGGGGTTACCATTGAAAAAAATGAAGTTGATGTCAGTTTTAATGTGTAGACGACCCCCTAAGTAAAATCTAACTATAACATTATAAACTAGACGTTATTACAAACTGATTGGTACCAGTCGCATGTTTCTACGATAATTTACGGCAAAATTAGGTGGGGGGGTGGCGTTTTTTTGGGGGGTGACTGTACTTTAATGTTTTTTTACTTATAGCCATCACCAGCAGTGATTAGTACGATAAAAAAATTTCTTACCTTTGTATATAAATTTTCGCCTCTATAGCTTCTTTACATGATCTCTATGTATGAACTCTAATGTTTTCTATTTTATAGCCATCGACGGCAGTTTTGGAACAAACATTTTGAACATTTGTATATATATTCCCTATCTATGTTTCTCTAAATGTCGTAAATATTGTATAAAATGAATATTTCTTATTGTTAAACTTTTGTATTCAACTAAAAGTTCAATGTATGTATGTATTATTAGTATGGGGTAAAGAGAATTTTTTTTTAGCTATTTTGCATGTAAATTCGTGTTTAACAACTAACTTTAATAAACAAACAATTTCTTTTTTTTCCATTATGCAAATAGCTAGGTGGGAAATATTGGTTATCTATAAAATTTTATATGTCAAACTCTTATTTATCTATCTACAAGTTGTAGTTTACTTTCTATTTTTGATTTCTACTGTAAAAAAAGTTTTGCATTTTAGAAATACTCTGATGATTAGAACCTTCAGTCCAGTCGTTCACCTGAAAACCCAATCTCATGATTTCTTCAACTGTTACTTTGAAATGAAGACGCAGAATTTCTGGACATTTCCCAGCACTTTTGAGCTCGGAAGGGGAAAGACTTTTCCTGGACGCATGCCAGCAGATGCACTCTCAAGTTACTTTTACTAGCTGATGTTTCTGGGCCTAGACTGGCCTTCATATGGCTAAAGACTTTTTTCCTTATCATTTTGCACCAGTTAAATTGAATTTTTAATGATCGCATTTTTTGTCTAAGCGATCCTTCTGTACTAAAATTTGTTCATTTCATGAAATTTTTACCTTTTCGTGTTAAAGGAAAGATGTACCTGTCATCCCCGCTGTACTGTTGGGCTTTATTTCACTAACTTTTTAGCGCTAGGGTTTTCCATCATAAAGCAACTTAGAATGAGCTTAAATTTCTTATCATAAATTTTTTCTAAGTGGATGGTTTTTCAGCCCAGCGCTCTTAAAATTTTTACTCACTATTAGAATTTAAAACCAAGTAGTTATTGTTGGGCAGTTTAATTTAAGTTTCCCCCCCTCTTTTTCTAATGTATTATGGAGTTTAATTTTAAGCAGTAAGTAACTGCGACTATTTTTTAATTGCATTGTATAGCAATACTTTAAAATTTTCACGGGTAAAAACCCGTTGTGGATTTTTAGGTGAATTTTTTGTCTTTTGGGGAGGAACTGTGAGGTAAAGTAATGTTAGCGTAACGCTACAAATGAAGTTCGCACTTTACGAATAACATGTGAATGTGCAGAGTTTAGGATTCAGTTGATTAATGGAGTTAGTTCCTATGATAAACTAAATGATAATTTGCGATATGTTAATTTTATAAAGTAAGATGGATATAAAAGGGTGAAGTGGTAGTGAGAAGGGAGGTAGAAGTAAGAGAGAAGTAAGAGGTTGATAGTGAATCAGAAGTAGTAGGAGGTCAAAGGAGTTAGTAGCGAGCGGCTATAGTAGAAGATAGTCGAATAGTATAGTGGCTTAGGGAATCCTCCCACTAACGAAAGACGAGTAGTCGTGAGAGGTAACGACGTGAAGTGAAGCAGTTGAGATTAATTATGGTTATCTATTGATAGTTAAAGTATTTATGAAGGTTGCCCCTTTAAGTTTATAAAGGTATTGAATGTGAATATAGTCCAACGCCCACCTTTTCATTAAGCTCTAAATAAAAGCTCTTTATTTATTTTATAATTTAAGTCTCGTACTCTATTACTTACCATTCAGCTACTTCTTTAAGTAATTAAGTTAAGCTTAATCTAAGTTAAATGAGATCATGACAACCGCTAGGTCGTTACACTTTCTCTCACCCATAGGGTCGAGAAAGTATTGTTTTAGAATCAAATTTTCAAACGTGAGATTTTGTTATATTTACATGTTCTGAGGCCCCTAAATATGAAAATCATGTTTTTAGCGAATGGTCTGTGTGTCTGTTATCAGTATATTTCAAGAACAAATAGTAGGAGAAATTCCAAACTGGGTATTCTAAATGTGTATCATGTAGGGATGCTACAGTAAGCTTTTCGTTGAGATGAAGCAAATGGTTCGTGTACAGGGACACTCAAAAGTATTCAAATACATTACGTCTATGGGGGAAATTGCAGTTAAGTAGAGTTTAACATCTATAGACTGCACTAAACCAAATGAAACGAGAGTAAATTTTCATGATGGGTATCTTTCAAAAGAGCTCGCCAATACCTTTAAAACGAATGGTTGAACCATCGATCTGCGAGAATTTAAAACAAAGTTATCGATTTTTTTTTTCATTTTTAACAAAAAAAAAAAAATAATAATATAATATTGAGAATAAATTCAACTTTTCTTTTTTTTTTAGTGTTATACTACTTCTCTAATATGGAAATCGACTGCATTATCATAAAAGATAATTTGTTTAAATGATAATTTTAATAAATTATTTTTAAAAAACAGAATTAGTTTTTAATAACCGAATTAAATTCTATATAAATGTAGGTGCATTAATGAAACGGGGAGTTGAAGGGGACGCACACAGAACTAATTATCATATTAAACTCTTCCGATGCCTAATTTGAATTGTTTAACATAGGTTTACATAACAGTACTCGTTATCTTACCTCTTAATCTCCAACCTGTATTTATAGTATTAAATTTCAGGGTAAAAGAAAGTCGTGTGGGTGACACACCAGATTATTCTTCTTTTTATAAAATGTTCAAATTGTATTAAGAAAATTTATAAATTTATAAACCCATCGAAAATCGGAAATTGAATATTTTTAGGAATACTTTCTTCCTATTAGTATAGAAGAATGTTTTAAAAAAGGTAGACTACTGAATTGTTCTGAAATACTGTATCAAATCGCTAAAGCCTATTCAGTCCGAAGTACAGCGAGACAAAGTTCTTTCTCCTGTATAAATAAAACCATTTCCTTCTGAATATTGAAGGCTTTCCCAGTCTAATAAAATTTATGGAGCTAATAAACGCAACATTTTTTTTTTTCATTGCTTTTTTTTATCTTTTTAAACAGATTGGTTTAATTTGTTCTAAAGCTAATTTGTAAGGCTTCGGATAAATTTAGTTTTTTAATCATATTAAGTATTCAAGTTGTTCAAATCCATCGAAAAGCTTAAAAAAAAAAAAAAAAAAAAAAAAAAAATCTAGAAAGAGTGTTTTTCGTCACAATGGTTCTGTAAATAAATTTAGATAGAGCTTTGGTCTAAACTGTAAAAAGTAGTGCAGGACTGAATCAATTTTATTATTGCAAACATAAAATTGTGAACCTTGTTACCACGATGTGGTAATTTATTTGGAGCATGTGACTCTATATTTTCTAAAATATTTGTTCACATTAACAACCCTATAAAAACGCAAGTTTAAAATTTTTAATTTGAAAACTGAACAATTGCAAAATTTCCATGCTCTCTCTTTCTCTCTCTTTAAAAATAAATCAACTAGTGGATCTACAGTTCAGGAGCCTCAACGTCTCATTAGCATCACTTATTAATCAACAGATCATTTTTATTTTTTCCTTATTTTATATATATAAAAAGGTTAACATTAAAATTAAAAATCACCTTTTTTAAAATTGGTAAAAGTTTTTAGAGATTATTAACTAACAAATAATGCAATCAGCTAAAGTATTTCAGCAGCACTTAAATCGATTAATCGTTTCTAAACTTTTAATATTTTCTTTTTACTAATGTTCGTTTGGCAACCTGTTTATTTCTACTATCTTCGTAAGTAACGTTTAACATGTGGATTGCTAAAATTACTTATTCCTTGTTTAAATTTTGGTTTGTGTTATTAATTTAATTTCCTTTTTTTCTTTTTTGTTTTGTTGCAAGATAGAGACTTGAGCTGTATATTGCTGGAATTAGCTATACAGGCTTACGGAATCTTGCATATGCTGATAGAAATGCAAGTTTCCTGAAGAGTGTATTTCAATTTTTCAGCATTTAAAATTTCAATTTTCAATTCATGAATTCCATTTTTTCCCCCTTTTAACGGAACTTTTTGGTGATTTTATCCTTTTTCTTTTTTCTCTCAAATGTTGACTGTTACTAATAATTCAATGTTTTTGCAAATTCTCTCATCGTTAGGCTTATGTGTTACGTTAGAGTTATTTCTCTTCTGCGTAAGTACTTTAACTTGTTTTACTAATCATTGGTACTCAAATTAATTTAATACTGTGACTAATTTTAATAGACATAAATCTCAATTAAAATTTATTTTATGTTGGTATTTTCATCTATCTTTTGTCTGCTGAGTGTTACAATGATACTAAAATATTTTCAAATTATATGTATATAGAAACGTTTTAGAGGGGGAGTGGCGGCCGGCCCCCTCAAACTCCCGTTATGTCTCTATTTCTATAACTATTTGTACTATATGTACATATATGTATTCCTAATAAATGGTAGTCTTGCATTAATTCCTTGTAATTCATAAATACTTGTATCAAATTTCATACAAAATGATTACATAACATATCGGAATTATTTTGTTGTGTAAACCTGTAAATGAATTACGAATTCTAAGCCTACACTACTTCACATAAAAACATACTTTTAAAATTCTAATAAAATTCCTTTATATTTAATGGGGTGTAAACATGTTAAAATACACTTTTAAGAAATACCGACTATAGAACGTAATTGTACGAAATTCTTCTATGTGTCCCGAAAAGGAGCCACAGTTATTACATACGCTAATAATAAGAATACACCTAATTAATTATAACTCATTAATTTTTCAAACTAATTTGACATCATTTGACATCATACAGTACATCGTCGGAATTCTTTTGTGTGGTTCCATAAATAAATTATTTAGTCTATACGTAACCTTTTTTAAGAGTAAACGTGCTTTTAAGCATCTTTACAATGCATGTTAATTCCATTGTGTTCAATACAGCATAAACGCATTAAAGTGTACTTAAATAAAAAAATTGTCCATAGGCTCTAATGTCACGAAATTCTTTCGTGTGTCTCCGTAAACGAACCATAAGCATTTTATACACCAGCAAAAATTATTCAGCTTATTCTACGTTTTTCATGAATAATTGCTCGAATTTTGATATAATTTGGATGATTGCGTGACATTGTCAGAACACTTTTGTTAGGTCCTGTACATCAATTAGCAAGCCTAAGAACATATATTTTCTGCAGAAAACATAAGTTTTTGCATATGTGAGTAATTTACGCTAATTTCATTTTGTTGATTGCAAAGTAATAACGTTAAAATGCGTTTAAACGAAAGTCACCCCATATGCCGTAAAGATAAGAATTTTGGCGTGTCTCTGTACACAATTCATAAACAATATAGACATAAAAAATTATACAGCTTTTTCTATAGAGAGCCTGAACGTGTGTGGCAATTTGCAAGTCAATCGGAGGATTTTTGCGGCCACTATTGCGGTACATACAAATTCTGCCCATAGGCCGTAATGATAAGAAATATTTTGGTGTGTCCCTGTACACGAACTGAAAATGGAATGCACATCAAAAACTACACAGCTATTTTCGTGTAGCTTATAAACATGCGTATGCGTACCAAATTGCAAGTCAATAGCGCGATTTTTGGGGTCGCTATCGCGGTGCATACAAATTCTCCCCAAAGGCCATAATGATAAGAAAAACTTTGACGTGTCCCTGTACACGAACTACAAATGAAATACACACCTAAAACTATACAGCTGATTCCGTTGGGCTCATAAACATGTTTACCAAATTGCAAGTCAATAACGGGAATTTTTGCGGCTGCTATCGCGCGACAGACAGACACACAGACGGAACCCAAAATCTTTTTGAATGTCAACAGGGAGGCCTCCACTGACATTTCGGTTATAAATGTATGTAAAATTAAAAACTTAATAATCACCTAATATTGCATTATCTTTCTGTTTTTTCCGTACATGGGTTACAAAGAATTAGTGTTGTGGTACATGCAAACTGCGTAATTGATAATAAAATTTGCTTTCTTCTTTTTTACCAATTTATTTCGAAAAACTTTTACAGGCGCATATTCCTTTCTGAGTTCTGAACAAATAAATTCCTGCCAACGTATCTGAAGGTATGCGTATATCTCGTCAGTGTCAACAAGTCTGTATTTCGTCATCATCCCACATTCACATCTGCACACCTGACTTGTTTTTTGCGTGATAAAATTCTTCCTTCAACATACTATCCATTATTTTTCCATTTATTCATGCAAAAATATCCCATTCATAAGCAGAACTTTTGCTTCGGAAAATTCCTGCTTCCAAAACCGAAGGAAATATCTATTAAACTAGTTAATATAGGTGGACTCTGCTCAGTTCCCCCATCATATTTATGTTCTCATAAATTTCTAGTGCGAGACATATTATAATCATGTTAAAAGAAATGAATTTGACCAAAGCTTGATACAGTGACAGAATGAAATCCCCGCCTAGTAGGCTATCCATCGTTCACTTCGATATATTTATCTTATTCTAATCGATTAATTTATTTTATCAGGGTCAATTCCGTTTTTTAGTTTTCATGCTACTATTTCCAATGCAATAATCCTCAAAATTCATATTTATATGAAAAATTTACAATTTCGCTATGTTGATAAAATCGTAAATTACGAATAATTTACGAAATTTTCCTATTAGAATATTTGTATTCAATCATGTTCAAACAAATATCATAAATGTAATTTTGAAGTCTAATGTATTTACGATCCTCAAAATGGAAGTTTGTGCTCAATTTTGCCTTATTCTGACATGTTAAGTCAATCGTAAATTCCAAATAATCGTAAATTCCAAAAATTTTATAAATTGGAAAAATCATAGTCTATGATTTTTATGCCAGTAATCTAAATAATATTTCGAAAGTGGTTTGACATCTTTGCGATGAAAATATCCCTCAAGATTGACGTTTATGTGAAATTTTGCTCGATTCTGTCATATTAAGAAATTCGTAAATTTTCAATAACTTACGAAATTTTTATATTGGAAAATTCATAGTCATTAATATTCATGCCAGTGTCCTAAATAATATTTCAAAAGTAGTCTGACATCTTTACGATGAAAATATCTCTAAAAATTGACGTTTATGTGAAATTTTGTCCTATACTACCATGTTAAGAAATTCGTAAATTTCCAATAACTTTCAAAAATTTCAAAGTAGCATATTTATGATATTCATTCTGGCATCAAAACTGACATTTTAAAACTGTTCTGACAGTTTTACAGTAAAAAGATTCCATTTAATGCACGTTTAAGTAAATTTTTGTCATATTCTCCCATGTTAAGAAAATCGTAAATTTCTAATAACTTACGAAGTTTTTTAATTCGAATGTTGCAAACGAATAGGGTTCTTGCCAGTATCGAAAGTAATATTTTAAAACTGATCTGACCTCTCTGCGATCATTTGTTCGTGAGATATCGTGTAAACAGACTAACAAACTAACGGACTAACACACTAACAGACTCTCTACAGACAGACACCATACAAATTTTGTCATTTTCGGATTTCTCACACCTGAAAACGTATAAAAAGTCAAAAAACCGAGGTCGAAATTTTTATCGATTACCTAAGTTCCCATACCTATAGTATGATGGGGAACTACAAATTATCGGGAAAAATTCCGTCTGGCTTTCCGAACATTAAATAATTACCCACAGGGCCCGATTTTGATTTCTGGGGACACTGAAAAAAGAGCCATTCGGTGTCTTCCCACATATACAATCTATTTCAACTGTTTCTTAGCAGGTAGGTTAGATCCGTGTAATATGGGCCCGCTAAGCAAGAATTCTCATAAAACTAAAATTATAAAACTAAAAAGATTTAATTTGTTGGCTGCTCATTAGAATTGTATAGTTGCATGGTTCAAGCTTGGTAAAGCACTCTGAGAACTGTTAATAATTGCAGGAATTAATTATTTTATGTATGTATTGGTAGTCTATATTACACATACGTTCGTGTACTATGGACCAAGTGGTACATAGTTGTCCTTCCCAAACAAATGACACACTTGGAATTGTGAAACGAACTGTCCAGCATGTTCTCTCATACAGTTGTTCATCTCTTGGAAATAATAGAAATGGACGAAAAAAGTAATAGTTAATGGACGAATAGTTAATGATCCAAAGATTATATCCAATGGGTAGTATGCGAAGGAAGTGTTAGCTTGATTACCCCTGATTCTCTGGCTTATTCTATAGCCTCAAGATTTTGAGTGTGAGACATACGTACGCCGAGCATTAACTAAACCTCTCTGTTTTTATCATGGACCACTGATTCATATTACACAACAGAGGTTGGTTCATATTACACGCATAAACAGAGCAACGTTGTTTCCAATCATATATCGCTATGCAAATTGGCGCCCATAACGCGAATGTCTAAATTGTTCATAAAATAAGTACATTTGCTACTATTAACGCGAAAATTATATTACAATTACCTAAGAGCAGAAAGTAATACTTTCATTTTAACATACTTGTTGCATCAATGATGCTATAAACCGAAAACTCAATTTCATAATCGTCCAAATACAGGAACGCATGTACAAATCACTTCCTGCTTTGTATAGCAATAATATTCACTAAAAGTAATGAGATGGTTTCACTATCTAGCGTTGAACATATAAATTTCCTCATGGTCAATATTACACGGTTTTCCCCTATATGCTAAATAGGAGGACACTCAGATATGTTTAATATGATTTAAAAATATCAATGATGTACGTATACATGTTTAAAAATGCTGCAAGTTTTCTAACAGTACAGAAACCCCAAGAAAATTAAAACAAGCACGAAAATTTATGCAGTTTGCATTGCTTATTTATAACTTTCAACTTATATGTACTCATTGCATGGTTTGACTTTCAGAGTTCTTTGCCTACGTTATCACCGAATCAGACAGAAAGAACCACAAAAATGCAGATAGATAGATTAATTGAATTCATAATCACTTTTAAACATTGTTGGAAAGTGTTAGAAATCCTTAATCCATTAACCGCTAAAACTCGAAATAATGATCTTTTTCTAAATACAAACAGTAATACGCATTATTTTGATCATATATAACAATACTTTAAAATAAAATTATTAAAGTGAGTCTTATTTTACTAAATACAGGGTGTTGTATTTGCACAACTTCAGTGGAATAAGAGTATAGAATGAATACAAACAAATGTTTACGGAAATTTTCTTCAGGGAGCATAAAACAAAATAAACTACAGATAACTACAAAAGTAATTATTTTATTACGAAAACATATTTTACAAGTTATTTGAACTCATTCAAATTATCTTTGTTCACATTTAGAGCCTCTGTTTACATTTAGTATCTGTTTACATTTGTACTCTTTGTTTACGTTTGTAGCCTTTGTATACATTTAGAGTCTTTGTTTACATTTGTAGTCTTTGTTCACATTTAGAGGATTTGTTTACATTTAGTGCCTGTTTATATTTGTAATCTTTGTTTACATTTGTAGTCTTTGTTTACATTCAGAGTCTTTGTTTATATTTAGAGTATTTGTTTACCTTTGTAGTCTTTGTATACAGTCATAGTCTATGTTTTTATTTGTAGTTTTTGTTTACATTTAGAGTCATTGTTTACCTTTGTAGTCTTTGTATACAGTCATAGTCTACGTTTTATCTTGTAGTTTTTGTTTGCATTTAGAGTCATTGTTTACATTTGTAGTCTTTGTTTACATTTAGAGTTTCTGTTTAAATTTGTAATCTTTTTTACATTTGTAGTCTTTGTTTACATTTATAGTCTGTTTCCAATTAGTGTCTTTGTTTACATTTGTAGTCTTTGTTTACATTCGTAGTCTTTGTTTAGATTCAGAGTGTTTGCATTTAGAGCCTTTGTTTAAATTTGCGTCTTTCTTTACAATTGCAGTCTTTGTTTACATTTAGAGCTTTTACTTACATTCAGAGCCTTTTAAATTTGTACATTTTGTGTACATTTGTAGTCTTTTTTACATTTGTAATCTTTGTTTACATTTGCAGTCTTTGTTTTTATTTGTAGTCTTTTACATTTAGATTCTTTGTTTACATGTGTAGTCTTTGTTTATGTTTAGAGTCTTTGTTTACATTTAAAGTCTTTGTTTCCATTTGTAGTCTTTGTATACATTCGTAGTCTATTTTTTATTTGTAGTTTTTGTTTGCATTTATAGTCTTTGTTTACATTTGTAATCTTTGTTTAAATTAGAGTCTTTGTTTACATTTAGAGTCTGTTTACATTTGTGGTCTTTGTTTATATTTAGGGTCTTTGTTTATACTTATAGTTTTGTTTACCATTACTGTCTTTGTTTACATTTGTACTCTTTGTTTACATTTAGAGTCTTTGTTCACATTTTGGGTCTTTACATTTGCGCTTTTTGTTTACATTTGTAGTGTTTGTTTACATTTAGAGTGTTTACATTTGTAGACTTTGTTTACATTTTTAGATTTTGTTTACATTTTTAGATTTTGTTTACATTTAGAGTCTTTGTTTACATTTGTAGTTTTTGTTTACATTTAGAATCTTTGTTTACATTTGTAATCTTTTTTTTACATTTGTAGTGTTTGTTTACATTTAGTGTGTTTACATTTGTAGACTTCGTTTACATTTTTAGATTTTGTTTACATTTAGAGTCTTTGTTAACAATTTTACCTTTTGTTTACACCTAGAGTTTTTGTTTACATTTAGTGTCTTTGTTTACAATTAGAGTCTTTGTTTACATTTCTCGTCTTTGTTAATATTTAGAGTGTTTACATTTAGAGCCTTTGTTTACATTTGCAGGCTTTGTTTACATTTAGAGTCTTTGTTTTCATTTAAAGTCCTTGTTTACATTTAGAGTCTTTGTTTACGTTTGTATTCTTTGTTTACATTTGTAGCCTTTGTTTCCATTTATAGTCTTTGTTTATATTTGTAGTCTTTCTTTACATTGTAGTCTTTGTTTTCATTTAAAGTCTTTGTTTACATTTGTAGTCTTTTTTACATTTGTAGTCTTTGTTTACATCTTTACTCTTTTTTTTATATTAAGAGTCTTTGTTTACATATGTAGTCTTTGTTTACATTTGTAGTCTCTTTACATTTAGAGCCTTTGTTTACATTTAGAGTTTTTTTGCATTTATAGTCTTTGTTTACATTTAGAATCCTTGTTTACCTTTAGAGTCTTTGTTTACGTTTGTAGTATTTGTTTACATTTGTAGTCTGTTTATATTTAGATTCATTGTTTACATTTAGAGTCTTTCTTTACATATGTAGTCGTTGTTTACATTTGTAGTCTTTCTTTAGATTTAGTCTTCATTTACATTTAGAGTCTGTTTACATTTGTAGTCTTTGTTTACATTTGTAGTCTTTGTTTACGTTTTGCTGCCTTTGTTTACATTTAGGGCCTTTGTTTACATTTAGTGCCTGTTTACAATTGCGTTCTTTGTTTACATTTGTAGTCTTTGTTTACATTTGAAGTCTACATTTGTAGTCTTTTTTTTACATTTTTAGTCTTTCTTTACATTTAGAGCCGTTGTTTACATATAGTTCCTTTTTACATTTGAGTTCTTTGTTTACATTAATAGTCTTTGTTTACATTTGAAGTCTACATTTGTAGTCTTTTTTTTACATTTTTAGTCTTTGTTTACATTTAGAGCCGTTGTTTACATATAGTGCCTGTTTACATTTGCGTTCTTTGTTTACATTTGTAGCTTTTGTTTACATAAGAGTCTTTGTTTACATTTGTAGCCTTTGTTTACTTTTAGAGTCTTTGTTTGCATTTGTAGTCTTATTCTTATTTACAGACTTGGTTACTTTCAGAGTATGTTTACATTTAGAGTTTTGATTACATTTAGAGTTTTTGTTTACATTTGTAGTCTTTGTTTACATTTAGAATTTGTTTACATTTGTGGTCTTTGTTTACATTTAGGTTCTTTGTTTATACTTATAGTTTTGTTTACCATTATTGTCGTTGTTTATATTTGTACTCTTTGTTTATATTTAGACTTTGTTCACATTTTGTGTCTTAACATTTGCGCTCTTTGTTTACATTTGTAGTCTTTCTTTACATTTAGAATCCAGTTTACATTTAGAATCTTTGTTTACGTTTGTATTCTTTGTTTACATTTGTAGTCTGTTTCCATTTACAGTCTTTGTTTATATTTGTAGTCTTTGTTCTTATTTAGAGTCTGTTTTAATTTGTAGTCTTTGTTTACATTTAGAGGCATTGTTTACGTTTGTAGTCATTGTTTACATTTTTAGTCTTTGTTTGCATTTCTATTCTTTGTTTACATTTGGAGTCTACATTTGTAGTCTTTTTTTACATTTTTAGTCTTTGTTCACATTTAGAGCCGTTGTTTATATAGTGCCCGTTTACATTTGTGTTCTTTGTTTACATTTTTAGTCTTTGTTTACATTTGAAGTCTACATTTAAAGTCTTTTTTTTAATTTTTAGTTTTGTTCATATTTAGAACCGTTGTTTACATATAGTGCCTGTTTACATTTGCGTTCTTTGTTGACATTTGTAGCCTTTGTTTACATAAGAGTTTTTGTTTACATTTGTAGTCTTGCTTTACATTTAGAGTCCAGTTTACGTTTGTGTGCTTTGTTTACATTCCTAGTCTGTTCCCATTTAGAGTCTTTGTTTATATTTCTAGTCTTTGTTTACATTTAGAGTGTTTTAATTTGTAGTCTTTGTTTACATTTACAGGATTTGTTTACGTTTGTAATTTTTATTTACTTTTGTAGCCTTTGTTTCCATTTAGATTCTTTGTTTACATTTGTAGTCTTTGTTTACATTTACAGTGTTTTTATTTGTAGTCTTTGTTTAGGTTTAGAGTCTTTGTTTACATTTGCAGCCTTTGTTTACATTTAGAGTCTTTGTTTACATTTGTAGTCTTTGTTCACACTTACAGCTTTGTTTACCTTTAGAGTCTCTTTACATTTGTATTCTTTGTTTACATTTGTAGACTTTGTTTACATTTGAAGTCTACATTTGTAGTCTTTTTTTTACATTTTTTGTCTTTGTTTACATTTAGAGCCGTTCTTTACATATAGTGCCTCTTTACATTTGCGTTCTTTGTTTACATTTGTAGCTTTTGTTTACACAAGAGTCTTTCTTACATTTGTAGGCTTTGTTTACTTTTAGAGTCTTTGTTTGCATTTGCACTCTTTGTTCTTATTTATAGTCTTTGTATACATTCAGAGTATGTTTACATTTAAAGTTTTGATTTCATTTAGAGTTTTTGTTTACAGTTGTAGTCTTTGTTTACATTTAGAGTCTGTTTACATTTGTGGTCTTTGTTTACATTTAGGGTCTTTGTTTACATTTGTAGTGTTTGTTTACATTTAGAGTGTTTACATTTGTAGACTTTGTTTACATTTTTAGATTTTGTTTACATTTTTAGATTTTGTTTACATTTAGAGTCTTTGTTTACATTTGTAGTTTTTGTTTACATTTAGAATCTTTGTTTACATTTGTAATCTTTTTTTACATTTGTAGTCTTTGTTTACATTTAGTGTGTTTACATTTGTAGACTTCGTTTACATTTTTAGATTTTGTTTACATTTAGAGTCTTTGTTAACAATTTACTCTTTGTTTACACCTAGAGTTTTTGTTTACATTTAGTGTCTTTGTTTACAATTAGATTCTTTGTTTACATTTGTAGTCTTTGTTAATATTTAGAGTGTTAACATTTAGAGCCTTTGTTTACATTTGCAGGCTTTGTTTACATTTAGAGTCTTTGTTTTCATTTAAAGTCCTTGTTTACATTTAGAGTCTTTGTTTACGTTTGTATTCTTTGTTTACATTTGTAGTCTTTGTTTCCATTTATAGTCTTTGTTTATATTTGTAGTCTTTGTTTACATTTGTAGTCTTTGTTTTCATTTAAAGTCCTTGTTTATATTTGTAGTCTTTGTTTACATTTGTAGTCTTTGTTTACATTTAGAGCTTTTATTTACATTCAGTGCCTGTTTAAATTTGTAAACTTTGTTTACATTTGTAGTCCTTGTTTACATTTACTGTCTTTTTATTTGTAGTCTTTGTCTACATTTAGAGTCTTTGTTTACATTTGTAGTCTTTTTTGTATTTGTACTCTTTGTTTACATTTGTAGCCTTTGTTTTCATTTAGAGACTTTGTTTACATTTGTAGTCTTTGTTTACATCTTTACTCTTTGTTTATATTAAGAGTCTTTGTTTACATATGTAGTCTTTGTTTACATTTGTAGTCTCTTTACATTTAGAGCCTTTTTTTACATTTAGAGTTTTTTTGCATTTGTAGTCTTTGTTTACATTTAGAACCCTTGTTTACCTTTAGAGTCTTTGTTTACGTTTGTAGTATTTGTTTACATTTGTAGTCTTTCTTAAGATTTAGTCTTCATTTACATTTAGAGTCTGTTTACATTTGTAGTCTTTGTTTACATTTGTAGTCTTTGTTTACGTTTTGCTGCCTTTGTTTACATTTAGGGCCTTTGTTTACATTTAGTGCCTGTTTACATTTGCGTTCTTTGTTTACATTTGTAGTCTTTGTTTGCATTTGAAGTCTACATTTGTAGTCTTTTTTTTACATTATTAGTCTTTCTTTACATTTAGAGCCGTTGTTTACATATAGTTCCTTTTTACATTTGTGTTCTTTGTTTACATTAATAGTCTTTGTTTACATTTGAAGTCTACATTTGAAGTCTACATTTAGTGTCTTTGTTTACAATTAGATTCTTTGTTTACATTTGTAGTCTTTGTTAATATTTAGAGTGTCTACATTTAGAGCCTTTGTTTACATTTGCAGGCTTTGTTTACATTTAGGGTCTTTGTTTTCATTTAAAGTCCTTGTTTACATTTAGAGACTTTGTTTACATTTGTAGTCTTTTTTATATTTGTACTCTTTGTTTACATTTGTAGCCTTTGTTTTCATTTAGAGACTTTGTTTACATTTGTAGTCTTTGTTTACATCTTTACTCTTTGTTTATATTAAGAATCTTTGTTTACATATGTAGTCTTTGTTTACATTTGTAGTCTCTTTACATTTAGAGCCTTTGTTTACATTTAGAGTTTTTTTGCATTTGTAGTCTTTGTTTACATTTAGAATCCTTGTTTACCTTTAGAGTCTTTGTTTACGTTTGTAGTATTTGTTTACATTTGTAGTCTGTTTATATTTAGATTCATTGTTTACATTTAGAGTCTTTGTTTACATATGTAGTCCTTGTTTACATTTGTAGTCTTTCTCTAGATTTAGTCTTCATTTACATTTAGAGTCTGTTTAAATTTGTAGTCTTTGTTTACATTTGTAGTCTTTGTTTACGTTTTGCTGCCTTTGTTTACATTTAGGGCCTTTGTTTACATTGAGTGCCTCTTTACATTTGCGTTCTTTGTTTACATTTGTAGTCTTTGTTTATATTTGAAGTCTACATTTGTAGTCTTTTTTTTACATTTTTTGTCTTTCTTTACATTTAGAGCCGTTGTTTACATATAGTGCCTGTTTACGTTTGCGTTCTTTGTTTACATTTGTAGCTTTTGTTTACATAAGAGTCTTTGTTTACATTTGTAGCCTTTATTTACTTTTAGAGTCTTTGTTTGCATTTATAGTCTTATTCTTATTTACAGACTTAGTTACTTTCAGAGTATGTTTATATTTAGAGTTTTGATTACATTTAGAGTTTTTGTTTACATTTGTAGTCTTTGTTTACATTTAGAATTTGTTTACATTTGTGGTCTTTGTTTACATTTAGGGTCTTTGTTTATACTTATAGTTTTGTTTACCATTATTGTCTTTGTTTATATTTGTACTCTTTGTTTACATTTAGACTTTGTTCACATTTTGTGTCTTAACATTTGCGCTCTTTGTTTACATTTGTAGTCTTTCTTTACATTTAGAATCCAGTTTACATTTAGAATCTTTGTTTACGTTTGTATTCTTTGTTTACATTTGTAGTCTGTTTCCATTTAGAGTCTTTGTTTGGATTTAGAGTTTTGTATACATTTGTAGTCTTTGTTTACATTTGCAGCCTTTGTTTACATTTAGAATCTTTGTTTACATTTGTAGTCTTTGTTCACACTTACAGCTTTGTTTACCTTTAGAGTCTGTTTACATTTGTATTCTTTGTTTACATTTGTAGACTTTGTTTACATTTGAAGTCTACATTTGTAGTCTTTTTTTTACATTTTTTGTCTTTGTTTACATTTAGAGCCGTTCTTTACATATAGTGCCTCTTTACATTTTCGTTCTTTGTTTACATTTGTAGCTTTTGTTTACACAAGAGTCTTTCTTACATTTGTAGGCTTTGTTTACTTTTAGAGTCTTTGTTTGCATTTGCACTCTTTGTTCTTATTTATAGTCTTTGTATACATTCAGAGTATGTTTACATTCAAAGTTTTGATTTCATTTAGAGTTTTTGTTTACATTTGTAGTCTTTGTTTACATTTAGAGTCTGTTTACATTTGTGGTCTTTGTTTACATTTAGGGTCTTTGTTTATACTTATAGTTTTGTTTACCATTATTGTCTTTGTTTACATTTGTACTCTTTGTTTACATTTAGAGTCTTTGTTCAAATTTTGGGTCTTTACACTTGCGCTCTTTGTTTACATTTGTAGTGTTTGTTTACATTTTGACTGTTTACATTTGTAGACTTTGTTTACATTTTTAGATTTGTTTACATTTAGAGTCTTTGTTTACATTTGTAGTTTTTGTTTTCATTTAGAATCTTTGTTTACATTTCTAATCTTTTTTTTACATTTGTAGTCTTTGTTTACATTTAGTGTGTTTACATTTGTAGACTTCGTTTACATTTTTAGATTTTGTTTACATTTAGAGTCTTTGTTAACAATTTTACTCTTTGTTTACACCTAGAGATTTTGTTTACATTTAGTGCCTTTGTTTACAATTAGTCTTTGTTTACATTTGTAGTCTTTGTTAATATTTAGAGTGTTTACATTTAGAGCCTTTGTTTATATTTGCAGGCTTTGTTTACATTTAGAGTCTTTGTTTTCATTTAAAGTCCTTGTTTACATTTAGAGTCTTTGTTTACGTTTGTATTCTTTGTTTCCATTTGTAGTCTTTGTTTCCATTTACAGTCTTTGTTTATATTTGTAGTCTTTCTTTACATTTGTAGTCTTTGTTTTCATTTAAAGTCTTTGTTTATATTTGTAGTCTTTGTTTACATTTGTAGTCTTTGTTTACATTTAGAGCTTTTATTTACATTCAGTGCCTGTTTAAATTTGGAAACTTTGTTTACATTTGTAGTCCTTGTTTACATTTACTGTCTCTTTTTATTTGTAGTCTCTGTGTACATTTAGAGTCTTTGTTTACATTTGTAGTCTTTTTTATATTTGTACTCTTTGTTTACATTTGTAGCCTTTGTTTTCATTTAGAGACTTTGTTTACATTTGTAGTCTTTGTTTACATCTTTACTCTTTGTTTATATTAAGAGTCTTTGTTTACATATGTAGTCTTTGTTTACATTTGTAGTTTCTTTACATTTAGAGCCTTTGTTTACATTTAGAGTTTTTTTGCATTTGTAGTCTGTTTATATTTAGATTCATTGTTTACATTTAGAGTCTTTGTTTACATATGTAGTCCTTGTTTACATTTGTAGACTTTCTTTAGATTTAGTCTTCATTTACATTTAGAGTCTGTTTACATTTGTGGTTTTTGTTTACATTTAGGGCCTTTGTTTACATTTAGTGCCTGTTTACATTTGCGTTCTTTGTTTACATTTGTAGTCTTTGTTTACATTTAGAATCCAGTTTACATTTAGAATCTTTGTTTACGTTTGTATTCTTTGTTTACATTTGTAGTCTGTTTCCATTTAGAGTCTTTGTTTATATTTGTAGTCTTTGTTCTTATTTAGAGTCTGTTTTAATTTGCAGTCTTTGTTTACATTTAGAGACTTTGTTTACGTTTGTAGTCATTGTTTAAATTTTTAGTCTTTGTTTGCAGTTCTATTCTTTGTTTACATTTGGAGTCTACATTTGTTGTCTTTTTTTACATTTTTAGTCTTTGTTCACATTTAGAGCCGTTGTTTATATAGTGCCTGTTTACATTTGCGTTCTTTGTTTACATTTTTTGTCTTTGTTTACATTTGAAGTCTACATTTGAAGTCTTTTTTTAAATTTTTAGTCTTTGTTTACATTTAGAACCGTTGTTTACATAAAGTGCCTGTTTACATGTGCGTTCTTTGTTTACATTTGTAGCCTTTGTTTACATAAGAGTCTTTGTTTACATTTGTAGCCTTTGTTTACTTTTAGAGTCTTCATTTGCATTTGTGCTCTTTGTTCTTATTATAGTCTTTGTATACATTCAGAGTACGTTTACATTTAGAGTTTTGATTACATTTAGAGTTTTTGTTTACATTTGTAGTCTTCGTTTACATTTAGAGTCTGTTTACATTTGTGGTTTTGCTTATATTTGGGGTCTTTGATTATACTTATAGTTTTGTTTACCATTATTGTCTTTGTTTACATTTGTACACTTTGTTTATATTTAGAGTCTTTGTTTTAATTTTGGATCTTAACATTTGCGCTCTTTGTTTACATTTGTAGCCTTTGTTTACATTTAGAGTCTTTGTTTACATTTGCAGTCTTTGTTTACATTTAGAGTGTTTACATTTGTAGACTTCGTTTACATTTTTTGATTTTGTTTACATTTAGAGTCTTTGTTAACAATTTTAGTCTTTGTTTACACCTAGGGTCTTTGTTTACACCTAGAGTTTTGTTTACATTTAGTGTCTTTGTTTACATTTAGAGTCTTTCTTTAAATTTAGAGTGTTTACATTCAGAGCCTTTTTTTACATTTGCAGTCTTTGTTTACATTTAGAGTCTTTGTTTACGTTTGTAGACTTTATTTACATTTGTAGTCTGTTTATATTTAGATTCTTTGTTTACATTTAGAGTCTTTGTTTACATTTATAGTCCTTGTTTACATTTGTAGTATTTCTTTAGATTTAGTTTTTGTCTACATTTAGTGTCTGTTTACATTTGCAGTCTTTGTTTACATTTGTAGTCTTTTATTAGCTTTTGCAGCCTTTGTTTACATTTAGAGTCTTTGTTTACATTTGTAGTCTTTGTTCACACTTGCAGATTTGTTTTCATGTAGTCTGTTTACATTTCTAGTCTTTGTTTACATTTGGAGTCTACATTTGTTGTCTTTTTCTTACATTTTTAGTCTTTGTTTAGATTTAGAGCCGTTGTTTACATTTGCGTTCTTTGTTTACATTTGTAGTCTTTGTTTATATTTGAAGTCTACATTTGTATTCTTTTTTTTACATTTTTAGAACCGTTGTTTACATAAAGTGCCTGTTTACATTTGCGTTCTTTGTTTACATTTGTAGCCTTTGTTTACATTTGTAGCCTATGTTTACTTTTAGAATCTTTGTTTGCATTTGTACTCTTTGTTCTTATTTATAGTCTTTGTATACATTCAGAGTATGTTTACATTTAGAGTTTTGATTGCATTTAGAGTTTTTGTTTACATTTGTAGTGTTTGTTTACATTTAGAGTCTGTTTACATTTGTGGTTTTTGTTTTCATTTGGGGTCTTTGTTTATACTTATACATTTGCAGTTTTTGTTTACATTTAGAGTGTTTACATTTCTAGTCTTTGTTTACATTTGGAGTCTTCATTTGTTGTCTTTTTCTTACATTTTTAGTCTTTGTTTAGATTTAGAGCCGTTGTTTACATTTAGTGCCTTTTTACATTTGCGTTCTTTGTTTACATTTGCAGTCTTTGTTTACATTTGAAGACTACATTTGTAGTAATTTTTTACAGTTTTAGTCTTTGTTTAGATTTGAGCCGTTGTTTACATATAGTGCCTGTTTACATTTGCGTTCACTGTTTATATTTGTAGTCTTTGTTTACATTTGAAGTCTACATTTGTATTCTTTTTTTACATTTTTAGTCTTTGTTTACATTTGCGTTCTTTGTTTACATTTGTAGCCTTTGTTTACATTTGTAGCCTTTGTTTACTTTTAAAGTCTTTGTTTGCATTTGTACTCTTCGTTCTTATTTATAGTCTTTGTATACATTCAGAGTATATTTTTCAGAGTATATTACAGAGTATGTAATCAAAACTCTAACATGTAGAGTTTTGATTACATTTACAGTTTTTGTTTACATTTGTAGTCTTTGTTTACATTTAGAGTCTGTTTACATTTGTGGTCTTTGTTTACATTTAGGGTCTTTGTTTATACTTATAATTTTGTTTACCATTATTGTCTTTGTTTACAATTGTACTCTTTGTTTACATTTAGAGTCTTTGTTCACATTTTGTGTCTTAATATTTGCGCTCTTTGTTTACATTTGTAGTCATTCTTTACATTAAGAGTCCAGTTTGCATTTAGAATCTTTGTTTACGTTTGTATTTGTTTACCTTTGTTTCCATTTAGAGTCTTTGTTTACATTTGTAGACTTTGTTTACATTTAGAGTGTTTTTATTTGTAGTATATGTTTAGGTTTAGAGTCTTTGTTTACATTTGTAGTCTTTGTTTAGATTTAGAGTTTTGTTTACATATGTATTCTTTGTTTAGATTTAGAGTTTTGTTCACATTTGTAGTCTTTGTTTACATTTGCAGCCTTTGTTTACATTCAGTGTCTTTGTTTATTTTTGTAGTCTTTGTTCACACTTACAGATTTGTTTACATTTAGAGTCTGTTTACATTTGTAGTCTTTGTATACATTTGTAGACTTTGTCTACATTTAGAGTCCTTCTTTACATTTGTAGTATTTCTTTATTTCTTTAGTATTTCTTTAGTATTTCTTTTTCTACATTTTTATTCTTTGTTTACATTTAGAGTTTTTTTACATTTGTAGTCTTTGTTTACATTTAGAGTCTTTGTTTACATTTAGAGTCCTTGTTTACCTTTAGAGTCTTTGTTTACGTTTGTAGACTTTATTTACATTTGTAGTTTGTTTACATTTAGATTCTTTGTTTAATTTAGAGTCTTTGTTTACATTTGTAGTCATTGTTTACTTTTGTAGAATTTCTTTAGATTTAGTCTTTGTTTAGTCTTTGTTATTTTCTAAAATATTTGTTCACATTAACAACCCTATAAAAACGCAAGTTTAAAATTTTTAATTTGAAAACTGAACAATTGCAAAATTTCCATGCTCTCTCTTTCTCTCTCTTTAAAAATAAATCAACTTGTGGATCTACAGTTCAGGAGCCTCAACGTCTTATTAGCATCCCTTATTAATCAACAGATCATTTTTATTTATTCCTTATTTTATATATATAAAAAGGTTAACATTAAAATTAAAAATCACCTTTTTTAAAATTGGTAAAAGTTTTTAGAGATTATTAACTAACAAATAATGCAATCAGCTAAAGTATTTCAGCAGCACTTAAATCGATTAATCGTTTCTAAACTTTTAATATTTTCTTTTTACTAATGTTCGTTTGGCAACCTGTTTATTTCTACTATCTTCGTAAGTAACGTTTAACATGTGGATTGCTAAAATTACTTATTCCTTGTTTAAATTTTGGTTTGTGTTATTAATTTAATTTCCTTTTTTTCTTTTTTGTTTTGTTGCAAGATAGAGACTTGAGCTGTACATTGCTGGAATTAGCTATACAGGCTTACGGAATCTTGCATATGCTGATAGAAATGCAAGTTTCCTGAAGAGTGTATTTCAATTTTTCAGCTTAAAATTTCAATTTTCAATTCATGAATTCCATTTTTTCCCCCTTTTAACGGAACTTTTTGGTGATTTTATCCTTTTTCTTTTTTCTCTCAAATGTTGACTGTTACTAATAATTCAATGTTTTTGCAAATTCTCTCATCGTTAGGCTTATGTGTTACGTTAGAGTTATTTCTCTTCTGCGTAAGTACTTTAACTTGTTTTACTAATCATTGGTACTCAAATTAATTTAATACTGTGACTAATTTTAATAGACATAAATCTCAATTAAAATTTATTTTATGTTGGTATTTTCATCTATCTTTTGTCTGCTGAGTGTTACAATGATACTAAAATATTTTCAAATTATATGTATATAGAAACGTTTTAGAGGGGGAGTGGCGGCCGGCCCCCTCAAACTCCCGTTATGTCTCTATTTCTATAACTATTTGTACTATATGTACATATATGTATTCCTAATAAATGGTTGTCTTGCATTAATTCCTTGTAATTCATAAATACTTGTATCAAATTTCATACAAAATGATTACATAACATATCGGAATTATCTTGTTGTGTAACCCTGTAAATGAATTACCAATTCTAAGCCTACACTACTTCACATAAAAACATACTTTTAAAATTCTAATAAAATTCCTTTATATTTAATGGGGAGTAAACATGTTAAAATACACTTTTAAGAAATACCGACTATAGAACGTAATTGTACGAAATTCTTTTATGTGTCCTGAAAAGGAGCCACAGTTATTACATACGCTAATAATAAGAATACACCTAATTAATTATAACTCATTAATTTTTCCAACTAATTTGACATCATTTGACATCATACAGTACATCGTCGGAATTCTTTTGTGTGGTTCCATAAATAAATTATTTAGTCTATACGTAACCTTTTGTTAGGTCCTGTACCACTTTTGTTAGGTCCTGTACATCAATTAGGAAGCCTAAGAACATATATTTTCTGCAGAAAACATAAGTTTTAGCATATGTGAGTAATTTACGCTAATTTCATTTTGTTGTTTGCAAAGTAATAACGTTAAAATGCGTTTAAACGAAAGTCACCCCATATGCCGTAATGATAAGAATTTTGGCGTGTCTCTGTACACAATTCATAAACAATATAGACATAAAAAATTATACAGCTTTTTCTATAGAGAGCCTGAACGTGTGTGGCAATTTGCAAGTCAATCGGAGGATTTTTGCGGCCACTATTGCGGTACGTACAAATTCTGCCCATAGGCCGTAATGATAAGAAATATTTTGGTGTGTCCCTGTACACGAACTGAAAATGGAATGCACATCAAAAACTACACAGCTATTTTCGTGTAGCTTATAAACATGCGTATGCGTACCAAATTGCAAGTCAATAGCGCGATTTTTGGGGTCGCTATCGCGGTTCATACAAATTCTCCCCATAGGCCATAATGATAAGAAAAACTTTGACGTGTCCCTGTACACGAACTACAAATGAAATACACACCTAAAACTATACAGCTGATTCCGTTGGGCTCATAAACATGTTTACCAAATTGCAAGTCAATAACGGGAATTTTTGCGGCTGCTATCGCGCGACAGACAGACATACAGACGGAACCCAAAATCTTTTTGAATGTCAACAGGGAGGCCTCCACTGAAATTTCGGTTATAAATGTATGTAAAATTAAAAACTTAATAATCACCTAATATTGCATTATCTTTCTGTTTTTTCCGTACATGGGTTACAAAGAATTAGTGTTGTGGTACATGCAAACTGCGTAATTGATAATAAAATTTGCTTTCTTCTTTTTTACCAATTTATTTCGAAAAACTTTTACAGGCGCATATTCCTTTCTGAGTTCTGAACAAATAAATTCCTGCCAACGTATCTAAAGGTATGCGTATATCTCGTCAGTGTCAACAAGTCTGTATTTCGTCGTCATCCCACATTCACACCTGCACATCTGACTTGTTTTTTGCGTGATAAAATTCTTCCTTCAATATACTATCCATTATTTTTCCATTTATTCATGCAAAAATATCCCATTCATAAGCAAAACTTTTGCTTCGGAAAATTCCTGCTTCCAAAACCGAAGGAAATATCTATTAAACTAGTTAATATAGGTGGACTCTGCTCAGTTCCCCCATCATATTTATGTTCTCATAAATTTCTAGTTCGAGACATATTATAATCATGTTAAAAGAAATGAATTTGACCAAAGCTTGATACATTGACAGAATGAAATCCCCGCCTAGTAGGCTATCCATCGTTCACTTCGATATATTTATCTTATTCTAATCGATTAATTTATTTTATCAGGGTCAATTCCGTGTTTTAGTTTTCATGCTACTATTTCTAATGCAATAATCCTCAAAATTCATATTTATATGAAAAATTTACAATTTCGCTATGTTGATAAAATCGTAAATTACGAATAATTTACGAAATTTTCCTATTAGAATATTTGTTTTCAATCATGTTCAAACAAATATCATAAATGTAATTTTGAAGTCTAATGTATTTACGATCCTCAAAATGGAAGTTTGTGCTCAATTTTGCCTTATTCTGACATGTTAAGTCAATCGTAAATTCCAAATAATCGTAAATTCCAAAAATTTTATAAATTGGAAAAATCATAGTCTATGATTTTTATGCCAGTAATCTAAATAATATTTCGAAAGTGGTTTGACATCTTTGCGATGAAAATATCCCTCAAGATTGACGTTTATGTGAAATTTTGCTCGATTCTGTCATATTAAGAAATTCGTAAATTTTCAATAACTTACGAAATTTTTATATTGGAAAATTCATAGTCATTAATATTCATGCCAGTGTCCTAAATAATATTTCAAAAGTAGTCTGACATCTTTACGATGAAAATATCTCTAAAAATTGACGTTTATGTGAAATTTTGTCCTATACTACCATGTTAAGAAATTCGTAAATTTCCAATAACTTTCAAAAATTTCAAAGTAGCATATTTATGATATTCATTCTGGCATCAAAACTGATATTTTAAAACTGTTCTGACAGTTTTACAGTAAAAAGATTCCATTTAATGCACGTTTAAGTAAATTTTTGTCATATTCTCCCATGTTAAGAAAATCGTAAATTTCTAATAACTTACGAAGTTTTTTAATTCGAATGTTGCAAACGAATAGGGTTCTTGCCAGTATCGAAAGTAATATTTTAAAACTGATCTGACCTCTCTGCGATCATTTGTTCGTGAGATATCGTGTAAACAGACTAACAAACTAACGGACTAACACACTAACAGACTCTCTACAGACAGACACCATACAAATTTTGTCATTTTCGGATTTCTCACACCTGAAAACGTATAAAAAGTCAAAAAACCGAGGTCGAAATTTTTATCGATTACCTAAGTTCCCATACCTATAGTATGATGGGGAACTACAAATTATCGGGAAAAATTCCGTCTGGCTTTCCGAACATTAAATAATTACCCACAAGGTCCGATTTTGATTTCTGGGGACACTGAAAAAAGAGCCATTCGGTGTCTTCCCACATATACAATCTATTTCAACTGTTTCTTAGCAGGTAGGTTAGATCCGTGTAATATGGGCCCTTTAAGCAAGAATTCTCATAAAACTAAAATTATAAAAATAAAAAGATTTAATTTGTTGGCTACTCATTAGAATTGTATAGTTGCATGGTTCAAGCTTGGTAAAGCACTCTGAGAACTGTTAATAATTGCAGGAATTAATTATTTTATGTATGTATTGGTGGTCTATATTACACATACGTTCGTGTACTATTTACCAAGTGGTACATAGTTGTCCTTCCCAAACAAATGACACACTTGGAATTGTGAAACGAACTGTCCAGCATGTTCTCTCATACAGTTGTTCATCTCTTGGAAATAATAGAAATGGACGAAAAAAGTAATAGTTAATGGACGAATAGTTAATGATCCAAAGATTATATCCAATGGGTAGTATGCGAAGGAAGTGTTAGCTTGATTACCTCTGATTCTCTGGCTTATTCTATAGCCTCAAGATTTTGAGTGTGAGACATACGTACGCCGAGCATTAAATAAACCTCTCTGTTTTTTTCATGGACCACTAATTCATATTACACAACAGAGCATGGTTCATATTACACGCATAAACAGAGCAACGTTGTTTCCAATCATATATCGCTATGCAAATTGGCGCCCATAACGCGAATGTCTAAATTGTTCATAAAATAAGTACATTTGCTACTATTAACGCGAAAATTATATTACAATTACCTAAGAGCAGAAAGTAATACTTTCATTTTAACATACTTGTTGCATCAATGATGCTATAAACCGAAAACTCAATTTCATAATCGTCCAAATACAGGAACGCATGTACAAATCACTTCCTGCTTTGTATAGCAATAATATTCACTAAAAGTAATGAGATGGTTTCACTATCTAGCGTTGAACATATAAATTTCCTTATGGTCAATATTACACGGTTTTCCCCTATATGCTAAATAGGAGGACACTCAGATATGTTTAATATGATTTAAAAATATCAATGATGTACGTATACATGTTTAAAAATGCTGCAAGTTTTCTGACAGTACAGAAACCCCAAGAAAATTAAAACAAGCACGAAAATTTATGCAGTTTGCATTGCTTATTTATAACTTTCAAATTATATGTACTCATTGCATGGTTTGACTTTCAGAGTTCTTTGCCTACGTTATCACCGAATCAGACAGAAAGAACCACAAAAATGCAGATAGATAGATTAATTGAATTCATAATCACTTTTAAACATTGTTGGAAAGTGTTAGAAATCCTTAATCCATTAACCGCTAAAACTCGAAATAATGATCTTTTTCTAAATACAAACAGTAATACGCATTATTTTGATCATATATAACAATACTTTAAAATAAAATTATTAAAGTGAGTCTTATCTTACTAAATACAGGGTGTTGTATTTGCACAACTTCAGTGGAATAAGAGTATAGAATGAATACAAACAAATGTTTACGGAAATTTTCTTCAGGGAGCATAAAACAAAATAAACTACAGATAACTACAAAAGTAATTATTTTATTACGAAAACATATTTTATAAGTTGTTTGAACTCATTCAAATTATCTTTGTTCACATTTAGAGCCTCTGTTTACATTTAGTATCTGTTTACATTTGTACTCTTTGTTTACGTTTGTAGCCTTTGTATACATTTAGAGTCTTTGTTTACATTTGTAGTCTTTGTTCACATTTAGAGGATTTGTTTACATTTAGTGCCTGTTTATATTTGTAACCTTTGTTTACATTTGTAGCCTTGGTTTACATTTAGAGTCTTTGATTATATTTGTACTCTTTGTTTCTATTTGTAGTCTTTGTTTACATTCAGAGTCTTTGTTTATATTTAGAGTATTTGTTTACCTTTGTAGTCTTTGTATACAGTCATAGTCTATGTTTTTATTTGTAGTTTTTGTTTACATTTAGAGTCATTGTTTACCTTTGTAGTCTTTGTATACATTCATAGTCTACGTTTTTATTTGTAGTTTTTGTTTGCATTTAGAGTCATTGTTTACATTTGTAGTCTTTGTTTACATTTAGAGTTTCTGTTTAAATTTGTAATCTTTTTTACATTTGTAGTCTTTGTTTACATTTATAGTCTGTTTCCAATTAGTGTCTTTGTTTACATTTGTAGTCTTTGTTTACATTCGTAGTCTTTGTTTACATTCAGAGTGTTTGCATTTAGAGCCTTTGTTTAAATTTGCGTCTTTCTTTACAATTGCAGTCTTTGTTTACATTTAGAGCTTTTACTTACATTCGAGCCTTTTAAATTTGTACATTTTGTGTACATTTGTAGTCTTTTTTACATTTGTAATCTTTGTTTACATTTGCACTCTTTGTTTTTATTTGTAGTCTTTTACATATGCAGCCCGATTCACAGCGCGGCCGAGTGGAGAAGCGAGTGAGACGTGACGTAGCCGAAACGCTCATCTCTACTCCATCGCTATTCTCGGTAGTAGGAGAAATTGCTATTCCGGGGCCCGTTTTCACTCGCACACGAGTCGTGTCAGCTGATTGATAAAGGAAGCGAGAAGGCGCGCTAGCTCCTCCCAAAAATGACGTCAGTTTTACCGATTATAGCCGATTATTACCGAAAACGTAGCCATATAACCAATAGGAAAGGTTTTATCGGCATACTGTTTGTTATCAAAAACACCGTCTGCATGCTGCGTAGTTGTAGAAATTCAATTGTGGAAGTATCTGACTGTGTTTACTCTGCGTTTACTTTTTCAAATATTTGATAAATAAGCTTATTTACGAAGTAATTATGAAGTAAGTTAGTAATTTAAGACTGAAATATTATTGTTTTGTGTGTGTGAATAATGAATATTTTTTCACATACATGAGCATTAATTATTCAGTCATCTGCAAATGTGAGCAAACCATTTCATCTAAATAATAATTAAAAGAAAATTGACTATTAGGAAGTATCAAGATCTAATTACAAGCTGTAAATAGGTAAGGAGAATGATTTATATATTCTTGCTTGATTATTAAATTTCAGATGAAAATTTTATTTATACATCTTCTTAATATTAATATTTTTTGTTTTAAATAATGTTACATATATATACAAAGTATATTCATATACACATTACTTTGTATATGTATACAAAGTTTAAATAAAACACAACAATTGCTATGAACTTTTAAAATTTACAGTGTTTGATTACAAAGTTTTTAATTCTGTGTCTTTTTCAACATCAGTTTTTCAATACATTTTAAAGCTTTTATAACATTAAAAAAAACTGCTGTTTCCTCTGTTCCTCCTAACTGTGTTTTTTCTCCAAAATAATAACAATGAAAACACCTGAATTAAAAATTTTAAATACTTTCATCTTCCTATATTTCATGTTTAATTTTCTGAAAACTGTACATTTATAAAACTGATAGCATTAGTACAACTTTTTTTTTTCTTTTTTTTTTGAAGAAAAATTATATGGTTTACATGATTTATAAAACAATTTACACATCTATACTTATTTATTACATTGTTAAACCTCCATTTCCTCATCTTTGTTTAAATACAAGTAAAAATGTGCTTTGAGAGTTTCTACTTATACACTAAAATGTATACATATCAATAATCTTGTGTTAATCTTAAAATTTCTTTAAGCAAAATCTTATATAAGTTATCAAAATAGAAATAAAAGTCCCTAATTTATCTAAGTATATCTTATTATTCTACTATGGTGCTTTACTTTTTTAAATAATAAAAACAAAGTACTTATTTTCATTGAAATAAAAATTAATAATTTCATGAATTCAGAGTGGAATCCAAATTGACTTATTATTTATATTACAATTTACTGTTGATTTTTTTATTTAGCTAAAAATTAATAATAAATTTTATTTTTCATTAAAAAACTCATACTTCATTCCCTAGAGAAAAAAAAAAAATCCAATAATAGTTTTGTATAGAGAATTGAAAGTTAACAAAACTTAAAAATTGTTTGATTCAAGGGGAGTAATGTAAATTTGCACAATGTTAAAATCACTGTCTAAAAACAATAGTCGTGTAATGCAGTATCAAGACAACTAAAAAATAAATTTTCCCACTTCCATTGACCATAATGAAATTTCTTCTAGTACTAACATGTTTGTCAAAAGATTATTGTAGCAACCGTAAGACAGGTGCCAATGCTTAGACATTTTTCTCCCCAAAAAGTAATAAATTGCTAAATATTAGCATCTACATGGATGAAACTACCTAACATTGAAAAGTACTGAAAACAACTATTTGGGATGCAAAATAAATGACCTGTTATAAAAAATTATCTATTAAAACCTATAACAAATGATATTTAGAGAGTTGTTAAAACATTATAATGCAAATTAAACATTCAAAATGAGAAATTTCTACAAAAACAAAATAATCTAACATGAAATTGAGAGACAACATAAGTTTGAAAATTTGGTTTGCATGATTTACAAAACAATTTACATGTCTGTTTATGTCTTACATTCATTGCTTATATGAAAGTAGTGTGTATATGTTTTTATTTAATATCTTGTATCATAAAAAAAAAAAAAAAACTATTCTCTTGTTATGATGGTAAACTTAAAAATTGTTCAAGCATACTGATGTTTGTTTATATAGTATTTAAACTTTCCAGAAAAGTTAAAAGGTATTTATAAATTGGTTGATTTTTTTATGACAGTTGTTGAAAATTGTTTATTCACAATTTATGTCTCTACATAAATTGTTTTCATAACTTTTGTCATGTAAATAATAGTTTGTTGGAATATTCCAAGAATATCCATCATTCATAAACTAAAGCATTTCTTTGAAAATTTCAATGTTCTCGAAACTGTTGCATTATAACATGGGATCTCTTATTAAACAAGCGATTTATCGCCAAATGTGACCTTTAACAACAATCTCAAGACTTTTGTTATGAAGCAAAGAGAAGCAAAATCTATTTTAAAACCCAATTTTCTCTTTGATTAATTGAAAATTGATAAAATCTTTATATTTCTTAAATCTGAAATATGTATAAATTTATGGACAGGTGCAGTATAATGCATCATTTAGCAACTTTTCAAAATTGTAACCAAAAGTCGCCAAATTGACACTTTAGCATTTTGAAGCCATTTGAAAGTTAGCTATAATTCTGTTTTTCTCTAGATAATGACATGGTAGTTTTTTAACACACATATATAGGTATCAATAACATACAATTTAACTAATGAAATAACAATAAATCGTCTTGCAAATATGAAATAGATGTATACATTCAATGTATGTTATAAAATACAATCTAACTTCATAGAATTATTAATTGATATTTGAAGGTAGAATTTATAGTCTAGGAAAGTTTTATTTTTATCAATGAAAACAGTTTTTTTTTTTTTTTCGTTTCTCAAAAATAAAAAACATAATATAATAACAATAATATCCGTTGGTAAAAATATTGACTTTTATGTTACTTTTGATAATTTATAAGAGATTTTGCTTGAAGAGATTTTATAACTATGTTTTAAAAAAATGTAATTTAACCCATACTTTCAAACTCTAATATATTTAGTTTTTTGATGATTTTTCACATAATATAAACCATTAAAAACCTGTGAATCCTGTATGAAAATTATTTGATAGGTCTTTTCAATTGTGATATGATTTTTCAAGGAGAAATTCAATTGTTAGATAAGATATAGGCTACACAAATGCATTATATTTTAAGTTTTACTTATAAAAGTAAAGCTTGAGATTTCTTGCTCTTGAATTTGAATAAATAATATAAATAGCACTACTGGTTCATGAATACAATCTCATGAAAAAATTCTGATATATTGCATATGTGAATATTTCTTTAATGTATATATATTATCTTTTATATCACAAAACATAATAAAATTTATACATAATTCAGAGCCATAAAACCATGTTTTCTAATGAATAAGGTGTAATCAGCATTAATGATTAAATTACATGTTTATATAAAATTAACCAAGTACATTTTAAAAAATAAGTAGAAAAATTTTAAAGTGTATTTTTTGTTGTTGTTGTATTGAAACAAGGATGAGAAGTTGGAGGTTTAAAAATGTAACAAATGGGTAAAGATGCAAAATGTTTTATAAATCATGCAAACCATCTTTTTTTTTTTTCTTCATATTTTAATTTATTGAAATTTGAATTTTAAAGCAATAAATTTTGTAAATATCAGTTTTGCAAAAAATTTAATGTATGATCATTCAATAAAATTTGATATAATATGTGTGAAGGGAGATCCAATTATAAAACAGATTCACAACTAGATTATATTATAAAAATTTATTATTTCATTATTATTGAAAAAAGCTTAAAAAACAAACTTCACAAAAAGGCGTTATGGTAATTCAAAAGTCAATAGTTGTTTAACTAATGTATTTCATAAATAGAACTGATAGAAAATAGAATTAGTAAATGAACATTGTTATTACTTAATGCTAAAATATTTACTTCTCCTTACCTATTTACAACTTGGTGATACTTTGGTATATTATTGAATTTTCATCCCAGAAGAGGCATATGTCTTTAATTACTATAATGTATCCAATTTGAAGATAAAGGACTGAATTCCTACTGCTTATGAATATGGCAAAATTTTAAATATCCACATTCACAAAACAATAGCCATTCAGTCTAAAAAATGAAATTTCATCTTCATCAGTTTCGTTAAAAATAATGTTGAAAACTAACTTTCGATTATAATTTTACAAAATAATACATTTAAAATATAGTTAAAATAAATAAAAAAATAATATGAAAAGATTATTTTCTTAAAAAACGCAGTATAACTTCACAAAATCTGTCGCAAATTTCTTTTTTAAAGAGTCAATACACACTTCTCCATCGCTGCTTCTCGGTTCTCGCCGACATAGAAACAGCCGAGTCCGTGATGCAAACAAACGAGACATTTATCACAACGATGGAGTAGAGAAAATTAGCCCCAGAATTGCTATTTCTCACTCACCGGAAACGCTGACGTCAAAATGACGTCAGAGATGGGCGTTGTCACTGCCATTTCTCCGCTCGTACGTACTCTGAATCGGCCTGTTAGATTCTTTGTTTACATGTGTAGTCTTTGTTTATGTTTAGAGTCTTTGTTTACATTTAAAGTCTTTGTTTCCATTTGTAGTCATTGTATACATTCGTAGTCTATTTTTTATTTGTAGTTTTTGTTTGCATTTATAGTCTTTGTTTACATTTGTAATCTTTGTTTAAATTAGAGTCTTTGTTTACATGTTGAGACTGTTAGCATTTGCGTTCTTTGTTTACATTTGTAATCTGTTTACATTCAAAGACTTTTTACGTTTGTAGTGTTTGTTTACATATAGAGTCTTTCTTTACATTTGTAGACTCTGTTTACCATTGTAGTCTTTGCTTATATTTGCAGTCTTTGTTTACATTTGTAATTTTTTTTACATTTGTAGTATTTGTTTACATTTAGAATCTGTTTACATTTGTAATCTTTTTTTACATTTGTAGTCTTTGTTTATATTTATAGTCTGTTTTCATTTAGTGTCTTTGTTTCCATTTAGAATTGATGTTTATATTTGAAGTCTTTGTTTACGTTTGTATTCTTTACAAACTGTTTACATTTAGAGTGTTTACACTTAGAGCCTTTGTTTACATTTGCAGTCTTTGTTTACTTTTAGAGTCTTTGTTTACATTTAGAGTCCTTGTTTCCATTTAGAGTCTTTGTTTACGTTTGTATTCTTTGTTTACATTTGTATTCTTAGTTTCCATTTAGAGTCTTTGTTTCCATTTGTAGTCTTTCTTTACATTTGTATTATTTGTTTACATTTACATTTTTTACTTCTATTCAGAGCCTGTATAAATTTGTACACTTTGTTTACATTTGTAGTGTTTGTTTACAATTACAGTGTTTACATTCAGAGCCTGTTGAAATTTGTACCCTTTCTTTACATTTGTAATCTTTGTTTACATTTGTAATATCTGTTTACATTTCTAATCTTTGTTTACATTTTTAGTCTGTTTTTATTTAGAGTCTTTGTTTACATTCAAAGTCTTTGTTTCCATTTGTAGTCTTTGTATACATTCATAGCCTATGATTTATTTGTAGTTTTTGTTTACATTTTGAGTCTGTTAGCATATGTGTTCTTTGTTTGCATTCGTAGTCTGTTTACATTTAGAGACTGTTTACGTTTGTTGTGTTTGTTTACATATAGAGTTTTTTTACATTTGTAGACTTTGTTTACAATTGTAGTCTTTGCTTATATTTATAGTCTTTGTTTACATTTAGAGTCAGTTTACAATCGTAGTCTTTGTTTACACTTGTAGTCTTTGTTTACATTTAGAGTCTGTTTGCATATGTAGTCATTGTTTACATTTAGAGTGTTTACATTTGTAGTCTCTTTCCTTTTTAAGACATTGTTTACATTTGTAGTCTTTATTTACGTTTGTAGTCTTTGTTTACACCTAGATTCTTTATTTACATGTAGTGTTTTGTTTACATTTAGAGTCTTTGTTTACATCTGTAGACTTTGTTTACATTTAGGGACTGTTTCCATTTTGTGTCTTTGTTAACATTTGTAGTCTTTGTTTACATTTAGAATGTTTACATTTAGAGACTTTGTATACATTTGCAGTCTTTGTTTACATTTAATGTTCGTGTTTACATTTAGAGTCTTTGTTTACGTTTGTAATCTTCGTTTACATTTAGATTCTTTGTTTAAATTTAGAGTTTTTGTTTACATCTGTAGTCTGTTTTTATTTATAGTCTGTTTACATTTGTAGTCTTTGTTCTCACTTTTAGCTTTGTTTACGTTTAGAGTCTTTTTACATTTGTAGTCGTTGTTTACATTTTTAGTCTTTGTTTACATTTAGAATTTGTTTACATTTGTAGTCTTTGTTTACATTTGTAGTCTTTGTTCTCATTTAGAGCTTTTGTTTACATTTAGTGCCTGTTTACACTTGTAATCACTGTTTACATTTGTAGCCTTTGTTTACATTTAGAGACTTCGTTCACATTTGCACGCTGTTTGTATTTGTAGTCTTTGTTTACATTCAGAGTCTTAGTTTACATTTAGAGATTTGTTTACATTTAGAGTCTTTGTTTACATTTGTAGTCTTTGTTTACATTTAGAGTCTGTTTACATTTGTAGTCTTTGTTTACATTTGTAGTCTTTGTTTACATTGGTTGTCTTTGATTTTATTTGTACTTTGTGTTTACATTTAGAGTGTTTACATTTGTAGCCTTTGTTTACATTTGTACTGTTTGCTTTTATTTGTAGTCTGTTTACATTAAGAGTGTTTGTTTACGCTTCTAGTCTTTTTTATATTTTGAGACTTTCTTTACATTTGTAATCTTCGTTTACATTTTTTGTCTTTAATTACATTTAGAGTTTTTCTTCAGAGTTAGAGTCTTTATTTACATATAGAGTGTTTGTTCGCATATAGAAATTTTACTAACAATTACAGTCCTTGTTTACATTTGTAGTCTTTGTTAACATTTGCGCTCTTTGTTTACATTTGTACTCTATAGTATGTTTACATTTGTAGTCTGTTTACATTTAGATTAATTGTTTACTTTTAGAGTTTTATTCTAACTTTTAGAGAACTTGTTTACATTTAGTTAAGTTTTTAGTTTTTGTTTATATTTAGAGTCTTTGTTTACATTTGTAATCTTTGTTTACATTTCTAGTCCTTGTTGACATTTAGAGTCTGTTTCCCCTTGTAGTCTTTGTTTGAATTTAGAGTATTTACATTAAAAGCGTTTGTTAACATTTACTGAATTAGTTTACATTTAGTAGTCTTTATTTACGTTTATAGTCTTTGTTTACATTTGGAGTCTTTCGTTTCATTTGGAGTATGTTTATATTTTAAGTCTTTGTTTACATTTGTAGTTTTTGTTTACATTTAGAATTTGTGTACATTTGTATTTTTTGTTTTCATTTAGAATCTTTTTTTACATATGTAGTCTTTGTTCACATTAAGTGTCAGTTTACATTTGTAGTCTTTGTTTAAATTTAGAATTTGTTTACATTTGTAGTCTTTGTTTATATTTGCAGTCTTTGTTTACATTTATAGTCTTTGTTTAATTGTAGTCTTTGTTTGCATTTAGAATCTGTTTACATTTGTATTCTTTGTCTACATTTATAGTCCAGGTTTACATTTGTAGTCTTTTTTACATTTTTACACTGCGTTTACATTTAGATTCTTTGTTTACATTTGTAGTGTTTGTTTACACCTAGAGTTTCTCTTACATTTAGAGTCTTTGTTTACATTTAGAATTTTTGTTTACATTTGTAGTCTTTGCTTACATTTAGAGTGTTTACATTTAGAGTGTTTACATTTAGAGCCTTTGTTTACATTTGCAGTCTTTGTTTACATTTAGAGTCTGTTCACATTTGTGGTCTTTGTTTACATTTAGGGTCTTTGTTTATACTTATAGTTTTGTTTACCATTATTGTCTTTGTTTACATTTGTACTCTTTGTTTACATTTAGAGTCTTTGTTCACATTTTGGGTCTTTACATTTGCGCTCTTTGTTTACATTTGTAGTGTTTGTTTACATTTTGAGTGTTTACATTTGTAGACTTTGTTTACATTTTTAGATTTTGTTTACATTTTTAGATTTTGTTTACATTTAGAGTCTTTGTTTACAATTGTAATTTTTGTTTTCATTTAGAATCTTTGTTTACATTTGTAATCTTTTTTTTACATTTGTAGTCTTTGTTTACATTTAGTGTCTTTACATTTGTAGACTTCGTTTACATTTTTAGATTTTGTTTACATTTAGAGTCTTTGTTAACAATTTTACTCTTTGTTTACACCAAGAGATTTTGTTTATATTTAGTGTCTTTGTTTACAATTAGAGTCTTTGTTTACATTTGTAGTCTTTGTTAATATTTAGAGTGTTTACATTTAGAGCCTTTGTTTACATTTGCAGGCTTTGTTTACATTTAGAGCCTTTGTTTTCATTTAATGTCCTTGTTTACATTTAGAGTGTTTACGTTTGTATTCTTTGTTTACATTTGTAGTCTTTGTTTCCATTTATAGTCTTTGTTTATATTTGTAGTCTTTCTTTACATTTGTAGTCTTTGTTTTCATTTAAAGTCTTTGTTTATATTTGTAGTCTTTGTTTACATTTGTAGTCTTTGTTTACATTTAGAGCTTTTATTTACATTCAGTGCCTGTTTAAATTTGTAAACATTGTTTACATTTGTAGTCCTTGTTTACATTTACTGTCTCTTTTTATTTGTAGTCTTTGTGTACATTTAGAGTCTTTGTTTACATTTGTAGTCTTTTTTATATTTGTACTCTTTGTTTACATTTGTAGCCTTTGTTTTCATTTAGAGATTTTGTTTACATTTGTAGTCTTTGTTTACATCTTTACTCTTTGTTTATATTAAGAGTCTTTGTTTACATATGTAGTCTTTGTTTACATTTGTAGTCTCTTTACATTTAGAGCCTTTGTTTACATTTAGATTTTTTTTGCAGTTGTAGTCTTTGTTTACATTTAGAATCCTTGTTTACCTTTAGAGTCTTTGTTTACGTTTGTAGTATTTGTTTACATTCGTAGTCTGTTTATATTTAGATTCATTGTTTACATTTAGAGTCTTTGTTTACATATGTAGTCCTTGTTTACATTTGTAGTCTTTCTTTAGATTTAGTCTTCATTTACATTTAGAGTCTGTTTACATTTGTGGTTTTTGTTTACATTTAGGGCCTTTGTTTACATTTAGTGCCTGTTTACATTTGCGTTCTTTGTTTACATTTGTAGTCTTTCTTTACCTTTAGAATCCAGTTTACATTTAGAATCTTTGTTTACGTTTGTATTCTTTGTTTACATTTGTAGTCTGTTTCCATTTAGAGTCTTTGTTTATATTTGTAGTCTTTGTTCTTATTTAGAGTCTGTTTTAATTTGCAGTATTTGTTTACATTTAGAGGCTTTGTTTACGTTTGTAGTCATTGTTTAAATTTTTAGTCTTTGTTTGCAGTTCTGTTCTTTGTTTACATTTGGAGTCTACGTTTGTAGTCTTTTTTTACATTTTTAGTCTTTGTTCACATTTAGAGCCGTTGTTTATATAGTGCCTGTTTACATTTGCGTTCTTTGTTTACATTTTTAGTCTTTGTTTACATTTGAAGTCTTTTTTTTAATTTTTAGTCTTTGTTTACATTTAGAACCGTTGTTTACATAAAGTGCCTGTTTACATGTGCGTTCTTTGTTTACATTTGTAGCCTTTGTTTACATAAGGGTCTTTGTTTACATTTGTAGCCTTTGTTTACTTTTAGAGTCTTCATTTGCATTTGTGCTCTTTGTTCTTATTTATAGTCTTTGTATACATTCAGAGTACGTTTACATTTAGAGTTTTGATTACATTTAGAGTTTTTGTTTACATTTGTAGTCTTTGTTTGCAGTTAGAGTCTGTTTACATTTGTGGTTTTGCTTACATTTGGGGTCTTTGATTATACTTATAGTTTTGTTTACCATTATTGTCTTTGTTTACATTTGTACTCTTTGTTTATATTTAGAGTCTTTGTTTACATTTTGGATCTTAACATTTGCGCTCTTTGTTTACATTTTTAGCCTTTGTTTACATTTAGAGTCTTTGTTTACATTTGCAGTCTTTGTTTACATTTAGAGTGTTTACATTTGTAGACTTCGTTTACATTTTTTGATTTTGTTTACATTTAGAGTCTTTCTTGTCATTTGCAGTCTTTGTTTACATTTGCAGTCTTTGTTTACATTTGTAGTCTTTGTTCACATTTGAAGTCTACATTTGTAGTCTTTTTTTTACATTTTTAGACTTTGTTTTCATTTAGAGCCGTTGTTTACATATAATGCCTGTTTACATTTGCGTTCTTTGTTTACATTTGTAGCCTTTGTTTACTTTTAGAGTCTTTGTTTGCGTGTGTACTCTTCTTTCTTATATATAGTCTTTGTATACATTCAGAGTATGTTTACATTTAGACTTTTGATTACATTTAGAGTTTTTGTTTACATTTGTAGTCTTTGTTTACATTTAGAGTCTGTTTACATTTGTGGTCTTTGTTTACATTTAGGGTCTTTGTTTATACTTATTGTTTTGTTAACCATTATTGTCTTTGTTTATATTTGCACTCTTTGTTTACATTTGTAGTCTTTCTTTACATTTAGAGACCAGTTTACATTTAGAATCTTTTGTATTCGTTTGAATTTGTTTACTTTTTTTTCCATTTAGAGTCTTTGTTTACATTTGTAGTCTTTGTTTACATTTAGAGTGTTTTGAACTGTAGTATTTGTTTAGGTTTAGAGTCTTTGTTTACATTTGTAGTCTTTGTTTAGATTTAGAAATTTGTTTATAATTTGTAGTCTTTGTTAACATTTAGAGTCTTTGTTTATTTTTGCAGTCTTTGTTCACACTTACAGATTTGTCTACATTTAGAGTCCTTCTTTACATTTGTAGTATTTCTTTATTTCTTTAGTATTTCTTTAGTATTTCTTTTTCTACATTTGTATTCTTTGTTTACATTTAGAGTTGTTTTACATTTGTAGTCTTTGTTTACGTTTAGAGTCTTTGTTTACATTTAGAGTCCTTGTTTACATTTAGAGTCTTTGTTTACGTTTGTAGACTTTATATACATTTGTAGTTTGTTTATATTTAGATTCTTTGTTTACATTTAGAGCCTTTTTTTACGTTCATAGTCCTTCTTTACATTTGTAGTATTTCTTTAGATTTAGTCTTTGTTTACATTTAGAGTCTGTTTACATTTGCAGTCTTTGTTTACATTTGTAGTCTTTGTTTACCTTTTGAAGCCATTGTTTACATTTAGAGTCTTTGTTTACTTTTGTAGTCTTTGTTCACACTTGCAGCTTTGTTTATATGTAGAGTCTGTTTACATTTGTAGTCTTTGTATACATTTCTAGTCTTTGTTTACATATGGAGTCTACATTTGTTGTCTTTTTATTACATTTTTAGTCTTTGTTTAGATTTAGAGCCGTTGTTTACATTTAGTGCCTGTTTACATTTTCTTTCTTTGTGTACATTTGTAGTCTTTGTTTGCATTTGAAGTCTACATTTCTAGTATTTTTCTACATTTTTAGTCTTTTTTACATTTAGAGCCGTTGTTTACATAGAGTGCCTGTTTACATTTGCGTTCTCTGTTTACATTTGTAGACTTTGTTTACATTTGAAGTGTACATTTGTATTCTTTTTTTTACATTTTTAGTCTTTGTTTACATTTAGAACCGTTGTTTACATAAAGTGCCTGTTTACATGTGCGTTCTTTGTTTACATTTGTAGCCTTTGTTTACATAAGAGTCTTTGTTTACATTTGTAGCCTTTGTTTACTTTTAGAGTCTTTGTTTGCATTTGTGCTCTTTGTTCTTATTTATAGTCTTGGTATACATTCAGAGTATGTTTACATTTAGAGTTTTGATTACATTTAGAGTCTTTGTTTACATTTGTAGTCTTTGTTCACACTTGCAGCTTTGTTTTCATGTAGAGTCTGTTTACATTTGTAGTCTTTGTACACTTGCAGCTTTGTTTTCATGTAGAGTCTGTTTACATTTGTAGTCTTTGTTTACATTTAGAGTCTGTTTACATTTAGAGTCTTTGTTTACATTTGTAGTCTTTTATTAGCTTTTGCAGCATTTGTTTACATTTAGAGTCTTTGTTTACATTTGTAGTCTTTGTTCACACTTGCAGCTTTGTTTTCATGTAGAGTCTGTTTACATTTGTAGTCTTTGTACACTTGCAGCTTTGTTTTCATGTAGAGTCTGTTTACATTTGTAGTCTTTGTTTACATTTCTAGTCTTTGTTTACATTTGGAGTCTACATTTGTTGTCTTTTTCTTACATTTTTAGTCTTTGTTTAGATTTAGAGCCGTTGTTTACATTTGCGTTCTTTGTTTACATTTGAAGTCTACATTTGTAGTATTTTTTTTACAGTTTTAGTCTTCGTTTACATTTAGTTCCGTTGTTTACATATAGTGCCATTTGCGTTCTCTGTTTACATTTGTAGCCTTTGTTTACATTTGTAGCCTATGTTTACTTTTAGAATCTTTGTTTGCATTTGTACTCTTTGTTCTTATTTATAGTCTTTGTATACATTCAGAGTATGTTTACATTTGGAGTTTTGATTACATTCAGAGTTTTTGTTTACATTTGTAGTCTTTGTTTACATTTAGAGTCTGTTTACATTTGTGGTTTTTGTTTACATTTGGGGTCTTTGTTTATACTTATACATTTGCAGTCTTTGTTTACATTTAGAGTGTTTACATTTCTAGTCTTTGTTTACATTTGGAGTCTACATTTGTTGTCTTTTTCTTACATTTTTAGTCTTTGTTTAGATTTAGAGCCGTTGTTTACATTTAGTGCCTGTTTACATTTGCGTTCTTTGTTTACATTTGCAGTCTTTGTTTACATTGGAAGTCTATATTTGTATTCTTTTTTTACATTTTTAGTCTTTGTTTACATTTGCGTTCTTTGTTTACATTTGTAGCCTTTGTTTACACAAGAGTCTTTGTTTACATTTGTAGCCTTTGTTTACTTTTAAAGTCTTTGTTTGCATTTGTACT